>JAMQGS010000017.1:0-643715 GCA_028455905.1 Neoseiulus californicus
AAGTTCTTACTCAGATATGAGGCCGATGCCCGGATCCCTGTCAGCACGTCCCACAATGAACACATGAAATCCATATATTCCTCGTGCTCGAATCCATCGAGTGCCATTCCCTGATTCTGCGTACGCCAACGGACGTCACCACTCTGCTGAAACCCTTCGGTCCGGACGTTTGGATAGTGACAACTCTGAGCGGACTGCTTCTGGCCATTTCGTTCAAGTGGATCCAACCGCAACCGATTTCACAAAAAATCTGTCAGATGATTCTGTCCTTCCTCTCTGTCGGAGCCATCGAAGCGAATTGCAAAAGATATTCAGTGCTGATTATTGCTTGCACCATGGTTTCGATGACATTCATACTTTCCGTAATTTATTCGAACACTGTCATGTCCTACTTCTTAGACAGAGCGAGTGAGAGTAAACCCAATGAAGCTATGGATTGCGAGCTTTCCAACCTCTGCGACACGTTTTTCTCATCGCAGCGAATCGATATAGAAAAGTACATTTATTATTGTCGTTTATCCGAAAAATCTAAGAAAGAATGCAAGGGACCGCTACGACGACACTTGCTCTGGCTCGGCCAGCATGCGAACTTCGTAGCTTTGCAGCCTTGCCATCTCCAGCGGAAACCGAAGATGCTCGGGCTAGGTCCCCACGCGTACGAGCCAGACATTCGAGCGGCTCCTGCAACACGGCTTCATCGGTCCGGAGATGTTCAGACGAAATATCCGGCAGCGAAAAGACTTGGACTTTGGTCTTGTTGGCTCCGTCACCCTAGCACTCGTCCGCGAAATAAATGGTAGGAATCAAACAGACTGGAGCAAATATCCGAGTTTCGACGAGGAGGCATCATTATTTGATCTCGGGAAGTTTGGTGAACTGATGCCTCTGATGATGTTCTGCGGATTCCTCATTCTGTGCGGTACTGTGTTGGAATGGTGGAAGAAGTTCACCAGCATGCTTTGGAATAAATCCAAGAACGACGGACCCACAGATCGTGTGTCGGATCGGGAACATGCGCCGAACCGTGCGATACACGTCCTGTTGCAAATACCGTGAGAATTGTGACAGTTTTAGAATGCACCCAAGACAACAGAGGAGGGGAACATAATACACCCAGAACTCCCGTCAGCTTGCAGTGAGCCATAGAATAGAATCCTCCGTTAGAAAAAGTGTGACATCCGTCATAGCTGACGCTACGCTATGTGAAGAACCGGGTATTGTTTGTTTGGCGCCCGCCGAGAGAACGCCGGCGAACATGAGTGGATGGGCGCTACCACAAACAGTTCCCGCGGTACAACTAGAGACCAACGTGAGTCAGAGTAAAGAGAACCGTCGATCTAGCGTCCTCGCTTCTCCCGTTGCTCTGTTGTTCCCGTGACTCTTGACATATACTCGGACATGTGCTCGGATAACTATGAAGAGAGACGAGAGAAAAAAGAACGCCCGAGCAAGTTCAAATCCGCGCCACGCCTCAACTCCTGTTGCCACCACTTGTTGCCAGGATTCTCGCGCTAGGGGGCCCAAGAAGCCAGCACCGAATTACCCTGGAATGCCGCAGATGGGGGAACCCGATTTTCCGCCATATCAGATAACGAACTTGGCAGATAGCGAATGTCACAGATAACAAACTGCTCAGATAACGTACCCTCTTCCCGTCCATTTGAACAATACGTCTCGCAAACTCTCGGAACTGGCAACTCAAGACGCAACTATTCGCGCAAACAGAACTTCGATATCTCATCTGGTTCAGATTTGACAGACGTTAACTATGGGCGTTCCATAGACGAACCCAGATTTTCGCGGTTTTTCTTCAGGCAAATCTCGACGCTTCGAGCTTTTGGAGGCGGACGAATCGCAAACGAAATGGCAATTCAAGACGCAACTTTTCGCGCGAACAGAACTTCGATATCTCATCTGGTTCAGATTTGACGGGCGTTTGTAATCGGAACATTTTTGGTGCCGCACCCTGTATGTCGCAGATCACGATCTGCTCCCCTTCAACGGCAACAATCCGTTATCACGAGATGCAGCTGAAGTTTGCCGGTGATTGACCATGAGATTGGAGATTGATGCTACGCGAATGCTTGGAAGAGGAAAAATATCTAACATCGTTGGGCAAGAATTACTGTGTCTCCAAGCAGATGCTCTGAAGCAGATTTCTGCTTCTGACTCTCCAAAATGTCGTGGCTCCAACTAGGTTACGGCCAGTGCTCGCCGAGTTTGTTGTCTGTGAGTCTCGTTATCTGTGCAAATCGTTACGTTCTGTCAAGTTGGGTATGTGCTCGTTAAACATATGTATCCGTCGCTTTATTAACCATCCGAAGTATTTTGAACATGAATGCACAGCATTCCGGAGATTCCCCGTGGTTCTCCGCGGGATGGAAATGTTTACTCTTTACGATTCAGCCCTCACTTGGTGTCGAAATCACATTTATGAGGGCGTGTTTGACTCGAATCTGTCGAACAATATATCACTGAATTTGCTGTTATTGACACTTTTCCTCAGCCTTGTGTAGTCTGCGTCCCTCGAACTCGCCTCAATTTCACAATTAGAAAGTCGATTCGGACTGAATCGACTCAAATATGACATTGCGAGACCGTTTGCACTGATGGTAAGCATCCGTTGCGAACACAGTCGAGCGGAAAATACCGCATTTATTCAAATAGAAGGACATGTCCGTCAAATTTTCGATTCTCCCAACCCCGTCAATGAGCCCGTAAATAAGAGACTGCACAATAAAGGCATGTCGATATTTCTAGTTGGTCGGTGGTTGCCCGTCAAAAGAAACACGGTCTTCAGGTGTGTGCACGTTGAACCGGAGGAATCTTGAAGCAAACTCGACCTCGATGTTTCAGTTAAGCCGGGCTCAAACGGTTTGAATTTTGGCCGAGTTTCAGCTGAGTTTCGGAAGACTTGCCGGCAGCTATGGAAGTGGACGATGATAAGCTCCGAGACCTGGTGCGAGGGACGATATCTGATGGCGGTTGTTACGTCTAAGCCATGAGCCAGTCTAGACGGGGCAATCGCCCTCCACTCCCCCCATAATTTTTTTCCCATATAAAGGCCCTATCTCTCGGAGTTCGGAATGTTTAATTTTCTAGAAGCGTCGAATCTGGATCAAGTCCTGAATTTCATGCAACCGCATGGCTCTCGCATCTTGCGGGAGTACACTGATTGGGAAGGACGACATGCGAAACAACCCACATGATCAAGGGGAACTTCCCTATCGTAGGAAGGGTGAGTTGAAATACCTACATGAAATTGTTTCATCGTAGCTCGCTTCGGATACAAGGGGCTGAACTCGGAGTTGGCCGAGTGTGAGAATCCCGAGCCTGAAACGACGCATGCCCGGATCGGAGGATGGAAGGACTGCATTGTAAACTTTGAAATTCGCGAATTACAGGGAACAAACGGCTCATTGGTTCCATTACTAGTTGTGATCGAAAAGTAATCGATGTGTAATTTGTATTCGAATTGGCGATTCAAAACCTACGCAGCTCCACGTCGGCTCCAGATCCTGATTCATTCGAGGGGGGACGGAATTTGCGCAGTGACTCGAGGGAGGAGGGGGCGGTGTCAGATTTGCAGTGTTCCTGGAGTATTTTCATCTTCCCGGTTCACGCGGTTGAGTATTGAATTGCTTGTCCGACTTGCCGGTTCAGTCTACCGGGGAAGCTCCTTTTCGCAGGCACATGTGAGGTATTGCAGATAGGCAAATTGAATTCAGGTTTCTCTAAGCTGCCGATGGAGGTTATCCTAGTGCCAGAGAAGTAAACTATTCCTGAGGATCGGCTACCTTTGTCCGGAATTATTCCTCTGTTTCGCGACCAAGGCGACTGAATATTCCAGCTCGGTTCTCTGAGGATTTCGCAATCGGGACGGCCCTCTCATTGGGAGGAAGTTTGGTTCTTCTTCGAATCTATGAACCCTGCAATCATTGGAAGTCAGCTTTGCTCGTGTTCTTCGTGGAAAGTAACGATGCGCAAAGCATTCAGGAGCTTGCTCAAAAGCGTAGGGTCTTCAATTTCGGCGAAACCGACCACTAGCGGACAGGGTTCGAAGAAGCTAGAGAAGAAGAAGCAGAAATGGCATCGAGATTTCCTCAAAACTGCAAAATCAAAGTTCGAGGAAACTTACCAGAACCATTCCTCGTGTCCTCGAACGGACTTCAAGAACTTCAAAGTTTCGGGCATATTGGGTTCCGGCCGGTATTCCACCGTGGTACAGGCGGAGCATCGCCAAGACAGTTCAACTTATGCAATCAAGATAATAAATAAAGAGAAAAGCAAAAAGGACGGGAGAGTTCAATCGGTGATCCTCGAAAAGAGGCTCCTGCATGCGGTCGACTGTGACTTCATTATCAAACTGCATTTCGTCGCCAAGGATTCTTCCAACGTTTATTTCGTGATGGAGCACGCACCCGGTGGCGACCTGAGCAAGATCGAGGACAGGAGGGAAAAGATCGTGAGACACTTTGCAGCGCAAATAATTCTTGCCCTCGAATATCTTCACACTTGCGACGTTTTATACCGCGATCTCAAACCCGAGAATGTTTTGTTGTTTCCCGAAGCGCGAGTCAAACTCTGCGATCTAGGATCAGCTGTTCGAATTGGTCAAACTGCGGCACACGGTATTTGTGGATGTCCGGAATATATGGCGCCGGAAGTTCTCCGGAACAAGGGATACCGGGATCCCAGCGATTGGTGGTCGTTCGGCGTGTTGCTATTCGATCTTCTGCTCAAAAAGTTCCCATTCAACGGATTTCGCTCGCCGAATGCTCCGCCTGAGCCCTTGAAATTCCCCTCGAGGAATAGCTTGAGTAGTGAAGTGAAAGATCTGATTGGAAAGTTGCTCGAACACGACGAAGAGCAGAGGATGGGACGTGTTGTCAATGGGGAGTCGACAGCTAGATCCCATGCTTGGTTCAGAGACGTAAATTTCATCGATGTTTTGGAAGGGAAGAATGTAGTAAAATTCAAACATGATTATAAGAAGAAGCCCAAGGAGATCAAGAATGAAGAGTGGGCGAAAATCTTCCCAAATGTTGATGAAGATCTCCATGAGGGCGACTTTGTCGAATTCTGATCGGCTCCAGCCAAGACAGCGAGGTCGATTCAATGGTGGTCGTTTCGAAGAAATAAAGCGGTGCTCCGGAGCTTGCGAACTCGTGATAGTTTCGCCTGGATGGCGTGAGATGACACAACCAATCCAATCCGACGGCATGTTCGATTTCTGTAAATGAAGTCCGATCCCGAACTTGGCGAAATATTCGCTGACTCGAGAAACATTTGCCAGGGAGACGAAACAAGTTTCTAGTCTATCCAACGCGTTCTCGGTACAGAGTCCTGTTTCCTGTCGTGAGTGAGCTGTGGTTGTAGTTCTGGTTAGATCACCTTTGGAAGGAATTCAATCCCCCACGCCCCCACAACGTGGACGCTTGTTTTGCGAAGCCTTATGGTTTTTCTGTCTTCTCAATCAGGTTTATTCAGCTTAGGTATAGCTAGAGAGTTAAAAGGAGCTACTTAGCTCCATTAGCACTTCGATTTTTTCTTTAAGCACATAAATTTCGAGAAACTCGCATTCCAGAATGTGATATCTGCCTATGTACAATTTTCCGCAATGTTTACAAACACAATCGTCAGGGTCGAAGCAGTTCCCTCTCAGGCACATAAGGTGGTGGAAACCGTGCCATGTAGTCCTGCAGATGATTCCCCGGTTCTTCTGTAGGCTTCTCTTCCATTTGTTGCTTCTGAAGGCGGGGCCCTCGTGGTACCGTTCCATCGCGAACTGTACGTTTCTCTCTTCCCTTTTTTGCCTCGTAGGCGTCCAGGGTGCACTGTTGTATCGGCGGACTGTCGATTAACAGATCTTCGACGAAGCTTCTTTCTTCGATCATATGTAGCGCTAGAGTCGAACTGCAATTTCTAGGGAGTCCAAGGGCCTTCTTCACGAAATTGGACTTGACTCTGTCCAGCTGCCGTAGGTTTTCCAGCGTGAGATGAGGCGCCAATGCTCTGATACAATACGCGGCCATCGGGGCAATTTTGATGCGGAACAGGTTGATGACTTGCTTGGTGTCTGTGTCCGTTAGGCTACCAATCTGGCTCGCGGCTGCTGCTGCTTTCGCCAGTCTGGTCTCCAGGTGCTGTGTGAAGCTGAGTCTTGGGGTGAGCACTACTCCAAGGTACGGGAAACTGCTGACCAGTTCCAGTCTTGTGCCATTCACGTAGAGTTTTCTGTCTTCTCTCGCGTATTTCCCTCCGTTGCTGAATCTCATGATTTTGGATTTGCTGGCGTTAATTCTCAGGCCGTGGTCTTGGCTCCATGCGTTTGTGATTCGCAGGAAGCTCTGGAGGTGCTGGCGGTCTTTCGCGAGCAGGATCAAGTCGTCTGCAAAGAATACGAATGTCGCCTTAGCTCTTCGCAGTTCCTCTGCCAGACCTGCAGCGTATACGTTTTCTGTCTTCCTCCTCTAGATAACACAGCTCGACAGAGGAAAGAAAATTCGACAAACAGAGAAGTTGATAACTATATAGGGGTGAACCAGGGTCGCTGATCCCGAATCTGGACGCAGAATCTTTTTGTCAGCTCGCGTTTTCGTGTTTCATCGAGTGTTTCGATTTCATGATCTTTTGTCTCAAAAAAATTCTTTCTCCGCTCCCGACACGAAAACCTGAAACCAATGGAAACAAGAATGGGCGGAAACTCTTATTCTTCTCGAATGCGGCCGTTCTGAGCCCTCGGGTATTAGGTTCCAGCAGTAATCAGCCATCATATGTGCATCCCAACGGCCCTGACAGCGCCCTGACATGCTCAGAGATTTTCATGAAGGTGATTAGCACCGGAGAAGGAATTTTTCACGAAATTAAAGCACTCGGTGAAACACGAAAACGCGAGCTATGCAATGGGGCATGCAAGCGAGCACCCATCGGAATTTCGGAAGATAGACGAGCATGGCGTCCCATCATGGGACGGCATACTCAAGTAGCACTCTCCAATAAACTGGCTGGGATTCAAGGGAACTTTTCAGGCACTGGAAATCAGACGGGCATCCCAATTGATCATAGATAACACGATATGGAATCAACCGTCAGGTGATGATCAGAGCCGGGAAGCACGCCGCGAATAATGAAAAAGTCCTTCATTTCCCACCGCCCTGGAAGATCTGCCGTCCTCGAGGACCTGCTGTATACCAAAAGCTGGGTCTCGTGGAATCATTCGCTCAGAAATCTGCGGCCTACAAAGCTCTGCCGTCGAAGGCCATAGCCTCATTCAGCCTGGTGGTAAATCCGCCGCTGGTGGTTACGACCATAGTGGAAGACTCTGAGAACCCCCGCGCTCTCTTTTCGGTCTCTCCTGGATCAGTGTTCTCCCAGTGGAAGTCATCTCTGTTCCCGTGATAATCCACAACGACGAGACTCTTGGAACTTGTGGTCGGGTCCGAATCTCCCAGCGCGATTTGCAAAGCATGGGTCTTTGCTCCACCCTGTATGTGGAAGCTACAACAGGGCCGTGCCCCCCTGGATAATCATATCATCAATCGAATTATGAATAATGAACATGTGATACAATGAGAAAATCGTAGCTCCAATACACGACTCGCTCCAGATAGAGAGCGAGATATGGATAAGTACCGAAGTCCGGACACGGAGGTACAATGGTCCCGGGCGTCAGGCCCAACAGCGCTCTCTCGGGGAAAAACTTCGAGATCGATGGTGGCGATACGCTTTGAGAAAGCGAATAGTAGCGATCTGGCGCATCGAAACGCTCCACGTGATTTTCCATAGAAATCAACTGAGAGCGAGGAACGTGAGATTAGGAGCTAATATGCGTGAGCGTGACATTTCTCCACTTGACGCTGGCTGGAAAATGTGGGCTCCTTGTAATCTCGGGTTCAATCGCGTGATCTGTCAGGGAGGTTGAGCATGGAATTCCTCCCGATCAGATGCAATGTGTTCTAGTTTCGATGATGTGCTATTCAAACTGAATCAACGCGAGCCGCGGACAGATTGAGGAGCGCGACCGTCATGGATCTGCGACACGGCGATTAGGTCTAGTGCAGAAGTTTCGCACGATGTCCGTCGTGGTGGAACCTACTCCGAAAGCTTTTTCGGAAAAGCTCCTGTTTGGAGCCTTAACGAGATCATCGTGCAGCGAATCTTCAAAACTCATTGTTAGCAATACTTTCGGAAAGCATACACTGCGGTAGGATAGACGCGGCGATCTCTCATCGAGATCCGCTGGGCCACACGGGCCAGCTGACCGCCGAAGTTCTTTTTCTGAGAAAGGTCGATCCCGAATCGATAGAGACCCCGAAGACGATGGCATCTGATCGTACGCTCTCTCCGCTTGCACTCTCTTAACGAAATTGCATCGTCTTGTCTGGGGAATCAGGGTGGAGCAATCCCATATATGGAGATTGACTTCAGCTCAGATGAACTTTGTAAGGTCGAAAACAATGTCATCGATCCTGCCGCGCTCCGAGTCGCTCAGAAGAGCTGCTCGGAGTACTTCAGTGTTTTACTAGAGGCAAAACAAATTCCATTATGTTGATGAAGGGAGAGCGGCTCTTTGTGAGCGGGGAGGGTCTTCGGCTCCGAGACCTTTTAGCATCTGGAGAGAGTACTGTGGTGAAAAACAACCGCCGAGCTGGCACATCAGCCCACCGACACAATTTTCCCAGCATCAGAGATCGATGTTCCACCCATGGAGCAAAGATTCTGTGTCAGTCAGAGCTTGGTGTTCTCATCCCCCCGAACCGCGGGGAAGAAGCCTAGAGTGTTCCCCTAACGAGTCGTGTAATCCTCCGGGCGTCTAAATCAGCTCGATGCCGTTGGTGGCCGTTGATTTTTGCGCTGGCTTTCCTAGGGAAATGCCGCGCCGCGACGAGCCCGGAAAGGATCGTGGACCTCGCTCAAACGTACATTCTTCAACGCGGAATCCGCTTAACAGAAGTTGTGATCTTGGATGCCAGTTGCCTCCTCAGGGATGGTTCAGTGAGGCTCAACACCAGTTTCCTATCGCTGCAAACCGCGGGCATTCCGGATGATCGAGCCAAATTCACTTCACCGATTCTGCTTGAAGCACTGGCTGTCCCTTTCGTGATTGTTGTTCTGTTCGCACCTCAAAACACAGATGCAGTGATGGATTTTGTTCAGAACATACAACACAAGTGTTTATTGCAAATCATCGTCACACGCAATCGTCATGTGGCGTTGAGCGGTATTTCTTATGTCTGGTTGCCACAGGGTCCCCCTGCGCTCTACTGCGCTCAGACGCACGATCAATTGTTGACAGCCCGGCCGATAAATCCTTCGAAATCTTGTGGGTCTTCAGAGCTCGATTGCCACACATTGAGCGTTCTCGCCGAAAAATTTTTTCATGGCCCTTCTCATTCCATCGTACAGCGGTTGACTCTGTCGATCTCCTGCAACCAAACAAAGTTCTCACTCAAATATGAGGCCGGCTCCTACATGACATTGACTGAGAAAATTCCCCTCCACGAAAAACACATGGGGTACATGCATTCTTCGTGCTCCGAATCCATCGAGTGCCATTCCCTAATTCTGCGCACGCCAGCGGACCTCACCACTCTGCTGAAACCTTTCAGCCTGGACGTTTGGTTAGCGACAACTTTGAGCGGGCTGCTTATGGCCATTTCCTTCAAGTGGATCCAACCGCAACCGATTTCACTAAAAATCCGTCAGATGATTCTATCCTTCCTCTCTGTCGGAGCCATCGAAGCGAATTGCAAAAGATATTCAGTGCTGATCATTGCTTGCACCATGGTTTCGATGACATTCATACTCTCCGCAATTTATTCGAACACGGTCATGTCTTACTTCTTAGACACAGCGAGTGAGGATAAACCCAATGGAACTGTCGCTTGTGGATTTTCTAACATCTGCAATATCATATTTTCATCGCAGCGAATCGATATTGATGATCGGTACAGCTATTATTGTGGTTTGTCCGAAAAAGCAAAACTAGACTGCGGGCGACCGCTGCGACGAGTTTTGCTTCGGCGCGACAACCATCCAAACCTCAATGCCGTGCAGGATTGCCATCTCCAGCGAAAACCGAGGCGTCGCATTATCGCTCCGAAATCAGTTCAACTACTCCTGGTCCTCACGCGTTCGAGCAAGACTTTCGAGCGGCTTCTGCAACACGGCTTCATCGGTCCGGAGATGTTCGGACGGAATATTCGGGACCGAAGAGACTTGGACTTTGGTCTTGTCGACTCCGTTGCCCTGAAGTTGGTTCGTAAAACTTATGGGTGGAATCAAACAGACTGGAGCAAATATCTTAGTTTTGACGAAGAGGCATCGTTATTCGATCTAAGGAAGTTTGGTGAGCTGATGCCTCTGATGATGCTATGCGGATTTCTCATTCTGTGCGGTACTGTGTTGGAATGGTGCAAGAAGTTCACATGCATGCTTTGGAATAAATCCAAGAACGAAGGACTTTGTGGGTCGGATCGGCAAGATCCGCCGAACCCGTGCGATACTCGTCCCATAGCAAACATCGGCAGCGTGAGAATCATTACCGTTTCGGAATGCATAAACCACAATACAAGAAAAAAGCAAAATATACCAGAAACTTCCGTCAGCTCGGCGCGAGCCATTGAACGGAATCCCCCGCTAGAAGAAGGGCGACATTCGCCATAGCCTACGCTACGCTATGGAGGAGCCCGGTACTGGTTTGCTCGGCGCCCTCCGAGAGATCGTCGGCGAAAATCAGTGGAATGGAACTCTTTCACGAACTGCCACCACACCAAAAGCAGGGACTCATGTAAGTCGGAGTCGAGAAAAGCGTCGATCAAGCGTCCTTGCTCCTCCCGTGTCTCTTCACCTCATCCTTCGAGCACCCACGGTTCTCAGGAGACAAAGGGTGCTCGGAGGGTCCCCTGTGAATAGTCGGTGCTCGTAGGACTATGGAGAATCACGTGTTCTAACGAGGCAGGCGTGAACTTGAGCACTACAAGTAGTGTCTTGCTGATCAGTTCGGGAATCATCCAAACATGGCCCTCCGGCTGGCCACCGCTGGTCTGAAGTCTTCAGTCATCCCTAAAGTTCGGCATTTGCCTAGTTCGTTGTCTCTGAAGTTCGTTATCTGCGCACAGTGTGATCTGCTACGTTCGGTTCCTGTGCGGTTCGCTATCTGCCGGATTCGTTACCTGTGAAGTTCGTCATATGTTGAGTTTGCTATCTACGTCGCTTCATTCACCATTCAAGGTATTTCCCGATGAATGCATAGCATTTCTAAGGTTCTTCGTGGTCCTCCGCGGGATGAGAATGTTCACTCATTGTAATTCGGCCCTCACTTCGGGTCGGAATCGCACTCCTGGACGCGTGTTTGACTTGAGTCTCTGAAACAATAAATCACTGAATTTGCAGTTATTGAAAATTTCCTGCAGCGTTCTGAAGTCTGCGCCCTTCAGAATCGTCTCAATCTCACAATCGGGGAGCGTTCCTGCGTCCGTTCCACAGCGGAGACCGATTGGATGGCTGGAACTCTTGAATACCGAGTCCAGTGGCGGGTTCAGGGGGAAAGAGTTCGAGCAATCTTTCCCCCCACCCCTGAATCTTCAAGTCTGGCCCCCTAAGCAGAATATACAAATTAGCCGGAAAAATTCCAGAAGAACCCCGAAATCAGATGAATGTTTGTAGTCAACAGATATCGAACGAACAGTTCAGTATTCAACCGCATCATCGAGAAGGAAAAAAATACTCCGGGGTCACTGAAAATCGATTCGAGCATCGCAGAGCTCAAACCTTGCGACTGGGCTCACATTGCATGAGTTTTTCTTCGATAAGAACGGCAATTCGTTGGTTCATTCAATCAGTTCAATCGAAGCCGTCTGAGAGAACAACAAGGAGTGCGGGGCGTAAAAGCTTCCAGACACAAACGTCAGTCGGGACACATCAGTGACCCGAAAAACCAGGTTTCGAAGCCGAAGTTAAGCGAGAGCCTAAAGGTAAGCAAAGGTCCCGATGATTCAGGTGCGAAACTGCTCCGTGATTGAACCTCGCGAATGACGCTTTGATCACGGATAAATTCCGCTAGACACCTTTGAATTTGTTCTGAATCGTTCCGGGACGCAACCGATTGCACAAGCTCTTTCCATTCTCTATGGAATCTGCTTGCGCAGTCTCACAGGAGAAGTTAGCTTTCGCTGACCGCCATGCTCAGCCCCGAGAATGAGATCTCAAGGACAGTCGTGATGTCGTACACCATCGCCGGAGAACGCAGCTTGCATCTGTTACGAGTTACGACCGGCTGTCTTGAGGTTCATACGAGCTCTCTGCATGAACTCGCTGCCGATCGGAGAGGGGTCGCGAACCAGAACCACAATTGACGTGTCAAGAACGAACAAAATCCAGATTCCATTTGTGAAATTCTTGTGCTTTCTCGCGCGGCCGGAAAGCGGTAATCTCAAATCGAATGATTATAACTCTCCCCAGCCCCGCTGTTTCTTGCGCACCGAGAAGATGATGATATGTGGCGCATCATATGTGGTGTGTCCGAGCTTGGAAAAGTTAGAATCTGCGAGCAGCTCCGAGTTTGGCGTACATAGGGCGTGACTGCACACGGTACATTTCCACCAACGATCGAGGATACCCCTCAGGAGACTCTGCTTCACATTCGAAAGGGGTTGGTACGGAAATCCATGGATAGCGGAGTCCCCATCAAGCCGCAGAGAAACCACGCGCATCGACAGCAAGAGATTATACGCTCATGAATCAAAACTCATCATGTACTCATTTTTCGGGGCGAGTCTGTGAACTTTAAGAAATCCCCTTCTCCCGTATCAACTTTCCCACGGTTTCGTGTGGGGGAGTATTCTCATCCAGGTGCTCGGAGCGTGCCGTGATGCAGATCGTGCGTTGGTCCATTCTGCGACACATACCCAAAGAGAAGATTGAGGTCCCTTCGATCAGCCCACGGGTCGTTCGGGCCTCTAGATATGTATGGATCCAAGTTTTCGTCGACTCTGAGGACTCGCAATGCAGTACGCTCCTGTGGATTTGAGGTTGAGTACGCCTGTTGTCAGTCCGCGGAGCGTGGAGTCTATGGCCTGGTGCGTCGTACCCACGTAAATATGATTCGTAGATTCCATCCAATGAAGATACCTGGTAAACCGCAAAGAGTTTGCTTCGGCTGACCATTTGTCGAGGAAGACCTTCAGATTTCCAGCCCTTGACAACCTGCCGATATCACCTGTTCGGGCATTCGCGGCTGTTTCCGCAGATGAAGCGAAGACGCCGCTTCCGGTACGAATAGAAAAAATTTATTCATTCAAAATATCTGCTTGCTGGATCTGATCCGCTGATCTTTGAAACTGCCTCCAAGTGGGGCATCCCAAAAACTAGAAATCGATCGATTTGGTGATGAGAATCACGATCTCGAATGTCGAACTGATATTTCAGCCGGACATGGCACTAATTAAAAGTGAGAATGATTTGGAGATTAGGCAGCATAAGAATAATCATCACAGTCATCAGAGAGAGAGAGTCCCGAACTGCTTGAGTGAATGTGGGTAAAAACTTTCTCAGAATTGAATAAAGCATGAATGTCAAAAACGAACGCGACGATTCCAACGATAGATTGACCGCAATGCCTGATCTTCAACCCCGGGAACCATTCATATCCTGTGCTGCGTTGATCAGAATCAAGCTATCGTTTCCTTTCAGCTCCAGGAAAGCTGAAGACGCGTTCGCTGCAACCAAGCTCTCCCGAAGGTCGCAGAGATACCGATCCAGGGTCATTCTCACACTGGACTCCTTCCTAGACTTGGATATTGCATGAGTGATGGCCATAGTCGACAGCTTATGCTCCCGCGGGAGATGGAGCGACGCCGTGCGTAAGGCCGAATCGATGTGGCCTGCCGCACCGAGTTCGTTCGCCATGGGACACAGAGCGCACGATGAGTGAAACGTATCCTTATCCACACGATGCGCAACCACTACGGGACTCTCAAAAGTTATGCTCGACCTCAAGTTCCTCTGCGTCTGCCTCGCAATGTAACAGATCAACTTCACGAACGGAATCTGAACAGAGCGTGCTCTCATGATGCTTTGCAGCTTCCGAGAGTCAAGCTCCTCGGTTGAAAGCGGCTCGACGCACAAAGCCCTCAAAAATCTGTAGACTCCCATCCGCAGCGAATCCAGACCGAACTCGTCCGACAGCGAACATTGAACTACGAGTATTCTCGATGTGAATCCAGTTCCTTGGAAAACAACGTCAGTTGGCAACACCCAGTCCTCGACGTAGGATTGCGCAAACAAATCCCAGAGATCGCCGAAGAACTTGGGGAATCCCCGAATTTCACCGAAGAGACCCACAGCAAACTCCGGTGGCTCAAGTTCCGTTCCTGCGAACACAGAAGGAAGTTTGTTGTAGAAAGGAGAGAAACAGAACGGAGTTTTCATGACATCTCTTGAAGATTCTCTTGCCTTTGTGCCGCTGCCCTTTTCCGTCAGCGTGTCTCTTCCCGAGTTGATGGGAGATCTTCGGGAGTTCGCATCCCTCATGAGACCCTGGGTCGTGTTTTGCAGTATCTGCGGTAACTGTGGCGTCTTCGATATTCCGTCTCCCGACGTGTGAGCTCCTTCCACTTTCGCCTCCTGTTCAATCGTGAGAGCAGCAGAGTTCTCTGTTAGTGCGTCCGAGAATTATGATCCAAAGATTCGCCTCAGATGATGGGAAACAACGCCTATGTTCTCACGAATCGACCAACCTTCTTCTTTGACGACGGAGTGCGATCGGTTAGCCTCAGGGTTTTTCGGTGAAATGGATTTCTTGATACCTGTCGTGCAAATAGGTAGCTCATGTGTCCCATCATCGATTCTCTGCCTCAGTTCGTCGATCTTCTCTAGTTGAGCGAGGAGTCTCCCTGAGGCGGTTCCGGTCGAAGCCGTCTCTGAGAAAACAACAGTAGGCTCACAATCAGAATCACATTGCTTATCTTTTGCACTTGATCACCGAGTTGACTGATTGAAGCTCCAGACTAAGATCGAATCGATGAGAATTCATAGCAGTTTCACAAGCAACCCGGCGATGAGAAAAGCGAAGCTCAAACGATTACAGCCTGCTGTAACAACAACGGTGTCATCTACGATCCTAGTTTCCTATGCAGATGTCGGATCACGGCAGTAAGAACTCAAGAAACCAGGAAGGAATAGATCAAAACATTTATTGACTAACAGATGACAGGAAACCCCGCGCTTTAGCAGGGAACACTCTTCTTCCAGCATCCACGGAAATTGGAAAAATCATACCTTGAAGAAAAAAACTGTCAATTCACTGGTTCGAATCAAAATTTGGTCTTCCCGATTTCAGTATCGGTCTTCTTCCGAGGAATGCCACCGAGTCACGTCAACCTCACGGACCGAACAGTCACGATCCATCGCCACAAAAACAGAAAAAGCTCTTCCGAGGCTGAGCTCACGCTCGAGCGAGTCGCATTTCCATCATTCTCGAGAGAAATATGTTGACACCGCAAATCGAACGAGACCTGTCAGCTTGGAACGAACGAACCCGCCGCGACTCAGATCCAACCGACTAAATGTCGGCGTTATCAAGGCGTAGATCCAGGCGGTAGATATCCAGGCCTTTCACAACAGATTTAGAAATTGGGGATCGGTCTGCTTCTGTAGATAGAGCTCCGTCCCAGCGTAACGTGTTCCGGAGCATTCGCCGTGAGAGCAAAAGCCGCGTGGCGCCGGAGAGAGCAAAATCAACAGCGGAGAGCGGAAACGGAACGGAAACAAGTCTGGAAAACATCCACTCGTGAAGGAGCGCCAGCCTTCCATTCGCGATCCGAATACAAGACAAGTTCCTCCCGTGACCCTCCGGCTCGTTCCAGCCTCGCACCAGCTCTTCAATTCAATGTGATAGCTGAATGATAAGGTGATGAAATGAACAGAGAGAACGTGGCCTATGATTCTCGAGAGATTTCAGTGCTGGTGGAGGCAGTGCGCCAAGATCACAGCGCGGGTCGGATTACTTGATCTGCCCCCCTCAGCTTTCCTCAATGTCTGTGGAATTTGAAACCGAAAGATGGCTGTTGGCACCCGTACAGCACAACAATGGAGACGATTGAACCTGCCGAGGCGGCATGGAGTATCTAGATGACAATCCTCAAGTCGAAAACCTCTCCCAAAATAATGTTGCACCTCAATTATTGAAAATCAGTCATTTTCACAGATGAACTTCATTAGCACGACGATCATTATACTTTTGAATACAAACTCATGGCACTCAGGATCTTCAACCCATTCCGAGCCAGTGTTGGCATGATCTCCCAACGGAAACTGTCACAACAGGGTGTTCGACGCAAGAAACATCCTCTCTTCCTTGGTGCGCCGTAAACTGAAAACCGTGATCCGTGAAAAGAACGGTTGATTGTATCACAAAAATTAGAGTAGAGCCCGAGAAGAAGTTACAGTAGAAAGTCGAGCCGCTTCGCATCCGTGGCAAGTTCATCAAGAACTTCTACCGGAGTGAGAGGTGGCCTCGATGCAACCGCATCGAGGTCAAACCGTTTCAGGATTCTGAGGTGTGTCTCAAGGAGCTGGTCTTGTTCGCGGCAGTGTGTCTGCCCATCGGACTTCCCATCTTCCGTAGCGCTGGCGCAATCCGATACCGAACTCAAGTTCCCTCCCGTTTCCGTCTTCGTCAGAGAGTCCAGAGAGAGGCTCAGAGAGTTGAGAACACAACAACTATTAAGGAAGACAACCCCGATTGTATGGATTCGGACCAGCACCCTCATGGTAGATACGTGCCTGCGCCGGTGTCGGGTCGACGATAAGCCTTGTAAGCCGCTTCTCTCTCCGCCTTCTCGATCGCTCACTTTCACTGCCAGTGTTTCCACACTACTCGAAACTCTGTTGGAAGGCGTTTTGACCGGAAGACAAATTGTTTCCTGTAGCGCCCGACTGCCGCTCATGTTTTGCCCCTGTTTCTAACTTTACGATCCTCTGGCTCGGATTGGAACAACCTTTCTAACTGCCCGACATCCCGCGGTGCTATGTTTCCTACGCTCTTCCTAGCTCTGAAACGGGTCCGCGAGTTTCCGCCTCGGCCGTTTCGTCGTGGAACATCTCATCGCCGTAGTTTCGTCGACGGCGATGTCATGAAATTTTCAACTTCATTGTTAAATTTCAAACCAGGATGATCTTCGTTCGAACCACGTTCAGTAGACCTCTGGCCCGCAGTGCATACAGCAGACAGTCGCTCGCGTACCGTTTACCAGTGCTCTGGAGCTCCATTCCCAGCGAAATTCGCTCCTGCAGATCCGTTAAAACCTCCCTCTCAGAATTCAAAAAGTATCGCTGTTACAAGAAGAAGGTCAATATGCCAGGTTGAGAATAATAATAATACGACATAAGTGAAACTTATGCCCTTCAAAATACTTAGGCATTTATTCGAGAGTTCAAGCGATTTATACGAAATAAGCAACTCCGAAAATAAAGTGCAATTTCATCCATTCATTCATTTTTCAGCGGCAGTAGCGTAGCGTGGGGGGGGGAGGGCGGGGGGGCGCGGTCCGCACCTTTGCCTCGGTGCCGCACGAACCCGAGCAAGTAGTGCCAAACTTGTCGGGCGTGGAACGCTTCGCCGATCGGTGTCGTCGGAGGCGGCTGATTCTGCATCATGTCTACGGCGAACACAGCGGTCGTTTCATCGTGATCTGCATTCAAGAGACGACAGAAATTCCGAGCCTCTCGTTTGCGGATCAAAGGCTACATGGCTAATGTGCGCTTGGTCTCATTTTCGGTGCATGTTCTCGTTTTCTGCAGTTTCTCTTCAATCCCAAGTTTTAGCACGTAATGAGCACGAGACGATACTGGTCGTATGTGCATTCGGAAAGCCGCGCATCACGAGCATGGTTCGCCCATAGTACGCACTGTGGCGCGCCGCCGCTGTCGAAAAATGCCGTGGCGCACACCTCTGGTCAGGATCGGAAGCGGAGAAGACGGAAGAAACCTCACAATCAGAGCTAGACATCAGCCCTCGTAGTACGGCGCGGTGCGGATCGGTACGGAAACCTTGTCCGCCCACTGTCGGTTAACAAAAAGCCTATCTAACCTCCCTGCTTCAAAAGAAGAGTTTCGGAAAAGGAGATCCACCCGGGTAATGAGATCGCTACCCGGGTAACAGTTCTGCGATTCTGTTACCCGGGTAATGAGATCGCTACCCGGGTAACGGTTCTGCGATTCTGTTACCCGGGTAATGAGATCGCTACCCGGGTAACGGTTCTGCGATTTCTTTTGAAAAAGATACCCTTTTTGACTTCGCAAGCTTGATAAAAATCAAGTCTACGGGGGCATAAGCCATGTCCGTGGTTCAAAATCAGGACAAGGAAGGTGTGCACCCGTTAGGTAACTGGCGAGAGCCGCTGATATGAGTCTGCTCGTCTGGGCTCTCTTCGAGTCAGACAGCATGGAAAATGAGTGGTACGAGTACCCGGGTACTCGGGTACTCCCGGCAATTACCCAGGTATTGATCTCAGTACCCGGGTAGCGATTTCATTACCCGGGTAACAGAATCGATACCCGGGTAGTGATCTCATTACCCGGGTAACAGAATCGATACCCGGGTAGCGATCTCATTACCCGGGTAACAGAACCGTTACCCGGATAGTGATTTTCTCTACCCGGGTACTAGAACCGTTACCCGGGTAACGATTTCAGTACCCGGTTCTTGACCCGGGTAGTATTACCCGGGTAACTACTACTCCATGGTGGCACTCCGTATACGGAACTCTCCCTTTTGTGGCAGGGAGGTTAGATAGGCTTTTGTTAACCGCCAGAAGGTCGTGAATGCTTTCCGTACCGATCCGTATCCCCGCACCATGTAAAAAAATCGCGTCTCAGCTGGAGGGAATTACCCTGAAGTCTGGCGTATAAAGGACTTATCAGATGAAGGACTTTTACATTGGACTCTATGAGGAAGAAATCTCCGTTAACCATGGGGCCTATGGGGCACGAAAGGTCCTTTATCTCCCAGACTTCAGGGTATGTCGGAATTTTCGACATCGGCGTGGGCGGAGACCACGGCCGAGATTCCTCCGTAAGGCGCCCTGAATGTGACTTCACGGAGACTATCGATAGCTAATGGTACCGCTCTCGAACAGCTCGTCGCTGATGGTAGCACGCGGAGTTCACCTTGTTCAGTAGATGGGCATGTGACGGGAGCAGGGGCGGAGCCAACATAAGCTAAAAACCAGCGAGGGTCCAATCAGTGATGCGTCTCTGTTTATGTCTCCTTGGTTCCGCCCGGTCTCACCGCGAAGCAAAACGGTGAAAGCGTCTGGCAAAATCCGGCGCTCTGATCAACCTCTTCTTGCCGTCCGATTGAGTTTTTGTATTGAAAAGAGACGATTGCGTGGATCGTGCATGAAACGAGGCTGGTCCAATCGCGAATAGCTGCCCTATGGCCAACGGTTGCTTAGGCAGTTGAGCCAAAAATTGCTGCTCACAATGGTAGACGGAAAAGTTGACAAAAACCAAATCTTCCCAGACATGCTGCGTTTGCCGGCCCACCGCGACTCAGCGCAATCAGGCTCCTCAGCCACCTGCTAAACCAGATCGCCGCCCCCCCTATTCAGCAAAGACACGAGTCTGAAATCGATCACTTCTGAAAATAGTTCAATCCCCCAAAATGCAAACGCTTGATTTGGGAAGCCTCATAGTTTTTTTTGTCTTCCTCCTCTGAATTTTGATGAAGCTTCCCATGTCGCCATGACCGCCGATCCGAATCGCTGACCCTAATCGCTGCACTCCCCAATGAGAGCGGACGCGAGAGACATTAAGGAATGCTTACAGGTCGGAACTCTGGGTGGGTGTTAATCAGAGAATGTTCGGCAGACCGTATTCTCTGATGAGACGGCACTTTCTAATCAACGAGCAGTTTCTCGCAAACGAGTACCTACCGTTACTTCGGAAGATAGGCGAGCACGGCAACCGTTCATGGAATCGCACGCAAAGCTAGCCTTCTCTCAAAAAAGGAATCTTCTGGGTGCTGGGAATCAGACGGGCATGCCGATTGATCAGGGAGTGCACGGTTTGTAGTGGACGGTAATGTGGGCATCAGCGCGGGACGCCCGCGGTGAATGATGAGGAAGTACCACATCTTACACCGCCAGGGGCGTACGCAGGGAAGGGGGGAAGGGGGGGGGGAACGGAGTCCATGGCCTACCCAAGAATTTCGGGTTCATACCATTTCCGTTGGGTTTCGAGAGCAAAGATGTCAGGGTGAATGTTATTTTTGCAGATAATGGTTCAGATTGAAGCGCATCACGGACGTGATTGGGGAATAAACCATTTCCCCAGCGAAAGCAGACTCGACTTCGAGTCGCTTTCGACAGCGTCAACCGAGTTTCAACTTCTTCATGTGACAAACTCGAAACAGAGCTGCAATAATCTGCGACATCGATCAATTTGGAGATCACAAGTAACGACTCATTTTTCCTCCTTGTGAGAGAACTATCAGAGACAAGCCTTCGAAATGCACGTATCTGTGGAGCAGCCGAGGGAAGAAATTTGTGCACGCCCCTGTCCGTCGCCCTGGAATATCTGCCGTCTTCGCGAAGCTGCTGTGTTCCAAGATCTGGCTCTCGTGAAATCATTCCTCAAAAGTCCACCGCCCCAAAAAATCCGCCGCCCAAGGCTATAGCCTTCTTCAGCCTACTAATAAATCCGCCTCTGGCCGCAAGGATTCACAATTCTATGGGTGTGTCGAATTGCACCTCCAAACGGTCAGTTTTTTTTTTTTGTCTAAAGCGCATTAAGACATTTCTGAGATGCTACATGAAAGCACCTACACTCAACGAGTTAGCGATCTTGTGCATCAGGTCGGAAAGAATAAAGTCGATCTCCTTCAACGACGCGATAGAGAGCTTCTGTGATAGGAAAGCGCGGCGTAAACTTTGAGGAGTGTTTTTTGGCGGGAAAACGCCTTTAAGTCCACCAGGGAGGGGGCGGCCGAAAAAAGCGCGATGTACTCGATGGACGTCGAGAAGCGACGATTCGTAAGCACAAAAATGGGGTACAGCTGAGGGAGGCGTCTTTCTCGACATAATAGGCTAGTTGCCACGGTTACGTCTGCCGCTGATGGAACACAGCGCCGGAAAAACCGTGAGAATTCGCGCTTCGTTGTCATCAGGTCGGGAGGGAACGAGTAAGACAGTGTGTTTTGTTGGAGAAAACGAAGGGCGCCTACAATATTTGCTGGAGACCGAGGAATATTACGGAGGTAGTGGGCAGATAGTTCACTATGCCACCGAAACGGCTACTAGTCGGGTCGGGCGAAACGACAGAAAAAGCAAGCGAAGAAGAAACTGAGGAACAACGCGCGAGGAGTTTTGAGGGAAACCGAAATCGGAGAGTCCGAAAGAAGAATGAGCAAACAGAGTGCATAGAAAATAGGAGCAACGGGGTAAGTTCAGAACCGATTCGATCCCTAGAACCCGAGCAGGTCAGGCAACGTGCGTGGAAACAGTTTCGAGATACCCTAGAATCCCGCGTATAACAAACCCTATTTCTGACCATAACAGGGCTCAGTACTTTGTCTGACAGATGGAAAAGGTAGATGGAAACAGGTGACGGCTCGAATTGCAAGCATTTTACAGCCGTTTTTTCCTCAGGAAAATGCAAGTGACTTCAAGTTGTGCAGCAACTGTTATCGAAATTGTCGATTGGGAAAGCTTCCAGCAATGAGTAGGAGTAATGGATACCCAGAGCGGTGGACAATGATCATGCATTCAATGTGAATCTCAAAAAGAATATCATACACAAATCGTCATATCTTAGTGATCACGTTAAGAGATCTACTCTAGAGCGAATATGACGCGCGTTTGATTGACAACAATCAGGCTTTCTTACAGTCCATACCTAATTCGATGCTAGAAAGAAAGATCTGTTAGCCACGATTCGACAACTCGGTAAACCGACTGCCTTCATGACTCTATCAGCAAATGAGACAAGTTGGACTGGGTTGTTGCGTACCTATTTTATGTCGTTTGTCTGATGAATTCAGAGAACTCGGCGCAGATATTGAAGAAGAGGAAATTTTCTGCAAAATGGATGACCATAACATAGCGTATTTAGTGGCTGAAGACCCTGTGACTTCCGTGCGATTTACTTCAACTACCTTTCTCCAACTCTACAGCCACTTCACCTTCTTCGGACTTCCTCTCCCCATGTTCCTACGAACCCTATACTTCGTACAAACAAAGATCTCTTCCGCTTTATACTCCACTCTTCAACACACACTTCACCTACACCATACTTTCAACGAGAATACCACGTTCAGTACCGATACCACTTCGTCATTCTCCACTGTTCCGCAGACAATAACCTCCTCGATATTGTCATCGCATTTTCCCGCTCCCCTCCCAATCCCGACTGCCAATTTTTTAAATTATCTGATAATATATGATTCACTTCTCGTTTATGAGATCCCCGTCTCGTCATGATTTCCCATGAATGGGCATGGGAGTTTGCACGCCCGCGACGAGATCCATCGATAAGTTGCTGCGCGCGTCTGCTCACTTTTCCTACTATCAAATGCGGGAAATCGCATACGGACGGCGAGACTTCGTGCATCTCGACTTCTGTGCAAAAATGGCTCTCATTATAGGAGTCTTGAGCGCTTCGTGAATTTTCGCTGTTTCTGATGGGGTTTGGAGAAGTCCACTTCGATAAGAGGGAGGTTGATTGCAGCTATCAGCATACGGTGAGGCGCGTCTACTAGGACTATTGACAGGTGGGGCGTCGTCAAGAAAAGTTTGGGAACCGCTGGCTCAGAGTAAGCAGTAGGTGAGCCGAGAAAAGGCGGCGGATTGAAGTGTATCCATAGACGGCAAATTGAGGCGTGCCTACAGTCGGCAAATTCCTAAATGCGGCCCTGCCTCTTGGATCATTATCTGAAATCTCGATCTGTGACTCCCGAGTGTCTGGTCACACGCGGTTCACGAGCATGGGCGAAGATTTACAACTAGGGTGTCTCAAAACATGCTTAAGATGACTCAATACGGTCAGCGGCACCGAATGCCACCAAGTGGAGAGTGTACACTTTATATGACGTATGAGAATCATGCTCAGCGAAAGAAACTCCTCCTTCTCGCTGTCCTCCGCTCTACGGGGCTGTCTTGACACCGAGTGTAGTCATCGTATAAATACTGCCGACTGACTGTGAGTGAGTCAAGTGAGTGTTACTGGTATCAGAGCTTCTGCTCCGGTGGAAGTACCGTTCTCCGAAGAGCTCACAGAACCCGTGAATCGAGCTTCAACAATGCCAGAAAGTTGGTGCGAGAAGAAATTCGAGTCCTGCAATCTGCATTCAGAGAGTCACCTCAAGGCGCGTGCACGGAATCGCTATGACACGAGTGATACAGCTTGCTCAAAGTAAGGTTTTCATGATGTCTCAGAGGCCGGGATTCGGGGATCCAGCTGCGGGTATCCGCGATTTCAAATCGATGGTCGGGTTGAACTTGGGGGATCACGGTGAACCGGCGAAGCGTTCTCTGTCCGCCTCTGGCGACTGATGTAAACATCGTTCGAGAAGAGAGAAGACAAGTGCTAGTTCTCATAGTTATGACATTCATTTTCTTCAGTTGGGGCACGGATTACGACTCGTTCGATTTCAGTAGCTTCACTACGTCCTCATTCAGATGGCATACAGACGTTTCCCGACTGATTTTGAACGTATT
This sequence comes from Neoseiulus californicus, assembly GCA_028455905.1. Taxonomy (NCBI): domain Eukaryota; kingdom Metazoa; phylum Arthropoda; class Arachnida; order Mesostigmata; family Phytoseiidae; genus Neoseiulus; species Neoseiulus californicus. Next base: position 23,721 of record JAMQGS010000017.1, read on the forward strand.
AATGTAGGGATCGGAGAGTGGCAGCATCGTTCCATGAATTTTATGCGAGCATGTAATGGCGACGTTGACATTTATCTTGCGGGCGTAGGTTACGCGTAGACTGGATCGAGTTTCTTCATCTCCCCCACTGTTGCTTCACAATAGAGCACTTCAACATGTGTAGCGACCAGAGTTGTCCCTGGTCAACAGATAGCTTGGCGCACGGAAGGCGAACGCGCATGTGGCCAAAAGGAGAGACTGACCGACGCTGCAACGAGAGTGGCGGCGGCAGTCAAGAGAGAAGTGGGAATGAATAGTAGTAGAGAGAGAGTGGCAGTGGCCGTAATCACGTACAATCGGCGGAACGTAGACGAATGACGGAGTGAAATAAGAGTGATAGTAGTGGACTACCAGTGGACTCCCTCCTGCGTGTGATACCGCATGAAGAGAAGTACTCTGTCTCCGTCAGCCTGTTACACATGTCAGGAGTGGAATTGATGGTTTGGAGAATCCTCCCGTCAATCATCGATGAGATCATCTCGAACTCGACGGAGAACGTGCGTTCCGCGACTTCAACACCGGTACGCTCAAGCTTGGCAATGTTGTTCTCGACCCTGTTGACTTCCGTGTTCATCACGATTGCGTTCTCTCTCTGATGGACTCGAATCTCATGGAACGGCTCGTCGGATTAGTTCGGGGCTCATCTCGACGCGCATATTCTTCGGCGTCTTGTTCGTCCACAACAACTTGTTGATATTTTGAGCGGTTCGTATGTTGGAGACCACAACCACAAGGTCGGCTTGGATGATCGCTTCCATCCATCCACCGGAATTGTGCCAGCCCGACACTCTCGAACTTGAGCTGCTTTTTCTGAGCTCTCGACTCGGCACGGAGAATCTCCTCCCTTTTGAGAAGTTCCGCTGTGATGCACAGACAAACAGCTGGAAGGTTCTTCATGGTATCGCGAGATGGAAGTGAAAGTCGAACAACTTCGACACAGGGTGTCCGGCGCGTATTCCATGCGCGTCCGCGGCAGCTCTCTGGGTCACGGCTTGGAGTTCGTGCCCACAATCACAGCAAGATACTCTCTAATTTTTCGTGCTTCCGTCGTGTTTTCAGGAGCGCGGCTAGCAGGATCACTCATCACGTTCCGGAATGAGATAATGGTTCAGGCTGTCAGCCAGTCGCCGTAGGTCACGTATCGCTGCGAAGAGCATTCCGATATACCGTGGGACACTAACGTTGAGGGGAAAAACCTCTCATCTGAACTGAGGAACTTCCGGACTCGACTAGAATTCCAAGGGAATTGTCCGACGAACGAAAAGCGGAGGTCAACTGCAAGAATTCCCATTGCCGAATATCAGATCGTCTTACATGGGTAATCATTGAATTCTCTGAGAAAATCCGTTGTTCGCTCGTGGTTTCTTCCGAATTGAGCTGTTCACATACCCTTCCCCGCACGCCGCTCATTTCGCTCGATCTATAATAGAATGCCTCCGCACCGCCAAGCTGGGCTGCTAGAACAAGTTCATCCGTCGATCGCGTTGATTATTATGCTCAATAATTTTGGTATGCATTTCGACTGAGCGCTCTCCTTCTAGCTGTCCCGAAAGGTGTCCCAGGAAAGATTGATTCCGATCTAACACAACCACATAGGCTCCCGTTTGTTTCAGGGTTTCAAATAGAGATCTGAAAAGAGGTTGTTAGTTGATACCGTATGGAGCCCGAGGAACTCCACAATTTACGACCAACGGGGGAGCCAGTCGACCCTTGGAAAATATCGAACCCCGATACGATCATCTCGGCTGCTGAGTTTGTCAGAATCTCCTGCTGCATACTTCAGCTCCAAAGAGTCTCACGTTTCAAGTATCCGAAGCGGAGGGCTCAAAAGTGGGGTGACTGATTCATGTCGAATACCTTAACACGGCCTACGGACTGGAGAACATCAGAGTTTGGTTGTGAACACGCACATATTCATCACATCTTCTCCTTCCAGAGATGAATTCCCGAAAACGTTCAATGAACCTTTGTCGGGCGGGAGTTTTGCCCCGCACTCGGCGACTGACCACCGACAGCGAACGGCATTTACGATGTTTACTAAAATTAAATTGCTCAAGATAAATCACAGCTCCAATAAAGGCGAATTCGACAACGATCACAACTTATCATTAATTGCGGATCAAAAACCGTGCGCATGTGGGAGAAGCAGAGAACGCTTTGTTCGTACTTCGGTTGCAATGCATGATATGTTACATCCACTAGGAGTTTACCGCCTTATCGGAGTATGCTGTCTGCGATCTCGATATTGAAAGATCTCCTGTTTTTCAGAATGGAGATTGGCCGGAACCACCTCGAGAGGAATGATTGTTCGACGCAGCGAGAGCAGCTCCGAGCTTCGCAATGGTGATCGAAGTTGTGCTAGACCAACCTGCGGTAAGCCATACCCCTTGCGCTTCCGCGTGCCACGCAATGGTTGATATCCTTCGAGAGCTTGATTGAAACTTCCTCGTCGGGATCCACTGAATGTGTATATCGGCAGTCGGTGTCGCTATTATTCTTAACGTGGTTTTCAGAAATTGATAGTCATTCGGAGGTATTCCTGGGTTTCTTTGCCTGACTCCGGCGGGCCTTTCGGATCACTATTCATTCGATAAGTCAATCCCATCAATACTGCTTCCCTTTGACATTACTTATTTCACTCCCACAGGCCGCAAGTGCGATTGTGGAGGAGATGATCCTCTTTCAGAAATCGCTGAAGAACAACAGGAAGATGATTCCGGGGACGATTACGAGCCAAGCACTGGGGAGGATTCGGAGTCGGAGTTGGGACGAGGAGGTTCTGACCCACCCGAAGAGAACCATGATGTACCGCAACTGCAGCTACATCCAGGAAAGGATAAAAGCAGCAGAAATCATTCTGTATCTCATCTTTCGAAGTCGTCCTCTATGCAAACCTGTTTTATTAACCATTTATTAACCATTACCATTACCATTAACGAAATTCTTTCACGGTTCTGCAGATTCCGGCCAAAACACATTGGAGTTTGTCCTGAACCGTTCCGGTGAATCGACTACTTTCACCGACTTCTTCAGTTCACTCTGGAGTTTGCTCGCGAAGTCCTACGTAGAGGGTTGGGTGAAACCAAAAGACTTGTTCGTCCCCGTGAACGGAACAACAAGCGTCACCGTTGTTTCTTATGAAACTTCAGAGGAAGAAAGCTTACATTGGCTACGAGTCGTAGTTTATACGTTCCTGCGAGCGCTTTCTTCTAGGCCATGGACGGTCGAAGCGATAGGATCTCAATGGGAACGAATTGACAGCAGAGCCCGAAAGATTAAGATTCCGTTCGTCAAGTTGATGAGTTATGTGGCATGGCACTCACAAGGGAACTTGTCTGCAACGGTTCCCTTTGAAAGTCCAATCGTGGTGGCGCACATTCGGGATCAAAACAAGTTTCATGCGTCTTGCATCGTCTGCCCGAAGTTGGACAGAGTCGAGACCATCGCAGAATTCGAGTCCAGCGCGCAAAAAGCATACATCCACATTTTCGGCTTCCATCAGCGACGCAAGATGCCGCTCAGAGAATTACCCTTCAGATTCGGGGCAGACTCAAAGATGGACCTCACCGTAGAGCAATATCTGATAAAGCTACAGATGAACATAGCGGCAAGCTCTAGAGCGTTGGCCCTCCTGGATCTCAAGGACGAAGCACACTGGTTCAAGGGAAGTGTTCCGGAGCGTACACGGCGCCATCGACGGCGCAGAAGTTTCCTCCCGAAAACGAGTCGCGTACCTTCAAGGAGCTGATCCCGGCCGAGATATATTCGTTCCGGGCACGATTGTTTTTCTATGGCTTCGGGCTGGAGAGTTCCTCACGCCGACCGATTCGATTTTCGACTCATCGCACCATCTCTTCTAACACAGCTTAGTTGCTTCAGTGCCATCGTGAAACGATCCTTCATTTTTTCGTATGATTTGTATGAGAGAAAGCGGACTTTGTTGTATCAGAGAGTGGAGTTCTCAAATAAATTATCAGGCACCCATTCTGCGGTCCGTTTATCCTTAACTATAGTTTGCATTGGATGAGTGACGTTTCGAGAATTGAGGTGCAACAGAATCATAGTGAGTGTGGACGCGGACGAAGTGATGGTCAGGAGCCTCGACCTGTCTCTAGAAATCCATGCTAGTCGGAATTCCACGTTTCCTGCTCATTGACAGAATTTCCTATCATAAGAACTTCCATCCTTCCGTCACATGTCATATACGAGTTGAATTAGCCTGGGTTCTGGGATCCCAACCTCAAGACTTCATGCATGAGGGAATGGCAGAAACAACATTTCAGTTCACATATCGGAAGTTGATTCTCTAAAACTTCCTTTGCCGAGTCCCGGAGGCTCGGTGACCGCCAGCCTGTAGCTGCATAGTAAGCCCCCGGAATCAGCGAATGAGTCTGACGAATCTCTTGCGGAGTTGATCGGGAGAGAGTTCCACACATTTGTGTGAAATACGATCCAAGGCTCATACTATGGACCGGCTGCGAAGTTTTCACCCTCAAACGTTCGGAATCACTCGAGGATGGTCTGTATAATCATCGGCGATCATCACTGGGGCTGTGCATTCGTCGCGGCGAGAATGCGTGAAATCTGCGGAACCTGTGAGTCCACTGGATACGTGGTGGATGGCCACGGCAATACGGCATATTCGCGGAGAAATTCACAGCCCCAAAAACGACCCTATTCTGCTCTAACTCCCAAACCTTCTTTGCTTTACGTAATTGGTAAATCAGCGTCTGGACTCACCACGGGATCGGTGTTGAATTCTCAGTGAGCTCCTTGTGTGCCGACAACAGCACCGAGTTCGTGAGCGTGCGTCCGACGACGGCGACGAAATCTACGGGGGCACTACAACAATCGCGGATGATGTTGTTATGTACAACGAGTTCTTCGTCTGAGAACGAGTCTGCGGCTCCATGTTCATCGTTAACTGCTCTCTCAACGACGGACGATTGTCTTTTGGAAGAATCGGAGCTTCTGGCATCACATCGTCTCCGGCTTCTTTGAGGAATCGAATGCCCTTGTATAAGTTCACCTTCTTAAAGTTGTCGGACTGATTGTGAGCCAGCGGATGAAATTCTGAATTCGACCCCGAGTTGCTCAGACATTAACCGTATTCGAGGATTCTGGCTAGGGGTTCGCTGCCGACGAAGAATTCCAGGGTATTCGGGAAATCATGGCTGTCCCGCATTCCAAGTCAGAGGGATCAAACAATCCCAAGTTTTAGAATATCGACCTAAACAACCCCCATAGACTCCGAAAAGTATAGTTAAACCGACTCCGGTTTAGCCCTGACAGGCTTCAGACTCCAAAAAGTATCTGAGACTGCTCCTGGGTCATTCGGTGAAGTCGTCGGCTCGCGAGTCAGAGCCCGCCACAACTCTCTGTACTGGCTTGAATCGGACGGTTCCGACCGGGGGTCGCGAACCCAGAGTCGCGAGTTCAGCGAGTACGACGAACCGAACGAGTCCAGACTCGGACTCACGGATTTTCAGCGACCCTTGTCCCGTCCTCGGACCTTCGATTACACAAAGAGAAGCAATTATTTTCTCGACGTTCTCAACGAGGCGTAGCTTCACTTATCTCGTCCAATTTCTAGAACAAAAAACCTCTCATCGCTACCGTCATCACCCGATGACGGCCCGGCGAAGAGCGACTCACTCAAATCCAGATCGCGATCCGCAAGAGAAAAGTTGTGCGAGCCTTGTTTCAGTCATCATGATCTCATGTGTCTCATACCCGTTTAAAGCGGTTGTATAATGAAAACTTTGATATTCTGGTCATCTCGGACGATGTCTGTTCTATGCATGGTCTGGCGGAAACCCTTGAGATTACGCACGAGAAGATTTGGAGCTGAATGAACGCGTTTTCCGAGATGGCGCACGAGTCCCGTCCAAGGCAGAGCTTCTGCGCCCTGTGCGGTAGTTCTTGATACCGACGCGACGTCGGACACCGATCGATCGAAAAGTCATCCGCTCAGGACCTCGCAGTCTTCCACTACAAGAAACGGGTCGTCTCCTTCAACGATGCGGGAGTTCCGGAACTCTAACGCGTTTTCGAGTTTTCAGACCATCCCGCCGCCGTTCAGGTTTATTTTCGGCTCACCGATCGGCACTGGCCGAGTTGATCGCGCACAACCTGCTGTTTTCAACCTCTCAGAGAACCGAAAACTGAATATCTGACTGACAATGAGTCATAGCTCGCAGTCATCTGCGGGCAAGCAATTAATAAAGCAGGTCCAGGGAAGCACGAGCATTTGACTCGAGGCTTCCTATTCTGCGAAGCGATACCTTATCGTTAGTCGTCGTCGAAAGTGAAGCGGCGCGATGCAGAACGCGCGGTAGAAAGTGCTACGAGCACGGGGAGAGGTGACGTTCGCAACTCCTCTGCCCGATGAAGTACAACAAGCTATTCTTGAGACCCAGAGTGTCCCAATCCTGAGCGCAGATATCGATCGATCTTCTGACAGACTGCGACTGATCTTCGACGGCGAGTCGGAGCTACAAATCGACTACTCGACTCCAGACAGTCCCTAACTGAAAGATCGCTGAAGCGTGTCGAGATCGAAGACTCTTGCTGTCGAGTCAGACACTATGAACTGAATGAGTTTATTGACTTCGTTGTAACCATTCTGATAGCAAGCACGGAGGCTGGCGCCTCCCCGCTACAATCGCTACTGGTTCGTTTGGCACCCGCCGAGAGACCGGCACTGAAAACGAATGATACGGCGCCGCAAGAATCGACAGACGATGGAGGCGCGCATCTGTGCATCACAGTGAGCTTGGTGCAAAGGTGTTCACCGCACGCGAGAAAGTTTGGGTTTGAGTTTGCCCACGGGAAGAAATACCAGACACTTTCATCGCGGTAGTTTCCTGGATTTGTAAATCAATGGGAGTCCCAACATATGGGTGTCAAAAGATCAAAGAACCCCCAATCAGGAGGTACGTTGCCAACGTTGTGTTCAACCCTCGTCCGCGGACGAAGCCACCGGTGATTTTGGGGCTGAGATCTGCGACGGTCCGAGAGGTAGGCTGGCAAATAGGTCGGGGTGCAGCGGTTAAGTTGGCCTGGGAAGTGAGTTTCGGTTTCTTTGACGGTGGGTTTGAGAGGACCGTGTTGAGAAGATCGGTAACGTCGGATGGTCGTTTGTCGGTCTGGGTCGGAGGGTGGTTCATGCAGTCTCCAGCTTCATTAGGGTCCGTTGGTTGACGGTCCGAGTGTTTCGACTGTTTACTCATGACAGGTGCGAGGTTTTCTTATCAGCAGCGCGAACTGGATGCTTCGTTGAGATTTTGAAACGGCATTTATAGGTTTGAGGGGTTCGTGGGGTAGGGAGGTTATGAGACGTTGGATGGTTGCGATAGATGAGGCAAAATTTGTGAGTTTCGGAAGACTGTGGATGTTCTTCGTTACGTTTACTCCAAGATTGTTCCCGTTGTTGGCTTCATCCCTGACTTTGGGTGTCTCTTGGATGCTTTGGGTTCCAAACCCGGCTCGTCCAAACCCGACTGGACCGTTGATTCGTTTGAGTCATCCTCGGTGCGTGAGTTGTTGTCGGTTGTCGGGTCGACGGTTCCGTTCATGGTTGGGAGTTGGTATTCTTGTTGGCATCCACTGATGTAGCTGTTCTTGGTCGTAGTTTCGACGACAAGTCGAGGAGGTTAGGCCTAACTGCGGACTGACCGTGTTGTTGATGATCCGATGTTGAAGTTACGGGCGCACTTCTGTACTGTGACCGTCGATGGGTCCTCGGCGGGTTCTTGAAATTCTTTTGGCACCAAAATGTGGCGTACCAGCCATGTGGCGTTTTCGTGAACAGCGCTGCCAGATGCGTGGCGAAAGCACCCCGAAGTTGTGAGGCACCTTCTCCTATGATCCACATCACATGCGGGACCCACGGCATACGCAGTAGTGTCGTCGCCAGCCGCCGAGGTTTCTGGACTCCGCGCCGGCGCCGCCTGATTCCAAGAGCGCACGCTGCGACGCTGGGAGCAACTGCAGTTCGAATTGTCGCGAGACGCTCTAAACTGATCATCAGCGAATGCCCACAACCGATTCTAATAATGATCTACTGTCTGTGATCAGGGAAAAAGTCTCCACTTGATCGTTACCGAAGAAGGTTCCATGAAACACGCGACGGGATTGCGACAACCGTCGTTTTCAAGGAGCTTTCGGCGAGGAGAACACAGGTAGAATTCTGGAATGGTGGTCGGAAAACTCAACAGTGTAGCCTTCCATCTCACGTTTAGCGCGAGTCATTACTCTGATACCAGCAACTTCGGTCAAGCCCGAGAGGAGATTTTCATCCGCCGGTAAAACTCTGCGCGAAAAGTGGCGCTCGCTAGATCGATCAACAATCTCGAAAACCTTGTTCATAAATGGGAAGAGAAAAATTTCTACCCCAGCTATCTCCCCAAGTTGACAACCCTGGAACATCACCATAGAACGAAGTTCATATGAATCGTTCGGCTGCCTGAATTATTATTATTCCGGCCGACCGTGCTCGTTGCTGGTAAGGAGTGTGATATCCCGCCACCCGCTTGAACAATGGAGCCCCGATCTGTCAATAAACACCCCGCCACAAGTTGGCTGAATCAGTGTGCAAGCGGTCGTACTTATTCTTAAGACTCAAGAATATCACATGGTGTCAGATTGTGGTGACCAGTGCTAATCCACGATGCCCGACCAGGAACAGAATGCACCAGTGCCGGTTCAGACCCCGGGAATGTTCGTGACCAGACCGCCAGCTCCGTTCGACCCAGACTCCGAGGACCGATTTGAGGCATGGGATGTCTTCAAGAGGGATTGGCGGATCTATGCCACTCTTGGAAAATTCAACGAACAGAGCGCTGAGTATCAGAAATTTGCGTTTCTCGATGCCTTCGGGCGAAGCGCTCGAGAGTGGGCCAAGAACGCTGGTGCGGACGAAGAGAACGACACGCTCGACAAGTACAAGGAGAAGATCGAGGCATTGATCGGATCAGCATTCTCGGAAATACTGTACGATTTCCGCTTCTGGCAGCGAGCAAAAGACCAACAGGACGGCGAGCGCTTCGACAGTTTCCTGCAACGCATCAGGAAAGCGGCGCGAGATTGCAAATTCGGTCCGGCTGAAGAGCGCCTCATGAAATCACGCATAGTCATCGGGGTTCGCGACAAATCCCTACAAAGACAATTACTTGCGGAGAGTGAGGCCAGGAATCTACAGAAAGTCATTGAGAAGTGTAAATCTTTCGAAGCAAGCACGCTTTCATCGAAACTCATTAGTAGCGAGACGGCTGCAGGGTCGGCTGAGTCAGTGAACGCAATCAGATCAAGAGCTTCGAGGCCGACTCGAGCGGTGAGGCCGTCAGGCAGCGCTAAAGGGAAAGCGTGCGGGAACTGCGGATTCGAGACACATCGAGGGGACAGATGCCCGGCAGAAGATAAAAGATGCTCGACTTGTAAGGGCATCGGTCACTACATGCGGATGTGCCCCTCGGCTGGACAGAAAACGACGCAGCAAAATGGCCAACCGAGACGAAAGGTATGGATGCTGACCGAGGAAGACAGTGAAAACGAAGATGTGGAGTACGAGATCAGTGCGATCAAGAGTGTGGCGAGAGTCAACGGTAATCTCAAGAACAGATGGGATGAAACCGTGGAAATCGCGAACACGCCGGTTCGGTGCAAGTTGGACACTGGAGCAGACGTCTCATGCATACCAATGTCCCTCATCAAGCGCGCTCTGAGACCGGTCAAGATGCAGAATGTGTCTACCAGACTATGCAGTTACTTCGGTGACAGATACCCATGTCGGAACACAGTGGAGCTCGAGGTGGGATACCGGAACCGCAGGACGATGGAGCGCTTCTACGTGCTCAACATGGATGTCATGCCAACTCTCTCAGGTGGAGCAGCGGAGGCTCTTGGGCTGATAGTTAGAATGAGCAAGCTGACGGTGCAAGAAAAAAAGGAACAGGATGTCCAGGGCAACTCGACGGATCAGAGTATGGACGCCGAGCTTCAGAAGGTGATGAAAAAGTTTCCAGCAGCGTTCGTGGGAGAAGGAAAGATACGGGGTTACAACTGCCACATAGCCCTCAAGCCAAACTATCGTCCAGTGGCGAACACATGTCGACCGATGCCCGTGGCCTGTCAGGCAGCAGCGAAAGAGGAACTGAAGCGGATGGAAGACCGAGGCATAATCAAGAAAGTCGATGAGCCGACTGAGTTCGTTAGCCATATCGTTCTCGTTAAGAAGGATAACGGGAAAGTACGACTGTGTCTGGATCCAACGCATCTTAATCGAGCAATTGAGAGAAGCCACTACCCAATGAAGAGATTTGAAGAAATTACAACCCAGATGACTGGTGCGAAATACTTCAGCACCCTCGACGCAAAGGAGGGCTTCTGGCAGGTCGCATTGGATCAGGAAAGTTCTATGCTATGTACCTTCATTACGCAATGGGGAAAATATCGATTCTTACGTATGCCATACGGAATCTCCTGTGCAAGTGACGAATTCCAGCGACTAACAGATGAGCTTTTCAGGGGAATCCAGGGCGTGGCCACGGTAGTCGACGACATAATCGTGTGGGCCGAAACGAAATCAGAGCATGACGAGAGACTGACGGAGGTGTTACGGCGGTGTACGGAGGCGGGTATGGTACTCAACGTTTCCAAATGCCAGGTCGGCCGAACGTCGGTGTCGTATCTGGGCCACATTCTGTCAGCTGACGGGGTGTCCCTCGACGGATCCCGCGTGCAAGATATAAGCGAGGTCGGTCCCCCCCAAGTCGGTGAAAGAACTGCAGTCGTTTCTGGGCATGACGAACTTTGTTTCGAACTTCATCGAGCATTACGCGGATCTCACGGCACCGTTGCGGGAGTTACTGCGCAAGGAAACGGTGTTCCTTTGGGAAGCGAGGCATCAAGATGCTTTCTCCAAGTTGAAGAAAGCGCTGTCCGAGGCACCAGTGCTGAGTTTCTTCGATCCTGGCAAGCCATTAGTTCTATCAGTGGATTCGAGTCTCTATGGAGTAGGAGCCGTTCTGCTCCAAGATGGACATCCGCTGGCATACGCCAGCAGATCTCTCAACGACACTCAGCAGCGTTATGCGCAGATCGAGCGCGAAATGCTTGCGATCGTGTTCGGTTGCACGAAATTTCACTACTTCGTGTACGGACAGAAGCACATGCGCGTCGAATCTGACCACAAGCCGCTACAGGACATCATGCAGAAACCGCTGCATCAGGTTCCTCTACGGCTACAGAAAATGAGGATGACACTCCAGCGCTACGACATCGACGTCGTCTACCGGAAGGGCTCAGAGTTAGTGGTTGCCGACTTTCTGTCTCGCCATCCGTCAGAGAGGATCCTCGATTGCGAGCCGACCATTGGTATTGTTTGTCGGCAAGCGATCGCGGATCATCGTCTCGAGGAGTTTCGAGAACTGAATAGGTTGGACGAGGAGTTGAAAGCGTTGGCGAAACTCTACCAGAGCGGATGGCCGCATGACAAGAAGGATGTACCGGAGATCGTGCGGCCATACTGGCCGTACCGAGATGAGATCCACGTCGAGGACGGTCTGGTCATGAGATCCAATCGAGTGATCATTGCCAGGCAGCGGAGACAGGAGGTGCTTTCACAGCTGCATGCGGCACACTCTGGCTCAACGAAGATGAAACTGAGAGCAAGGGAAGCCGTATACTGGCCGGCAATGTCGGCAGATATCGAGGGATTCGTCGAAAGATGTGAGGAGTGTCGCAGACACAGACCCAGGAACCCGAAAGAGCCCATGAGGATCAGCGAAATTCCCGATCTCCCGTGGCAAGTGGTATATGCAGACCTATTCGACCATGCGGGCCGCAGCTTCGTTATAGTCGTGGACCCGTATAGCTTCTACTGGGAAATACTGCCTCTGCGAACACAAACGACAAAGCATGTGATTGAGGCGATGTTCTCGATCTTCCAGAACTTCGGCTTCCCAATGTGTGTCAAATCCGACAACGGACCGTGCTTCCGCAGTTGGGAGTTCCGTGCTGCACTTCAAAGACATGGAATCAGCTGGAGTTCGAGCAGTCCGTACCACCCAAAAGGGAATTCACTCGCGGAACGTGCCGTGAAGGAGGCCAAACGGATCCTACAGCACTGGAGATACGGAACCGTAGAATACTCCAGAGCAATACTGACATGGAGAAACACGCCGCGGTCACCAGCACTGGGATCGCCGGCGCAGCGACTCTTCGGCCGGAGATGCCGAACAGACGTGCCAACAACAAGAAAGCAACTCGCACCGAAAACGATAGGCCCCGGGACAGTTCGTCGCGCCCTGACCGAAGAGAGAGTGACCCAGAAGAGATTCTACGACAGGAACGCTCGCCCAAAGAAACCCTTAGAAGAGGGAGACAGAGTATCCTTCTATGACCCACAGGAGGAGGTATGGAAGCGCGGAAAGATCATCAGCCTCGCGGCTCAGCCGAGATCGTATGTCATAGAAAACACGGATACGGGCACCGTGACAAGAAGGAACAGGCAGATGCTGAACACCGTACCATCACCCGCCGCCGTCCAAGACAACGACCCGCCTGCCATTCCCGAACCCCCACCCAGTCTCGCCCACGAACGACAGTCGAATGCGATCATACCAGTGGCCACTCCTGCGACCCCACAAGATAGTGTAAGAAGATCCGATAGGATCAACGGGAGACATGTTCGTGTAAAATTTTAGTATTGTGATACTTTGTGAAGCCAAACGCCCCAAGTCTTAATGTAAATATTCTATGTCGAATAATCCTAACTCCATACGATAAATACTTAAACGGGGGATGTGATATCCCGCCACCCGCTTGAACAATGGAGCCCCGATCTGTCAATAAACACCCCGCCACAAGTTGGCTGAATCAGTGTGCAAGCGGGTGGCGGGATATCACAGGAGCTCACAACATTCTCCCCGCAGAACAAGCTCATCGGATGACGGCGCCAGCGTGAGCGGGCGGTGTACCGTGACGAGCCGCCGTCACTTTTCATGCCCGCCGCCGCCGTCGAAAAATGCCACGGCGCACACCTCTGGTCATGATCGGGAGTGGAGAGCACGGAAGAAACCTTAGAGCTTGACATCAGGCCTCGTAGTACGGAGTGCGGTACGTACAATCCGTGTCCCGTACGCCCCCCGTACAACAAAGGGCGGACGTACGGCGTGGTACGGAAAGCTTGTCCGCCCTCTGTAGGTTAACAAAAAGTTCATCTGACCTCCCTGCTTTAAGAGGAGAGTTTCGAAAAAGAAGATCCACCACGGAGCTATTCCAAAAGCATTGGTGCAGCGGCGCTTTGATTTAGCTTCTGGATCAAACTCTGGCTTGTGTTTCGATCCGACAGGGGGGTTAATCATCCTCTTGTTGCGGCGCCAACGGTTCCGCAGCAGCTCCATGGTGGCTCTTTGTCTACGGAACTAAGCGCCGTTCTGCCAACCGCCAGAAGGTCGTAAATGCTGTCACAGACCCGGTAATTTGAACGATCCCCAACCACCGAATTCGTTATCTATTACAACACTTTCGATTCGGCCGCCGCGCCGTCTGAGTCACTCCTTGTCAGATCGGTGGCCTCGTTTGAGTCCCGTCGCCGTGAGCCTCCGATTTTCCCAGTTACAAACCTACGTGTCCTTCCTGATCGATTGGAGAGTTCGCGATAAAGGCTTTCCGTACCGATCCGTGTCGCCGCACCAAGGAGCAAAATCGCGTTTTAGGTGGAGAAAATTGTGTCTGAATTTTCGACATCGGCATGGGCGGAGAGCACGGCCGAGATTCCTCCACAAGACGCTCTGAATCCGCCTTGTCGGAGACTATCGATCGCTGATGGTGCCACTCTCGAACAGCTCGTCGCTGATGGTCACACGGACTTCACCTTGTTCAGTAGATGGGCATGTGACTGGAGTAGGTGGCGGAGCCAACATGAATTCAGCGAGGGTCCAATGAGTGACGCGTCTCTGTTCATGTCTTCTTGGTTCCGCCCGCTCTCACCGCGGAGCAAAGTGGAGAAAGCGTTTGGCGAAATCAAGCGCCCTTATCAACATCTCTTTGCCGTCCGATTAAGTTCTTGCATCAAAAAGAGATGATTGCGTGGATCGTGCATGAAACGGGGCTGCTCAAATCCCAGATAGCTGTCCTATGGCCAACAGTTGCTTATGCATCTGGAACCGAAATCAGGGTGAGCAAAAGTTGTTGCTCACAATGATAGACGGAAAAGTTGTCAACGCGTTGATTGTGCGGACCGAATTCTATACTACGGGAGCTCGACGCGGGACTGTTCGTCGCCTAGTAGGTTCGTCTCGAGAAGAACCTGAACCTGAGCAAGAATCGCGTAAACATAGGATATTTTGCTAAAGGCCTCCAAAATTCACTATCCATAGGTCAACAACATGTTCCACAGTTCTCGTCAACAGAGCTTCGAAACTCGGGTCGTGGAATGAAAGCAGAAGGAAGACTCGCGGGCATCGAGGAAGGAACGAAGCCCTCAAAAATCAAGGGGCTCATCAAGAGGCTCAATCAATATAACCCCATGCACCATGCGGATCCTTACTCCTAATAAAGCGCTAGTCTGTCGCCCAAAAGGTTCTCAAATGTGGATGAAACTTGCACGTCGCTGGTCGGTCGCGGAGTGTGGGGCCAAACTCCCGCCCCACGGAGGTTCATTGAACGTTTCTGGGAATTCACCTCTGGAAGAAGGAGAAGTGGTAAATATGTGCGTGTTCACAACCAATCTCTGATGTTCTTCAGCAAGCCCGGTGGCCGTGAGAAGGTAGCCGACATGAATCAGTTACTTTTCCACTTCGGATGCTTGAAACGTGAAACCCCTTGGAGGTAAAAAATGTAGCTAAAGAATCTAAGAAACTCAGCAGCCGGGATGATCGTTTTGAGGGTTAGATAGTGTCCAAGAGCCGGCTAGCGTCCCCCGTTGGTCGTAAACTGAAGAAGTTTCTCAGGCTCCCATACGTTATCAATTGACAACATTTGTCTAAGATCTCTGTCGAAACAACACAAGACAAGAAACAAACGGAAGCCTAAGTGGTTGTGTTAGATCGGAATCAATCTGTCCTGGGACATCCTTCGGGACAGATAGTAGGAGAGCGCCCAGCCGGCACATGTATACTAACACGCGAATCAACGCGATCAACGGATAAGCTTGTTCTGGCAGCCCAGCTTGGCGGGGCGGAGGCGTTTGAGAGCGACCAGGATGTCTCGAAACATGCTCAAGACGACTTGATACGGTCAGCGGCACCGAGTGCCACCAAGTGGAGAGTGTACACTTTATATGACGAATGAGAATCATGCTCAGCGAAAGAAACTCCTCCTTCTCGCTGTCTTCTGCTGTCAGGCTGTCTCGTCACCGAGTGTAGTCATCGTAGAAATACTGCCGACTGAGTGTGAGTGAGTCAAGTGAGTGTTAGTGATATCAGAGCTTATGCTCGGGTGAAAGTTTCGTCCTCCGAAGAGCTCCCAGAACCCGTGAATCGAGCTTCAAGAATGCGAGCCAGTTAGTGCGAGAAGAAGTTCCAGTCCTGCAATCTGCATTCAGAGAGCCACCGCAAGCGCGTGCAGAGAATCGCTATGACACGAGTGATACAGCTTGCTCAAGGTATGGTTCTCATGATGTCTGATAGGTCGGGATCTAGAGATCCAGCTGCGGGGATCCACGGTTTCAAATCGGTGGTCGGGTTGAACCTGGGGGATCACGGTGAACCGGCGAAGCCCTCTCTGTCCTGGCGACTGATGTGAACATCGTTCGAGAACAGATAAGACAAGTGCTAGTTCTCGGTTATGACATTTATTTTCTTTAGTTGAGGCACGGAGTACTACTGGCTCGATTTCAGTGGCTCCGCTACGTTCTCATTCAAGTGGCAAACAGAGGTTTCCCGACCGATTCTGAACGCTTTGATGTAGGGATCGCAGAGGGCTAGCATCATTCCCATAACGTCTCCATTGGTTGCCGGTCGCTAAACTTAGCGCGCGTGAGACAGGCGCAGGTTACGAGACACCTTATTCGGCGCTTCTTGAGCGATTTCGTTCAGAAGACCTATTGGCAGGGATGCATCAGCAATCATTTCACTGCCATGTGAGAGAACCTTGTGAACAAAATGCGGCATAAGGTAACAATCATAAAGCTCCACGAATAGGCCTGCGGTCTCCGAGCAATAGGGATTGATTCTCTGACCGTCAATGTTGTTCCCGCAGCAAATTGTATCCAACACCGTTCCGAATGGTTTGACCGAGTTTTCGTTCAACAAAGCTGGTGATTTGGGACGTTCTGCTGAGTTGTAGCCTCCCAGACTCTGGAAGGAAGATTCAAGCATACGCAATCTATATATATAAAAATCCAGGGTATATTTGTATGTTTGTTTGTTTGTCCTCTATAGACTCTCTCGCGGTTATTTCTATGGAGGAAATTCTTTTTCCACCTTGTCGGGGAGCCACCGGGGAAGGACATAGGCTATGCAGACCGGACCCCAGAGGTCCATTCCAAGTTTTCCAGAGCGCTTTTCATGAAAATGATGGGTGTTTTTCAATCGTTTGCCCACTCATTCGTGTGTTTGCGCCCGATGATCGCCTGGGCGATTGACGAGTTCCTTTCCCACGTTGAGAAAGAGGCTCCTGGGAAGGACATAAGCCCAGGACACCAGGCCATACTCTATCGAGCGTATAGGGCGATCTCGGGGTCGGTCTGATCATGCTTTCGGGAGCCTATGGGGCGATTCCGGGGTCAGACCGATAACACTTCCTGGAACCGATGGAGGCGTTTCAAGGGCGGCCTGATCATACTTTGTGGGCTCATGGAGGTGATTCCGGGTCGGTCTGACCATACTTCTAGAAGTCTCTGGGAGTATAGGGCGGGTATTTCGAGGTCGGTCATATTTTTTTGAGACCATTTGGCGATCCCGGGTACTTCATAATCATACTTCTGGAACCTGCGGACTCGATTCCGGGGTAGGTCTGATTACACTTTTTAAGGAATCATGGGGGTTTCTCGGGGTCGGTCGGATAATGCTTTTTTGAGCCCACGGGGAGAGAGTCTCCAGGCCTGTTTGATCATTCTCTTAGGAACCTATGGAAATGATTCCGGGGTGGAGCTCCGATCATACTTCTCCAATCTTATGGAGGCGATTCTGGGGTGGGTTCGATCATACTTTCGGTAATCATGGGAGTTTTTCGGCGTCGTTCAGATGAGACTTTTTTTGAGTCCATGGGGAGCCCGATCGGACTTCATATAACCCTTGGAGGCGACTCCGGGCCGGTCTTATCACAGTTTCTAGAGCCCATGGAGGTGATCCGGGGATTGGTCTGATCATATTTTTCGGAACCCACTGAGGCGGTTCGGGGTCGGTCAGACCAGTGGTTTTCAAACTGGGTTCCATGGAACCCTTGGGTTCCACGAGCTGCTAGGCTTCCCCATAGAGATAACATGGCGGAACCCCTCCAGGGGTTCCACGAGAAAAAAAGTTTGGGAACCACTGGGTCAGACCATACTATTGGGAGTCTACGGGGTTATTTCGAGACCTGTCAGGCCATCCTTTTTCGAGTCTAAGGGGTGATTCCCCTCTGATCATAATTTCTGGAACCTATGGAGAAGTGTCCGGGGTCGATTTAACCATACTTCCGGGGATCCATGGAGCTGTTTTGGGGTCGGACAGATTATAGTTTTTGAGTCCATCGGGAGATTGTGAGCCTTTCTGATCATCCCTTTTCGGACCCAGAGAGTTGATTCCGGGTCCGAGCATACTTTTTCAAACCTTAGCTGGGTTTCCGGATTTGGTCGGATCATACTTTTTGGAATCTTCGAAGGCGATTACGGTGCCGTTCTAATCATAGTTTTCAGAGTCCAGAAAGGTGATATCGCGGTCGGTCCAACCATGTTTCCGGGGTCTATGGGAGTACAGGGCTGGAATTCCAGGGTCGATCAGAAAAGACTCCTCAGAGTCCAGGGGGATTTCGGGGCCTCTCTTATCATACTTCTTGGAACCTGTAGAGGCGATTCTGAGGAAGGTCTGATCATACTATCCCAAGCTAATGGGGATGAAGCCGGGGTCGGTCCGACGAGCTAGCACTTCGCTCGCAAATTTATGTCCGGACTTCGGAAATTTCACTGTAACTCAGAGTGACAATTTGAACAAAAAACCGTCTAAGTGACGTAATCCGTTGTATGCTCTCCAAACCGTCCAATATCATTGTCACGAAATCCACATTCGACCTCTTCTTTGTCCCTCGCAGAGAACAGTCCACTGGCAGCGCAGGAAACCCAAAACGGTCGGCTGGAGGCCGGGCAGCGTAGTCGGCCGAAGGCCGGCTAGTCTTCAATAAGCATTCCATGGAGTCGACACGAGCATGAAGAGGCGACGTTGACATGTATCTTGCGGACGTACATAGGTTTTGCGTAGACTAGATCGAGGTTATTCATTTCACCCGGTGGCGCCCCACAATAGAGCACCTCAGCATGTACGGAGTGGAATTGATGGTTTGGATAATCTTCCCGTCAATCATTGATGAGATCATTTCAAACTCAACGGGAAACGTGCGCTCCGCGACTTAAACGGCCGTACGCTCGAGCTTAGCAATGTCGTTCTCGACCCTGTCGACTTCCGCGTTCGTCACGATTGCACTCTCTCTCTGATGAACTCGAGTCTCATGGAACGGCTCGTCGAATTAGTTCAGGGCTCATCTCGGCGCGCACATCCTGAATGCTTTTGCGTCTTGTTCTCCCACAAATACTGCCAGCCCGACACTCTCGAACTTAAG
The DNA here is from genome assembly GCA_028455905.1 of Neoseiulus californicus. Taxonomy (NCBI): domain Eukaryota; kingdom Metazoa; phylum Arthropoda; class Arachnida; order Mesostigmata; family Phytoseiidae; genus Neoseiulus; species Neoseiulus californicus. Next base: position 42,522 of record JAMQGS010000017.1, read on the forward strand.
CTGCGGGGATTCCCCGTCGACCACTCGTGTCACACGGCTTATCTGGAATCGTAAGAAGAGTATGATATTGGGCCACTGGGAGACGTCCAAATTTCTTGGATGTAGGCTAATACCTTGATCAACTCCAACTCGCATTTGTGATGAGCCTGTTTGAAGTTCACATTTTGTAGTTCCGTCTTATACAGCGCGAATCGACAGCAGGTTCCGATTTCAGTCGTCTTGTGGAGGTTCAGTTGTTCAGTCACACTGAACCTCCTGAACGCCTGAACTCACTCAGCTAATGTGTTCCTAGTTCTCTCGAAGGCGTCGATGCATCGGCTCGAGTCTTTTCCTTCTGCAAGGGCGATGTGAAAAAGCTCGCGGTATGACACATCAAACAAGTCCATTGAGCGTGGCTACAGATTTTTTCCGAGCTCTCGACCCGGCACGGAGAATCTCCTTTCTCTTGAGAAGTTTCGCTGTGATGCACTGGCGAACAGCTAGAAATTTCTACATGGTATCGCGGGATGGACGTGAAGGTCGCGCAACTTCGACACAGGTTGTCCGGCGCCCTCGCCCCCTTGCAACGACATTTCCCTGGTCGGCAACAAGACACAGACGTTCCGTTGGCTTGTTCTCCCGGGTTTAACCTGAACGGAAATTCCTATGCGCTGGTCTCCGCCACAGCTGAAATCTGTGCCAAAATGTCATACGAAGCTTCAGGCGTCAAAAAACCTCCTCTCGACTTTTCGTTCGCACTAGGTCGCTTGCCGTAAAATTTCCCGTACGCGTCCGCGGCAGCTCTATGAGTCACGGCTCGGAGTTCGTTCGCTGGATCACAGCCAGATACTCTTCAACTTTTCGTGTTTTCAGAAGCGCGGTAAGCGGGATCACTCATCACGTTCCGGAACGAGATAAAGGTTCAGGCTGCCAGCCAGCCACTCGGAGCCCATCATGTGTCACTGCGAAGAGCATTCTGATATATCGTGGGACAATAACGTTGAGGAAAAAATCTTATTGAATCTTCCGAGAGAATCCGTTGTTCGCTCATGGTCTCTTCTTAATAAAGCTGTCTACCCGCAGGCCGCTCATTGCGCTCGATCTCATCGGGTTATTTGAAGCGGTCGCCCTCGAACGCTTTCGCGCCGCCAAGCTGCGCTGCTAGAGCAAGTTCATGCGTTGACCGCGTTGATTCTCATTGCTCAGTGTTAGTATGCAGTTCGAGTGAGCTCTCTCTTACTAGCTGTCCCGAAAGGTGTCCCAGGACAGATTGATTTCGATCCAACACAACCACTTAGGCTTCCGCTGGTTTCAGGGTTTCAGATAGAGACCTGAGAAAGAACGTTGTTAACTGTTAACGCATGGAGCCCGAGAAACTTCTTCAGTTTACGACCAACGTGGGGTGCTAGCCAGCTCTGGGATACTTTCTAACCCTCAAAACGATCATCCCGGCTGCTGAGTTTCCTAGATTCTCTAGCTACATGTTTGAGCTCCACGGGTTTCACGTTTCAAGTGTGCGAAGCGGTGAAGTGACTGATTCATGTCGGATACCTTCGCACGACCACCGGGCTCGCTGAAGAACATCAGAGTTTGATTGTAAACACGCACATATTTACCACTTCTTCTTCTTCCAGAGATGAATTCTCGAGAACGTTCAATGAACGGGAGTTTAGCCCCACACTCGGCGACCGAGCACCGACGGCGAATAATGATGCCGATGTTTTCCTATAAATCGCAGCTCTAATAAAGGCGGATTCATGTTCTCGTTTTCTCTTCGAACCACGGTCTCACACCGTGCGCATGTGTGACAAACAGAGAACGCTTTGTTCGCATTTCGGCCGGAATACATGATATGTTACATCCACTAGAAGTTTACCGTTTCATCGGAGTATGCTGACTGCGATCTCGATGTTCAAAGATGTGTTTTTCAGAATCGAGAGGAGTGATTGATCTATGCAGCGAAAGCAGCGCCGAGCTTAGCGATGGTGATCGAAGTTGTGCAAGGCCGACCTACGGTAAGCCATACAACTTGCGCTTCTGCGAATTACGCAATGGTTGATATCCTTCGAGGACTTGATTGGAACGTCCTCATCGGAGTTTACTCGATGTTTACTTGAATCAAATTGCTCAAGTTAAATCGCAGCGCTCATAGGAGCGAATTCATGTACTCGTTTTCATTGTGGACCACGGTCATCGCGCCGTGACGATCGCAACTTATCCTTGATTGCGGACCAAAAACCGTGCGCATGTGTGACAAACAGGGAACGCTTCGTTCGCACTTCGGCTGGAATACATGATATGTTACATCCACTCGAAGTCCGCCGTCTCATCGGAGTATGCTGTCTGCGATCTCGATGGTAAAAGATCTTGTGTTTTTCAGAATGGATATTGGCCGGAACCACCTCGAGAGGAATGATTGTTCGACGCAGAGAGAACAGCTCCGAGCTCCGCAGTTCGGGAGATGATGCTCTTTCGGAAACCGCTGAAGAACAACAGCGAGATGATTCCGGGGACAATTACGAGCCAAGCAGTGAGGAGGATTCAGAGTCACCCGAAGATCCCGACCTACCAGGATCGAACAATGATTCACTGCAGCTACATGAAGGCAAGACGATAAGCAGCAGAGATCATCCTGTATCTCGTCCTTCGAAGTTGTCCTTCATGCAAACCTGTTTTATTAACGAAATTCTTTCACGGGCCTGCAGATTCCGGCCACAACACATTGGAGTTTGTCCTGAATCGTTCCGGTGAATCGACTACTTTCACCGACTTCTTCAGGTCACTCTGGAGTTTGCTCGCGAGGTCCTACGTAGAGGGTTGGGTAAAACCAGTAGACTTGTTCCTTCCCGTTAACGGAACAACCAGCGTCACCGTTGTTTCCTATGAAACTTCAGAGGGAGAAAGCTTACAATGGCTCCGAGTCGTAGTTTATACGTTCCTGCGAGCGCTTTCTTCCAGGCCATCGACGGTCGAAGCGATAGCATCTCAAAGCGAACGAATTGACAGAAGAGCCCGGAAGATTCAGATTCCATTCGTCAAGTTGATATGTTATGTGGCATGGCACTCACGAGGGAACTTGTCTGCAGCGGTTCCCTTTGAAAATCCAATCGTGGTGGCGTATATTCGGAATCAAAACAAGTTTCATTCGTCTTGCATCGTTTGCCCGAATTTGAACAAACTCAAGACTGTCGCAGAATTCGGGTCCAGCGCGCAAAAAGCATACATCCACATTTTCAACTTGCATCAGCGACGCAAGATGCCGCTCAGAGAATTACCCTTCAGATTCAGGGCGGACTCGAAAATGGACCTCACCGTGGAGCAATATCTGATCAAGCTACAGATGAACATAGCGGGAAGCTCTAGAGCGTTGGCCCTCCTGGATCTCAAGGACGAAGCACACTGGTTCAAGGGGACTGTTCCGGAGCGTAGACGGCGGCGGCGCCAACGACGCAGAGCACAGAACCAGGAGCTCGAATTCCATGGAGTCGTTGAAACCGACCTCTGAGCAACTTCCATGGAAAACTCGGTTTTCCCCGCAGCGGAGGCTGAAACAAAGTTTTTTTCCTGAGGTTCCAGACCTTTTTTCCGAAATTGTATGAGTTTGCCAAGCTGAATCACCAATAAGTTGCCGGCGCCACGCAGCGCCAAGGTCGGGCGCCAAAGGCGGGTTTCTTGACTCCGGTTCCGAACACACTCGGGAGCATCTCCAAACAATAATTCGCTGCCCATTCCTGCCCCTTCGCGTTTTGCCATCGAAATATGGTAACCGGAGGCCCCCTAGGCTATCGCTCTACTAGCAAGTTTCCAGCAACTATAATTTCCTATGATTTTATCGACTATATGTAGGTCACCAAGATGAACAAAACGAAAGAGATCCAGCGTGCTGCAGATCGCGTTTTCGCCCTTTCCGAACCGCTGTGCCGCGCAGAAGTTTCCTCCGGAAAACGCGTCGCGTGCCTTCAGGGAGATGATCCCAGCCGGCAGATATCCGTTCCGGGCACGGTTGTTCTTCTGTGGCTTCGAATTGAAGTTTCTGAAACTGGAGAGTTTCTCACGCCGGTCCATTCGATTTTTATATTCATCGCGTCACCTCTTCCAATAGAGTGATTCTCAACCGGGGGCATGAAGAGTCTCCCGGTGGGCATGACAAGATCCCAAATATTTCAATGTGAAACTAAGTCTTATTTGTCCCACAAATGGATGAGCTGTATAGGTAAAGGTTGAAAGTGTTCTCGAGCTCTCCAATTTGAGCTGATTTTCATACATGTTTTCCGTCGAGGGTTCGAGACACCGATACTGCTGCTCGGTTTGAGCATCTTAGCGGCGGTATTGATGCGCTCAGGCTGCTCGATCAGCAATTCACGCGAACGAAAACAGGCTCAATTGTCACCAGGCGCGTAGCCAGGATTTTTTTTGGGAAAGCAGGGGGGCAAGACCATTTTTTGCGCTCTCTCCAAGGGAGGGGGGGGGGGGCAACGAACGATGATGCTGAGCGTTAGCATGGAGCCCTATGGGCGACCCAAAACCTTTGCCCCCCACCCCCTTCCCCCCTGGCTACGGTTGTGACTGTCACATTAGCCCTGTTCTTACCCTGAGATGTGGTGATCAACGATTTACATACTTTATGAACGAGGTGTAATAAAATGACTGATTGTGTAATTTTTGCGCAGTTATTTCCATCGATACGGAGAAGGGAGGGGGCACGAGGACATTCCAGGCCCGTGACGGGTGGCACGGCCGAAGAAAGGTTGAGAAACACTGGTTCAGTTGCTTCGGTGCCATCGTGAAGCGAACTTTCTTATTTTGTTTGATTTGTATGAAAGGAAACAGAATTGGTTTCATCTGACAATGAGAGTGGAGTTCTCGAATAGATTATCAGGCACACATTTAGTGGTCTGTTTATCCTTAACTATAGTTTGAATGGAATGTGACGTTTCAGAAACTGAGGTGGAACAAACAGAAGCCACTTGAAATCCATGTAAGTCGTTAGTTAGGAATTCCACGTTATCTGCTCATTGTCAGAATTTCCTATCATAAGAACTTTCCTCCTTCCCGCACTGGGAGGTCAAACAGCCTGGGCTCTGGAGTCCCAAACTCGAGACTTCATGCATTAGGGAATGGCAGAACCGAAGAAGAAACAACATTTCAGTTCACATATCGGAAGTTGATTCTCAAAAACTTTCTTTGCCGAGTCCCGGAGGCTCGGCAGCTAGTGAGCCTCCGGAATCAGCGAATGAGTCTGACGAATCTCTTGCGGAGATGATTGGGTGAGGGTTTGTCTGAAATACGATTCAAGGCTCATTCTCTGGACCGGCTGCGAAGATTTCACCTTCAAACGTTCGGAATTCAATCACTCGAAGATGGTCTGTCCAATCATTGGCCATCATCACTGGGGCTGTGCATTCTCCGCGGCGAGAATGCATGAAATCTGCGGAGCCTGTGGCTTTCCTAGAGTCTCTGTGGTGGATGGCCACGGGAACACCGCCAATTCGCGAAAAAATTCACAACCCCAAAAAACGACTGCCAACGGTCGAATGGCACCACCCAATAGCTGTGTTTTAGCCTATTCTGCCCTGACTCCCAAAGCTTCTTTGCTCTACGTGATTGGTGAATCAGCGTCTGGAGTAACAACGGCATCGGTGTTGAATTCTCAGAGAGCTCCTTGTGTGCCGACAACAACACCGAGTTCGTGAGCGTGCGTCTTACTAGGCGACGAAATTGACGGAGGCAGTGCATGAAGTCTTCGCTTCGCGTCTCACAAGTAAACATATGTTTTGTCAAAAAACAATGGCCGGTCCCGCCATGATGAATGGAGAGGCCTTGGTCCAAGGAGCCCCCAGTAACAGAAGCTCCGAAAATCCATGAACTTCCATCGGATCCGCGCGGGCCAAGAGCAACTCATCCGCGAGAAAAACCAAACAAGACACAAGGAAAGAAAGTTCTGACATGACTCACAATGTCCCTCGAGCATGCACACTGTCGCTTCTGCCAATGTTCGCAACTCCCTTGCATCTATTAGAATTCACAATGGTCCGCGGAGCGCTACTTGAAACTCATCGTAAATCGAGTCCAATTGCACGATTTGAGTTTCGAATCATCATTGAGAGTGGTCATAAAGGTACAGTATTCGTTGACTTTCCGAATACCGTGAAGCTCGGGACAATCTTCCCAGAGAAACACTGCTCTGAATGGTAACGAGAGCCTACTTTCGGAAACTGCTGACCTCACGCATGATTGGTGTGTGGCTTCGCTGACGCTCGCCATCATCGATCATACAATCATCTCATTGGAAATGCGCGCATTTCCAATGAGATGATTTCAGAGAGGACGCAACACATGCGCGCATTTCCAATGAGATGATTGTATGATTGCCGTTGGCGAGTGTCAGCGAAGCCACACACCAATCATGCGTGATGTTGAAAATTATCATCTCTCGAGGAGCTGCAGCATCGTGCCTCCCATGACAGGAGAGCCAGTTTTCCATTGCTTGGTTGGAATGCGGTGTTGAGTCGTGTCCTCTGACGGCTACACGCTAGGACTATGTCCTATGGCCAGCGCTTGGGATATCTCGTCCGATTGATGACGACCAACCGGCTCTAGAATCTGTGAGTAATTGTCTCGATCCTCAGCCCCTTCGATGTGTGTGTATTATAACTTTGGAAGGATGGAGAAAGTCACCGCAATGCCATTGAATTGACACAAAGATCTCAGTTGTGCACTGACCGTCACCAGGTCGGTCGGTCATCGATGGCGGATTCCCAGACCACACCCATCATGTGAGACAGCGCGTCAGGTCGCCTCTGTTTCCACGAGTTTGCGGCACTCGAGTCAATGTTCAAGACGGATGTCAAACAGGAACGGAATTCATCATCGAACTGACGCAGGAGCTCGAGAGAGAAAGAAGTGCCGATGTATTGGAGCGGCGTGGGTGAGGCTCAGGTCCCAACATCTCCCCCTCCCGTGTTCAGCCGTTGAGCTCCTTGTAGTCAACGGAATCTTTGCAGCGGCGCGGCTTCGGAACCCTAGGGCTTCGCTGTTGTAACGCGCTTCCAGACCTGGTTACGATGACGCACCACCTTCTGCCCGTCAACGTCCAACTCCAGCATCGCCCGCCCGACAAAGCATTTGACCACAGCGCTAGCTCGATTCCCATTCGACAGCTGAATCGACACCGTCTCCCCCGGCGTGAAGATTCTTTCCGCGGCTCCGTTCCTCCGGTCGAACTGTTCTTTGTAACCCCGTTGATACCGTGTCAACTCTCTTGCTTGGCTCTCAACCGGTTTGGAGTTTCCAAGCGGCGTTCGTAGTTAGCGTTTGAAGAAACCCTCATTCCGGGAACTTGTTCCCAAGAGTGGACGCGGCCGTATAGTTATACGCCAAGAAGATGCGGTCCAGCGCCATGTAGACACATGCCTGGAGGACATGTGACTCTCCGGGATGAAGGCTCTATCACTTGCTTCGAGTCCGCGTCGGCCCGAGCTTCTGGACCGACCAACCATGAAAATGGATCGGTGTACCCGAACTCATACGTCCGCGTGTACTCGACATCCTCGAGGCTCATCAGCTCACAGTTGCAATCGTACGGTGATTTGGTTGAAAGAGAGACATCTTATGCTGACTGTGTTGAACAGCACCACGAGCTTGATGAAATGTCAGTTCCATACGAAGCGCTTAAAACCCACCAACACTGCTTCCGCTGCTCGGCTATAAGTTCTGTGAAGAGCATTGGTTGTCGATTTGGCCATGTGACACACTGGCTTTCTCGTTCCTGTCAGGTTATATTATCATACGAGCACCCATCCGATTCAAATAGGACTGACACCCGCTGCTAGAATCGACGTTTGCCCTGGGCCAACACCACCAATAAACCACTCACAGAAGACTATTGATTTGAGCTCGTGATTTTTTTCGTCCAAACGAACTTCATTGGCCAGTAATTTCTCTAGTGGAATCTCATAGAGAAATGTAGGTGATCCACAAACTTCCCATAGCAGTTCACAAGTCAGAGGAGGGCAGCGAACTTTCTTTTTCGACGTTGGAACCAAGACTCGAAAACTCAAATCTCAACGAGAACAGCATGGCTTCTCTGTGATGCTGTTGTGATACAGAAGAGGGTAACAATTCGGGTGTCGTCTCGTTGGATGGCACGCTTGCTCTGGAACGAAGTTCCATCGACTGGTGAGTTCGTGAAATTCCACTCGAACAAGAACCTTAGTGGACGTCCCAATAATCAGCAACGTTTTTGTAATTCTAAAAATATCACACATTTATTTATCACAATTGTTGACTGTTCGCGCTATTACTACTACTGCTGCTGCTGGCACCGTCATGACAATTTTTTTTTGTATTGGTTTACATATTGCCAACTTTGATTATGAGGCCCTAAGAGCGACGCTCGCATGGGCAGGCAAAAATTACATATTAACATTTGCACTATTGACTGGTGAAATGCTCAGTCAAGAGCTTGAAGAATTGGCTAGTATTATTGGATCGTACGCTGGCTGGGAGGGCGTTTCATATAACGGAGCCCCTGGATATAATTGACGTATTGTAAACGGAGGCCGGTCCCCGATGGGGAATGAGCAACCGGGTACTACTACCTCTCGTGACTGAGCTGGTCGGAACCAGCGCGATAATGTTAGACGGGGCATAGACAATCACAGAGAAATTTTATCACGTGAGCTCGCACACTCTCATACTTCAATGAGGATACGCGTTCCAAGAAAAAATGTCGTTTAGCGCTTCATGCCCTTGAATATTATGCTGAGCTTGAAACGGCAGCGGTGGCAGCTGCTGCTGTAAATGACCCTGATTATAATCATAACCGGGCAGCGGCAGTGGCAGCGGTGGCAGCTGCTGCTGTAAATGACTCTGATTATAATCATAACCGGGTAACGGCAGCGGCAGCTGCTGCAGCACACGACTCTGATTATGAGTATAGCCGGGCGACGGCAGAGGCGGCAACTGCTGTTGTAAATGACTCTGATTATAAGTATAGTTGGGCGACGGCGGAAGCGGCAGCTGCTGTTGTCGATCACCAGAATACAATTCCGCCCGGTGGTATTGACTCGCCACGTAACCGCCACTGTTGTCGTGCACAATCGATTGATTGTGATTTGACGAAGCACTGCTGCCTGTGATTCTCGTGATTGGTCTGTTCAAAGGCGAGTCCCGTCGTGGTACGAAGGTGTGCACCCGGTATCCCGAAAACCCGGTATCCCGTACGGCGAAACGAGGGGCGTCGGTGTGGAGGTTGGATTTCTTATGTATACTGGCTATCAGGAATCGCGGGTATTTAGGATAGCGTGTTCCTAGATACCGGATTCTGGGATAGCGGGGTTCAGGAGCCCTTCGTTTCGCCGCACGGGATACCGGGTTTTCGGGATAGCGGGCTGTAACCGGAACGAATGCCGATCTGTCCTTTTTTTGTGCCTTGTTCTGTTGTGTTACTTCGGATTGTTTGTCGATGTCCATATCACAAATAGAATTCGACGCAGATTCTGACAACAGCGTGCTGTTGATTGGAGAATCAAAATTGCTCGTGTCACCGACATTGGCAAACGATCGAGATGGCGCTGGCTCTACGCTATTGGTTTCTTCCTTGAGCAACTGTTGTGAAGATTCGTCACGTTCGGTCTTGTTTTGGACTGTCTCAATTCCAGAAATACTCTGAAGCTCCTCGACGATATTTTCAGTTGCGCAACAGTCAACCGGTTCGTCTTTGACAGAACTTTGAAAATCGGCGGCAGCTGTGGCGGGGGTGGCAACAGCAACCTTGGTATCATTGTCCGTGGCAACGGTGGCGGCGGCGGGGGCGCCGCCGTCATTGTCATCGTTGTTGTCGCCGCCATCGTATGCGAAAATAATAAGTTTGTCGCCTGACAAACTTTTGTGATCATCGTCATCGGCGCCGGTGGTGTGTCGTTGTCGTCGTCGTTGTTGTTCGATGTTGGAGTCGTTCTCATCGTCGCTGTTGGCAGTAGCGTTGTGATTCGACGAACCCGTTGCGTTATTGTCATTGTCGTCGGTGATCACGTGTTGTTGTTGCTGTTGCCGCTGCAGTCGCTCGGACAACACTTGTGCCATTACAATTGGGCGACTGTATGGCGTCGGGGAGCTGATGTTGTCGTAAGATGGAACTGAGAAAAAGTTCAAAGGCAAGATCTTAATAACAATGAACACGGACAAGCACAAGGGAGTGTGCATATACGATACAATACAAATATAATATAACATACGTACTTCTGTCGTCCAGATGAAAGCATCTCTTCGTGTTCCGAAGAACCAGATTGACGAAATTCGCCACGAAACCATCAACAAAATCAGCCAAGATGGATGGCGAGTTTTGTCGAAGTACCACGATGAGACTTTGAGCAAAATGAAGTAACAGCAAATTATCATCGAGACTGCGCACGGGACAGTCTGTTCCGTAAAACGTCGAATCGATCCATTTGCGCACCACTTCCTTGTAGGTGAGATAGAAAGGTCCGCAGTGAAACACAGCGCTGTAGATCCCGTGAATCAATGCAGTGATTGATGTTTTCGAGGTTACAGGAAACATTTCCTCTGAAACCCCGGCGGCAGCAGCCGTCGCCGTAAGGTACGCTGAAACGTTTCGCTGAGATTCGATGGCTGAAAGGAATGAAACTATATCATGATCGTATTGTATCTGTCGAGTCGTTCAGGTCGTCGACTGAATATTTCATACACACACACAGTCACACGCAGAAGCGGTAACGCATCGGATAAATTGTGGCGATACGTCAGAGGAACCCTCTGAGAAAGGCGCGCCCACACGTGTGTGTGTGCATACGGGGCAACACATACCTGACGAGTCGAGGTGCTGTAGATGAGCACGACACAACGACGTATGGAATTTCTTCGTCGCATCCTTTCGAGTGAGCGAATCGCGTGTAGTTGTTGCACTGTGTCGATAGTGGGAACGGCCTTCGAGCTTTGGAGATACGAAGAAACGCAGACGAACTGTGGGGTTTTCTGACACGGCCACAGGTAACCAATTGTTCAACAGAGCCTCCCTTTCTCGGAGTGGAATCTTATGATCAACGAACCAACTATGTATAGCTGACAGTGGTGATGAGATGTCTGAGTCAGCTGTGTAAATGGACTTGGCAAATTCTCGCCAATGACGAGGCTTGAATTTGAGACACACAGCAGATGAACGCTGATTCAATGGAATCGCGTTACGGATGTCATCGTATGTCGTCCTGGTTCTGGCGTTCTTCTTGCTCCGGGTTTTGTTGCCTCGTCTTTTTACTCGAATTATTCTTTTTGTACGAACGGTAGAAACTTGACGTGTTCTTCTCTGAGCGGTGCCGGTCACTGGAGCCATTGTATTGTTATCTTTGTCTGAAAACTCTCCAGAGCGTACGGCGGCAGCAGTGTCTCACGTGTTGCTTGTTGAATCAATGGAACAGCAGCTGCGGCGGCGGTGGTGGTGGTGAAAAACACCCACCCTCGAACGGAATACGAAATCCCTCGTATTGTGGCGACTGTAAATTCAGAAGAATATACTGTCGTTGTCGCAGTGTACGACTGAACGAGAACAGTGGAAACAAAAGGAGAAAAAATACATGAGAATCAATCAAGCACACGAATTTAACCAAGCTCACGAATACCAGGGGAAAAGAAGATTGGATTTCGGAGTAGAACTTACCCACTGGAGAAAGACAATCACACAGAAATGACCGACACCGACGACGACTACGGAGACGACGGACAAGAGAAAACGTAGAAAACGCAACAGAATCAATGCAATCAAAGCAACTCGTGGCTGGTAGCTATCGAATGTCCAAGTTCCTGTACAATATCTGACAACGGAACGAAACACTGGAACGATTTGTTCAGAGACAACCGAACGAAGCAACGACAAGTATCGATATGACCTCAGCTCTGAAAGCTTTTCGAACTCGCTAGCGGATTGCGAGGCGAATCTCCTCACAGGGGGGCGGTGAGTCGAACACCAATCCCCTTCGCGGCTAGCGAGACAAAAACCACAGCCGCATACCGAGATTGAGAACCGCCCAAGAAAACGACCCAATCAAGCCGATCTGAATCGCCGACCCAAGTGAAGCGTCTGTATCCCAAAAATGAGCTCTGAAACGACACCGGGTTCGAGAGCGGTGATCCACATAAGAAAAATTTAGAAATACTCGGATGCTCAAACTCTGACTGAGGTGATGCTCGTTGGAGAATTTTCGGTAGATCGTGTTCGCTCCAATGAAAATACCTTTTCCAACAAGTAGTTTCTCACAAACGATCAGATGTCCGTAGTAGATGCTGGGCATTCAAAGGACAATAGAACATGTCGTCCTTTCATGAGATCACATACCGAAGTAGCTTTCTCGCATGGAGGGAATCTTCGAGGTACTGGAAATCGGTCGGGCATGCATATCGATGAGAGTGCGTGCAGTATGCCATGGGAGATATATTGTGACGATGGGTAGTAAGCGTTGAATAATGAGAAAGTATTTCATTTTCTATCGCTCTGAAACATATGCCGTCCTCGCGAAGCTGTTTTGTTCCGAAATCTGGCTCTAGTGAAATCATTTTCTCAAAGTCTACCGCACAGAGTTCTAAACTCCTTGAGCCTATTGACAAATCCGCCTCTGGCCGTCGCATTGTTATCCAATTTGTTACTAGGTCCGCGTATGCTCGCGCTTGACATTCACAGGCGCCGGCGGCGCTGTTGCCACTGTAGTTTTTGGGCTAGGTTCTGATGTTGGTATGGACAATTCAAGCGACTTAAGTTCCTACGAACCAAGTATGGGTGCGATGACATACCGTTGACCTTTACCTTGGAGGGAACCCCACTCCTGAAGAGATTCTACAAGGAAGTGAAGGACCGAATACGACGCACCCAAGACGAGGCGTGGAGGAAAGGTATGGATCTGAAACCAAGCCTCGGAGTGTACAATAATTACAAGGATTGACGTCAAGAGGAACGTACGACAACAAGAGAGGGAGCACCTTGCTAGCATTAGCAAGAGCAGGGATGCTTCCGACTCGAAAATTCCGCAGTAGATTCCAACGAATCCATCCATACTGCTTGAAGTGTGGAATGGAGGAGGAAACAACCCAGCACGTGCTAATGGAATGCACCCCACATCACTTCGAAGAAGAGGAATTCCCGAGAAAATTAGGGCTCCAAGGAGAACCAGATCGTGGCGAGCTGAGGAAAACGAAGGAACTACTCATGCGATGGGAAGAGGAGACCCGACTGATCTGCTGAGCAATCGCCCCTGACATGAAAGGGATATAACGTCTATGAGATTGTATCATATGAGTTATATGGATCAATGAAACCATAACCATAATTTCGCGAACCTGCGCGAGCGATATCCACCCACAAACAGACAGAGAGACACCATTGCTCTTGATCACAGTAGTGCTGGCGCAAGTCAGTCGATAGTGTCGGTTCCGTTCTCCGTTGATTGTTTGTGTCTATGACGGATCGAAAGACCCGAACTTTTCTCAAACGGAAAAAGCAACGATGACAGAAGGTGTCAACGTTCAAAACTACAACGAACAGACGACCAAGTACTTTGTAGCGTCGCATGTGATCGTGAAACTTTGGACAGATCCAGCTTCGAAATTGTAAATTGAAACGATAGAAAGCATTACGTGAGAAGAAAAAGATTGATTGCAGGCGATCAAGCGAGCTATTGCATGCAGCGTTTAGTGGTGCTTATTCGAAATCGACGCGGAGCGACGACACACAAAAACAACAACATGATCCACCAGAGGACACGAATGAGCAATGACTGTGGACCATCACGAATCAGGAGGCGTTTGATGCCAAAGTTGAACTACAGGTACTCATTCAGGCGCACAGCCTGCACAGAGGGACTCACCACTACTCCAAAGAAACACTACTAGTTGACGGCGCGAGTCACCGTGTCACCACGGCACAGAACTCGAAAACTTTCTCTGTGCGAATATCCGTGGCCCGGCGTCTCATTGCGCTTACTCTCGAACTTGAGCTGCGGGGGTTCCCCGTCGACCACTCGTGTCACACGGCTTATCTGGAATCGTGAGAAGTGGGGCCTGTTCAATCTTGCGATTGAAGCAAGAACCGTAGAAGACGTTCTCGTATGGGAATAGGGAAAGAAAACTCAAGACGGGAACGGTGATGTCCTATTGTATTCAGAAAAGCTGCCACCTGATTCAAGAATCTCGTAGTCATTGTTGGAATGGAGTGCCATTCAGCACGGCATAGGAAGCTCGGCATTGTGAGGGTTCTGATCCCTGTTATAACTGGGTGAGCGCAATCGTAATGATACTGATTGTGGTGGTGCAGTTTGCGTGCGACAGTCGTGGCCGGGTGTGTTCAAACTTCCCGCGAACCGCGAGCTGAACTTCACCGATGCACTCGTAACGATGAGTTAACTTGATTCTAGATTACTCGCCCACTAGCGCATGATCAACCGAGCACAAAGGCTCGAGAAGTGTGATCGTCGCCGGCATATATTCGGACACTGCGTCGTTTTGAGTATCATTCAACCAAAAGAACACATGGACGTGCGACGAACCGCGAGCTTGGAATTCAGTCCGAAAAAAATTATCAAAGAGATTATGCTGACCGAACGGGCTGATGATAGGGTATATTAGAATCCTAAGAATTGTGGTGACCAAATTCCAGAAGTGAATGCTGCGAGTGACCGCATCCCGATTCACTGACGTTGCCTTCCGTGCACACGAAAGCTCTGCGAGAGGCTCGTTCCCCTCCTGCGTAATTCCTTCTCGGAGCTTGATCAACTGATTCGACATATGAGGCCAACCTAGCTCATTCGCATCCATTGTGAGAAAAGAATTCGGTTTGCCCAATTGCAAGAGCATCGCGAATAAATCCTTCTCTCTTGTCGACCACTCGTGTACAGAGTTAGGTATTGACTTCAGGAGCGCAGAATTTCGTGCAACCCACCGTTAATCCGCGATCGTTTCGCGTGTGATATTGCGCAACTGGAACGGAACGGTGCACGCAGACTAGCAGAAACTCGTAGCCGCAGAATTTTCACTGCCATCTACAATAGATTCTCAGAAGTTGCCCAGCGACGATCGCGGCGTCCTACTTCGCTTGTTACGTTCTGGAAAGGTGTGCCCCGAATTAAAACTCGGTATATCTGAGGCGCACCACGATGGATACCCGGGATTGACAACTTTTCGAAGTTCTCATGATACTCAACGGAACAGAATGTTGCCCCGGAGAAAGCTCTAGATCTAGATATTTATCCTAGGTCATCGGGACCGTGTGTTGGTTGGCTTGGAGCAACCGGGGCTTGGGGCTCAGCTTCACCACTGGGGTCTATGAATTCAAGGATCAGTTCGTCGATCTCGGGAGGTCTTCAGGGATATTATCTGAGATTAGCGCATACGAAAAGCCATTGTACACCGCTACGTGCGGTATTCTCTCAGGATGGCGTGACAAGACGAACACAGGAGCCCGTCCTGGCTTTCACAACCCATCAGCCTGAGGGTGTCGACGTGAAGAGGCCTAACTTTGTTCAAATCTAGTCGGAATTAGGGCCGATAGCATCATATGCAGGGGTGGCCAAATTCTTGTCGCAGAAAACTCATTTGGAACTCCAAAGATGCAGGTTGAAGATCATGCGCCTGTTGCTTTCTGACTGCGGTTCTCCGGGCTGCCGCCTGCAGACCTCTGACGCGCAAGTCTTGAGCGCTCTTCGGTCGTCATTGTGTATGATGGATGTCCTCCGAAATCCGAATCCACCAAATCTTCTAACGTCGTTGTAGTCCAGGACAATCCATTGTTGGCGTGCTGGTGGTCAAGCTTGCGGCCAATTGAAGCCACTCGCTGTGGTTTCCTTGCCGTCCCGAGTTCCGGTCTGTAGCCTGGGGTATACCTTCTCCTACGTTGAAAGAGTATGACACTGGGAGATATCCAAATTTCTTGGATGTAGGCTCATACCTTGGTCAACTCCAACTCGAATTTGTGATGAGTCTGTTTGAAGTTCACATTTTGTAGTTACATCTTATACGGCGCGAATCGATAGCAGGTTCCGATTTCAGTCGTCTTGTAGAGGTTCAGTGCTGGGTTTCCCAAATCCGCCGTTTCGTCCATGATCACGATGCAAAACAGGTTGCCCTCGCAGGCTCCTTTTGCGAAACACTGAAATACCCGAACGCCTGAACTCCTTCAGCTGATGTGTTCCCAGTCTTGGGCGGTCTTCCTCGAAGGCGTCGATGCATCGGCTCGAGTCCTTTCCTTCTGCAAGGGCGATGTGAAAAAGCTCGCGGTATGACACATCAAACAAGTCAATTGAGCTTGGCTCCAGAATTTTTCTGAGCTCTCGACTCGACACAGAGAATCTTCTTTCCCTTGAGGAGTTCAGCTGCGATGCACTGGGGAACAGCTGGAAGTTTCTACATGGTGTCGCGGGATGGACGTGAAAGTCGCGCAACTTCGACACAGGGTGTCCGGCGCCCTCGCCCGCTTGCAACGACATTTTCCTGGTCGGCAACGAGACACAGACGTCTCGGCGTGTTCTCCCCGGTTCAAACCGACCGAAAATTCCTATGCGCTGGTCTCCGCGCCTGAAATCTGTGCCAAAGTGTCATACGAAGCTTCAGGCATCAAAAAAACCTCCTCTCGACTTTTCGTTCGCACTGAGTCACTTGCCATAGTAATTCCCCGTGCGTGTCCGCGGCAGCTCTCTGAGTCACGGCTTGGAGTTCGTTCCCATAATCACAGCCAGATACTCTCTAACTTTCCGTGTTTTCGTCGTGTTTTCAGAAGCGCGGTTAGCGGGATCACTCATCACGTTCCGGAACGAGACAATGGTTCAGGCTGCCAGCCAGCCACTCGGAGCCCATCATGTGTCGCTGTGAAGAGCATTCTGATACATATATCGTGGGACAATGACGTTGAGAAAAAAAACGCTCAGTTGAACTGGGGAACTTCCAGATCCAACCAGGATCTCGGGGAAATTGCCCTGCGAACGAGAAGGCAACGTTCACAGCCAGAATCCCTATTGCCATATATCAGATCGTTTTAGATGAGTAATTATTGAATCCTCCGAGAAAATCCGTCGTTCGCTCATGGTCTCTTCCCAATAGAGCTGTTTGCCCGCGTGCCGCTCATCGCGCGCGATCTCATCTGATTCGTTGTGACGCTCGCTCTCAAACGCCTGCGCCCCGCCAAGCTGGGCTGCCAGAACAAGCTTATCCGTTGATCGCGTTGATTCGCGTGTTAGTCTACATGTGCCGGCTGGGCGCTCTCCTACTATCTGTCCCGAAGGATGTCCCAGGACAGATTGATTTCGATCTAACACAACCACTTAGGCTTCGGTTTGTTTCAGGGTTTCAGATAGAGATCTTAGACAAATGTTGTTATTTGATAACGTATGGAGCCCGAGAAACTTCTTCAGTCTACGACCAACGGGGCGTGCTAGCCGGCTCTTGGATACTATCTAACCCTCGAAACGATCATCCCGGCTGCTGAGTTTCTTAGATTCTTTAGCTACATTTTTGACCTCCACGGGGTTTCACGTTTCAAGCATCCGAAGTGGAAAAGTGACTGATTCATGTCGGATACCCTCGTACGGCCACCGGGCTCGCTGAGGAACATCAGAGATTGGTTGTGAACACTCACATATTTACCACTTCTTCTTCTTCCAGAGGTGAATTCTCAGAAACGTTCAATGAACCTCCGTGGGGCGGGAGTTTGGCCCCACACTCCGCGACCGACCAGCACGTCGCAAGTTTCATCCACATTAGAGAACCTTTTGGGCGACAGACTAGCGCTTTATTAGGAGTAAGGATCCGCATGGTGCATGGGGTTATATTGATTGAGCCTCTTGGTGAGCCCCTTGATTCGCAAAGGCTTCGTTCCTTCCTAGATGCCCGAGAGTCTTCCTTCTGCTCTCATTCCACGACCCGAGTTTTGAAGCTCTGCTAAGGGAAACTGTGGAACATGTTGTTGACCTATGGATAGCGAATTTTGGAGGCCTCTAGAGTCTAGACAAATGTGCGATGATACAATACGCGATTCTTGCTCAGGTTCAGGGTTTCCTCGAGGCGAACCGACTAGGCGACGAACAGTCCCGCGTCGAGCTCCCGTAGTACACAATACGGTCCGTTCAATCAACATGTTGACAACTTTTCCGTCTATCATTGTGAGCAACAACTTTTGCTCACTCAGATTTCGGTTCCAGCAGCATAAGCAACCGTTGGCCATACGACAGCTGTCTTGGATTTGACTAGCCCCGTTTCATGCAAGTTCCACACTATCGTCTCTCTTCGATGCAAGCACTTAATCGGACGGCAGAGAGAGGTTGATAAAGGCGCCGGATTTTGCCAGACGCTCTCTCCACTTTGCTCCGCGGCGGGAGCGGGCGGAACCAAGAAGACATAAACAGAGACGCGTCACCCATCGAACTCTCGCTGAATCTTTGCTTATGTTGGCTCCGCCCCTACTCCCGTCACATGCCAATCTACTGAACAAGGTGAACTCCGAGTGCCACCATCACCGACGAGCTGTTCGAGAGCGGAACCATCAGCGATCGATAGTCTCCGTAAAGTCAGATTCAGGACGTCTTGTAAAGGAATCTCGGCCGTGGTCTCCGCCCATGCCGATGTCTAAAATTCAGACATAATTTCTCAACCTAAAATGCGATTTTGCTCCGTGGTGCGGCGACACGGATCGGTACGGAAAGCCTTTGTCGCGAACTCTCCAATCGATCAGGAAGGACACGTAGGTTTGTTACTGGGAAAATCGGAGGCTCACGGCGACGGGACTTAAACGAGGCCACTGATCTGAGTGACTCGGACGGCGCGGGAGCCGGATCGAAGAAGCCGGAATGTCCAGCGAGAAACGCTTTTGAAGGCGACTCAGAATTGTTGTTTCATTGCGACCGACGCCTCAGATTACGGCGGCGTCGTCGAGTCCGACAGCCTCTAATCTAATGTTTTATTCACGAATAGATAACAAACTCGGTGGTTGGAGATCGTTCAAATTACTGGGTCCGTGACAGCATTTACGACCTTCTGGCGGTTGGCAAAACGGCGGTTAGTTCCATAGACAAAGAGTCACCAGGGAGCTGCTGCGAAACCGTTGGCGCCGCAACAAGAGGAGGATCAACCCCCTGTCGGATTGAAACACAAGCCAGAGTTTGGTCCAGAAGCTGGATCAAAGCGCCGCTGCACCAATGCTTTTGGAATAGCTCCGTGGTGGATCTCCTTTTTCGAAACTCTCCTCTTAAAGCAGGGAGGTTAGATGGGTTTTTTTGTTAACCTACAGAGTGCGGACAAGCTTTCCGTACCGCGCCGTACAGTCCGTACTTTGCTGTACAGGACACGGATTGTACGAACCGCACTCCGTACTACGAGGGCTGATGTCTAGCTCTGAGGTTTCTTCCCTGCTCTCCGCTCCCGATCATGACCAGAATGTGCGCCGCACAGTGGGCCAGCGGCGGACCAAAAACACGCGCGCGGGCGGCCGCAACCTACAAATAAATTTTCCAGCTTTTTTGGTTCGGAAGTGCGGAAAGCTGCGTCACCTGAGTTTGAGGCAAAGTCAGTGCTATCCCCTCAACATGCCGCAATGTACTTGGGGAGCCAATAGTTGGCTCGGAAATATTAGTCTGAGCTTCTGTTCTCCGATGACACCAGCAAGGCTCTCAAAACGTCGATCGGAGCGCCCGGAGGAGAATCTTCCGCTTCCTCCGGTGACTTTTGACCCGAAAATACCAACAACGGACGCACGCCTTTCTGAGATTCGCATGTCAAAAGTAGTTGGAATCAGGTGTAGAATCGTATTTTCACCAATGACATCGGGTATCCCCCCTGTAATTTCGCGTTTTGCGACCCTCTCCCTTACCACGGAGTCGAATCAGATGGGATCAGCTGCGAAAAAACGGAGAAAATAGTTTTGTCTGCCGCTGGGCCACTGTGTGCCGCGGCATTTTTCGGTGGCGGGCATAAAAAGTGACGGCGGCGCGCCACGGTGCGCCGCCTGCTCACGCCGGCGCCGTCATCCAATGTGCTTGTTCTGCGAGGAGAATATTGTGAGCTCCTTACCAGCAACAAGCCCGGTCGGCCGGAATGATGATGATTCAGGCAGCGGAACGATTCATATGAATTTTGTTCTATGGTGATGGTCCAGGGTTGACAATTTGGAGAGATAGCTAGGGTAGAAAACCTGTTTTTTTATCATTTATGAACAAGGTTTCCAACATTGATGATGGATCTAGCAGGCACCACTTTTCGCGCAGAGTTTTACCGGCGGATGAAAATCTCCTCTCGGGCCTGGCCGAAGTTGCTGGTATCAAAGGAATGTCTCGCGCCAAACGTGCGATGGAAGGCTACACTGTTGAGTTTTCTGACCACCATTCCAGAATTCTACATGTGTTCTCCTCGCCGAAAGCTCCTTGAAAACGACGGTTGTCGCAATCTCGTCGCGTGTTTCATAGAACCTTCTTCGGTAACGATCAAGTGGAGACTTTTTCCCTGATCACAGACAGTAGATCATTATTAGAATCGGTTGTGGGCATGCGCTGATGATCAGTTCAGAGCGTCTCGCGACAATTCGAACCGCAGTTGCTCCCAGCGTCGCAGCGTGCGCCCTTGGAATCAGGCGGCGCCGGCGCGGAGTCCGGAAACCTCGGCGGCTGGCGACGACACTACTGCGTATGCCGTGGGTCCCGCATGTGATGTGGATCATAGGAGAAGGTGCCTCACAAGTGTGGGGTGCTTTCGCCACGCATCTGGGAGCGCTGTTCACGGAAAGATACTTTCTTGAACACAACGTTGCCATCGTATCTCTTGATTGGGGGTTCTTTCATCTATTGACACCCATATCTTGGGACTCTCATTGATTTACAAATCCAGAAAACTACCGCGATGAAAAAGTCTGGAGTTTCTTCCCTTGGGCAAACTCCAACCCAAACTTTCTTGCGTGCGGTGAACACCTTCGCACCAAGCTCACTGTGATGCACAGATGCGCGCCTCCATCGTCTGTCGATTCTTGCGGCGCCGTATCATTCGTTTCCAGTGCCGGTCTCTCGGAGGGTGCCAAACGAACCAGTAGCGATCTTTCAGTTAGGGACTGTCTGGAGTCGAGTAGTCGATTTATAGCTTCGACACGCCGTCGAAGATCCGTCGCAGTCTGTCAGAAGATCGATCGACATCTGCGCTCAGGATTGGGACACTCTGGGTCTCAAAAATAGCTTGTTGTACTTCATCGGGCAGAGGAGTTGCGAACATCACCTCTTCCCGTGTTCGTAGCACTTTCTACCGCGCGTTCTACATCGCGCCGCTTCACTTTCGAAGACGACTGACGATGAGTTATCTATTTGCAGGATAGGGAGCCTCGAGTCAAATGCTAGTGCTTCCCTGGACTTACTTCTCCGATTGCTTGCCCGCAGATGACGCGTTCATTCGGCTCCAAATCTTCTCGTGCGTAGTCTCAAGGGTCTCCGCCAGACCATGCATAGCACAGACATCGTCCGAGGTGACCAAAATATCGAAATTTTCATCAGACAGCCGTCTGAAACGGGATTAAGGGGGTTGTTCCCTGAAATCGAAAAATTCTCAAGGCCTTTGCGCAGGAATGATCCAGTACCACCAACAGAAAGGCCAGCATCGAGTATCCCTTCAAAAAAAAAAAGAGGTCCGAAAACTTCGTCTTCTTCTAGAAAATAGCGAAAAACCATGGGTTCGGGCGAAACCGATTCAAGAAAAATCTAGCCGCACGATTTTCACGGGCTCTATTCAGGATTGTAGGGTAAGGATAGAGGTACACCGGTATCTGTCTGGGATCAGAATCAGACTCGCACAGAATTTTCCATATGCTTGAGAATTTCGAACACGGGAAAAATCGCGTTTTCTGACCTCAGACTCGATTTTGATGGCGTCGTTCCCGGAAACTTTTCGGAATATTCCCAACTCCGACAGATACACGGAAGGCTCTAAGCATGCTGTGATTCTCATAAAAATTTGAAGCCAATCGGCCGCGTACTTTTTTGAGGAACCGGTTTCCAAGATCGGCCGCGATGCGATTTTCACGAAACGAGGAAAACGTAGCCAAAGTTTTGAAACGACATAGGGCTCGGATCCGTGGATGGATTTTGATCAAATAAGTTGCAATGAGCTCGTGGGACAATATTCTCGAGATACCAACATTGGGCGGCACTTTCGAAGACTACGAAGTTTTTTTTCCGTCGGAGCACGGTAGCCTGACTCCGGCCACCCACTCTCAGCGCAACGAGTTCCGGGTCGTTTCCTCGTTTTCAGCTCGATCTGCTCTCCGGATTCACAGTGCGCAGGTGTCGACGGGCCAATATTGCGCTTTTCGGCATGCAGGTTCACCGTCAGGTGGGAGTGAGCGCGATCGACTTTGCCGCTCCACCCGTTCAAACAGTGCGCACACACTAAACGGCAGTTGGGTCTGAATTTCGATGGTTTTCTCGAATTTCGGAATCCTCATGGCGTCGTACGTGATGAAGCTACTCCTAATGTGGACAGTCGGGTACTGCCGACAGCCTAATTTCTTATAAGACCGATGTCCAAGGTCAGTATGAGAAGCTGCAGCGCCCAAAAGCTCACACTTGAGGAGAGTGATCTGGGAAAATGCGTTCATCCGCAGCTCGTTCGGCTCCGAATCTTCTCCCGCAGATTCTCAAGGGCCCGCTCTATCAGAATATGCATAGAACAGAAATCCGCCCAAGGTGACGGAAAAATCGATTTTTTCAGGGAACAACCCCCTTAAGTCACTCGCGCGATCTGGCTTCGGTGCGCTGCGCCGCTATGAGTATGCAGGGGTATCGCGACAGCGGTCTCCCAAGCTGTGCATATGGTGTTTTCTGAGCGACAGCGCGGTCGGACACCGACAGCTCGTCGCCGGCAATATCGTTGCGTCAGAAGGCTGCCGTTGGCTCTGGTGCGAGAAATGGCGTCTTGGATTTTTGAACACCTGTAGCCAGTGCAAGAACTGGTGTCTTGGCGTTTCCTCGGTCCAAGCCACAAGCCGCCCCACAGGGAAGCACCTCCGTGAAAAAATGATGGACTCCTGGCGACGAGTTGTTCGGCGATGAGCTGTCTGGGCGTCGAAATGTCCTAGCGATGTGTTCTTTCAGCGACGAGCCGTCGGCGACGAGCTGTACGGGACCGAGCGTGGTCGCTGGCCTGGCGCGTGCAGTGAGGGGCGATACGCGCACCTCTTCGTTCGCGGATCGCGATCTGGATTTGAGTGAATCGCTCTTCGCCGGGCCATCATCGAGTGGTGACGGTAGCAATGAGAGCTTTTCTTTCGTTTCTTTTTGCCTTTCGGGAATTCTGACAGTTACTGACATGAGATGTTACTTTTCGGTGCCAACAATCACGAATTTGCTCTCGGAATCCCAAGAAAACAATCGCACGGAGTTGTGAGCCTGCGCACAGAGTGTCCCAGATTCATGAATCTGAGAGACTATTCCGATCTGACCACGGAATCCTTTGTTTTTGGATTCACTTCAGTGAACACTTTCTTCTCACATGCTCCATGGACTCACGGTAAGCGTTTTCGGACGAAGCGCACTGCCGACACACATTTTTGCGTCCCCCTATCTTGAGGAAGGGGGGCTCCTTCATTCCTCCATGGGATGAGTCCCACCGAGATCATATAAATTCACTCGCTAGCAGTTTCGGTTCGCTCGCCCACATCGGAGTAAACGACGCAGCTGTGGTCGTCCA
The DNA here is from genome assembly GCA_028455905.1 of Neoseiulus californicus. Taxonomy (NCBI): domain Eukaryota; kingdom Metazoa; phylum Arthropoda; class Arachnida; order Mesostigmata; family Phytoseiidae; genus Neoseiulus; species Neoseiulus californicus. The sequence continues at coordinate 66,207 of JAMQGS010000017.1, forward strand.
AGTTTCTCGCCGATGGGGGAATCTCGTGTGGTGCCTCCCATCCTCCGTTACGTCGACTCTAGCTAGTCTGCGCGTGAGAAACTCAAGATGCCGGCGAGAAGCTACAGCCAGAGTTTCGACGTTGCAACTCCTGAAGAGTTCGTCAGCCATTCCGGGCGAAACCGCGGGGAAGGCTACATCTCGATGGCGAGCAATGGCCTCGCTGCAGTGAAATGCAGGCGGTCCATCAAGAGATGGTTCAACGAGATGTCCAAGCACGATAAAGCATTCCGCTACGTCGTGATGTTCAAACCCGAGGATTGGGCTGCCAACGCAGGTGAGCGTCCAGCACAGTTTCGTCACCTGATTTCGAGTATGCGCCTGTTTCTCGGGGAAATTCGACGTTGTCTGGCTATGGAAGCGACGTCTTTGAACCCGAGGAGTGTCAGGGGGGAACTCGGACTCTCGAGTCAGAGTCTGCCACAACTCTCTGTACTTGCTCGAATCGGACGTTGCCGACCAGGGGTCGCGAACTCGGAGTCGCGAGTTCAGCGAGTACGACGAACCGAACGAGTCCGGACTCGGGCTCGCGAAGTTTTAGCGACACTTGTCCCGTTCTCGGACCTTCGATTACACAAAAAGGAGCGAGTGTTTTTCCGACGTCCTGAACGAGTACAAATAAAAACATTCCTTTTCGCTTAAAAAAAGAAAAAGATGAAATTCCCAGCAACACTGTAGCGCAGACAGCTGACATACCCATTCTTCCATAGAACGGGGCGGACTCGGAGGATGAATGGAGCCCAGAAGAATTCAGCGTTGATCCACATCTCTACATGAAAGACTGCCTAGGTGAGCATTGCTGGAAAGCTCTGGAATCGGTTGACGAAGGATTCCACAGAATACTCTCTCATGTATCGTTTACTCAACAGATTCACTTTATGCTGGACTCGGAGCGGCGAAGAAGAATGACTTCCCCGTGATGATCAAGGCTTCGGAAGGTGGAGGAGGTGAAGGAATACATGCCAACATCATCCGCGATTGTTGTACTGACCTCGTCGATTTCGTCACCTATTAGGACGCACGCTCACGAACTCGGTGTCGTTGTCGGCACACAGGGAGCTCACTGAGAATTCAACACCGATACCGTTGTTATTCCAGACGCTGATTTACCAATTACGTAAAGCAAAGGAGGTTTTGGAGTTAGGGCAGAATAGGCTAAAACACAGCTATTGGGTCGTGCTATTCGACCGTTGACAGTCGTTTTTTGGGGTTGTGAATTTTTTCGCGAATTAGCGGTGTTTCCGTGGCCATCCACCACAGAGTATCCCAGGGGAGCCACAGGTTCCGCAGATTTCATGCATTACCGCCGCGGAAACTGTACAGCCCTAGTGATGATCGCCAATGATTGGACAGACCATCCTCGAGTGATTGAATTCCGAACGTTTGAGGGTGAAATCTTCGCAGCCGGTCCAGAGAATGAGCCTTGAATCGTATTTCACACAAACGTGTGGCTCTGGAACCCTCGCCCGATCAACTCCGCAAGAGATTCGTCAGACTCAGTCGCTGATTCCGGAGGCTCACTAGCTGCCGAGCCTCCGGGACTCGGCAAAGAAAGTTTTTGAGAATCAACTTCCGATATGTGAACTGAAATGTTGTTTCTTCTTCGGTTCTGCCATTCCCTAATGCATGAAGTCTCTGAAGTCTCGAGTTTGGGATTTCAGAGCCCAGGCTGTTTGAACTCCCAGTGCGGGAAAGAGGGGAGCTCCTATGATAGGAAATTCTGACAATGAGCAGGAAACGTGGAATACCGACTAAAATGGATTCCAAGAGACAGGTTGAGGCTCCTGACTATCACTCCGTCCGTGTCCACACTCGGTGTCAGCTCGGCCGAGGTCGCTGGTATGGATGAAACCTAGTTCAACACTCCAATCCGCCGCGACGCGCTGCGAAAATATCGTGGCGTCAGCGCGTCGCACAGCCCTGCTCTCAATCCAGGTCCCCCAGCACGCTTACGCCACTCACGAAGATGATTCGCGCCGGAGCACTGGCGTAGCGACATAGAGCATCACCTTCCCCCCCCCTCCTTCCGAAGAAAGAATCCTTGCTACGCCTCTGGTCGAGCAGGGGATGAACAATTGGAGAATCCGCCAAAGGATGACTCTGACGGAGCTGCCGGATCGATCGCCTCATCTCATCTGAGCGATTCGTAGGAGGATCGGCAGAGGTGACGAACGCCAAAGTCGTATTCGTGCGATCGAATCTCGACCTGCTCAGAGTCGTCGTGAGTGCTCATCGAGCGAATGGTCGACTGGTTCGCGGTTATGGAGTGTTCTTTACCGAAACCTTGCAAACGAAGTTCGAACCGAGCCCGCGGTCTGAGGCCAGCCAACCGCTTGATGAGTCTGGTTGTGGCGAACGAGATCATGGAGCCGCTATCGATGAAGCTCCGGACTCGAAACCTCTTGTAGCCATGTGCGATACTGTCATCACGACAGCACGAGCAGCGGAGACGGCTGCGACGGTTTGAGTAGCGGCGACAGTGGTTTGATGTTGCTCGGCGAGTACGCCTTCTCATGCATCGCAGTGTGATGAGACGCTTTAACAGACGCGGCAGGGTTCTTCGGGACCAGAGCAGCGTTGAGGAGACACATCTTCGAATTGAAAGAATTTCGAACATAGGCGTCGCTCGGCCAACATATCTCGACGTCGCTGCACTGAAATGTCGGCCGAGCAAGCCGACGGTAGAAACAAGGCTGCCTGCAGACAAGACAAGGGTTTCGGCAAGTCGTGGTGTGTCTTGGGGTTCCGCTCTCCGTCGTACTTCGCGCCGCTGTCGATGCAGCGTCGGATATGTCAAAGGCGACGGTTCCAGATGCCTGCAATGTCAGACGTCCTCCAACGATCGCTTTCGCTGAATTTGCATCCGCGATTGCGGCCTCACGCTCGATTTCATTTTCGAGGAGCGAAGGGTGAGCGCAGATACGATCGATCAATTTACGAATCTCCCGTCGATTCGGGCCCGCGTTGTCAAGATCTCGAGCCGGCTACTGTCGTCGATGCCCTCGAATTCCTGGAGTCGCAGCACTTCGGTCTCGAGAGCTCTTCGTGCCCGAGTTCTGCCTGCCCGTAACACCGAAATGTTCGGAACGGCGGCGTCGGCATTCGACGACGGCGCCAATGGCAAATATTCAGGAGTGTAGGGGACGACTCTTGAAAAGCGATGGAGAAAAGTTGATAGCGCGATGTTTCCACTCGGAACCGATGGCACTACCACTGAAGACACACGTTGCTTCGTGGTCGAGTTACGACTAACTGTTGTTTATTGGTGCGCGGCGATCGCGCAAAGTTAGCAGTCACCCTTTGAGAGAGTAGCGAACGAGATTCCAATATGCACACAAGCTTGATCGATATTAAAATTAAAATTGCGAATATCACAAATTATTTAACAAGCAGTGGGGTTGTGACGTGAATGTGCGCGTTTGATTTTGAGAATCGTCACCGACAAGAACTACACCCGTTGAGCTGGATATCTCTGGAGAAGCTAACTACCTGATAGAAGGGCTTGATGAAAGCAAATCTCTCTCTTGATCCAGTTCAAGGTCAACCGACATCGCACGCTGTGATCCATCGCACAATGCACAGAATCTCTCCGATCCGATGGCACTCTAATCTAGATGTTGGCGAGAGGATGTTGTCGGTGCAACACCTTTGGGAGCTCCAAACTTTTATATCCGTCAGTGTTTGGCAGCGCTGCTGAGTTTGGCCTCAGAGATGTCCTGTAGCACGAAAACCCGCAAGATCCTCGAGAAATTCCTCGGATGGAGCTTCGCGGCGATATCTGACAAGGGGAGTGCCAAACATGGTACAAACCGATCGAGCTGAAACCTGGCCCAGAAGATACCCTACCCGAGCCTAGGATAACCCTAGAATATTAGCTGCGTATGGCCACTTTTGCGTTCGCAGCGCAACATCGAACTATTAAGCATTGGGCATATGGGGCAATTGGAACAGGGGCCTGAGAGAAAAACGCTTTATTCATCGTTCCCGTTGGAGGCTTCCCGATTTGAACTTAACGCGTAAACTCAATCTCGTTGAGTAGTTTCGGCTTCTACTGCCCACTCGGCGAATCACGTGGTCGCGCTGGGAGCGCTTTAGGGGGTTCCCTACTGAATTTCTCATGGCTATGAAGATACGGGTGATATAGTATCATCAATCGAGATAGCAGCCACTAATTACCGCGCATATCATAGCAGATCGCCATTGAACTTCGTTGGTTTCTTTGGACCGTTGAACGAATATCGGAAGAATAATGTTCCTTTTCATTGAAACGAGTTAGCGGATTCTCCTAAAGTTGTTGCAGAATCTCAGAGCAAAGATGGGCCCACAATTATAGCTTGTGGAATCACAAGCTAAAGAGGAGTGGGAATCGAATTCCCACTTCTCTTTGAGCGAGGTAATCGAATTCGACATTGAAACGGAAAACGAGTTTTTTTCCGAAACACGAAATTCGCAACATTACTTCAGGAGAAGCGAGAATTCGATTTTGATCCTACAAGCTATAATTGTGGGCCCATCTTTGCTCAGTATAGCGTTTTTCTCACAGGCCCAATTGTCCACTTTTTCTAATTGGCCCATATGGCCATACGCAGTTAAAAGTGGCCATACGCAGCTAATACTCTAGGGTTATTCTAGGCTCGGGTGGGGTATCTTCCGGGCCAGGTTTCAGGTCAATCGGTTTGTACCATGTTCGGCACTCCCCTTGTGAGTTTGTGTAAGGGAAGCGCACAACGTTCATTGAATGATTAAAGTTCTGTTCGAAACGAAATGAGACCCGAATTGCTTCCATCATTCGAATTCCAGAGGGAGGTGTTGATCAACAGAAGTTGGGAACATTCAAAATCGGGCGATCATGCAGAAATCGCCCATGCCTTGTGAAAATTCGGAGAACGTTGCCCTTCAATCGGTCATCGTCGTTCAGTCGGCTTCAACAACATCAATGTAGCTGGTCAAGCTTTGGTGATTGCAAAGTCATCCTCTCGGAGCTCAAAATTGTGAATTTTGTTTTCAACTGATGGGTCGCCTAATGTGGAGCACCATGCTTGCACGAACAACCTCATCTTCCATTTCCTCGTTAATTCAGTTGTCTATCGCAGTGGTTCTCAACCTGGGTTCCCCGGAACCCAAGGGTTCCGCGAGAGATTTTCAAGGTTCCGCCGCGGAATTTTCCTGCGACTGCAGATGTCCGAGAAGACCCGAACTTCAACGAGCTATCGAGCACGACAGGGAAGTTTTAATGAACCCAGGTAAAGGCGATCATACGGTACTCTTATTGAGATCGATTTACCAGGTGTCTTGCCTCCACCTTCCTTTCCCGCCGTTGTGTTTCCGCAGATGCTTCGTGAGACTCCGTGAAGAGGTGGAACCCTTAGGCAGGGCCGGATTCACCAAAGGGCAGTTTAGCTTAGGGCAGTGTTCCTCAACCTTTTTTTTGGCCGTGCACCCCGTCACAGGCCTGAAATATTTTCATGCCCCCTCCCCTCTCCCTACCGATGGAAATAACTGCGAACAGGTTACACAATGACTCATTTTATTACACCCCGTTTGATAATTATGACAGCAATAAAATACCTGGTTTTACATTGGAATATTTGGGATCTTGCCATGCTGGCCGAAAGACTCTCCATGCCCCAAGAGTGGGTTTTTGCCCCCGGTTGAGAATCAGTGAGCTAGAGCCCGGGGGGGCACATCTACAGGGACGGCAAATATTCGGTAGCGTCATCCAAACTTTCATTCATTTCACATTCACCGTTGTGGATTAGCTTATGCACTGTCAGGGCGCTCGAAAATGCGAAAGTCTTGGCGCACTCGTTGCAAGAAAACGGTTTTTCACCGGTGTGATTTCGCTTATGCACTATCAGGTTGCTCGATTGTGCGAAGGTTTTGTCGCACTCGTTGCAAGCAAACGGTTTCTCCCCGGTGTGAACTCGCTTATGCAGTATCAGGTGGCTCAATTGTGCGAAGGTCTTGGCGCACTCGTTGCAAGAAAACGGTTTTTCACCGGTGTGAATTCGCCGATGCACCATGAGGTTGCTCGATTGTGCGAAACTTTTGTCGCACTCGTTGCAACGGAACGGTTTTTCTCCGGTGTGAATTCGCCTATGCACGATCAGGCCGTGTGATCTTGTGAAAGTTTTGTCGCACTTTTTGCAACGGAACGATTTCCGATTGGCGTGTTTTCTCTTATGCTTCCCGGAACTGCTTGAACCGGTGGAAGCTGTAAGGGACTGGGCGCAGAAGGACCCTGTTTCAACGGTGTGGATCCACGTGTGTCGAGTCAGTTGAGCCTTAGTACTGGATCTGATTGATGAGCTGTCTAGGCGCGAGAATGGCATAATTTCCATGGGAGGTAGAGATTGAACTCCACGGCAGGCCAGGGTGGGAGACATCGTTCCACGGTCGCGTTGTGCAGTCTTTAGCGGCGTCAGGCTGCGCCAATGTAGTTCGACGGGTCCAGCTGCTCGTAAGAGCGTGTACAATCCTTTTGATAGAAGCACTTGCAGTTGAGCCGATCAGATCGATCTTGGCACACAGATCTGAACTCCACCGTGCAACGCATTCGAACACTCCACGCGAACAACTGAAACCAAAACTCACTTTCCACCACGGATTCCGTCTGGTCCGTTCGCGATCTCTTGCCGCGAGGAGAGAGTGAGTGAGGGAGGGAACGAGCTCCAGGCAATCACCACTGTGGTGTGTGCCCGGCTTCAAGAGCCAAAAATCGGCTGTCAGCAGCGGGGCTTTGCTGTTGAAGCTTACAGCTTCGGAGCTTTGGACTTCTTACGCCGTCATCAGAATTATGGTTCAGAGAGAGAGAGAGGGAGAGCGAACCTGAAAGACACAATTAGAAGGTCGCGATCCTAAACGACCCCGTTTTCACTCAATCGGGGACGTGTCTTCGAAGAGTCTACGAGCGCAGAGCCGAAACATTGTCAGCACACTCGAATCCACGTATTCCTTCACCTCCTCCACCTTCCAAAGTCTTGATCACTACGGAGAAGTCATTCTTCTTCGCCGGTTCGAGTCCAGCATAGAAAGAATCTGTTGAGTAAAGGATACATGAGAGAGTATTCTGTGGAATCCTTCGACAACCGATTACAGAGCTTTCCAGCAATGCTCACCTAGGCAGTCTTTCATGTAGAGATGTGGATCAACGCTGAATTTATTCGGGCTCCATTCACCCTTCGAGTCCGCCCGTTCCACGGAAGAATGGGTATGTCAGCTCTCTGCCCTACAGTGCTGCTGGGAATCTTATCACCCAGAGCCAACATCGCAACTCGTGGCGGACCCATGAAGACTACTCCAATCAATTGATCCGCCAATCTTCTGTGTTCAGGAAATCGGACGAGATAAGTGAAGCCACGGCTCGTTGAGAGCGTCGAAAAATGATTCGTCGAAAAAATACTCGCTTCTTTTGTGTAATCGAAGATCCGAGGACGGGACAAGGGTCGCTTGAGCTCCGCGAGTCCGAGTCCGGACTCGTTCGGTTCGTCGTACTCGCTGAACTCGCGACTCCGGGTTCGCGACCCCTGGTCGGCACCGTCCGATTCAAGCAAGTACAGAGAGTTGTGGCAGACTCTGACTCGCCACGACTTCACCGAGTCCGAGTCTGCGACCTTCAGGCAGGACATTCCTCGAGTTCAAAGACGTCGTTTCCATAATCAGACAACGTCGACTTCCCCGAGAAACAGGCGCATACTCAAAATCAGGTGACGAAACTGTGCTAGACGCTCACCTGCGTTGGCAGCCGAATCCTCGGGAGTGAACATCACAACGAAGCGGAATGTTTTCATCGTTCTTGAACATCTCGTTGGACCATCTCTCGATAGACCGCATGCATTTCACTGCAGCGAGGCCATTGTTCGTCATCAAAATGTTGTTCATCACACGGGTTCCCCCCGAAATAGCTGACGAACTCTTCAGGAGTTGCAACGTCGGAACTCTGGCCGTAGCTTCTCGCCAGCATCTTGAGTTTCTCACGCGCAGACTAGCTAGAGTCGACGTAACGGAGGATCGGAGGCACCACACGAGATTTCCCCATCGGCAAGAAACTTCGACGACCACAGCTGCGTCGTTTATTGCGGATTGAAGGAGCCTTCCTCAAGATAGGTGGCTGCAAAATCTGTGTCGACGGTACGCGCTGTTCGAAAAACCTTAAGTTGGGGCTATTAATCGACCACTCGGCTCCAGACAGTCCCTAACTGAGAGATCGGTACTGGTTCGTTTGGCGCCCTCCGAGAGAACAGCACTGAAAACGGGTGACACGGCGCCGCAAGAATCGACAGACAATGGCTTTCGGCGACGAGAACACAGGTAGAATCCTGAAATGGTGGTCAGAAAACTCAACAGTGTAGCCTTCCATCTCACGTTTAGCGCGAGTGATTCCTTTGATACGAGCAACTTCGGCCAAGCCCGAGAGGAGATTTTCATCCGCCGGTAAGGCTCTGCGCGAAAAGTGGTGCTCGCTGGATTCATGAACAATGTTGAAAACCCTGCCCATATATGAGGAAAGGAAAAAGTTTTCTACCGTAGCTATCTCTCCAAATAGTCAACCCTGGAACAGTACCACAGAACAAAATTCATATGAATCGTTCCGCTGCCTGAATCATTATCATTCCGGCCGACCGTGCTTGTTGCTGCTAAGGAGCTCACAATATTCTCCCCGCAGAACAAGCTCATTGGATGACGGCGCCGGCGTGAGCAGGCGGCGCACCGTGGCGCGCCGCCGTCACTTTTTATGCCCGCTATCGAAAAATGCCGCGGCGCACAGTGGCCCAGCGGCGGACGAAAGTATTTTCTCCGTTTTTTCGCAGCTGATTCCATCTGATTCGACTCCGTGGTAAGGGAGAGGGTCGCGCAACTCGGAATCACTGGGGTATACCCGATGTCATTGGTGAAAATGCGATTCTACACCTGATTCCAACGACTTTTGACGTGCGGATCTCAGAAAGGCGTGCGTCCGTTGTTGGTATTGTCGGGTCAAAAGTCACCGGAGGAAGCGGAAGATTCTCCTCCAGGCGCTCCGATCGACGTTTTGAGGGCCTTGCTGGTGTCATCGGAAGGCAGAAAACTCAGACTAATATTTCCGAGCCAACTATCGGCTTTCAAAGCACATTGCGTCATGTTAAGGGGATAGCACTGACTTTGCCTCGAACTCAGGTGACGCAGCTTTCCGCACCCTAAAATCTATTCTACAGCCTCACTTCCGAGCCAAAGAAGCTGGAAGCGGCGCTTTGATTCAGCTTCTGGACCAAACTCTGGCTTGTGTTTCGATCCGAAAGCGGGTTAATGCTCCTCTTGTTGCGGCGCTAACGGTTTCGCAGCAGCACCATGGTGGCTCTATGGAACTTTCCCTCTAGGAACAGGGAGAAATGTGGGCATGTGACGGGAGTAGGGGGATATATGATTCCCTTCTCGTTAATAAAAATCACTCCTCGTGTGTATAAAATGACCACTCTCGATGAGCTCAAGGTACGCTGCAGGTGAACCGAAAAAAGGCGGCGGATCGATCTGTGACTCCCGAGTGTCTGGTCACACGCGGTTGACGAGCATGGGCGAAGATTTACAACCAGGGTGTCTTGAAACATGCTCAAGACGATTTGATACGGTCAGCGGCACCGAATGCCACCAAGTGGAGAGTGTACACTTTATATGACGAATGAGAATCATGCTCAGCGAAAGAAACTCCTCCTTCTCGCTGTCCTCCGCTCTACGGGGCTGTCTTGTCACCGAGTGTAGTCATCGTAGAAATACTGCAGACTGAGTGTGAGTGAGTCAAGTGAGCGTTAGTGGTATCAGAGCTTTTGCTCCGGTGAAAGTTTCGTCCTCCGAAGAGCTCCCAGAACCCGTGAATCGAGCTTCAACAATGCGAGCCAGTTAGTGCGAGAAGAAGTTCCAGTCCCGCAATCTGCATTCAGAGAGCCACCGCAAGCGCGTGCAGAGGATCGCTATGACACGAGTGAAACAGCTTGCTCAAGGTATGGTTCTCATGATGTCTGAGAGGTCGGGATCTAGGGATCCAGCTGCGGGGATCCGCGGTTTCAAATCGGTGGTCGGGTTGAACCTGGGAGAAAACGGTGAAGCGGCGAAGCACCCTCTGTCCGCCTCTGGCGACTGATGTAAACATCGATCGAGAAGAGAGAAAGTTATGACATTTATTTTCTTTAGTTGAGGCACGGATTGCTACTCGCTCGATCTCCATTGGTTGCCAGTCGCTCAACTTTGCGCGCGTGAGACAGGCGCAGGTTACGAAACACCTTATTCGGCGCTTCTTGAGCGATTTCGTTCAGAAGACCTATTGGCAGGGATGCATCAGCAATCATTTCACTGCCGTGTATGAGAACCTTATGAACAAAATTCGGCGTAAGGTAACAATTATAAAGCTCCACGAATGGACCTGCGGTCTTCGAGCGATAGGAATTGATTCTCTGACCTTCAATGTTGTTCCTGCAGCAAATTGTATCCAACACCGTTCCGAATCGTTTAACCGAGTTTTCGTTCAACTGAGCTGGTGATTTGGGACGTTCTGCTGATTTGTAGCCTCCCAGACTCTGGAGGGAAGATTCAAGCATACGCAATCTTCAATAAGCATTCCTTGAAGAGGCAACGTTGACATGTATCTTGCGGACGTACTTAGGTTTTGCGTAGACTAGATCGAGGTTATTCATTTCACCCGATGGCGCCCCACAATAGAGCACCTCAGCATGTACGGAGTGGAATTGATGGTTTGGATAATCTTCCCGTCAATCATCGATGAGATCATTTCGAACTCAACGGGGAACGTGCGCTCCGCGACTTCAACGGCGGTACGCTCAAGCTTGGCAATGTCTTTCTCGACCCTGTTGACTTCCGCGTTCATCACGATTGCACTCTCTCTCTGATGAACTCGAGTCTCATGGAACGGCTCGTCGAATTAGTTCAGAGCTCATCTCGGCGCGCACATTCTGAATGCTTTTGCGTCTTGTTCTCCCACAAAAACTGCCAGCCCGACACTCTCGAACTTAAGCTGCGGGGGTTCCCCGTCGACCACTCGTGTCACACGGCTTATCTGGAATCGTAAAAAGAGTATGATACTGGGCCACTGGGAGATATCCTCTCTTGGATGTAGGCTGATACCTTGGTGAACTTCAACTCGCGTTTGTGATGAGTCCGTTTGAAGCTCACATTTTGTAGTTCCGTCTCATGCAGCGCGAATCGATAGCAGGTTCCGATTTCAGTCGTCTCGTAGAGGTCCAGTGCTGGGTTTCCCGAATCCGCCGTTTCGTCCATCATCACAATGCAAATCAGGTTGCCCTCGCTGGCTATTTTTGCGGAACACTGAACCTCCTGAACGCCTGAACTCCTTCAGCTGATGTGTTCCCAGTCTTGGGCGGTCTTCCTCGAAAGCGCCGATGCATCGGCTAGAGTCCTTTCCTTCTGCAAGGGCGATGTGAAAAAGCTCGCGGTATGACACATCAAACAATTCCACTGAGCGTGGCTACAGGTTTTTTCCGAGCTCTCGACCCGACACGGAGAATCTCCTTTCTCTTGAGAAGTTCCGCTGTGATGCACTGACGAAGAGCTGGAAGTTTCTACATGGTACCGCGGGATGGACGTGAAAGTCGCGCAACTTCGACACAGGGTGTCCGGCGCCCTCGCCCGCTTTCAACGACATTTCCCTGGTCGGCAACGAGACACAGACGTTCCATTGGCTTGTTCTCCCGGGTTCAACCTGAACGGAAATTTCTATGCGCTGGTCTCCGCAGCTGAAATCTGTGCTATAATATCATACGAGGCCTCCTCTCAAAAAAACCTCCTCTCGACTTTTCGTTCGCACTAGGTCACACACCGTAAAATTTCCCATGCGCGTCCGCGGCAGCTCTCTGAGTCACGGCTTGGAGCTCGTGCCCACAATCACAGCCAGATACTCTCTGACTTTTCGTGTTTTCGTCGTGTTTTCAGGAGCGCGGTTAGGGGGATCACTCATCACGTTCCGGAACGAGATAATAGTTCAGGCTGCCAGCCAGCCACTCCGAGCCCATCATGTATCGCTGCAAAGAGCATTCTGATATGTCGTGGGACGATAACGTTGAGAGGAAAACCGCTCATCTGAACTGGAGAACTCCCGGATTCGACCAGAATCCCGAGGAAATTTCCCTACGAACTAAAAGCAAAGGTCCAGTGCGAGAATCTTCGTTGCCGGATATCAGATCGTTTTACATGATTAATTATTGAATCCTCCGAGGAAATCCGTTGTTCGTTCATGGTCTCTTCGCAATGGAGCTGTTGGCGCGCGATCTCATCGGATTCGTTGTGGCGGTCGCTCTCAAACGCCTTCGCCCCGCCAAGCTGGGCTACCAGAACAAGCTTATCCGTTGATCGCGTTGATTCTTGTTGCTCACTGTTTGTATGCATTTCGATTGAGCTCTCTCACTATTTGTCCCGAAAGTTGTCTCAGGGCAGATTGATTTCGATCCAACACAACCACTTAGGCTTCCGTTTGTTTCAGCGTTTCAGATAGAGATCTTAGACAAATGTTGTCAATTGATAACGCATGGAGCCCGAGAAACTTCTTCAGTTTACGACCGACGGGGGATGCTAGCCGGCTCTTGGATACTATCTAACCCTCAAAACGATCATCCCGGCTGCTGAGTCTCTTAGATTCACTAGCTACATTTTTGACCTCCACGGGGTTTCACGTTTCAAGCATCCGAAGTGGAAAAGTGACTGATTCACGTCGGATACCCTCGCACGGCCACCGGGCTCGCTGAAGAACATCAGAGATTGGTTGTGAACACGCACATATTTACCACTTCTTCTCCTTCCAGAGATGAATTCTAGAAACGTTCGATGAACCTCCGTTGGACGGGAGTTCAGCCCCACACTTCGCGACCGTCCACCGACGGCAAATAATGATGTCGATGTTTTACTATGAATCGTAGCTCCAATAAAGGCGAATTAATGTTCTCGTTTTCTATTCGGACCACGGTCATCGCGCCGTGACGATCGCAACCTGTCATTGGTTGCGGATTGAAAACCATGTGCATGTGTGACAAACAGAGAACGACTTGTTCGCCTTTCGGCCGAAATGCATGATATGTTACATCCACTAGAAGTTCGCCGTCTCATCGGAGTATGCTGTCTGCGATTTCGATGTTTAAAGATTTTGTGTTTTTCAGCATCGAGAGGAATGATTGATGGATGCAGCGCCGAGCTTCGCGATGGTGATCGAAGTTGTGCAAGGCCGACCTGCGGTAAGCCATACCACTTGCGCTTCCGCGAACCACGCAATGGTTGATATCCTTCGAGCACTTGATTGAAACGTCCTCATCGGAGTTCACTCAATGTTTGCTTGACTTAAATTACTCAAGTTGAATCGCAGCGCTAATAGGAGCGAATTCATGTAGGGTAAAACCACCAGTTATGGGCCACTTACCAGTGCTGGGCCACTTACCAGTTATGGGCCACCTACTAGTTATGGGCCACCTTATCACCAGTTATGGGCCACCCTATGGATTTGTGCCAGGCGGTGACCAATGAGCTGGCCTCGACTGGGCCCCTAGATTTTTTAGTGGAATTGCTCTCTTTCCAGAGGGAGGTAACCGGGAGACCTTCTTCAGAGCTACATAATCTCTATATTCGAATATCGTAGATAGAGCTCAGACTCAAATCCGGACTTTTCCGAACGCGAATCTTGGTGTCTGAGTGCGGCTTAGTCGGGGGTCAACGCCTAGCACAAATCCATCGGGTGGCCCATAACTGGTGATGAGGTGGCCCGTAACTAGTAGATGGCCCAAAACTGGTAAGTGGCCCATAACTGGTGGTTTGCCCTGCTCGTTTTCATTCCCTACCAAGGTCATCGCGCCTACACGATCGCAACTTTCATTGATTGCGGATCAAAAACCGTGCGCATGTGTGACAAACAGAGAACGCTTTGTTCGCACTTCGGCTGGAATGCATGAGATGTTACACCCACTCGAAATTCACCGTCTCGTCGCAGTATGCTGTCTGCGATCTCGATGGTGAAAGATCTTGTGTTTTTCAGAATGGAAATTGGCGTACCACGCAATGGTTGATATCCTTCAAAAACTTGATTGAAACGTCCTCAACGGAGTTCATTCAATGTATATATCGGCAGTCGGTCTCGCTATTATTCTTGACGTGGTTTTCAAAAAACGAGATCAATTAGTCAACCCAAACACTACAGCCTGCCCGGAGTGGCGAGTCTTCGGTATGCACCAGTCCGGGTGAGCGAAGGTTCAATCTCCTCTCTGACGTTGCTCATCCCATCCCCGCAGGCGAAAGTGGTCGTGGGGATGATGGTATTCCAGAAACCGCTGAAGACCAAGAGGAAGCTTATTTCGGCGACGATAACGGGGAGGATTCGGATCCGGAGTTGGAGTTGGGACGAGGAGGTTCCGACCCCCCCGAAGAGAACCATGATGCACCCCAACTGCAGCTACATCAAGGCAAGGCGAAAGGCAGCAGAATCATTCTATATCTCATCCTTTGAAGTTGTCCTCCGTGCAAACCTCTTCCCTTTGACAGTACTTATTTCACTCCCACAGACAGCAAGTATACTTGTGGAGGTGAAGCTACTTTGGAAACCACCGACAACCAAGTTGAAGACATCGTCATCGTTGAAGATGATACCGAAGACGATTACGAGCCAAGCGCCGAGGAGGAGGCGGAGTCGGACCTCGGGCGGGGAGGTTCCGACCCCCGGAAAGAGAACCACGATGCAGCCCAACTGCAGCTACATGAAGGCAAGGCGAAAGGCAGCAGACACCATTCTATATCTCATCCTTCGAAGTTGTCCTCTATGCAAACCTCTTTCATAAACGAAATTCTTTCACGGGTCTTCAGATTCCGGACACAACACATTGGAGCTCGTCCTGAACCGTTCCGGTGAATCGACTACTTTCACCGACTCCTTCAGCTCACTCTGGAGTTTGCTCGCGAAGTCCTACGTAGAGGGTTGGGCAAAACCAGTAGACATGTTCCTTCCCGTGAACGGAACAACCAGCGCCACCCTCGTCACCTATGAAACTTCAGAGGAAGAAAGCTTACATTGGCTACGAGTCGTAGTTTATACGTTCCTGCGAGCGCTTTCCTCCAGGTCATCGACGGTTGAAGCTACAGAATATCAGAGGGAACGAATTGACAGCAGAGCCCGGAAGATTCAGATTGCATTCGTCAAGTTTCTGTGTTATATGGCATGGCACTCTCAAGGGAACTTGTCTGCTACAGTTCCCTTCGAAAGTCCAATCGTGGTAGCGCATATTCGGGATCAAAACAAGTTTCATGCGTCTTGCATCGTCTGCCCAAAGTTGGACAGACTCGAGTCCATCGCAGAATTCAACTTGGCCACGCATAAAGCATCGACCCACATTTTCGGCTTCCATCAGCGATTCAAGATACCGCTCAGAGAATTACCCTCTAGATTCGGGGCGGACTCAGAAATGGACCTCACCGTAGAGCAATATCTGATCAAGCTACAGATGAACACAGCGGGAAGCTGTAGAGCGCTGGCCCTCCTGGATCTCAAGGAAGAAGCACACTGGTTCCAGACGGACGTTAAGAAACCTAGACGGCGCAAAAGACCCCGCAGAAGTGTCCTCCGGGAAGCGAAGTACCTGCGTCGTGTACCTGCAAACAGACGATCCCAGCGGGGAGATTATTGGTTCTGAGGACGATTATTTTCCTTTGGCTTCGATTTGAAATTTTCAAAACTAAAGTGTTCCCACGCTGCACAGTGGGACGAAACGCGATTTCAGGAGGAAACAAGTGAATCTCGAGTTGCGAGCTCCGGTCGTGAGGAATCAGGCGGATGGAGCAGAACCAGGCCTGAGTTTGAGTTCTTGGTGCGTTCATTCGCACGTCAACGCAGCTCAGACTTTCACTGATTTTGTCAATTTTGATCAGGCTCGAAAACTACTATCGATCTCCGCGGTCGTTTTCGTTCCAAAACACGCGCCAGCAATCGCTCTCTCGCCGCAACTCGTAACTCCCACGCTTTCCCACGCTTTAAGATTTCCGAAAGTGATTTGTGAATGGTTCAGATTTGGGGTTGACTGAATTGCTGAGACGAGATTGCTCTGGCGCGAAAAGGAAACATCTGGATTTGATATAATCTCTGCCGAACTGCATCTCAGACGTTCGAATCCCCGACAGTCCCGTAAGAAACGCATGCCATTACCAAAGGCACTGTGAGACTGCGCGAGCTCTGTTGCAAACCAGTCCCAGCTTCGAACTTCCTTGCTCTGACAAGCTTCCAGAGAACCCTAAAGTCGCGTTTCGTCCCACTGTGCGCCGTTCGATTTTTGATTGATTGCACCACCTTTTCTCGCACACTTCAGTCGCTTCAGTGCCATCGTGAAGCGATCGAGTGAATTTGTATGGAACAGAATAGATTCTGTTTTATCTGAGTGAGAGTGGAGTTCTCGAATAAATTATCTGGCACATATTCTGTGGTCTGCTTATCCGTAACTATAGTTAGAATGGAATGTGACGTTATGCTAATGGTGTTTATGGATCCCACTTAACTGTTTTCATTCCATTATTGAGGGGCGCTTTTGTTCAGAGGCGGTTCCACCATAGATCTTGGGTTCTTTTCCCAGTTTTCCGAGAGCCTCATCGTTCTCTCTGGAGAGGCGGGGTTCGGATCGTCACTAAAACCGAGCATCTAGTCCGTTTCGATATCTTCAACAGGGACGAAATGATGGTCAGGAGCCTCGAGCTGTCTCTTGGAATCCATGTTAGCCGGAATTCCAAGTTTCCTGCTCATTGTCAGAATTTCCTATCACAAAAACTTCCCTCCTTCCATCACTAGGAGTTCAAACAGCCTGAACTTCATTCATTAGGGAATGGCAGAACCGGAGAAGAAACAACGTTTCAGTTCACATATCGGAAGTTGACTCAGGAAGACTCCCTTGGCGGAGTCCCGGGGGCTCGGTGACCGGCAGCCCGCAGCGAGTGAGCCACCGGAACGAAATCATGGATTTCTCCGCGGATGAGCGCGACGAATTTCTAGCGGAGTTGATCGAGAGAGGGTTGTAGAGCCACACACTTGTCTGAAATTGGATTCAAGGCTCTGAGAAACCGTTGGATTCTCGGCTGGCATTATAACCAATGCTCGCAGCTCGTGATGGTTATTCATTGATCCGTTTTCAAAACGCAAGTGTAACGAAATTTTCAGTTCGTGTTCGACATCGCAACCGGTGCTCGCATGACTTCGTTGTCTCGTGAGAGTTGAAAACGTTCCCGTTACGGAGTCTATTTCATACTCTGGACCGCCATACCGATACGGAACCAACTCGCTGGCGGTAAGCGGAGAGGTCTCGTGTTCGAATTCCCCGTCTTCGAAAAACATGTTTCATCGACCAAATGTTAAAACGTAGGTGATGGAAAACTCCAAACTGATCGACGTCAGGTAGAACGACTTTCATACTTCATGCTTGTTCTCTCGCGGACTTCATGCGGAACCCAGCGACGCTCGCTATTGGAGCCGCAAACCAACACACGCTCTGTTATCGCTATTCTCGCGTTTTTTCTCGGCTTTCGAACGCGACAAAGCGCGAGTCTATAGCTCTTTGCGGGGGTCGATTTCAGTGCAGCGATCTCGGCGCGGAGCGAATCCAGCGCGAGGCGCAGCAGATATCGACGCAGGGAATTTCATTGGGGTCGAACTTGGCGCTTCTCGAGACACTTGATGAGTATGCTGGGAAGACTCAGAGAACATGATTAGAAAAATGAGGAGATTCGCTTATTATATTCCAAGGGAATATTTGACGAAAGAATATCCGCGGAGACCAGTTCTCGAGTCAGTGAGTTCAAACTCAAAGCTTTGTGAGTCGGCCCCAACTCCATGGGCTTACTATTTCTTAACCTCGTCATCAGCTGTAGCGCGCTTCTCGAAGGAGGTCTCCATGGACTTCCTTCAAATACCTTAAAATGTGGCGCTCAAGGATCTCATAGGATGAGGGATTTCTGCATTGGACTCTAGGATGAAGAAGTTTCTCTTAAACATGGGGCCTATGGGGAACGAAAGCAACCCTCTGGGGGGGAAGAGGGAAGAACTTCCCCGTCGATTGATCATAACTCGACGGGCTTCCGTAATTGGCGCCAAAGCTGAACTATTGGCGTCTCTTCGATTCGTGACATGGATTCGAAGTCACTATCGAAGCACCATTCGCTCACGAGCCTGTCATCCGTCTTATGTTAGTATACCTATATGTTTGCATTCTGAATCTTTCGCTGCCCCCCTGATTGTGAGCCAGCGTTTCCCTGGATCCGCTGTGCTGAGTGAGTTCGACTGCGCTGAGTTCAACTGCGCGGCAATCAGCGTTGTGCGGGAACCGACCTGCGCTAAATAGAGCCTGCGCTGTTCTCGATCTGCGCTGAATTCACTACACGCCTCAGCTCTTTTCGTTTCCGCGCAGTAACATTTTGGAGATAGAGGAGGATCTGTTTGCGCCAAAATGGTCAACTAGGGGAAAGGATTGTGATCACCATTTCAATTTGAAATTTCAGCTCCAGCCGAGAATCGCCGCTTATGCTATTGTACCCATCATCGCTGAATTCGAACGAAAGCTACCGGTCTCGCATGGGTGGCGACAAAAAACATTACAATATTCTGTGAGACAATAACGTCGAGAGAAAAGCCCGCGCTAATTTGAACTGGAGGAAGTCCCGATATCAACTGGAGTCCGAAATTGAATGACTATAAACAAATTGCCCTACAAACGAGGGGCAAATTCGACTGCGGAAACTCTCGTTGCCGAATATCAGATCGTTTCACATGGTTGGTTTTATTGAATCCTCCGGAAGAGTCCGTTACTCGCTCATTGTTTCTTTCAGATAGCGTTGTTTACATTCTCTTCGGCGCATGTTGCTTATTGCGCGCGATCTCATTGGATTCTTTGTAACGGTCGCTCTCGAACGCCTTCGCGCCGCCAAGCTGGGCTGCTGGAACAAGTTTATCCGTAGATCGCGTTGATTCTTATTGCTCAGTGTTAGTATGCATGTTTCGACTGAGCGCTCTATTACTAGTTGTCCCAGGGCAGATTGATTTCGATCTAACACAACCACTCAGGCTCCCATTTGTTTCAGGGTTTCAGATGGATATCTTAAAGAAAGGTTGTTAACTGATAACGTATAGAGTCCGAAAAGCTCCAGAATTTACGACCAACGGGAAAGCCAGCCGACTTTTGGAAACTATCAAACCCCAACACGATCATCCAGGCTGCTGAGTTTGTCAGAATCTCTAGCTATATTCTTGAGCTCCAAGGAGTCTCACGTTTCAAGTATCCGAACCGGAGGGCTCCAAAGTGGGAGTGACTGATTCTTGTTGGATACCTTAACACGGCCCACGGGCTAGAGAACACCCGAGTTTGGTCGTAAACAAGCACATATTCATCACTTCTTCTCCTTCCAGAGATGAATTCCCGAAATCGTTCAATGAACCTTTGTCGGGCAGGAGTTTTGCCCCACACTTAGCGACCGACCACCGACAGCGAACGCCATTTACGATGTTCACTAAAACTAAATTGCTAGAGTTGAATCGCAGCGCTAATAAAGGCGAATTTATGTTCTCGTTATCACTCCGGACCACGTTCTTCGCGCCATGACGATAGCGACTTCTCATTGACGACGGATCAAAAAGCGTGCGCATCTCGGATCCACAGAGGACGCTTTGTTCGCCTTCCGGCTGGAATGCATGATATGTTACATCCACTCGAAGTCCGTCGTCTCATCGGAGTGTGCTGTATGCGATACCATGTTGAAAAATCTTGTGTTTTCCAGAATGGAGATTATCCGAAATCACCTCGGGAGGACTAATTTTTCGACTCAGCGAGATCAGCACCGAGCTTTTCGCTGGCGGCCGGAGTTGCGCAAGACCGACCTGCGATGAGCCGTACCACTTGCGCTTCCGCGTACCGCGCAAAGGTTGGTACCCTTCGAGAACTTGATTGAAACTTCCTCATCGTTGATCACTGAATGTATTTAGAGGGCTAATTCACAAAACACGAGGAGTCCATTTCTTTTGAATCGAGAAATCCGACTCCATATGCTCGACGGAGTAGACTCTGAAACAATATCAGTCGAAATCCGGAAATCGCTTGGGATGGTTTTAGTATCTATGTCGATGGACAGGCGGTCCTCGGTATGAGTGCTGGTGAGCAAAGGCGTGATCTTCCCTTTGACATTAATTATTTCACTCCCACAGGCAGCAAGTGTACCTGCGGAGGTGAAGCTACTCTGGAAACCACCGACAACCAAATGGAAGATGATACCGAGGACGATTACGAGCCAAGCACGGAGGAGGAGGAGGCGGAGTCGGACCTCGGGCGGAGAGGTTCCGACCCACTCGTAAGAAACAATGAGGCACCCCAACAGCAGCTACATCAAGGCAAGGCGAAACGCAGCAGAAATCATCCTATATCTCATCCTTCGAAGTTGACCTCTATGCGAACCTCTTTCATGAACAAAATTCTTTCACGGTTCTGCAGATTTCTGCCACAACACATTGGAGTTCGTCCTGAACCGTTCCGGTGAATCGACTACTTTCACCGACTTCTTTGTTTCACTGTGGAGTTTGTTCGCGCAGTCCTACGTCGAGGGTTGGGTGGCACCGATGGACTGGTTTGTCCCCGTGAACGGAACAACGAGCGTCACCGTTGTTTCCTATGAAACTTCGGAGGAAGAAAGCTTACATTGGCTACGAACCGCAGTCTACGACTTCCTACGAGCGCTTTGTTCCAGACCATCGTCGATCGCAGCAATAGAATATCAGGAGGAACGAATCGAGAGCAGGGCTCGAAAGATTCAGATTCCATTCGTCAAGTTGATCTGTTATGTGGCATGGCACTCACAAGGGAACTTGTCCGCAGTGGTTCCCTTCGAAAGTCCAATCGTAGTGGCGCATATTCAGGATCTAAACATGTTTCACTCGTCTTGCATCGTCTGCCCAAAGTTGGACAGACTCGAGTCCACCGCGAAATTCGACTTGGCCGCGCATAAAGCATCGATGCACCTACTCAGCTTCCATCAGCGACCCAAGATGCCGTTCAGAAGATTAGTCGTCAAATCCAGGGCACGCTCAGAAATGGGTCTCACCGTGGAGCAATATCTGATCAAGCTACAAATGAATATAGCGGCAACCAGTAGAGCGTTGAGCCTCCTGGATCTTAAGGACGAAGCACACTGGTTCCAGAGGAGTGTTCCGGAGAGAAGACGGCGGCGGAGGCGCCGAAGAACTTTCCTCCGGCATGCGAGGTTCTTGGGTCACGTATCCGCATGAGATGATCCCGGCTGGAGGATATTCGTTCCGGGGACGATCATTTTCCTGTGGCTCCGAATACTGCCAATTTTTGAAACTGAAGAGTTTCTCGCTTCGCTAGCCCATTCGATTTTTGGTTCATTGCACCACCTCTTATAGCATAGTTTAGTTGTTTCAATGCCATCGTGAAGCGAACGAGTTTTGTGTGACAGAAAATATACTCTGTTTTATCTGAGAGGGGAGTTCTCGAATAAATTATCAAGCACATATCTGGTGATCTATCCTCAAGTCCTAATCCTTAAGTATCGTTCGAATCGAATGCGACGTTTCCGAAATTGAGATTGAACTAATTCACAGGTAGTGTGGACGCGGACGAAATAGAGTCGCCGTGGAAGTAGAAACAGATCTGAGATCTCGACCTTGAGACTTCATGCATGAGGGTATGGCAGAACCGAAGAAAAAATCATCAGAGGTAGTGTGGGTTCATTACTGTCGGGGGTTTCGCGGAACGCGGTCACAGTATCAACTGTTCAATTTGTCAATGGGAAGGACGGTAGATTCAATGATCTCGAATGTTCTCTATGTCTGCCTGAGAAGCAACCTGCGGCGGCGCCGGCGCGACAAAAGCGGGAAAGCTCTTCCTCGTTGTTTTCGCAATCCCAATGGGTGGGTTTCCAGGCCTCCGGTTGCTCAGCGCTTCCTCTGCTCCACGCATCGTGTCTTCGGACGTGCCTTTACCTTCCACCGTGTCACTCTGATCTGTTTGGAGTGAAACCGAGGAGTCTGGTGATGAATCTATGGGAGAAATCCTTCATTCCGATTTTCGATATATCGATGTGAGATGCGCTCTTTCTACTCTATTGGTACCCTGGTGATAGCTTTGTAGAAATAGATAGCGCCATTTTCGTTGTACCGCTGCTGATGGATTTTTCCTTGAATAACGCCCGTATTCGGTGGGTTTTGGGTCAGTTTCTCAAGAATCGGG
Organism: Neoseiulus californicus; assembly: GCA_028455905.1. Lineage (NCBI taxonomy): Eukaryota > Metazoa > Arthropoda > Arachnida > Mesostigmata > Phytoseiidae > Neoseiulus > Neoseiulus californicus. The sequence goes on from JAMQGS010000017.1 coordinate 88,487, forward strand.
TTGCTCACGATTTGTGAGTTATGTCAGATCAGGCTCCTAGTCTCGCTCAGCTTGCTGGAAACCGGTTTGCTATACGCCCCCTCACCGAATAGAACGGTTATTGATGCGGATTTCTCAGATTCCACGGACTCGAGATCAGGGCGTGAGAGGAATTGAAGTGCAGATTCTTCCGCAGACCTGACACCTTCCCAAGAAAGCCGGAACATATTCTGTGCAACCTGGATGCCGTTTGAGGGTTTTACTTTGTTACAAAGAACCTCAACCTAAATGGAGAAGTACAAGCATACTGCCCCCAAACAAAAACGCGTTCGCGTCAAAACAACATTTCAGTTCACGATTCGGAAGTTGATTCTCGATGACTTCCTCTGCGCAGTCTTGAAGGCTCGGTGACTCGCAGCCCGCAGTTATTGAGCCACCGGAATCAGCCTACCAAATTCAACAAGAGGCACATGGATTTCTCCGCGGATGAGCACGACGACTCTCTCGCGGAGTTGAGCGAGAGAGGGCTGTAGAGACACACATTTGTGTGGAATACGAGCCAAGGCTCTGGGAAACCGTTAGATTCTCGGCTAGGATCAAAACAATTGCTCGCAGTTCGTAAAGTTTTTTCATTGATCCGTTTTCAAAACGCAGTGTGGATCGAGATTTTCAGTTCGTTTTCGGATTCGAGGATCCCAACCGGTGCTCTCATGACTTCGTTCTCTTGTGAAGATTGTCGAAGTTTCCGTCAAGGAGTCACTCTCGTGCTCTAGACCAATGTCTCGATTCGGAGCCAACTTGTTAGCGGTAAGCGGAGAGGTCTTGTGTTCAAATTTCTTCCATCCTGTCTTCGAACAACATGTTTCATCTACTGAAAGGTAGGTGATGGAAAACTTCAAGCTGATCGGCCCAAGGAGGGACGACTTTCGGACTTCAACTTGTTCGACGTTCCAGCGATCCGTAGGGAACGGCCTCGGTCCTTACTAGACGCCTCCCCCGACCGGAAACCGACGAAACTATAGATTCTTCATGCAAGGAGCGGTAACGTAATGTATGCGAATCCCAAAACCAACGTCGTCCCTCTAAATCACTTTTTTCTTCAAGGCTTTTTCCTTCCGGGTTGAGACGTTGCGCTGGACCGAATGCCGTAGCACTCCTCTTCGAATAAAGCCAGAATAAAACAAGCTTCGAAGCACGACAGCCAAACCCATACCATAGTGTCGTTTCTTGTCCAGATGCGCGTGCGATAACGAGGACGTAGCGGTTGGGGAATCAACTCCAGACGCTCGGAATTCAATCATTCGAGGATGGACTCAATAGCTGTGTTTTAGCCTATTTTCCTCTGACTGTCAAGCCTTGCTTGCTTCACGTGATTGGTGAATCGGCGTCTCGAGTAACAACGGTATCGGTATTGACTTCTCAGAGGGCTACCTGGTTGTCGACAACAACACCGAGTTCGCGAGCGTCCGTCTCCCCAGGCGACGAAATCGGCGAGGGCAGTTCATGAAGGCTTCGATCTGCGTCTCAGAACCTCCCGATCTTCGACACGGCCGATATACCAGTACGGAAACTCGGAGAGTTGAGGCAATCCCGGCATGCACGACTTCGTGGACCGTTCATACGATTGAGGAGCCTCGACAGTTGAGATTGACAGGAGAACAAGTCGGTGCGTCCGGACCGGATGCAAATCTGTATTCATTCCTTGTTATGTGTATTTTCATTCTGGGGTTTCATCAGTTCTGAATCTTTCAGGCGAGTATATCGAATTTGAAATTCATCCCAGGCCAATCACAGCTGAAGACGACACCGGGAACGAAGCAGCCATCTTCAAGGGCGAAACTACCGATGGAGGAGACGATATCGCACCGATACAACCACTTCAAGTTCAGCAGACGAAAAAAGGCAAGCGCGCTGATGATCGGCATATCGCAGAGTATGCAACTGGAACACGTCATCCGCATCGCCTACCCGTCTCAGCTCGATGTTTCATTAATGCACTTTCATTCCTTCCGAAACAGGGGAACTTCGGGACACTCTACGGCGCGTCCTTGTCCGTTCTGGCGGGATTTGGACATTCACTGGAATCTTTGATAGCCTCTGGGACTCGTTCGCTAGATCTTTCCGGGTTGAGTGGATCTCCTCTGAGTTTATTGGGAGCCCTACGACTGAAATCAAGAAATGCTTGAAAGTCTCCTACACTTCGGCAGAAGAGGACACCTTGGATGCGTTGCGGCAAGCGGTTTACAGGTTCCTGAGAGCACTCTGCCTTGTGTCGCCACAGCCCCGTGACACATCAGTTCTCTACAGGAAGAGAATCCAGAACCTATCGCGCAAAGTCCAGATCCCTTTCGTTAAATTGTTCTGCTATGTTGCGTGGCTTAGTCGCCAAAACCCGAAATCGAGCATCACCTTGGAAAGACCAGTTGTTGTGGCTTGTCTTGACGATCGACTGTTTCATACGGGATGCTTGTTCTGTCCGAAGCTGGACAGACTCAAAATTACGACCAGCCTCGCTGTCGGAGCGAAGAGAGCCCTGACTCACATGAAGAACGCTCACCGTCCACGACGCGGGAAAACGTTGAAGACTCTGACCGAACCTCGTCGCTTTGATTCGATGTGGAGGCTGAGCACTCAGCAGTATCTGATCAATGTTCAGCGGAACATAGCGTCAACGAGCCGAACCATAGCCGTACTTGATCTCAAGAGTGAGGCGTATTGGTTCAAGAGGAATGTTTCGGAATTTGAATAAACTAGTCGACTTTCCATTCTTTTCTGTCTGACTTTTTCCCATCACGAGCCCAACTTCGCGCTTATCTTTGTACACATCTATAAAACATCGCTGCTAGGCAGTGTGCAAATCTCCATTCATATTCGTGAATTTTCCAAATTCACAAATCAGTTTATTAACTTCAGCCAAATTCTGGTCAAGATCCGGGGCTGAGATTCATGAATTAATTTATGAAACGTTTTACGTGAAATTCATGACAATGGATTTGATTCCGAATCGAGTCGAGTGCAAATCAATGAATTTCCCTGGTTCATGAATCAATCCATAACTTGATTCATATTCATGGATTTGCCCCGCACTGCTGCTGGTTTTCTAACTTTCTCCCAATCTTGATCCGGTGCAAACTCATGGAATCTCCCAGGTTTCGAATCCTCGGTGTCATCAAATTATTACAACTCGTACAACATCAACTCCTATTGATTCCTCGAAAATTCTGTTTGATGCGTTCATCGGTGCGCCGCGCCACGGCGTGGTTAATTCTTGGTCATCGGACGCGCCATTCTGCCGACGCTGCCGCAACTCGATATATGTCATACCGCTCTCTTGAAAGCGCGTTTCTGAAAGCATTGATCCGGAAAAAGCTGCCGGCTTCCCTGTTCCCTGATCCAATATTTTATGATGGAGCTCATTGCTCGAGCAGCTTCCTCACTTCAAGACTGAATTTCTCCAGTAGCTCAACAGACGTGCCCGTCGAGGGCTTGTCGTTTTCCATCTGACCTCCATTATTGCTAATCGTCCACAGGAAATCTACCTTCTTCGCCGGTTCCCCCCCGGAGTCTTGGCTTCATGAGTTCTGATTCCAAATTTTTAACCCCTCCTGGCCACTTTACGTCCATGCCTTTGTCCTTAAGCGCAGCTATGCCGCTGCTCCAAAATGAACCGCCATCTTGATCTGAATCTTCAGCTTTGCTAGGTACTTCTGGAGCTGCCTCACGATTTCTTCGTGGTCTTTACTTTGATTCTGGTTAAACAACTCATTCCTCCATTCCACTCCTCTCGCTCTGACCACGCATTGATCGAACTGTTACTTCGTAACGAATTTGACTGTTGCACTGTTGACAGCGCACCAGACGAGGGTGAAGCATGCGGGAGTGAGCAAAGGTGGTTGGGATCGGTCACTTTCGTTTATTTTCGGTTATCCGGAACGCTTTATTGAGGGTGCCCCAAAGCACCTCATGCATACATCACTGCGATTGCTCACGTCGTCGCTGACGGCGACGATGAGCGGTTGTTTCGGAGCATCTTTTCGGCAGAGAAACCGCCGGCTTGTCTCCACTCTCTGATTGCTACCCATGTAAATTCAAAACAGCATGGAAGTTGAGGTAACTGCCCATCGTTCTGGGATTCGAAAATTCAACCCATACTCAATTCATTTCGGGCGCCATGGAAAAACTTCGATGTTAGATCCATTGCGACTCGAAGTTGGAGTTCATTGGCTGACGATCCGGGTGCAGAAAGCACCTACGATGTACTTGAAGCCTTGTGCTCGACGAAATCTCCCCGAGCATTTGAACCCGCTTAACAAGAGCCTCCCGGAATGCAAGATCCCATCCATAGTCGAAACTCGTTGCGATCCATCCTGTACTTCAGGAGACATGAACAAATTCCACGCAGGTAGACAAACTTTTGGGTTGAGCGTGTGTGCAGTCTTAGCGATGGAGAGAGGTTAAACCCGTGCGTGGGAGAGGGACTGGCTGGCCCCGCTCGGATTCAAACGGCCCGAAGACGCTCTGATTTGAGGATGGATTCCCGTCGTTTGCAGCTCATTATCTCCACGGTCACACCGCATACGCAACGCTGCTTCATCCTGACCATTTTACGGAACAGGTTTGGCAGCGCAGGTCGCTCCTGTAAATCTATTCACCACGCTTCCTCCTCTCCCTCACATCCAGCGACATGACCGCCATTTCTTTTGATCAGCTGTTGTGAGAAGACTCTGACAGGCTGGTCCAGGGGTTCGCTGAGAGGACCCCGGTGCCGAATGGCCAGTTAGGATATATGTTGCGCAAGTAGGAGTGAGTCGCTGAAGGCAGCGCTGAGTGTTGTGTCGCCATGTGTTGATGTATTCCAGCCTCAACCCCGTCCAAGTGAATCGATCCGGAGAGTTTCGAACGCCGCCGCCTCGGCTCGAGCTGAAGCGTCGGCTCCCGGACGACGGCTCAGAACTCCAACGGGGCTGTTGCTCGACGGGTTTTCCACGGCACCTGGCACCTCCGCGTGCCTGCGATGAGATAGCGTGCCATCCGTTTTGCCGAAGCCAACTTCAGCACCTTAGTAATCTTCGTAATCTTCAGCCATGATGCCAGCTGACGTCTTGGTTCCATTGCCGCATGAATGAGTTCGCTCTCCTGCTTTGGAGTCTGAAAGCTCATCATGCGACAAAACCAGCACAACCCGAGGACGGGTAACGGTGCGGCGTGGGCCAACGATTCCATCTGCCCAGGAAAACCCTCGTTACAGTCCTTGAGTCATCGGAAACGTTGAAAAGTCACTTTTCATATATTTGGTGTTACTTCCGTGACAGCGGGAAGTGTCACTTCCAGCGCTTACTCTCCCCTCACGCTGAGAAAGCCGCCGACCGTCCGATCAGATTCCCGGACAACAGCCCGATGAACCTGAGTCGGAGGAGGAGACGACTCGTCGATCGTTTATCTTGACAAACAGATCTTCATCCGATCGCTGAGACCCCAGTTTGGCAGACCATAACTTTGGAACATTTGGGAGTTCAGTTTCCTCCATTGACCATGCGTTCTCTTTCCAGGTCGGGGCCGCGATAGGTCTGATCTCAACTCATATCGGATCACTTCGCGCGGAAGGGAACAAGTTCCTCCCGGATGGCCTCCGGCTTCGCTTGAAGAATCGTTGGATGTTTTGAAATCGAGGCTTCCGAAATTAAAAGCTCGCATTCGAGCGTTACCACGAGCAACTTTGAAATCATTCGAAGACCAGTTGAATTCGAAGAAGAGTCTCTGACAGATGTTGAGTGAGCTAGAATTTAGGAATACACGGGCTCTCAAGCGGAGGTGTTGAATGAAGGCCAATGGAGGAGTGGCTATGAAAAGTCTCTAGACGTATACTCTTTTCCAGCAGGTTACGACCATGACAGCGAGGCGAGAGCTCAGCCGGATTCAATGGTGATCGTCATCAAAGAAGAAGTGATGTACGATGAATACGACCCGCGTCTTGCAAGTCGCATCCGTTTTGAAAAAGAACCGCCACCAAGTCAAGTGATTGAGGAATATGATGAAGATGCAAACAGCGACCAGCAGCGTAAGTCCAAAAAAGAGGATGTGGATGGCTCGGTTTCCTGGAGGGCACATCTTCCAGCTCGATATCACTTACTATGAGTCTCCGAGTCGGTTTCCTAACTGACTTTCAGGATGATTTTTCCGCTGGCTATTGAATTCGTCAGGGTGGAAGCTCATCGAAAGTTTTCTATCTATTTCCAGAAGGGAATAACGTCTCACTACAGCATGTTTTCCTCAACTTCGGCGAGAGCTGGACCCTCACCGATTTCTTCAGCTATCACTGGAAACTATTCGCCAACTCTTACGTGGAGGGCTGGGTCTCCTCCGTCCTTGATCGGAAATGTATCAAAGTTTCCTATTCGTGGTCAGAGGAGAAAAGTTTAGCTTCATTGAGAATGGCTGTATTCCAATTCCTGAGAGCCCTATGCTATGAGCCGTTGACGACAAACATCACCGAATCCCAAAAGAAGAAATTTGAAATCAATGCTCGGAAAATTCAGATCCCTTTCGTCAAATTGATATGCTACGCGGCATGGCAGACTCGTGGAAACCTGAAGGCGACCATCCATTTTGAACGTCTCATCGTCTTGGCGTTCTATGAGAACGATCAGGTATACCATTCGTCGTGTTTTCTGTGCCCCAAGCTCGATGGTTTCAGTCAGACGAAAGATCGTGACCTGTGTGTGGAGAACGCGACGAAACACATGAAATATATTCACACACAGTCCGTGCAGTTACCGTACAGAACCTCAACGTGCGTGAAGAATTCTGAGTTGAAATTGAGCCTCAAACAGTACTTGATAAAACTGCAAGAAACGGTTGCGTCTTTGAATCGCGTGCTAGCTGTATTGGATCTCAAGAACAAACCCTACTGGTTCAAGATAGAGGATCGAATGCAATAAAATAATGGCAATATGCGTGCGCTCGAAAGTGTCAGTGAGCTCATTCAAATATCTTCTCAGACATTGGTTGTTCCCGTGGTCCCGACACCGACAGTATTTACAGGGTTATTGCGCGTCTGAACCGCATCAAGCACAGTGTCAGTTCGATCAATCCCAGAGCGACCTGGGAATCGCGTCCTGACTCTGGAAATGAAAAAAGTTTCCGGTCAATGACAGAATACGGAAAACTCCTAGCCTTTCTGGGATCATTGAAGATGACGAATTAGGTTGAAACAACGTCCTAACTCCACGAGGAACGAAGGGAAGAATCGGGACAACGTCGTGAGCCAAGGACCAGTCGGAGGGGCACGCGGAACTCAAATGTTCGGGAACCACTGCTACGGTGGAACGGAGCCCCGACTTCTTGCCTCATGGGATACCTGGGGGAATGCCCATGGGAAGCTTGACCGCTCACGGGAGCAGAGGGTTCGGCAGAACCCTTCGAAACCTCTGCTTTAGTGGTTCATGATTCAGATTATTGAGTCATTGGTAAATTAGGTCCATGGCAGCAGTCGACTTCCTCACCATGGAGGTTCATACATCAGTAGCGTGTAGTCGTGGCTCGGATCGCCGGTCTGGGCTTCCAAGAACGAGCACACCCAACTAGCGAAGGATCACAAACTGTGTTCTGCAGGAGCTTGCTCCTCTGCAGAGCTAGACCCAGCAGTGGCGGTCCGAATTCATACCCTAAACTCCCGTGGATAACAAACCTTCTTCCCCCGAGAATTTCACCGAAAACTCCATCAGAAAACGAAACCCTCAGATAGCGAACCTTACAGATAATGAAGCTGGCAGATAGCGAATCTTACAGATAATGAAGCTGGCAGATAGCGAACTCCCCAGGTAACGAACCCGGCAGATAGCACTACTGGTTCAAATAGCCAGCCGGGTTCGTTATCTGAGGGACTCGCTTTTTGCCAGGTTCGTTGGGTGAAAAGTTCGCTGTCTGGAGAGCTTTTCATGCGCGGGATAATAGGGTAGATTTTTGCCGACACGCTTATCATACACTTGGGTTCGTAGACCTGAGAATGGGGATACACATCCATCCTCTCACAGATGACTCTCTTGTCGGCTCGCCGCTATGTGCACCCGATGAGACCACGTCCGGATGATGTTCCACCTTGGTCTTTGGTTCGGAATTTCGGCTATCCTAGGTGGGACTGGGTCTTTTGGTCGCCAGTTGATTCAAACCGCGATTCCTGGAGCGCAGACGCCGCAAGATTTTCGCCGTCAACCGCATGGAATCGCAAGCCGTCTGTGGTTTCTATCGGCCGAGAGCCGCATGTGATTTAGAAAACTACAAACTAAACATGGAGAAATCAGCGTGCCTGAATGAATTTATACTCCACGTCGGAAGAACAACATCGACGGCGAGAGCAAAGTCCGTGACCCTTCTTTTCGGAATGTTTCATATCGATGTTCCACGTCCCACCGAACACATGGGGCCCGCGATTGGAAGATCTCCTTCATGTGAACAGGAGTTGGAATGAGAATTCGCTCCATTCCGAGCCGGAGCCGCCGCGGCGCCCGCCTCGATTTCTGCTCAGACATGGCGACCATATCCTAGGCTATACCGCCGACATCAGTCCAACGCGAGCATGACTTCAGCGGCGTGAAGCGGGAGAGCGTCGGGCTCCATTCGTATGCACAGAAATACATACACAGTTCTCGTGTGGCCGAGCTGATCGCCAAACAGGTCAAACAATAGCTATAGACCGAAGCAGGTTACAGCTGCATCTAGTCGACTCTCTGCGGCCGAAGCGATCGTGAAGTGTGATCCGGCGCCCTAAGCTCCACCGCGAGGGACACAGTCACCAACGGTTGTCTCTGCGGGTGTCGCCCCCTTAAGTTAGGATCACAACGAATCTACTGTCTTAGGAAGTATGAGATAGCTGCTTCATATTTTTGTGGATTAATGAGAGGGGGTTGCGCGAACGCAGACCCCCCCACTACCAAAAATTACATGCCCCATCTTTCCCAGTTTGGGAGAGTGGCAGGTCTCAACCCCGCCGAAGTGCAATGGCAGGGCCTCCTCCTGGGGTCTCCACCTTCATGATCATGGAGGTCCCGGCACCAGGTAAGTATGCTGTGGCACGGAGTCAAACCAGCACTAGTGCTCCAGAGAAGCACTCCGTTGCACTGTGACGGACCTCATTTGCGGTCAAGTATCCCTGTAAAACGCAGCGATCTTCAGCGCGAAATGCCGCAATGGTTAGGGAACGAACTTCAGTACGGTCTTCTATAAGTTCTAAACTCTCATTCGATCCTTGGAACGGATGTTTCCACGGTTCCCGTCCTCGTTAGTGACCTGAGGCTATGCTCTGACCTCGAAGCGATCGGACGCGGTCCGCCTGATGGCTCTCGCCTTGGAGCCTCGTACCCGAACTCGAGCTGCGGGTTCGAATCACCACATCTTGTGTTCGAACGTGTTAATTCGAGAAGCTGGATTTGGAAACTGGGGATCCAGGAGTCATCAGGCATTTCCCGTCAGATAACTGGGCGGGAGCGGAAACGGTCGGTTCTGATGGCCGGATTTCTCTCCCGTAAACTTCCAAGGTCGGATGATTCGTAGCCTTGATTGCTCTGAAACTGTGGGTCTCAACCTGGGGGGCAACCCCCTGGGGGGTCTTGATGGGATCATGCGCGCCACTGAAGTCTATGGAAGGGGGTTCATAGGGGTATGCTGTGCTCCATAGAGCTCTATGTTGGGCGGAAGATTGGGGTCGGAAAAGGTTGAGAACCACTGCTCTAGAACATCCGGGATGGTATTCAGCTCGAACTCTTTCATTCCACTCCCTATCAAGAACCTCAAATATCCTTCAGACGGTGACCTACGATTTTGCGAGCGTTAAGCAGATCGCGCCGACCGCCAAGCCAACTCGCTGCTTTTCGACTGTTTCGAGAACCAAAGTGCTTCCGCCGTCAGGGAGAACTAAAATCTTCTGAAGGTCTAGCATCCCCCGAAACGCTCAGACCCGCCTTTCCCGATGACCATATCAGGCTCATCCGACTGACGCCGAAAGCTCTCGTTCGGACGACAGCTTGAAGATTCCCATCACCTGGACATCGTGAAGAACATTGCGATGGATGACAGAGGGTGGCTGAGCGCCTAGAAAACCTAAAGTGCGGTGGTCTCATTCCTCGTTCTGCTCTGTTTGGACAATGTTGGGCAGGGAAAACACAGTCTATCGATATCGAAAACGAAGCAGAGATTATCCAAAATTTTTCGATACAATTAATTTGGTGGAATGAGTGGCGCCAGCGATGTCGAATGTCACTTGCCGAAATCTCAAGAGACCCTTGCGGTGAAAAAAACGGGCGGCAGTTTTCCTCTCAAAAGAAAAAACCTGCAAGCAGTTAGACCCATCATAACCCAGACGGTGCCACGTGAGTCCTCGTTCTTCCTAGAAACGTTCGTGAAAACTCCGATTTCGGCCTTCATTCGTTTCCTGACATCATTCCGAAGCCGACCCCAAGTGATCCAAGCTAGCTGTACGTTTCAATGCATCTCGCGGTGAAAAGTTTTCCCGGAAACTAGGCCTGAACATTTCGATTCCGAGGATCCAGAAACCTAAGAATGTCTGGAATAGGGTTTCATTCGTTTAGGAAAGAGTCCCGACCTCTCGAAAACCTCTGATGACTTAATGATCGCCAGAAAAAACTAACATCATATAACGTGAAATGAGTTTCACGCTACAACTAGCTCAATTCTCGAAGGGTTAGTGACGAGACCAGAAGATGAGTTCGAAGTCCTCCATGCGCCAAAGCTCGGAACCGTGTTACCTGGGACGTTTTGGCTGAACTTGTCAGCCACCGAGGATACCGTGAACCACCTGGGTGAGATCGAGTTGAATGAACCGATTGGACAAGGTTCGTTCGGAACCGTGTTCAAAATCACTGCTGGAGTGAGTCTGATTCATACTGTACGAATTGCAGACAATCCCCAGCGACCCCCGATCCCCCCGTCGAAATACTGAGACTGATTATGATTGTGCTCGAAATTTTCAGCCCCGTGTCGGAGCACTGAAGTGTGTGCAGAAGTCAGCCTCAGAAGACGATCAAACCAAAGAGTTGATGAAGGTCAAGTGTGAATTCAACGCGTGGAAAGTGGTCGCAAGCCATCCGAACGTGATCACGTTGCTGGGTTTCTTTGAAACAAACAAGAACTGGTGTTTCCTCATGGATTTCGCGCCGCTGGGCAGCCTCAGCCAATACCTGAAAGACATAGGTAATCACCGAGGCGCATTCTTCTGCATCAGTCGTGTGCGAAATATCTGTACTGTATACTCGAATCTTGGAGGTTTTGCGTTTTTCGTTCCAGATGGTCCACTGACTGAACCGCAGTCCGTCAGGCTTGCTGGGCAGCTTGCCCACGCGATTCAGTGTCTCCACTGGATGGGTTACCTGCACCGAGATCTCAGCTGTTCGAACATCCTCCTATGCCCTTCGAGATCCGCGTCGAGGCTGCTGGACGCGAAACTCACAGATTTCGGCCTAAGTATTCGCGGTCATGTTTCAAGCAGCAGATGCGGTTCGCTCGCGTACATGTCTCCAGAAGTTCTGGAGAAGACCCCCTACGGCACTGGGGCTGACTGGTGGTCCTACGGTATCATTCTCTACACGATGTTCGTCGGAAAGACCCCACTATCCATCTACGCCAGGAAGAAATGCGTTGACCTGGCCGTTCTATCCAGAGATAAAAGGTGTTTGTCCTCATGTCGACCTTCGCGTATTCCCTACGTGTACTTCTCAAATCGTCACCCTCCGCAATCACTTTCTCAGCGTTCGCTATCATTCGTGAGGATTTTGCAGAAACCTAATCCGGCCGCGAAATCCTGACGGGATTCCTTGGGGGAATCAGGAGCAATTTTCAAAATGCGAAAGGTCCTTGGGAGTTCCCGACGACCGGGAGAGGGAATAGAAAACTGATTCAACGTCGAGTCTATCTTCCAGGTACGAGTTGGCAAAGAACGTCACGATACACATCAGCCGACGGTTGAGCGCTAACCAACGATCAGTTCTCATCGAGCTCCTGAGAGACGACCCCCTCGAGCGGCTGGGCGTCAAGAAGCCAGTGAACAAGGCGGGCGAATCGCTCGACGAATTTGAGGGTTTTAAAGCGCACCCGTTCTTCAGAAGTTTCAACTGGAATAGATACGTTGATGCTGAAAAAAAATATCTTGAGATCTAAGCGAAAAGGAGCTTCAGAAGAGGACCTAGCTCTACCGTCGGCCATCGAAGATACGGTGATAAATTCTCCAAAATTGAAGTTTCCCGCGGATCGGAGCGTCAGCGACTGATGAGGAGCAGAAGGACGACGAACGTAAAAACGAAACTGACATCTCCTGAGTCTTGAGTCTACTATCATAGGTGATCAGAAGCAATGAAGAAGCTCAATCCCTAATATTAGAGAACTTTTTCTATTTTCGAGTAATACAAAATTTCTTTACAATTGTACAAGAGACACTCAATTCACTGCCGGAAGCCGTAATCATGATCCCCGTGATACGCCGTAGGTTTGATGCCGTTGTTAGGTTTCGAATCAATCGGTCGCCGTGGTGGTTCACGACTGACCTCTTCGTCTTCATGATCTACTGTGTTGTGTAGCATCAAGCCGAGAACACCGCCTCGACTCGTCATCTGCATATGCACGATCCTCTCCTGGTCCTGCAGCTCCTCTCGTTTCAATCTGTGAACAAATATCAGGATTGAAATTTTCGCGTCGGATCCATCTCAGATTCTAGTCTTATCGTCCGAGGAATCCCCCCAAAAAGAACCCCCGAAAAAAAAAACAAACCCCCAAACCCCCCCCAATTCAGATGCGGCTTCCAAATTTTTATTGATCCCGCACATCATCGGCATTTCGCCGTTCAGCTCCCGAAATTTTTTTTTGATCGATGAGCGACCTCAAAACTGTCGCTCCTGTTCTGGGTTACCGGGAACTCTCATGACCGACCAATGGCCGGTTTGACATTCCGTCCAGAAAGATGACATGATTCGAGCGAATCTGAACATTTCCCCCTCCTCTTCCACACTCACCTCGCCCTGACGATGTCGTTGTCTATTTGTGCTCGTTTCAACCTTTCCCAGGAAATATGTTTTGTGCATTTCTTCTTGGCTAAGCGACAGAACTCGACGTAGTCGTCGTCAAACAGGACTTTCTGCAGGGGGAAGCCGCAAACTTCGCTATCGAGAACTTTCGGCTCCTGGAAATTTCAAATCAAGGTGATCAACAATGATGAACCTCGCCAAGAGTAGTCAGGGGACCGCACCTCCATGACGGTCTCACAAATATCTTACTCTGAGTCCACAAGCCAGTGAATTACTAGCAGCTACTGCTCACCTTATAATGTTCCGGACAGAGGATTTTCAGCCTTTTGCAGTACGTCTGCTGCGAAGGATTGTAGAACTCGCAGAACAGGTCAGCGAGATCGTTCTTCGTAGGATAAGCGCTTCCGTATGACGTCTGTGACTCAGATCGATTAAAGCAGCGCTCCATGTGCCGGGTGACGGTTTTAGCGGAGAATTCGTGTCCACAAGTGACGCAATAGATCTGTTCCTGCAAGTCCTCCGCCTCGTCAACGTCTTCTTCGGTGATGGTTTGAGACTTCCCTCTCTTGATGAGCTCTTCGAGGTCGTGTTTTTTCCGCCGGCAGCCGATCTCTTCAAGTTCCGCCTCACGGATTTGCATTCTGCGGAAAAAACATTTCGGTCGGTATGAGAGAATATCTTAAAGTTTCTCCGAGGTAATGGCCTGATTTCCGATTAATTATGTTTTTCGAAGGAGCTGTTTGAGTCGGACCGGCGTGGAACAACTCACCTGATTTTCTGAAGAGCTTTCTGATTGGCCAGGTCAGCCTCAGAGGGTTTTTTCTGCCACGCTTGGATTCTCGCCGGAAGAATCTCGAAGATTCTACTCATGGCTAATTTCATACCGCACTCGTCGGAGCAGTACTTCGAATTTGGTCGTGACGGCTGCACGCATCTCGGGCCATGGCACTGTTGAGGTTCGGCAGTCTGGGTGTTCCAAACATCTTCTTCCCCACGACGCCGAGTACGTTTCGGTGCAACTTGCTGTCGAAAGATCAGTCACATCATTGAATCACTACTCTTCAATACCGAAGGCAAATTCCAAGGTTGGTAGTGATAAGTATTATACAGGGTGCGACTCATGATTCATGCAGTTCCTGCAAGTGACCTATGGATACACGATTCAAATAGGGTGGTACCTCAGGTTTTCTGCGAGTGGCACGTTTAGCGCCGCGGCTAAACTCGGGAGGTACATATTCATCGTCGTTTTGGTATCGGTCCTTTTTGCGCTGCATTTCTTCCTCTTTCTCTTTTTCCCGTCGTTTACGTTCTTTTTCGCGTCTTTTCCGCTCTCTTTCTCGTTCCTCTTCTTCGAGTCGTAGTCTCTCGGCTTCCTCTTCTTCACGACGCCGCTTCTCACGTTTCTCCTCTTTCTTCTTGCGCTCGACCTAGAAGTGAGTTCAGAGATGAAAAGTTGATCAGTCATCCCACGGGAGGAGCGGATAAGATCTCGAGAATGTGGATTGGGTCAATCAAGGCGGAAAGCCGCATCGATAAATGGGGGAGAGAGGGGCGGGGGTTCAGGAACTATGGATCCTGCGGCCTGTCGAGGGATGCCCTAAGAATCATTGGGATAATCATTATCATAGCTCACCTTGCAGATCCGTTTCCGGCATCGACGCCCTTCTTCACAACCTTCACACTTGCCACAGTCCTGTGTTCGGAAGCAGCCACTGCAGTCTCCACAAAACGTTCCCTTGGGCTGTTGTGCCTTTTCGTTTTTGTGGATCGTCTTAAGAGCAGGGTTTTTTGTCCGGCATATCAGGCAGAAGAACTTCGAAATTGATTTGGCGAAATCCTCTGTGATCGAAATGCAATCGCCGTGGTACCACTCATTACAATTGTCACATCCGATCATGAAACGCGAAGTGTCTGTGGTCCTGCATATACAGTATACCCCTTCCTCGTTGTCGTTGTCCGACATGGTGTTTACCTAGAAATGTCGAATGTCTTTGTTCTTACGGTGTTTATGTGTTCAAACGCCTGCTCTAGTTCTAGCCATGTTGCCGTCAACCATGCCTAGCCTAGACAACATGTTCGATGTTGCGGAATTCGGTGTTAGAATAGCGAGTTTCCATTCGAAATTCGCGGAATCATCACTCGATCGTGGATGAAGATCATGAGCCGTCAAAGTGTGAGTGAGATTTGTTTTCCTACATGCAGATTCACATGCTTCGCATACGAACAATGAGCCGCAGAGAGAGACAACACTGTGTACCTGATACAGTTCACGAAAATATACTCGACCAACATCTTACTCACTTATTTTGGAGTTCCCAGAGAGTTTTCCAAGGCGATAAGCAGTTCTCGGACTTTCTTCAGTTGTTGTTTTGTTTACGCGGAGCAGGCCGACTTTCCGCGCGTTAAGACCGCGCGATGCTAAAGCGACCGAGCAATCGTCAGGTCGAACGCGACGACTCGTGGGTCTTTGGAACATCGCAAGTATTCTTGGTCCTCAAGCGGAGGTTCTTGCCACTTGGGGAACTTGAGCAAGGTCGTCTGTGGAAGTCTTCGCCATCCAGAGACGAACTTTCGGGGCGAAGCCGAAGCCCGCGCATGGCGCTTCGATGTCCTTCGAATAGCACTCTGTGAACGGCACGGAAAGCAGCGCGCTGGAGTTTGTTTCGGAGATCGCGGAAGCCGAGTAACAACACAAACAAAGCACGCGGTGGCGGCGTGTGCTTCAACGGCAGCTGTCCGGAGGAAATCCAATCCGTCGAGCTTCTATCATCGACTCTGGACCCTTAAAAGGTTGGTCAGCTCCTCCAAACTTTGAACGAACCCCCAGCGGTCGATTGTTGAACTTCAAATCGGCACGAGGTCAAATCGAACATGTTGTCCGGTGTTTCGATTTCGCGATGGGATTGGTTGCGCGGTTTCTCTGTTTGCGGTTGTCATTCAATGTTTCCGTCAGTTTCGGGTCGATTCAGCACAAAGCCCCGAATCTCGACCGTGAATATGTATTTCTTTGGTGTAGCGTAACCGTTGCACCGCAAAGACCGGTTTCGAGTAACCCGGTCATTCTTGAAGCAATACTCACCTAGAATGCCCCGCAAAAGCTCCAGCAAAATGGGGGAAAGCATCCCACGGTCAGAGCATCGCTAGAAGACTTTGTAAGCTGCGCATTTAATTGCAGAAGCGACTGATGCTGCATGTGCGCCGACTCCTGAACTCTGCAGCGAAACACCGTTACGATGTCATCGTGGTCGGTGGCGGTCACGCAGGCTGCGAGGCCGCATCGGCCGCTGCGAGGATGGGCGCGTCGACGGTGCTCATAACGCACAGATTCGATACGATAGGGGAGATGTCATGCAATCCATCGTTTGGCGGCATCGGCAAAGGTCACTTGATGCGGGAGTTGGACGCTCTAGGAGGACTTTCACCGGGCATATGTGACCTTTCGGGAACGAGTTACAAGGTCCTAAATCGGAAGAAAGGACCCGCCGTGTGGGGCATCCGAGCCCAGATAGATCGGAAGATCTACAAAGCCAACGTGCAGAAAGCAATCCAAGAACATCAGAACCTAAGAGTCCTGGAAGGGAACGTAGAAGACTTGTGTTTGGATGAGGGGACGTGCACGGGGGTAACACTTGAGAGCGGGGAGGTTGTTGAGGCTCGAGCCGTGATTCTCACGACAGGGACCTTCCTGAAGGGAATGATCAATATCGGTCTGGAATCGTGGCCTGCGGGTCGCATGGGCGACAAACCCGCCATTGGTCTAGCGGACACATTGAACAGATTGGGTTTCCGTCTGGGCAGACTCAAAACGGGAACTCCACCGCGATTGGTCAAGAGCTCTATCAACTTCAGTTCGTTGGAGAAAGTGCCTTCTGATAATCCTCCCGTTCCGTTTTCCTTCCTCAACGACCGTGTTTGGCTCGAGCCCGAACAGCAGCTAGACTCGCACTACACCCACACTGAACTCGTAGTCGAACACATCGTCAAGGCCAACATGCACCAAAACATACACGTCACCGAAGAGGTGAGCGGCCCCCGCTATTGTCCCTCGATCGAATCGAAGGTCCTTCGGTTCCCTGGAAGACGCCATCAGGTCTGGCTGGAACATGAAGGTTTCGACTCGGACCTTGTCTATCCCAACGGAATTTCGTGCACAATGCCCGAGCAGGAGCAGGTGAAGTTGGTGCGGACGATGGAGGGATGCGAGAAAGCAGAGCTTGCACGACCCGGGTACGGTGTAGCATACGATTACGTCGATCCTAGGGAACTATTCCCATCGCTGCAGACCAAGAAAGTTCCTGGACTCTTCTTCGCTGGTCAAATCAACGGCACCACCGGCTACGAAGAAGCTGCCGCCCAGGGAGTCGTGGCTGGAATCAACGCAGTACAGAGCATACAAGGTGAAAAATCAGTGACTTTCAACAGGCTCGAGAGCTACATCGGGGTTCTGATCGACGACTTGACCACTCACGGAACACTGGAACCCTACCGAATGTTCACAGCGCGGTCCGAGTTCCGGTTGTATCTTCGACCTGATAACGCAGATATGCGGCTCACACAGAAAGGCTACGACGCGGGTTGCGTGCTGGAGAATCGCTACGAAAAGTTCCTCGAAACGAAGATTGCCCTCGAGAAGGCGACAAAAGTTCTGCAGACGAAGAATCTTTCCGTCACGAACTGGTCAAAGCTGTTGCCCAGCTGCGGAATGGCTGTCGCTCCGCACAGCAGGTCAGGATATCAGATTCTCTGTCACGAGAATTTGGCCGTAGATGAACTTCTCGAGGCTCACGATCATCATCCGGATCTGACGAAAGTTGTGAAGAATCGAATCCTCTTCGAGCGACTTAAGATAGAGGCACTTTATGATCCGTTTCTTGAACTTCAAATGCGGCAAATTGAAGAGCTCTCGCAGAATGAGAGTATCGCGATACCTATGGACATTGACTTCAGATCGAAAGAGTTGAATTTGTCGAATGAACTCAAGAGCAAATTGGAGTTTTCCAAGCCATCGACCATAGGTGCGGCGTCGAGAATACAAGGGATGACACCTGACGCGCTGCTGCGGTTGTTAGGTATGTCGAAACGAGCCGAGGCTGCTCTGGACAGATGACGGGACAACTCTGCGTAATGTAATGTACATAATCTTGTGTTCAATAAATTGTTGGGATAGTAGTTACTATATTTCCCTGTTCATTCAAATGCTGCCTGGCTTCTTCTCTCGGATCTAGTTACTCATCCGCAATTCTATAGCTCGAGGGGGTTGTCAAGACTCGCATCGATCAAGTAGAGCCCGTTCCTTTATACGCAACGCTTTCAGATGGCTCCTTTCCAACAACTCGAGGACAAAACCCTGCCCGGAATGGTGACTCGCATGGCTTGGTCGCCTAAAATGGACTTGTTGGCTTTGGCATTCGAGAACGGTGAAGTAGTGGTCCATAGACATAAATGGCAGAAGGTTTGGACACGTCCTAAACCGAAAGATGGAATCACAGTAACAGCGCTCAGTTGGAAACCAGACGGACTCAACCTCATCATCGCGTACTCTGACTGTGAGTTCTAGTTTTGGTCCTGGGACCCTGTGGGGTATGCTGCAGAGTCTGGTGACCCACTGCGTCTGAAATTCGAATGATTGACCAGAACAGGGACTTTTTCCACGAGAATAAATCGTATCCCTCTGAATGGTATTGAAATGCCGGCTTCACGTCTGGGCCATATTCCGGCGTTCGAATCTTTGGATGTTCCAGAATTCTTCACATTTCAGGTCATTTCGATCTCGTCCACGTTGAGCGCGGGGAGAGCATCTACTCCATTAATACTGATGAAACTGTTCTCAACATCCATTGGATTCTCGATGAGAATCGATCCGCGGTCCGAGATATCCTATCACCGGAAAACTGTCCACCGAAACTTGACCTGTTCAAGAAGTTCAAAGATCCACCACCCCCTGAAAACATTCCGTTCAACATGATGGTTTGCATCTTCAAGGAGATGATACTTCTATCTCTGCACGGCACCTTACCTTGCGGAGTTATCCGAGCACCAGACTTGTTCTGTGCTGCCCTCAATGCTGACTGTTCGAGGATTTACGGCTTCGACAAGAGCGGTCATTACGTAGTATTCAACACTGATAAGCTGCATGAGAAGTTGGACCAGTTGCAGACGATGGCTTATTTCAACCGTCAAGTCGAGTACCTCCAAGGTAAGATCTTCTATGGTCAGTCTCTGCTTCGGTATGAATCTTGCAAATCTTCGGATTCCAACGATCTTGCGTAGATCGAAAGATTTGAAGACAGTTGATAACTGTTCTCATGGGGAAAACATGCCAATAAGCGATCCATTCCACACAGACTATCTCAACGCAGCGATCAACCTGCTCAAGGAGTCCTGGGACGATGTGATACTGGAGATGGATTCGAAGCTGTTGAATTTCGCGCAAGGCGAATCCCTCCAAGACGATCTTATGGAGCTGATCGTCTTCGGGACCTTAACCCTTTCCCTCAGGGATATTCTCCTGCACAAGGTGAGTAACCTCGGTCCGTTTACTTGGACTATGCGGGATCGCATCGAAGCATTGCCTCCACACCTAGCTCATGTCAGCTAAATCGACTTTCCTTTACTAATTCAGGTGACGCCAAAAGGTCTGAACAAGTTGAGTGCAAGTGTCGAAGCCAGTTACGCATATCTTGCGAAGGTCATCTTCTCGAACATCATTCCTGTGAGTACTACCGCTCAGTTGGTCGTTCTCCAACTTCTCCCGAACTGTAGACGCTCTTCTCGAATTCTTTCCGAAGCGGCCGTGACTATACTCATCAGAGGACGTCAATCTCTCTGCAGGCCCTCCAAAGACTGTACTATCAGATTCACCAGCTCGAAGGCCTCGCGCTCTGGAACGAGTTTCATGGCTGTAACCTCTCGCTGAATACGCTCTCGTTCATCAGTAAATCGATTCGCATGCTGATGCTGAAAGTCTACGAGCTCCAGGAGGTTGGTACCCTATGACGCGTTCTCCCTCATGGCGGAGCGCTGTCCAGTGAACGTACATTTTGTGAGAAACCATGCGCACGGGTTTTATGAGCAGAGGAAAGAAGAAAACATTGCCACGCAGTCTGAAATTTACTTTCTTCCCTCAGGTTGCGACCTGGAATATAGGAAACCTCAAGGCGTTCTTCCGGTGGCTCCGAGCAACTGTCATCGCCCTGAGTGACGACACCATAACCGACGAATTGCACGTTCAGCTCGCTGGGGATCTCGCCAAGGTGAACTGAAATGATCAGACTCGTTTTGGCCACTATCTACACGATTCAGAATAAAAATCTCTGTCGCTGATCGATCGCTGCTGAAATTTTCAGGTGTCAGCATACTTGACAACGGCTAGGGGTAACGATCTGGCACTGGACCAGGTCGGACAATATTTCCAGAACGAGCCGCTCAAAACGCAAATCAGTAAGATCCGCTCCGAAAATAAGATATGAATAACATGAGCATGATCCAAAATTGTGTTCCGAGCAATAATCCTTTCACAGTTTCATTACGTGGGATTCAGTGTCCAGATTCGATTGCTTCGATGGGTTCCCAAGATTGGGAGCATTTAGGCTATCCAGAACCAAATCTCAACGACTTCTGATTGCAGATGAATTTGGTATCCCCGAACTCCGCAGAATCAAATGGTCCGTGCACCGGAAAGAGACTTCGCTGATCCAAGAATACGAGGATTTCAAAAAAGCAATGAAACAGCTTTTCCACGGACTCGGTGCGGGTTTCACGCGAGATGTGCAGCCCACACGAGTCTCTGGCGCCCTACCCATAACAGAAAATTGCATATGTAGTCAGCTGAGTAAGTCTTGGGCATATTTTCTTTAGAGACAGTAGACCGTGTAGGATGAGGAACCAATATACTCGGATATCACGAAGGACGAGAACTTTAAGCGCTTCATGGATCCCAAGGGCATTTACAAGTCAAGAGTCATGACTCCGAGGTCCAGGTTGTCCCATGCGGTAGCGTTAAAAGACGATCCCCCTTCCTTCGCAGTGTCGGAAACCACGGTTCACACGTGCGTAGTGCCCAGTGCCGGCTCGAAGCACATGGTCATATTCAGGAACGAAACGTTCTGTGTTTTGAAGTTCGGTGCTTTCTTTGGCACGTCACTGAAAACGTCCGATAGCGATCAACTGAAAGGCATCATCACGGCACAGATGTTCTCGCCGACAATCATCACTTTGATACTGAAAGACGGAGAAACCGCGATTCTGGCGCAGTTTCCGCTTGATCGAGTTGAAGCTCAACACTGGCGTCCCGTGGCCGACTTGCAGGACGATTGGTACAGGCTGGCTCTGGATGCGGGGTGAGGGACCTCTATTTACACTCATTCAAGTTTCACTCTCGAGTTGATTTATCTCGCATCCTCAACCGAAATCAGGACTTCCGCGTCTCCATCTAAGAATTTGTTTTGGGATTACAGAGCTTTCATCGACAAGATGAACCATCGGATGCTTGACAATTGTACAGCGGGCGAGCAGATCCTCGCCGTGAGCGGTCCGCGCAAGCTTTGCTGTATACGGGTTTCCGGGCGAAGGATGCGCTTGCTTGAAATGGACGTCAACGATGACGAGGACGAAGAGGACGAGGATGATCAGCTGCACATAGGAGTCGAGGACGACTCCGACGAAGATGACTGAAAACCCACTCAGGGCGAAAGCCTAGCATCCAAACCAAGTGTTGCGGGAGAGTTGATGGGAATTGTTGCATCAGGTGTTGAATCGTGGTTGGACGGACCGTTCAGATCTTCATGTAAAATCCCCTTTGGACGATTCCTCCTGACGATAGCAACCAATGTTCAAGGATCTCGTGGAAGTCGAGGAATAAATTATTTTTAACATTGCCTCCTGACGCAATACCTGAGAGAAGCCTCTCCAGGGCTTCATCGTTTGGTTAACGACGATACTGTTTGTTCGATGACCTCCTTAGTTACTCCAAGCGCGTGCCACAAAGCCACTCACTTCACACTATCGCTTCAAGCTGCTCTCCAATCGAAAATCTCAACCCTTATAATCTCCTTTGGACTCCATTGAGAGTCTTAGAATTGCAATGACGAGCACAGGAAGCCAATGTGACGTTCCACCGTTCCGCAATCTCCGAACAGTGGATAGTTCCAACAAAACTAACGCGGAATGAGGACAAACACAGCGCGGCATCTTCGCACGATCATGGCCTAACCACAACGTCAGCTCTTAGCTACAGCAGCACTCAGCAGACATTCAGCTGAAGGCTGTTTGAACGAGTACAGCCTTCACACGCTAAGAGCCCTTGTGGATGATGACCTTCTTTGCACTGGTATGGAACTGAACATTGAGCGAGAGAGGGTTCCTGCGTTTTTTCTAGCCTTGCTTCCGAAGTATGATAACACTGATACTGTCGTGACAATGAGAGCAGAGGAGGGAAAAAGAAAGTGATTTCATCCAGCCTGGAGCTTTCCACGTCCAGGGGTTGCATGGGTCGAAGCATCCTCGGTTTGGCGATCCGCGATTTCGGAGATTTGCGTGAGCGCGATGGAGTTGCTATCACCAAGCATTGTTTTTACATGATCATGCCGGTCCATAACAACGAGGGTCGATCATCCGGGATCGCTCCTCCTGCCTTTAGCCGCATCAGGCGATCCACATCTCGGGCGCTCCTGTATGGTGATAGTATGAATCAAGAAAGATCAGCGAAAATCTTCGGTACTTGAGGTGAGGATATAGCACCTCATGCGAAGAATGAGGTCTCAAGGTGTTTCGTCGGTGCAGTTATCCTCACAGTGGGGTCTAGGCAGTGGGACTCGTCTCGGAAAATTTTTGGAGACGCCTAGAGCATCAGCACTGTTTCATAGTATATAGCTCGACCTGATTCGTCCCGAGCACTCTTCTAGTCGAATCTAAATCCCGGTGAATTGAGTTTATGGAACTTTAACTCATCACCTTTGAATCTGCATCAAGAATACCCATCCGCCATTCCCCAACCCAGAAGAACAGTTCAGGTGGGGACATGGGGGATGCACGATACAGGAGGAATTCTGCAGGAGGATCTTTACTCTTCCTTCCGGCAGGACTTGGAAACCTTAAGACCTGGGAAGCGGGGCTCGTGAGAAACGCCGCTCTAGGTTAGACATGCCCAGGAAACGCCAATTTGGCCGGGGGAGCTTGTTGCTCGTACCAGAGGTTTCTCTCATGCTCGCAACCACGATTCAGGCCACCGAAGTTTCAGAAAACCGGGCACAGCAGCTTGAAATCACATTTTTCATTTGAAACTGAGCCGGGGCGGCTATCGCATACTTTCAGAAACCGATTGGGCCGCAGAGCTCGCCGGTTCTGGTCCTTGAGCGACTGATTGAGTCAGCGCCCCACGAACCCCCTCCGTCGTCCATCGAGGATTTCCGGAAAATGATCCAGGAGACCCCCTC
Source organism: Neoseiulus californicus (assembly GCA_028455905.1). Lineage (NCBI taxonomy): Eukaryota > Metazoa > Arthropoda > Arachnida > Mesostigmata > Phytoseiidae > Neoseiulus > Neoseiulus californicus. Next base: position 111,927 of record JAMQGS010000017.1, read on the forward strand.
CTTACTTCTTCCCAATTATTCAGAAGGTGAAATATAAAGTGGATTTGTAACGGTGTCTCTGTTAGAATTTGCTCCATGCAAGCACTGAGAGAGAACACGCGGTCAAGGCAGAAACTCCTCGCATCCGGAGAAACGCTAGCCGAGCGTCTCAAATAAGGCGCGAGTGGCGAACTCGTACAGCCGACCTCATGTCGCTCAACTCGGTGACAATGAGTGCCCTCGTGAGACCGGTGCTTCCACCTCGTCGAGCTCTGGACAAACGATGCCCACAACAAAAACGTGTGAAGCGATCGGGTTCAACTCATTTTTTGTTCGCATGCAAAAACTATCGTTTCCACAAAACAGATCGTGTCCGTCCTGAGGAGGAGCAAACGAACGATCAGAGCTCATTCGTACTGCCCGAGCTGACCACTTCAAATGCAATTCCTCTGGCTCAACGCAGCACGGGGTATCATGTACAAAAAAAAACAATCCCATGCGAAGGGGTCACACCTGAGTCGCTCTTGAAAAGAGCTCGCTTCCAAGCCTTGCGATCGGTCATCGTCTGAAAACACCATCTCGACTACGCTATCAGCGTTTGAGCTTTCTCAATACTCCCGTCGCTCCATTCACTCATCTCGAGCAAAAGCTTGATTACACAGTCGAATACAACGTGAATTCCGCCTATCGGTTTTATTGCATTCTCCAATGTAGTCGTCAATCCGAGTTTCGTTGTATGAATACCGACTAGGACGCTAAAAACGAATTAAATACTGCAGAATATCGAAAAAGTACATACACAACGTTTTTCATATCAATATCTCACTGTTCTGCGTCTGAAAGATAGAGAAAGGTGGTCTCATGATGATATGCGATCTTTTCCGCGTGCCATCCATCCTCTCTGCCGATTGCTCCGAAATGCAGTTTCCTCGAAGAAAGGAAGTCAGCGTCCGATTCCTCGAAATCGCTGAGGGTTTTCCAACATTTCAGAAACTCCTCCGTCTCTATGAGCTGACCTACCTAGATACAATTGCACAACGTATTCCGATGCTGAGAATATCCAGAAGTCTGGATAGAACAACGAAATACCCAAACTCAAGTGCTCTTAGAAGCAGAGTCCTGCTGGCTGTCCAAGAACGCGTCGTGTAGCTTGGTAAGACGGGCAACGATCCTTTGCTCGATCTCAATGCCGCCGTTGAGCTCTTCAGCAGTCATCTGAATGTCCTCGCACTCGGTTTTGCCAACGAGTATCACTTTCTCTTTCCGGGTGTTCAAATCGTTTGCGATTACCCAGTGGTGCTTGTAGTTGTCCAGGGCCGCGCGAGCCTTGTCGAGGAGGATCTTCTCGTTGGTTTCCAATTTGAACGAAATAACAAACGCCCTCGGCACCCAGTAGAACACCAGCGGCTTCAGAACTTTCGGCACGAGATGGAAAGTCAGGGAGAGCTGAGTGTCGGAACTGATCTTGTGTTCGGACATCTTCTCCGGCAAAACGTAGAAATCGCTCACCGCCGCCGCCAGGTAGAGCATTGCACGGTTGCCCAGAGGATCCAGATGTTGAGCGGTGGCTCTCAAAAGGAACAGATAGTCCGCCACGGTTGTGAAAGACACTTTCAGCAGTCTGTTCTCTGCCCGCGCAGCCTGATACCGGGGCACCTGGTTCTCGAGAAGTCCGCGAACTTTGTTTGAGATTTCAAGAACTCCGTTTTTCGCGCTGAATAGGTCGAGTACGTTGTCGTGAATGTTCCTCGAGAAGGGCTCCAAAGAGTTCTGCCTGTGCATGTAGATCACAGCGTAGCCCGCGTTGAGGAAGTACTCGGCGCTCGCGGCGCCCCGATTGCCTAGACTGAAGTTATCGACAAATCGAACCGTGTTCTGCTCCAACGGGACCGTCGTGCCTCCCGCCGTCACCAAAACGACTTTCGAAGCTCTCGCCAGGTGGAAATCGCAGAAATCTTTGACTTTCTGCGAGCGTTCCTCGAAGCCCGCACACGGCTTATTCTTCTGGAAGAACTCGGAGCATTCCGCCATGGTCGGACCTAGAAACAAGAAAGACTTCCGTTATCAGCAGAAGAACCTGGGGATTTCGGGCGCGGAGAAAAAAGATCAGAAATCGGGAATGTTTCGAGAACGCACTCATCAGGTCGGCCTCGGAATCGCGGAGCAACCCCATCTTCACTGTATTCGACGGTCGTGTGAGCAGATGCAGACGGACAATCGAAAATCTAACGTTAGGATCACGGCGACCGGGTTATAAGCGAGCAGACAAGTGGAGAGCGGAGCCGATTAAAGTGTGCCATCAAAGTGAGACACTCAGACTTTGAGCTCTAAGCAATGCCTCCACTGCCTCAATCAGCGAAGTGAATCATTTTGAACTCAAAAGCACAGCCACACATTGAAGAAACACGGTAAACAAGTCTCACTGGTGGTCTCCAGCGCGGCGCGCAACAAGGAAAGCTTATCAGGAAATCAGAGGTGAGGGATCGTGTCGGTGAAGTTATCGGAGAGAATAATCAGCCTGAACTCCTCGGCAGCCGGGATACCTGTTGAGCCGGTTAGAATCTTTTTGATTCTCTCCATCAGACTTCCGACAGCAGAGGGAGTGGAAGTTTGGAAGGCATATCGCATTGAATGGCACTCGTGCGTTGTGAACAAGCGGATCGAGAGCGGTTCGAGGAGATCTCCTTAACCGAAGTAGATGAAGCTACTTCAGTGGAAGTAGAAAGTAGAAGTAGAAACAGTGTGCAAGTGTTTCGAGTACAGTATGGAACCGGTTGGATCCGCACCGTCAAAGGAATCCAGCGTGGCATTTTGGAAGTACTTGAGGAACGCCGTGACGCTGGTTGCAGTCAACCGTCTGGCTCAAGCAAAGTGCGCAGAACGATTCCATTCGGTTTCCACTGTCCGTGCCTTCACTCCCCCCCTCCGTGATTGCCGCCCACAGACAGATCGAATCCGACGCGGTGCAGGGCGTGAGTTTGCCCGAATTGTTTCAGCCCAAAACGGTCCCTCAGGGTTCGGGAAGCACCGATAGCGCACGGATGTGTCCGCCGGGATGTCGAGCGGGCCGACCGAAAGGAGTCGAATTGGGCATCACTGGTGGGACTTGATCCGATCCGTGAGTCTTCGAGAATGACAAAACGGCTGATCGTCCTCGAGTTTCCGTCCGCAGACGTCCGATGCTGCGTACATTCTGTAGAGCCCGCCATTAGCCACTCGCGAAGGCGAAAAATTGTCCGATGTAGTGAATCAAACGATCTATCCATGTTCTCATGCGCGCATGGAAGCCTTGGAGCCGCACAATGTAATTCGGCCCATGGTTTTTGGACATCCACCGAGAAATCGCAAACCAACAACTTCAGTCATTGTCAACGTACGAGAAAACTTCCGTGAAGTATTCGTAAGTGAATTCTTGATCGGTGCAGAAGCTTCCGCACTCGGAAAGATAGTCTTTTCCCTTGAGTCTGACCCGACCACTTCATTGGTTTGATGCAAATAAAAAAACCGCCCCCGCAAAGCTTGCTCCCCCCTGGAAAAAAAGGGTCATCTTCGAAAAAAAACAAAAAAAAAAAAAAACAAAAAAACAACCCCCCCTCTGCCTCGTCGGAAGTTTCAAGATTGTTGAAATCTCCCCCTCCCTCCCCCCTCCCTCCCAGAACGCAGGGGCCGTCCCTGTATGAAGTAGCATGCGCGCCAATACCGATACGGCTAGAATCGGTTAATGGTCCATGCGAGAATTCAGTCAGAGATATCTCTTGCTACGTTCTCGGCGGTTCAATCAGACATGGGACAGAGTTCATCCAGTTGATTCGGGAGCTGATTCGCGGATGTTTCGAGAGACTATAATAAGGTAAGCTCAATGCTCTCGCGGTGAGTTCTGTATTTGGGATGGATTATTTCACGAGAAGGGGAATTCGATCACCTCTTCGAGCTGACTGATTGTTTAGATCGACGTAAGAGTCTGTTCGGCGCCAGCATGCGGCGCAGTGAGCCGATCCCGAAATACTCTCGATGACTGTGCTCCACGAAGAAGGGTAATCACGAGTTTGACTTGTATTGGGAGTCAACGGACGAGTATCAGAGCTGCGTCAAAGATCAAAGCAGATGAAGGAGAGCTCCCATTGTATGCCGAGACCTGGGAGCGGGAACTCGGCGAACACTGTTTACTGTTCCGTCGACAGTGGGCCACGGACACTTCGAATACAGAAGCCGAGCGGCAAGTTCATCATGGAGTCACGATGGGCTACGCGAAAATCCATCCACGGAACTTCCAATCGGTACCTACGTTTGTGAAATCTCTCGTGACTTGTCACTACTGTGTTTGGACGGGGCGCCTCGTTGACGCTCCGCGCCATGTCAGCTTCCGAAAATTTCAAAGCGGTCAACTAATACTTGGATGTGCCTCTCAGCGGTGCTCAATGACGAGGAAAAATATCCCATGGGAAGCATGCATCACGGCGCCTCAAGGAAGATGATCAAGAGTGTCACGACTGCCGCCAAGGAACAATTTCTGACCGGGAACTTCGCCAGCTCTCCGCATCGCTGTAGCCAAGATCTAGAGCCAGCTTCTCTTACGTACAGCGTCCGGTCAAAATCAATCAAAAGAGATTTGTTCTTGGAGGTGATGTGATCGAGCACACAGAAAGAGTGGGCATCGGATACAGAACATCTTCGATTGGCTCGATTTCCCCGAAAGTGGAATCGTGAACGAGTTTTCAAAACTGAGTCGAGGTACAAATCGATTAAAGTTGATTTCCTTTGAGATCATTGCTGATTAGGTATCTGCGATCAGATATCGAAAAAGTCTCGGAGTCTGAATTTCGTGTTAGAATCATGAATTACACCGGATCTCGACGTCATAGTGGATATTCGATAGCGTTGAAGAACACTACACGGAAGGTTCTGGCGGAACATGATCTGCCATAAGCTCGGGGAAGAATTGAATAAACTCACCGTTAGGATCAACACCCCTTGCTGGGAAGCGAAATTCGAGGGGATTCCGAAATTTGACACTCTTCCGGGTACACGATGAGTGACACGAGAGACAGCCACCCGTTGCGCAAAAAACAGGCAGACGGGATAAACAGGAAGCCTCAGTGATCAGACGTTTCTGAAATCTAGCAGATTTCTTCGGTCCGTCCGAGAGGGCGACAGAGGCTTCCCTCTCCGTTCTGGGGGCCTTATCCGTAACCGCGCCGAGAATCCCGGGCTGAAAGCGACCAGATTTTGAAGCAGAGCCAATCGGACTTCCAACACAGTAGCGGCTTCTTCCTCGGGATCCGCGTTTTCTTCAGTTTGCGGTTTTCGGAAATCGCAGCGATCAAACCATTCATAGCTTTCTTTGCACGCAGGGCCTTTCGGCATGCCAGACGGCCGAAGCCTAAGAATTCGAAGTTTCGGCGCCTATTCCGTACCCGTATACTCAGAGCTTCTTTCCATTTCACGCACTTTCGCGCCGCGCTCCATGGGGATACAGAGCACCGAGAAGACGATCACTCCGAGCGCAACTCCGTTTTAGTCGCGCAATGTTCGCCCTGTGGCAGATTCGTCGTCTACCATTTGATAACGCGCGTCGTCGGAAAAACTAGGGGTTCGACGTCAAGCTTGGTGAGATACAGAAACTTCGAACAAATGTTTCTGCTAGCAAATGGATTGTCGAAGTCCAAAACACCGCTCTGGTATGAGCCGCCCAAAAAACCCCCCCGGTAAAAAACTCGTCAGAACGAGCGGCTGCTGAAGAGAACACTCCAATGGTCATGAGACGAAGATGCTTGAACTCAAGTAGACATTTGACAAGCTCGTACAAAGGTTGTATTGGGTGGGATAAAATCCCATTCCTTCACAATATCCCTTGTAAACCATCCTATTACTCTCATACTCTACACGTACGTGTCCTGCTGAGAGACAGTGCCTGCGCGAGTACGTGTTCATTAACCAGAGGGAACCCTGAGCTGGTGAGCATTCGGGAAAGGAGACTGAATCGCCGATGAAGTTTTCCTTTTCGCTCCGGGGCGACATCGTCCAAAGTCGAGTATTTCTCCGTACCGGTTCCAAGCTCCCAAAACTACGCAAAGTTCCCAATACCACCACTTAAAGCTCAGCCGATCATTTCAAATGAGAGGTTCCGGGCGAAAGTGTCCTAAAAGTACTTGAACGCTGCGCAATCGTCTCCATAGGTGTTCATGCTCACCTCGAACTGTTGAGGCCGGTAATGAGGAGCCGGAGTAGAATCCTCGCCAAGCGTTGCGCTTTTCCGTTCAAGGCATTACTCGCAATATCCTACGAGCCATGAATCTCACAGATGACGCACTGGCACGAGAGCTCGGCGATCATGCCGGCAAACTATATCCTTTCGGCACTTTCACCTCTAAACTCGAATTCCGATCGAACACTGCGATAGGATCTGCGAGCCTCGTTCGAAAGTCGCGGATTTTGAATCTTCGCGCCTCATTCAAGACAGTTTCGCGGAACCGCTTTCCTCGGATGCGGTTCCGTCGTTTAAGGGGTCCTCTGTTGTGCGCGATCTGTTTTGGTTGTTCTTGCGGCTCGTGCCAGTTTCACTGACCGGGCCGAAATTTTCTTTCGGACCGAGTGAAAATTTCAGTGCACCGCGTCGAAGTTCGACGTCTAAAATGAGATTGGCCACCCTGCTGCTGCGTGGAGTCTCAGCGAACGCGGACCAAAAACTCGTATTCGCTCGACAGTGGGCGATTTACGATGCAAAACACCAGAATCCTTTCGAGTCCGCCGAACTCATCGCGAAAGTGCTGCAAGGAAAAGACAAGCCTATGTTCCATGCTAATACCGATTGTGGGGACCACGTGGTTGTGATCAATTGTAAAGAAATCTCCATGCCCTGGTATGAATGGAAATTCCGGTGAGTGTGGACGCTACTCTTGGGATAACTCTTGAACATCCTATCGCCATCATCCATTTTGACATGTTCCTCTCGTGTTCTGAGAGTCGGGCTGTTGGAACTTTGAAAACACGCCTGAATTTTGTAGCATTCGATCTTGATCCTCCCGGCTTACGCTAAATTTCGGTCCGACTTTCGTTTCCAGAATGTACTACCATCATACCGACTTCGCCGGTGGAGCTTCTTGGACTGCCGCTTGGGAGATGCACGATAAGAACCCCACAAAAGTTCTCGAAAAAGCCGTATATCGCGCCCTGCCTGGAACTCTCACCCGGAGGCTGTATATGTCACGGTTGCATCTATACGCGGACGACAAAATACCAGCGAAAGAGAAGGAAAACATAACGAAACAATTGAGACAATTGCGAAGAGTTCCGAGGAAGCTGGACGAGATTCCGGAGGAAGAGCGTAGGAAGTTCCCGAAACTTTTCGAGTTTCCCAAAGACTGGACTCTGTGAAGTTTCGAATAAAATTTATAAATTAGGTCTATCATATGACTTCTCTCTGTCCGCCTTCCCCGACGAGTCGATCGTGTCAATCAACACAAAAATCGAATCCCTCGGTGCGGTGGTAGAGCGTCCCTGACTTCGGAAGAAAAATTGAGCGATCCTCCAAAAACATCGGGTCACCACTTCGGCTCCCCTCAATTCATCAAGCGTAGTCGTTTTTGTTTAGTTGCTGCGATCATTGTCATGGGAGCGGTAAAGAAAACATCCTGGGTACTCTCTGAACTATGGTGTATATCCATGGGCGAGGATGTGAAACATTCTTCAATACGGCCTTCTCCAGGGGACTGGGGTTCACGGGAAACTCTTGTGGCGTTGCCGGAAACGGAAGAAGAGGCGCAAGTTTGGAGTTCTGGAAACGACCCCGATGAATGCCTGGGATGGGGTGGACTGACGTTCCTTGATCGAAGCTGGTCTACATTAACAACGCTCGCAGCCAGCCCATAAGGGCGGGACAGACGTGATAAGTTGAGACAAAGAGCTTCTTCACGCGCTCGACTCCCGATACTTCAGGCTTATGGGGCCCATTAAACGTAGCTGGAGCTGCCGTCAATTCGATCACGCGAATATGCCCAAACGACACCGGCACACCTCAAGGCGGCGGCAAATTGGGAGACCGGTCGCGGGTTGGAAACCATTCGTCCAGGTAGAAAGAAATGTCTCGAAAAATTCGTTGTACCCGGACTAATGCGAACCTCGTCGTAACTCCGATTTCTCGGGGAATCCCAGCCCCTCCGAACATCCGAAGCCGCGCTAGGTTCCGCCGTTCCCCGGAACCGTCCCGGAGATATGAACCCCGTCTTCAATAGATAGTTTCCAGGAATCTAACGAATTTATTGAGTTGATTATTGTTTCATGTGTCGCGATTTATCCTTCGGCTGTTTTCCACGGTCGGTTTTTTTTTTCTTTGATTTGGTTGCATCGAGGGCGGGGAAGTCTTTTGTTGTGGAGTCAATATTCACCGGAATCACACTCTTGCCGTTCTTCTCGGCGAACTTTGCGCGGAGGATGTCCTCCCTGGAAGGGATTTCAGATTAAGTATCAGATCAACCGGAACTATCTAAATCATGTGGAAGAAGGTTCATGCCCGCAATCCGTAGGATCCGAAAGATGCTCACCTGTAGAATATTTCCCGGAGCTTGAAATCTTTAGGTGGATCGCGGAAGAACTTTGGCTCCTCGAGAGGGGGGGAAGGCTACACATATGTCGTACCAAATAGGACGGTTCTCCCACTTCGTTGCGCCTGACTTCAGTAGACCTTCTTGTCTCGTCAAAATTGTTCCAAGTTTGTGAATCCGAGCACCGGCCATCGGTGATGATTTTCGTGCTTTCGGCTACCTGCGGAAGACTCGTCGGTGAGAGGAGAAAACCGCTCACTGGCCACCGATCTAATCGGCTGTAGTTACGAATCGGGTTCGATGATTCGAGGAGAGCGGTTCATTGAGTGCGAAGGGAAGGCTACAAATATTCCCCGATGATCTTCAGGAATAGGAATCTCAGATCCGCGTTTCGTAGAAGGCTAACCCGGCAAGATAACGCGTCACGACCTCAAGCAATCATCTGGAGTGCTCAGACAACAACACGCGCACAGTCTCTCGGATGTTTGTTTCCGAGTGGCGAATGTCCGCTCCGAGAACGATTCGCAAGCGAAAATGAAAGTCAACTCACGATGAGCAACGGCGGGTATGAAGCCTTCACGGCACTAAGGTTTCCGCAGGACCGACAGGAACAGAACGGAAAAGTTTCAACAAATAGAGCCGGTGTGGAGGCGCCTGGAGAAACAATCAAAACATCAGGTTCCGAGAGTTAACGCTAATCGACGGAATGAGTCGGACCGGCCACTAACTTCGCGCAGGATAAACGCTTGCTCGGCGGGATTCTGGCGAAGCCAATAAAATCCTTGGCTGCCTTTGTTAATCGATATTGGAGACCTTCGACGCTTTCTCTGAGAGTCACGTACCTCGGCATCGAGGGCTATCATCTGAAATGGAGGCAACTCGCGCTTTGGGATTTCACCTTCCCCCGGATAGGAAGGCTGCTACACTTACTCGCGCCCGCCGACCTCAGATTGGGTCAGAAAATACCGGAAAAAAATTCTTCTGACCGTCTTCCTCGTCCCAAAATCATCCCAAAATATGCAGAATTCCAAAATACATATCCGGGCGCAGTCGAAAACAATGATTCAAACGAATGGAGGCGATGCGCTGGTCTCCATTCGACTTTTGATCGTAGCCGATCGGGAAGCGTTTAGGTGGACGCGATGTGATACCTCTGCCAGACTCGATGGAGCACAGAGGTAGCGCTAAACGTGCGACAAGTGTGATGCATGCTCTCTCGTTAAATTCAGGTGCTCCGTGAGTCAACCAAGAGGCCCCGATCTCGTTTCGTTCCTGAGACTCTGCGGGGAGCTGGGCCCCTTGTATCGTGGCTAAATCTTGGCGCTGAGAATATTAGCCTTAATGCAATCAGGCTACGTTTGGTGAGTTGGCATTGCGCCTCCCTAAGTTGATCACCGAGTGGACGCTCGTGTTTTTATGATCCTTGCTCCGCGATATGAGCTTCAGGTGCAGTTCCACTGAGCCGAGGATCTTAGTCAGGATGCTCCACGCAGGGTTTCGCGCTTCGAAAGAATCACTGGAAGCCCGATGTCGTCCAAAGAGGAGAGGTACGATTCGCACCGTGCCAGTGCTCGGACCGCAGAAACTTCTCGAACGATCTTCCGATCAGATTCCGGCTGAAACGCCCGGATCACGCATCGCGGTCCTCGGGAGTGTGAAGCGCCGATAGGAGAGGACCTTGTCGAAGGCCGACGGAGTTATTTCGGCAGCACCTTGCCCTTGTGTTCCGCTCAGTTCTCGGGCAGCCATGGAGAAATAACACGTAACCCGGGGTGTCTCTTGATGTATTCCGAATCCGGTTCGCGTGACTCCTGTAACTTCTGGGGGAATCGGCACGCCACTTCACAGTGGCTAATTTGAAATAAGTTGCGGAAACGAAACTACGTGCTTCAATTCCACATTTGATGTTTGATCTGCCGCTGACTTGGAGCTTATCTCGTCCGATCCGGTTCATGTAGCCGGTCTGTGCGCATGCACGAATACCATCCGTTGCGTCTATTGGGAATTGGCACTTCTAGTTTCTGAAACGATGTCTGCAGGTCGACGATGTGTTTGCGGGCTCTCACGAAATCATCGAGTCTATGGATCCGTCATACACTGCTACTTTTCCGATTGGGGCAGCGGAATTCCTCACAAGATACCTGAGATCCGAATCGAATGAAGATACTTCCGAAGCTATATCATGAGAAACGATCGTCCCGGTCGAGGAGGATCAAAAATGAGAGTGTCCGCTACGTCCGGCCAATCTGTTCCGCACTTCCCGATCCTTCCATCGAGCAGAGCGTCGTCGTCTCGTGAGCTAAGATTCCTGGTTCTTTACGGATCTGAACATTCTAGATTGTAGACCATCATCTGACAAATCTCCAAACCGGACGCACCCCGTGAAGCTCAATCTCACGCGGACGAGAAGAACACGATCGACTCAGAAAACACAAATAAATTTGAGAAATGATGTCAATCAATACGTGAATTTCCGCAGAGAATCGGAAAGTTCTTCATTTGGTTGGACTCTCTGACATCGCTTTCGAAACTTGGAATCACGAACCTCGACGTCATCGCCCCTACAATTTGGACGAACCAAAACTGACAATAAGAGGCAGCATATGGTCGGAGTTCGAATGAGGGGCTCGGTTACAGATATTTACTCCCCTACCTCTACCGAGCTTTTCGACTGAATCAGGAGTTATTCGGGAAGCTTGGCTCAGAAATATACCTCAAAAAATTATTCCATATCCTGTTTGAGTCATTCAGATCGGCTTTGGTCCAGCAATGACGTGTGCAAACCCTCCCCAAAAGCTCCTCAACGCAAGAATTGCTCCGGGCCTGCCTTCTATATAAGCGTTCGACTGTTTTGAGCACCAGAAACAGTGTTGTTCGTTCTAAACTGATCCATTCGAAATGAAGTGTGTTCTGTTCTTCGCGGCAGCGTTGGCCGTTAGCGCCGCGCAGCACATCCTCGGAGGATTCTCGCATCTCTACGGCATCGGTCCCGACAATATCGAATACCCGGGTGGAAATGCTGGACAAGGATTAGCTCTCGGTCTCGCTGGATACGGATTCTACGGACCCGAAATAGTTTCGGTTGGACCCGGTTTTGTGGACTATGGAGCTTCGGGGCAGGACGCTTTTGCTGCCACCGGTCTTCAAAACGGTCATCCTGGAGTGTTTTTAGCTGCTGCTAGTGGTCCGGAAGAAACCAAGGTGACCAAAGAAGGTGACAAAGTGGTCGAGAAGAAGGAGAACTGAGATCAGTCCTCAAATTGCGATCCGATTGTGAAGCCAGAGGGCCCCAGTCCCACATCCTTCTGTTTTGTTTGTAAATAAAACTGTGCAATTTTTCCTGAATGAGGTGAGAATTCTCTTCTCTCACCCAGTGAGTGAGAATCAAATCGAGAATGACCGGTGTATGCAGATGGTTCCAAACTTCTGCTTTGGAGGTCAGAACAGAAATGGATAGTGTTGTCCGGATGGGTACATACCGTGTTCCTGCGATCTCTATGCGCGCGTTTAGTTCATGATTCAGTGAGCTCGTTTGGGACCGCGCACCCCTCCGGTAACCATTGACACGCATTCGAGGAACACTGCAAACAAGCACCTCGTGTTGCCAACCGGAGCGTCCGCTATGTTTACGACATCATTTTTTTAGACCGTACATATTTGGCTTGGAGTAGGTTTACTTTCGCATATTAATTAACACCGGTATCGTATGCACTCTGCGGCGTGCTTGTTAACTATCACAAAAAGAGTTTGGAGGGGGTTTTGATGACTTACGAACGAACACGACTGCATTTGAGCCGGCACGGCGGCGGCGGTGGTCCCCTTCGCGATGCGAAAACAAGCCGCAACAAAAAGAAGTCCCGCTCCCTCTGGCCGCGTGGTGTTTCTTTTTGTCGATCCCACTCGTTCCCTCCCGGTAGATCAAAGTTGGTCGCTAATGTTATTTACTTAAGAAAAACTTTTTAGGATCTCATATTCACCCCATTGTTTGCGGTAGGCCTTGCCATAGCACCGCATTCCTTGCTAGCTGGTTCGCTTGCAGCTTGCCTTGGCTGCTGATACTTTCGGTAAATAGGAGATCAGATCACAAGCCACACCCGAATCTTTTTGTTAATAATCCTCAAAAAGCAAAAGTTTTCCCTAAAAAGATCCCTGTCACCGGCGGGCTCGCCGTCCCCGTCGTCGCAAGCGCCGCCCGCCCGCCCGGCCACTATTCCTCTAGAGATGATCGAAGACTCTTTGGAGCTTAGCGGATAGAATTCAAGATCAGCCCTGTGGCAAACGGAACACTCCTGAACGCTGCTGCTAATACCCACTCGCTCGTATCTTTGCTCGAATAGTAGCTAATACGGGGAAATATGGGAACGAGATCAACGCGGCCCCGAGGAGATCAATCTTCTGAGGTGACAACAGGTAGACCTACGAAACCCACGAGCTCATGGCGCAATAATAAAAACTGGCGGGGAATTGATAAACTTCCGAGTTGATGAATTCGGGCGGTGCGATTCGCGACCGCACTCCCATCCTCCGTTCCTGCCCGCTTTCTTTGCGCCTCCTCCTCCTCCTGCTCCTGAAGAAGTCGTCAGTGAGCGGGAACTATCCGACAGTTCTCGAACTCGCTTGAGTTCGGAAAGGCTTCAGTTGAAAAATGAAGGAAACCATTGTGAATGAGCTTAACTCGAAACACCGATGAAACTCTTCCGTGCAGCTGCAATGGACGAAGACAAACTCCTGAAACTCCTGAAGACTCGTCAAGGAGCGCTTCTTATTAAATCAGAATAAGAATGCTTGAGACATAGTACATTGCTTGGATATACTCGTCGAAAAATTTTGCGATGACTGAAAATCAACAGAAGAAAAACAGCCATCGGTCAGTCCAGCCTGGAGACCCTGTTCATACGCGTGGCGAAACCCGATTGACCTGTCAGTGCGAGAAATTTCGGTTGGCTCCTGTTCAGGAGTCCGAGGATGGCATTTGAAGTTCGAATCGGATGAAAATGATGTTTGTCTCATCCCGTCTCGCTCCAAGCTCGGTTCTCCCTTAGGGTTGAATCAATGCAATTGCTGCTTCCAGCGGTGCGGTGCGCTGCCCGCTTGGCCGTGAACAAATTCGATTCGGCGATCTGCAAAATCAAATACAGCTCTGCGGGAAGCGACTTGTTTGTGGTGTGTACTATGCGCGCATCTCTCTCGGCGGCGATCATCTCGATGATCATCCTCGGAAACCATCCAGCTTCGGTGGTCGCATGGACCTGGATCGCCCAAGCTCCACAATTGGCACGCATTACTGCTGCTTTTGTGGCTTTGTGCGTCAGGTGGAAACGCGGCTCACCCCCTCGCTCGTCCCTCACCGCAGCCTCCGCGAAAATTCCCCACGCTCTCCCTCTTGCCTTCACTTAGTTTATCATTCTTTCTCTTCCACTTCGTTGCTCGCTTGCTTGCTTGCTTGCGGACTCCGCGCTGTGAGATTGGCTCCCAGATAAAAGCAGATGGCTTGCGCAAGATAAATAAATAGAAACGATGCACCAGCCGCCAAAAACAGGTGGAGAGAAGTTGAGTGTGCCGTGGCACTGCTGCTGCTTTAGCTTCTTCTTTTCCTTTGCTCCTTCTTATGCATGCGGCATGCCGAAATGCTTTGATCTCGCGCGAGTATCGGGTTTTACGAGAAACGCGGAATCCAACCAAAAAGTTCTAATTTTGAAAACCCCCCGAAATCTCACTCGAATGAGAAAGACAATTAATCCCTGACAAGATCATTTTGGCAACTGGCTAACAATAAGTGGAACTTTCTTCTGTCTTTTCTCGCAAGTTCTTCCCACGGCCGCCGTCATCCAGGTCGATGACCAGGACAAACGTACAGACGACTGTTGATTCGCGGTGCTCATGTAATGTGGACACAAGGCCGGCCTCAAAAACAGGGATATCAGTCCTCTCATTACGATCGTTACAATTACTACATCTGAGAGAGCCCGAAGCGTCTGACAATTTCTCACAAACTGTCATTCCGGTGCGTTCTTTCCCTCTAATTACATACATTGTAGGTAGGTACGACCGACGCGACGACGCTGATCGCCAACAGCCTATCGATCGATAGACAGACAAACCCCACGTCGGTCGCTACAAGCCTGCATACGACTGCGTTCAAATGCATGAGAGCCGGTCCTTCAGGTAGCGGGCACGGGATGGACGGACCGATGAGAGAAAAATGGAGAGAGGATACATACCAAACATCAGGGAGAAAGTTACAACTGGCGCGCGCGTTTCGCTCTGTGAACAACAATTCGGGTCTGTTCTCTAAAAGAGTCGGCGAACGCGTCCGTCGTTTATTGCCTGCTCCTCGCTATTTCACTCCCAGGCGTATCCTTGAGTTCATCTACAAATGAATGAGCGGACGATGGCATAAACAAACACGAGCGGCGAGAACAGCGCCGCAAACTATCGGAGATGGGCGTTGGTGATAACCCTTTCCAAAATTGTCGGTGGACTCCTGTTTTGGATCGATAGATGATTCGATAGAAGGATGGAGATGCAGTCAATCGATCCTTGGATCGATCGATCGTTCATCCACTCATTCTCCTCTCCGGTCATTGTTTCAGAGACGGACGATCAAATCGACAGCCGCGACTACCATTGAGGTTTTCGACCGACGTTACGGCAACGTGGACACCGTCGCGATCCGCACCCTTCAGCAGTCCTGGGAAGCTTTCAGGAGTTTTGAGTCATCCCGTTCTCCTGGTTTAAGCTCCACGTGTTGCTCGAAATCTCCGAGCGAGAGTCGGACTTCACACTGTTTCGAATCAGCATGATTAGATAGACCTTTGGAGCCTTTTTAACAAGCCGTGTCGAGATGCAGGGGGAGAAAGAGGGAGAGACGCTCCCGATACAGCGGCGGACGGATGTAATGAATGAAAGACAGTTGTGAGAACACAGCAAGAGCAGCATAGGGCGCATCTTCAAATATTCAATCGGTGACGAGGATTCACTCATGGATTTGAAGTCAACTCTCATCCGCTCACTCTCTTTTCGCAGTCAGCTCCGTGGCTGATGTGTTCCGCGCCCTTGCTCGGCCTCCTGAGTCCCGTTGGTGCCAGGAGCTGGGTGGTGGTGTGCCGTGCGACGGCTAATAAATGCCACGTGATTTAAGGTTGATTTCGCATCCGTCAATGCGTTCGCTGTCAAAGATTGGTCACTCCTCTTCTTTTTCCACTTCATTCTCCTGTCACTTCTCTCGGACCTCCTCAGGATAACATCACCGCCTGAGCTAGCTCAAGATGTTCAAGCGACTGGTTGAGTGACTAGCTCAGCGCACCGCACCACCGCTCAAATCGGCTCAAAGTCGAAAGAGGACGAGCGAGCTGAGCGCGGGGGTCGGGATACAGGCTGAGTGACATGTGAAAAGATTTAAAAATCTCAAATCGATAACACCCTAATATGCTCGTACCTGAGCGATAAGATTACGAAACCGATAGACATCCGACATTGGTCCGAGGAGCCGAGCGGACTGGTCCTGCTGTTGTAGCTGGTGGTGGGCTCGTTGACGTGAACCCCGTGCGCATATCGACACCTTCGAACATTATCCATTCATCTATCCATCTATCTGTCTGTCTATCTGTATCAAATACATAAATACATGGATTTATGCGCATATATCGCGACCACCAAATGTCATGGTTTGCTCGCTCGGCACTCTTGCGACTTATCGTCCACGCACGCTCGTTCTCCTGGATTCATAAACACTCGCTCCTTCGCTCGCTTGCTCACTCAGTCAAAATGAGTCGATCGTCCGGCCGGTAGGTGATCGCGGAGAATAAATCACTCCGAGGGAGCTGGGGGGAGACGCTAAATGAAGTGATCATTTGGCGAGCACGGAGGAATTGAGAGCAATCATGTGAAGAAATTCATCAACACCTTCGACTCGGGCTTAGGAAGAGACAGAGCGGGTCAGGAAGGATCGACTACGACGAGGACGCAGCCACCGCGGTCTTGAGGAGAACGCAGGTTTCGTCGACGAGCGAATTTACATAAGAAATAAATGAACTCTGCTGGAGAAGAACAGGTGCGCCCAACGCCCCTTGGATTTAGACACCATTAATTTCCGTAGTTGTGAAGGGATTCGAAAGGTTTTTCTCTCATCGGCGATTTCAACTAGCCAGGCTGCTCGTAGACACCTCGCGCATACGGACGCGCAGACTCTGCAACACAGCGCATGCAAGGGTTTAGAAAAATGTTGCAAGTCTGAATCCTGTGCGCTCCTGAACGAGGATTATCATGTCAGAGCCAGACAGCAAGAACGCACTTTGAAATATCTCCTAAAGGCTGTTACTCTCGGTGTTTCCCTTTTTTTGAGGATCTCCCGATATTACTTCCGAGCCCACAAAACCTCCACAGGACCAGCAACCGCTGTTCCCTCCGAGTATGGAGGTAGTTTCGGATGCACATTGATCTACATCAGTGGTTCTCAACCAGTGGGGCGTGTGCCCCACCCCTATGGAGCGCCCCATGGAGCGGTGGGGCGCTGAGAAATTGATCTACATGATGAAGCACCGATTCCAGATCTCCAGGAAAAAATCCTCTTCTGCATCGCGAACGTGGCGTTCAAGCTCTGGAAGAGAATTCGAAAAACCCCATACACCCCCCCCCCCAACGGGGATCGGGAAAGACCATTTTGGTCCGAATAAGTGCTTGCCCCGATTATCCGGGGACCCGATTAAGCGGAGTCAACTTGTACTCCGTCAACTTGGTCTGATCGAATGAAGGTATATCCTTGGGGCGCCAATCCACGTTCATAAATTTAATTTTTGCTATAGCGCATTCGAGTCCAGTGGTGTACAGTCTCTCCAAGGAAACATTTCAGAAGACATTCTCAAATATTTGTTACATAAATGAGGTGAGTTGTGGTTGTCGCTATCGACGTTGTTGTTGTTGTCGTTGTCTAAACACCGATATGAGCTGAGGCGGCTCCTACGCTCGGGGCACAGCTCATCAACCGGTCGGTTTTTTTTGTCTCGAACCTTTGTATATGCAAAGCTACGGCGTGCAATACGACGGCGACGACGACGACGACCCAAATATTTACCATTCTCGTCGCGTCTCACGAGCTCACCCACTCGGTGACTGACTAGCTGGCTGCCTGCTTGGTTGAATGGCTCGGATGGTCGGGTGTCTAAACAGTTTTGAATACGGGCCCCACCATAAACCCACCACAAAATGCCAACAATTTCAACTTATTATCCCAATTTGGGCAAAACTTTGGCATTGTGCGTTTAGCCTACGGCTCTAATTCCGAATAGTGCTCTAAAAAACTAGTTATACCGCTTTTAACTAATGAATTATTAACTAAGCGCTCTATGCTCACAAGCAACAAGCCGACCCTGCTGCTTCTTCTCATTCTCCTTCCTCTCCCCACCACCTCCCTAGCCCTCTTCGCCGTCATCCCCCCGCTCCCCATCTCAGGATCGACTACTACCTAACCATCGCCTGCTTCCCATACAACCACCTACCTACAGACCAACCCACCAACCTTGCCTCAAACCACTGACTTCCAAGCAGTGCTATACACACAGCCAGCTCGCCTCACTCGGGTGGATGCTCTGCACCCGAACCCGAGACCACAACCTGACTCCTGGGCTTCCGCCTCGTTGAAGTCTAACGGGTCCAATGAGCGTTAACTTCCTGGATTCATTCATGTGTTTTTCCTCCGGACTCATTGCTCTCCCGAAGGAGCTGCCATCGTCCTGAAACTCCTGTCTTCAGACAACGACGACGGTACGGCGCAAGGAGGAAGAGTTTTCGTTCGTTAAGTTCGTTCAAGTACGTCGAGTAGTTCATCTCTCTCCGATCGCTTCGTGATTCGGACTCGAGACTTCAATCGGAACAGTAGAGCGAGAATTTTTCAAAAAGGAAACTTGAAGATATTCTCTACTATTGGCGCCAAGATCGAGAAATCAGCACGGGAACGATGGTCTGGCTCACCCGCATCGTGATTTGGTAACGAGGTCTGCGAAACTTTTGAAGGAGGCCCAGAGAAAGCACGGGCTATGAATTCAGGAGTTTTCTGAGAATTGAGCGGGGCTAGATTTTGACCGACCGAGCGACCGACCGGTTTGAGTTTTGACTGGATCCTGGGGCTGGGTAGGAGATCGAGGTAGAGGGCACTTCCTGAGAAATTCTTGGTTAATTCACCAGCGAGACTCCTTGCAACTAACTAGCATAAGCTCCGAGGAGATACTTAACTACTAACTTTAATGATGAGCTCTCCTGATCTGATCCTGTCGGCAAGTTTGAAAGCAGCTTTGCAACTCGAGACATTGCTCCCAAGATCTCTCGACTCGGACCTCCGCCACCGATCGGCGACGGCAGCATCGTTGATAGAGCCGTCGGACAACAAGGACTACTTATCGGTCACTTCCTATCACCCTACCGTTTCAAACACTGAAAACGAAGTTAGGTTAGGTTAGGTTAGGTTAAAACTGGTCCAACGGCCGTCTTGCATGAATCGTAGTTCATCATGCGTTATTGATTCGCTTCGCGAAATACCCTGCGCTCCTTCAGATTCCACTCAAACTGCAAGCGGCCTCAGTGTCTCCATCATCGAATTAGGAGGCAAACTCGATTCCTTGAGGACTCCTGTCCATTAACTCGCAACCCCTTCCTTCAGGAGGATGATGATGATGATAATCAAATTCGTATTTTTTCCTTCCCGCGCCGGCAGCGCTCTCGTTTACTCTGCCAGTTTGTCTCGGCGCCTTTCTCCGACGGATCTGTGCAGCGTTCAATAGCTCGGCGGCGAGCCGATCGCGGTGTGTGTGTCTGTGAGCGAGAGTGCGTGTTTTAATGAAGAAGCGCTGGAGCAGTTGACTTACTATTTTGGCTCGAGACAGAGATTTGGATTCATCAATCTTTTCCCATTCTAAAAATCGGCCAGTTTGCCAACTCGGTATTTGGGTCACGTGCTGACCATCCGGCTCAAGATGTCCCCTGAGTTCCGTGCAGCCATTCATTAGGCAAGATGAGAAGCACGCCGCATACGACGCATAACGACATCGACGACGACGACGACGACGACAATGACCACGACAACATCTCGTACCATACTACGGTTCTACGTACAAATGAATATGCGAGTCGGCGCTCTCAGTCCCGTACCAAACCTATCCTCTGAAAGGCCATTGACCTCTGCAACCCAGTGTCCTTCCCTCCAGGATAGGAAACGCCCATCAGGGCGGTTGTTGAGATTTTGATTCGGGTCTACAACAATCAATCGACTCGGCGATCGAGAATGCAGATCGTGATTCCTCATGAAGTGAGGCCACTCACTCGGCTCGATTTCGTTCACGTTTGCGAATATTTGAGTTCCAAAACTGAGACAACGAGTTTCGGATGGAAGCCATTGTGTACATCGTGCATCTGCACGTATTTTGGTTGACTATGTAGATCTCTTCTTTTGGTCAGAATGAGAAATTTGGAACGCAGGCAATCGTGAGCGCAGTCGCGGGGCCAAATCGAGAGTTATCTTCTCGTGCGCGGTTATCTTCTCACTGGATCGGCGCCGGATCTGACGGTTTCCCACTGAGAGGTTTAGGCAAACGATTAAACCAGTCATCCTTTGCTTGGTATGGGAAGCAACTGTTTGATGGAATTCGGTCCCAAAATAGTCGAGCTAAGATAAATCCCACTTAATTAGTTCGTCACACTTTCTTGGCTGCTACTGCTTTCATTCGTGGATACGGTCATGGAGGAGTAGCTCAAAATGGTGATGGCGCTGCCAGTGCTTGTGGATTTCCTCGGGTTGCAGCACGCCGCATGAGAAGCGTCGCTCTCTTTTGGGTGGACATTTTTAACTCAAAATTCCTAACTAGCCTTTCTCCCCGGCGTTCTCACCTCTTCCATTCTCTCGTCCCCGCCCCGACCCCCACCCTAGCACAAACTAGAGCGGTCCCCCCTAGCTACCCCTCGGTCCCCGGCCCGGTCCCCCTCCCCAAGCCGGCCCCAGCATTCTTAGAACAAGCTGAGGGCGAGAGAGAGAAACACAGTTTTCGAAGCGCTCCGTGTGTTGGTGAGCTTCGCTTCCCAGCGACGGGGGTGTTCCCGCGTCTGTCGGGTGGCCCAACTATGACTCACCAGGCCCCAAGATGATGATTGAAACGCAGCTCATCGATCGGGAGAGCGGCGGCAATGGCGACTGTAGCACAATCGTGGTCGTCACGTGTGAACAGGTTTGTCCAAAGAGTAACGGATCTCTCTCGACGTTTGCTTTCGATTTATTTCCTCGAGGGTTTACCTTATCGCCCGCCAAAACCTTCTGCGAGCAACAAGTGAGTCTTTCCGCATACGATGTTTTCGAAAAATCGGCGAATCCTGCTGGAAGAAAAGTCTCGTTTTTCCTCCTTCCGAAGCGCAATTTCAGAAAATTTCTCTATAGGAGCAAGATATTAGCTCTAGCACGGACGTTCTCACACGATCTCGATGCCGGACGATCTATTTCAGTTTTTTTTCGACAGCTCTGCTCGCTTGGATCGGATATTGAGTCCGAGTTGACGAGTTTGGATAAGTAGATGTGTGGTCCCTGTAGAATGCGCTATTCACTCAATTTCAACTTGGTCCGTTCATCTCTCGTTCGCTTTCAGTTCAGCACGATGGCAACAACTGAAACACGCTAGACACGCTCCAGAGACGTCGACCACCCGGTGCACTTGAAGAGTTCGAGGCCTGCCTCGACCGGATGAACGAAAAACGGAAGGCCTGAACTCAAGCGGATAATTCTTTTTTCGCATCTAAACGAAGCTTCGGTCGACTCACACAAAGCCTCTGTGCCCGCCATGGATTTCTGGCACTATCTGTCACACGCGGTTGACAAAACCCAAAAATTACGGAAATTGTCGATCTCAATCGCGGGGGAAGATGATGGATAGAGAAGCGGGGAAAGCTACTGTTGAACATAACTGAAATCACTCGGCAAACCCTCCGAAGAAAGATTTCCCTCCAAAATTCAGGAAGAGTCTGCCAATTTTTCCTCGCTCAAAACTTCTGTTCCGACGCTAGTTTGCCATGAAGTGCTGCGGAAACCGAGAGGAAGAGAGATAGAGAGATGCGTTTGTCAGAAAGAGAGAGACATGCTTCAGAAGAGAAAACGACATTTCGCATTAGAGACTGATGAGTGGAGCCAAAATTCGAACCGTCATTGATTTTGGCCTCAAGCAAACGATACAACCCATCAAATATTTAAAATTGTCGCATCTATCGTGCACATCATCGCTCGATCCCTACTAGCTCGGCCACCTGTGCGTCAGACACACAAACGCGGAGCCCGAGCGTACGAATGCGTGTTTGTGTGTATAGAGGTCACGGCAGTAACCGTGCGGAGGGATTCACTCGTTCGATGCGTAAACTTGTTTAGTCGATGAACAGATGGTCGCGATATCGAACGCGGTCGTTTTCGAACCAAGTCACCAAGAGACGATGACGAAGAACGAGGCGGAGAAAACAGATCACATCGGGGAGAATGTCCCCCTTGCCCCGCCTGGCGCGTACAGCTTCGCTAGGTTACAGTGATCCAATGAGAAGACGTCTGAAAGGGTTCCAGACGAGTGCAACTGCAAAACGAAGACTCTCGGAGGACACTCGGATCCGGACTCGATACGTTCGTGATCAGGTGATTCAGGAAATCCAGATGGCAATACAGGAACCAGCCGTGTTGCATTGGCCGAGAAGCAGAACGCCTACTTCTAGTCTCATATTTCGGACAATGGTCACGTCAGACTGGTCCGCAACAAGTCGTCGAGTCAAGTTGACCAGTCTATTTGGCCATCTGGGAGAGACGTCGAAGAAGAAACATGGCGTCGCAGCAAAACACCAGAGGGGGAGAGTAGGGCGACGAGCGGTGGCTTGCTGATGGGCTTGCGGTGGGGTACGTAGCGGACGGTGTCCTTTCGCTTCTTTTCTGTTTA
Organism: Neoseiulus californicus; assembly: GCA_028455905.1. NCBI lineage: Eukaryota > Metazoa > Arthropoda > Arachnida > Mesostigmata > Phytoseiidae > Neoseiulus > Neoseiulus californicus. The sequence goes on from JAMQGS010000017.1 coordinate 134,389, forward strand.
CAACAACGTTCTCCCTTGTAGGTGGATGTCGACGTTTCTGGAATCGGAGTCGCCTTAGGAATCTGGCGATAACATGGTGAGTGGAAGACGGTTTGCCTCCACACAGCTGTGTCTTATGTCAATTCCGCGGGATCCTTAAGTGCAATGACTGAGGAACTCAGGTAAAGTTACGACCAAAGCTTCCAAACCTCGGTGGAGTGTGTTCTGGTGCCGATTTATGTTCAAGTGGTTAACCCAGGCGTACAATAGATGCCCGCTGTATGAGCAGGTCAAGTAAGCCCCCGGGTTCCCACTGGAACCGGGTGCCGTTGCTTCCGGCAAAGTTTCTGGGCGGGATTCAAGGGTTCGGGTCATTCTCGGATTGGAACTTTCCGAATTCATCGGGGGGGTTCCTAGCGGGGTCTGAGGAACAAGAAAGCCTGAAATCGTCAATGAGTTTCAATATCTGATTCGAATGATTCTGTAAGATAGACATTCTGGAATTGAGAGGAACGCGTCCGGGAAGTCTCGGGAACTGTGAGCCGGCAAGAGGTGAACTTTTCCGTTCTGAATCTGAAGTCTACCAATTGTGTTACGCATGTTATGATCCGAAAAGTTTTGATAGAGGATCGAGAATATCTGGGAGTATCCTCCTCGAATATGCTTGTATAACAACGGTTACCTTCCTTGAGGGTTGCACTCGTTTCGGGTTCGATTTATATTCGATGGAACTGCTTCCGGCGGCGCGGCGTAGCGCGTGCAGTGCATTCAGTTCCGCGTCTTTAGTCTTCCGTGTTTGCAAGTGTTTCTATGGTTTCCTCCATTGCCGGCACAAATCAGCGTGATTTCAGAGTTGACAACGTCAGTTAATCAATTATTTCGCGAACACCTTTTCTCTACGCTCATTGCAATCCGTGTCAGCTGACCATCCGATGGCAAGCTTGCCAGGTAAGACGCAGATATTTCTGTATACAACCGGAGGAAAAGTTCACGGAGTGCGTGTATCTGACGTCATCTGAGTTTGAGAAAGATTTGACCTCAAAATGGGTCGACAAGTCAGTCTTACGATGGAACATGAGCCACGAAAATTTCGGGCGCCAATGACTTGCGTTGGCAACTGCGAGAAATCTCCGGGCGGGATCGGGCGCTGAAGAACTCATCTCCAAATATGATGTATGGCGAGCGCATCTCTCCCTCCGTCCGTAGATATCAATGGGTCGCGTGGAAGAATTCTCGTCCACACGCTCGCTAAATGGATTCCCGTAACCAGGAGTACAGGTTTATCAGGATGGGGTTCTGATGAAATGCTAGGAGCCAGCTTGTCTTAATGAACGAACGGCCGACCGGCCGGCAAGCAGATGCCCAGATGCTACTCTGGATTATTTTAGTCAAATCGTGAGCGAACGATGCTCCCGTGCTGCACGCAGCCAGGATCGTGCGCTAATTGTTGGTTAAGGCGATTTCCACGAAACACACACGTTTTGTGACAATGTGTGGCCGCGCACTTTGTGATGGCAATTGCTGCCCCGAGGTGGTCATTGAGCTGGGGCCAAAGTGTTTTTGAGAAATCTCGGCACTTTGCGAGCCGATTGTGGCTCAAGCTCAAGTTGGAGCTCTTCAAGGGACTCCAATGCGAATTTCACAACAACGCGGTTTCCACTGCGCAGGAAAGCTTCGTGGATACCTCAAGAATTGTTGGAGACGACGACGATACCATGGCTGCGAAGCGGCCGAGACCGGATCCTCGGAAGAGGGCTTCGAGGAGAAGTTCGTCGAGAAAGAAAAGTTACGCAATCACTTAAAAGAGAAGAGTTGATTCAACAATGAATCTTTTCATCAAGAGCGGATCTTGATTGGAGGCTGAGCGAGCGTTTCAAGAGCCAGCCAGCCGGTCCGGTGACAGAGATAGATTGGTAATAGTGGGTCACTTGCTAATAGTTAGAGCGTTTTAACCCTTGCGCATTGTGTAGCGCAGCCGAACGAGTAAGTTAAACTTTTCAATTAATTATCACTCTGGTCACAGCTGACCGTTGATACTGCTCAGCAGACGGTGTGATGTTCAGCGCGAACTATGCAAAGGCGCTACTTGTCGATGCCAAACGAACCCGAACGGGCAGAGCGGAGATGCTTCTCCACGAGACAGCCCGCCGAGCGCTCTGTATTGTCCGCACATGACCGATCATCGAGCTTCAACGATGATGGATTCGATCGAGGAGAGTTTGCTCAACAAGCGACCATGCTTGCGGTCGGTCGCTGTATCTTTCGTCGTTGTTCCTTTCCCTCTGGCGACGCGGCGGTGCCCATGAGTTCGCCCTTCCTGCATTTTCCTTTCGGTGAATTTCAACGCGCTGAGCTTTGAATAGCCGTCTCGGTGTTAATTGCGGAATCGATGATGAAGAACTTTGGTTTTTTGCCTCACCACACTTCATAATTTTTATATGATCGTGATTCATCGCAGCGGACTCCTTCGGGTTGAGAACAAGACTTGGCGACGCGCAACACAGCATCGACCCTTTCGAGAACCCACAAAGACTCTTTCGTCATACCTTCACTGCAAAGTTTGTAGGGAGACGTTCGAAGATAGTGATTTTCCCGAACTTTGAGCTGTATCAAAGGTTATCAGAAGACCGGAACTCTTCCTCGTCATTTTCCAACGTTTTGAACTCATTTCCAATCCGGAAACTCGACGGACATGACCTCCACGTCCGAAATCATCTTCGACGAGTGGTCTTTGTTGCGAGAGCCGTGCAGAAGAAACGAGAGATCGTAGCAAACGGTTCCCGCTGCTTATCTATCTGTCTTCCCCAATCGCTGAGCTGAGGAAGCCGCCCGGCGGGTCGGCCAGGCCAGCGACTACGGAGCGAGCGAGGCGGATCCCTGGGGTTTTGGTTGTCTTACCTACATATTTGTCAAGATACCCTCCACTTACCTCACTAAACGACCACCTTGTCTTTCGTGCGTATTAATATACTTTTGCTCGCTGGCTCGACATGTTCGATGGGAGCAACCGCCCCCGCGTTTCAAATACAGGCACACCGAGCCAAAAGAAAAAGAGGGTATTGAGCTAGCTACCAGAGCGAACAAATATTCGGTGTCCATCTCCGCTGTCAAGATTGATGTTGGCAATTTCCAGAGTTGTTGATTATTACAGCGGATAAAAAATGAGCTCGCCATCAGCACGTTGAACGCTTTCCTCCACTCTCTATATTGACAAGGGTAGATATTGCTGCGGGTGGTTGTCTCGTACTGCCCAATGGTCAACGTGCTGCCGGAGACTCTGACAAGAAAGCGAATTCCTTGCCTGGCCACGTGCGGCATCACTCGAATTTCTTTCGAGCTACCGCGGATGATGCTCTGGTGACGATCACCTCCAAAAGCTCCCAGGGTCGGGGGTCTTTCAGATTAATGGTTTGTTTTTGAACGATTTCTCGAAAAAATAATATTTCAAAAATCGAGATAAGTCAAGTCATTTTGCTATCGCTTTGTCAAGTCACCGGTTTGTTCCGGTTGGGTTTGGTTGAGCTTTGTCTTCTTGTCATGATCGGACAAACACACCGAGGGCTTGGGCTGGTCGCCTCGGTTGGTCGCCGGGGCCAGAGTTTGGGTGACGGGTTGGTTGACTCGGTATTCATCTAAATCCGAACAAATCGTGTAAGAGAGCTGGCAGTCCATTAAAAGGTCTTCGAACTCGAAACTCCCCGAAGCGCTTTAGAAGTTGTTCAGACGTTCCCTCGCGCTCTGCGTGCGCTTGTAAGTGAGTGTGCAAAAAAAACACATCCATATGTAAATTCGCTGCGCTGGTCAGTGAAGTCTTTAATTAGTGAGATTCATCTTCTTCACCCGGCATGGATGAGGGAGGCATTGAACACAGAGAGAGGCTTGACTCGGCACGCGGAACGATCTGATGCTCCGGTGGCCCGAAATGCATTCCTGCATCGTTCACTGTCGAAACTCCGGCGGCGTCGCGTCGTGGCACACAGAGTTAGAAGTTCTCCACCTGAGATTCCGGAATTTGGCGGACGGAATTTGTTCGCGTCGCAAATGATATCAGGATCACGTCAATGATCCCCTCAGTCTCGCGCATGTAGAGGTGGTCTAGGTCCAGCTGGAGTTCGGGTGCCGGGGAGAAGTCAGCAGTCACTTAGGTTTACAAGAGGCTTACAAGACAAAGCATGACTTCGCTCGCCCCACCATTGGCGAGCCATCGACACTATTCGGTTTCAAGGAAACTTTTTGTCGTCATCCGAAGCCGGGTGGCTTCGTTTCCGCTCTTCCCCGCACCCTTTGTGCAGATGGATCGCAGTTGTCCGAGGCAAAAAGTTGAATTTTTTCGTGCTCTCCCTCCCTGTCCCAACCCTGAAAGTGGATCTCTCTGTCCGGTGGGGCACAAACGATCCCATCTCTAATTCGGGATTACAGCTAATTGAAGCAACCTGTGTCCATCTGAGTTACGCTCGGCCCTCTTCAAAAAAAATATCCAACCCAAACTCTGGCCGGTCGGTCGGTCGAGCAGCCAACCGACCCCTTCACTCGCTTCCGAGCTCAGTGTCCATAATACACTATTATCGGCTTCGTGTCCGCGTTGTGATCCGCTCGCCAGCTCACTCGTTTGCCTTACCTTTTCCTCCACTCTCTCTCCTGATTTTCCTCCGCGCGCCTGTTTTACATTCTCTAGAAAAAGAAGCAGCGGCAGCAGCAGCAGGTTAATACGATGACACATCTTAGCAACGACCGATATGTTGGAGCATTTTGACAAAGTCCGTCCAAAAAACGCCCTGATTGGTGCGGATACTTCTTATGTGAGCCACCAGCTACCTTTTGGTTCGATTATTAAAGAGACGAGGGGAGGGACGGGACGAGAACTTCAGAATTGAACACCCAAAAAAGCGAGATTCCGAGGGAAGTTGGGGTTATTCGGGGGATAGAAGAGGAAGAAGTGGGGGAGATCCAAGGCGAAACTGGGTAGAATCAGCCGACCACTCGAAGAATTCGAGAAAACCGAGGGGAAAAGTCGGGAAATCTGAGGGAGATCTCTGGAGATGAGGGAGAGTGAGGGTGATCTCGAGCTGGCCTGAGGCCTGATAAGGCTCAGAAAACTCCTATTCTAGGACTCGGACTCCGACTCTTTCTTCCCACTCCAGGATTCTTAGCCTTTTGTTGGTTCCCTATACCAGAGGTCCATGTCGTCGAGCTGATACTGTCAGCACGGGTCAGCAGATTTTGACTAGCTTATGACCTTGGTCATAATATCCAGTTAGTGGATGTGATGTGAGACCGACACACGCAAAAGTTGTCATCGCAAAACCGAGCAAGCAAAACAGCCTGGCGGTACATCGTCGAGCGGGCGAGCAGGCGAACGAACGAGTGAGCAAACGATACTTCGATGATAAGGTTCCCAGGGTCTGGCTTTACAGCCTTCTGATCTGAATGACCCGATGCAATTTGTCGTGCAGGCCACTGCGACTGCCGCCGTGGCTACTACTACCACTCGAAGGCTAATAAAATGTGCTCAATGACTTCGACAGTGTGACCCGTTACATTGTACTCAAGGAGTGAGAGTGGACGGCGGCTGTAAATACAATGGTAAAAGAGTCAGCTACTGAATGATACAAGCAAGGGAACGAGCACTGGCCGCAGCGGCAAGTATTGAGAGAGCCAGTGAGGTAGGGAGAGGAAGAGAGATCGGCGAGAGACTGGCTCAAAGAAGGGACAAAGTGATTCTGCCATTTGTGGGAAACTAATTTCTCATACGGGCCCGAAGTTTTCTATTGTGAATACAAAACCCATTTCTCGCGGTCTTTCATGCAACGCGTTCTTCGCTCTATTGACCCTTCGACTTCCAAAGTTTCGCCAAAGTGTTCGGGCGCCGATTACGCGAAGGAGTTTAACTTCACTTTCGATGTTCCGCAGTCCTCAATGAACTTTGACGTCTCGGCGCCAGAGTCTTCCTTCACGAATTCGTTGAACTTTCGAATGGTTCAACTTCACGTGGATCCGTGTTCTCCGCTAGCGATGTGTTTTCCTATTCTTGTGGGAAACTTCCGGTCAATGCTCTTCGAAGTCGGAGTGTAGGTGCATGTGGATTTTTTTTTCGCGATGCTCGCGCCTCGTGAGATTTCTCAATTTTCTTACCAAATATTTGGTTGGTTTCCTAACAAATAGCACCATTTTCGATTCGGCATCCCCCTAGTCTGCTCGGATAGTTTGCTTCTCGACTCAAAAAATCTCTTGAAACTGCGTTCCCACTGCTTTCGAAGCCCTCTTGTTCATCTTGTAGTCAAGTTTGTTAGTTGACGAAATTGGCTTGGCACTCGAAGACTCATCGCGTCTTTGGTTGAGCTCGTCATGAGAGTCTTCTCCGATTCATTCAAACACATTCCGGCATTGCGTTTACATACAGGTCATGAATTCGCGTCAAAATAGAACATGGTTTCAATTTTCTAAATTATGTCTCGAAGTTCGGGAGGAAATTCGAGTGGGAGACATTCGAAAGAACAGATCTCAGGAAATTAGCAGTTTCTCACCTGTAACATCCAACGTGATCTCAGTGAATCCCACGCTGGCTGCGACTATGCAGCTATGATCAGCTGATTCTCACGGCCGAGAATTCCACTGGGTATTGTACTTGACTCGCTCCAGTGTAGTTTGGCGGTGGGGAGGTTCGAATGAGAGGGGAGACGGGGGTGGTCTCGTCTTTTTTCCGCTCTCTCGTGCCACGATGCGATGGATCTCACACTCGATGTCCCTCAAGGGTACGAGTTCCGGTGTGACTTTATCGAGATTTGACGCGCGTCCCAAACTCCCAGACAACATCCGATATGCCCTCGCAGTCGTTCAGCTAGTGCTACCAGCGACTAAATAGAAAATCTCCGAGGGCGGAACACGGTAGCGAATCACTCACAATGAGCGTAATCATCGGGACTACATTTTTGTCGGAGCCGAGCGCATCTCTTGGGAAGATCTCCTCGGTCGATTGTCTCCGAGTGAGAGAACAAACACGTTCGCGCGGGAATCTGTCCAATGCTTAGCGAGGGCGCCCTCATGATCTGTGGAGTCCCCCTCTCGGCTTTTCTCTCGTTTTCTTAGTTGTTTTCTTTTTGAATTTTTCTAGAAATACCCAATCTCAATTACTTGATCCTGAATTCTGTCAAGACAGAGTTGATCTTGATGAATTTTCGGGGATTCACAAATAAAGAAGGACAAGAGGGACGTGCAAAGTTGAAGCTAGCCTATTTGAATGTGTGTTCAGTTTGTTCCGATGATGTTTCGGGGTTCATCTTTCAATATCGCCGGATTGGTCGCTGAAACAAGCTCGTTAGTTGCTGATGTCAGCCGCTGGCGCACGCTCGAGCTTCAGATAAGAGTTCAGAGCAAACATTCAGGCAATTGGAGAATCAATCGAGTCGTAGCTCGTTTATTTTGAAGCCCTCAATGTTTGTCATCGATTGTACGATAGCTCGAGGTTTTCAAGGTGGCGTAGGTAGTCATTGAGCGGGACGCGGCAGTCAAGCTCTACCGCAGCAGCACCACCACCGCCGACGCGACGCCCGCCGCTGCCGTTGCTCGAGCCGAGTGAAGGACCAATTGAATCTGAGGTCGGGCAGCGTTCGTTCTCACGTTGTAGTGCACGCAACCCTCAGCGGTACAACTGCTGCCGCTATGACTTCTGGTGGCACCGCACAAGCTTTCAAAACTACGGCAACAACAATCTCCGCCCTCTGAAGTCTCAATGGTCCGTGTGAACCGCTCATCGATCGGGTTGTAATTGACCGCAATGAACCAAGATTGGAGAACAATACAGAAAGCTGTCGACTGAAACACGCGACAATGAGTAAAGGAAAATCTCTCGCCGGCCGAGTGTCGTGTGGCGGTCCATGATCGACTCGTCGACGACGACTTTGGAATCTCGGAACGGTGAACACGGCTCTTTCCACTCGGTTTTGACAGCTGACCCTGAAAGAGTTTCAAAGCGAGTCCGGCAGGTTTTCCGAGCGTCTTCCCATTCCCGACGTTCGACAGCAATCGGTGTCGATTTCGGGAGCTCACTATCCCAGAGTTTTCGGGCTGGAAAGAGTTTGAAACGAGACAAGAATCAGAACAATTTCGGACGTCTCGCAACTTCGGAACAACAACAGCCTCAGTTCACCTCTCGACACCATGCCAGTCATGTTTCCTCTTGGATGAGATTTCCTCATCAGAAGCGTTCCGTGGAAAAAACCCACCCGATCATGTTGAGTTCCTATGTTCCACCATTTCGATTGGTAGCATCAATACGCTAAGCATCGTGAAGCCGCTCCGGCTCGAGTCGATAATGAAAAGATTCAGTTGCGGCCGGCATATCACATTTGACAGTTCTAATCTACAAAGCTCCCCTCCTCTCTCTCTCACTCACATTCTCTCTCCCTTCCTCGTGCTTGATGTTTATCACGCTCGGCACTGAGGAGGATAAGAAAAATTTCGTCTTCAAAAAATCTTCGAGGAGGCCCCTCATACCGGAGTGCCCTCTCCGAAGTGGGCAGCGGTTTTCACGTGCGGCTTGAGCAAGCTCCCCATCGTGTTCGTCTGGCGCGAACGTGTCTCTGTTTTGCCCGCTGCCAAAGAGCTTTGTTGCGGAATCTGATTCGGCGGTTCGCGGAGTTACCGCGCCAAGAACTTTTCCGGGACTCTCGTCCATGGAGAATCCCTGAATCTGGAGGAAAACTCGCGCGACTTATAAGTTCGACCGTGACCGTGAACATCGAGGATTTTGGTGAGAAGTGCTGGATTACTCAACGCTGATTATGAGTTCTTTGAGCGACAGAGCTCTTTCAATTGTCCCACCGTGTCATAGTGGTTGAGATCGAGTGATTGGGTGCTGTCCAAGTTCTGTTTTCGCGGTGGCTGTGGTTAGACTCTGAGGTCGCTTCGATATTTGGCCTCTGTACCAGGGTGCAATGGCTTGCACCCTCTCTTGTCTTTGTCTCTCATCTTGGTATCGTCGCTCAGAGCTAGACAAAACCACGTGTTCTAAGAGCTCTGTAGTGGTTCCTCAAGGAAGGATTTTCCGGTGGTGACCGTCCGGGAAAACCGTGAGTTGTATTCTCGTTCTGATCAGAAGTCTTCACGGAACTTCGGAAAGTTCTGCCCAAGAATCCCTTCTTTCTCCTGAATTCCTGAATCGCTTCCGAAAAACGCGGAGGAGACCATCGTTCGATCCGAGATTGGGAGCTTAGTTGATCAGACAGCGTCGGGCATCCTGTTCAGTTCGAGTGCGAGACTTCCCCGGATTTGATGACGGCGAAGAGCCAGGTTGAGAAACATTGTTATCATTTTGATTGGCTCTTCTCGCTAACCCGGTTTGGCTCGAGAACGATGCCGTCAAGATAAGATAAGATAAGAAGTCGATGTCATTTTCGTCCCGAATATCAAACCACCATCGATAGCCGTGTATTCTAATGACCACTGACGACATGACAAAAGAATATTCGAGCTGACGTGATCAAATCGACCGCAGTCAGTGCTAACTCAGTCGTTCAGGAGTCCGGCGAGGCTCAGAGTTCCTTCTCAGCTCGTTTTCGAAAGACCGCTCTGACCCACTCCATTCCACTAGCTGTGAGTGCTTCAAAACTTGCGCCTGAAACTTTCGTCCGATCTGAGACGCAAATCCGCGAATGGTTGCGCAGAAGGATCGTCTTGTTACATTGTTGCGTGTCGGTAGCTTAGCGAACCAACAAACAAACAGGCGATCCGGAGCAAAAACTGGCTGAAAGGGATGAGCCGTTCGTGTCAGCAGAAGTTTTCCACGCGATTACGTGAGGTTTCTCAGCGGTTGGATCCTCAGTTCATGCTCCAAGCTCGCAGTTTTCGGTTGTTCGAGGCAGAATGAACAAACTCGGAATGTTCGGAGTTGATGACGAAGTATTGTAGTACGAGAATCAGTTGACGACGGACGCGAATCACGAATAGGCATGATTAATTGCGTTTCAAACGACAGCCTCCGAATCTGAAAGCGGAAGCTTGTTTCTCTACAGACACAAACGTTTACAAATCGACACTCAATGTTTATCTATCCGCTTCCCCGTCGAGTCGAGCATGTGGTCACGGGTGGGTCATGTATTGACGTTCCATCTCACATCCAAGTCCTGGCTCCGACGACATCGTAAGCGATTGTTGCGTTCCGCGGAGCCGTGGCATGCCGAACGTTTCTAAGGATAATTTTTGGCAACTGATGCTCGGCAGCTCATGAGGCCCGCAGGACCCTTTCCGACCAACCGATTTTCCGACCGAAACTCAATGACGGAATTTGCCCATGCTACTTCCAGGCATGCCTAACCGGTGACAAGTTGTGGCGAATCTCGAGGTGATCTGCACTCCATTTGGAATAGTTTGGCGCTTCGTTCCGGACACTCGGCAGGATGCGGGCGTCTGTCCACGCCGTCATTCTCTTCGCGGTACTGGTGACCGCCCAGGCCGCAAACTATAGGTGAGTTTCCTCGACGAACATATCGAAAAAAACTCCATGAAGAAACAATCTCGAACGAGTTTCCCCAATCTCGAACGCCTATCTGGAAACCCATTTCAAATTTGCTTTGTTCGAAGTTTCTCGGTGCTTTCTAATCGATTGCCGAATCGTTCACCTCATACGGCAGGATGATAGGGAGGAGGAGTAGAGTTTTCTCATCGAAGACTTCATCGTTTTGCAGGCGTTTCGTAGACTACATGATAAGGGGAAGTGACGTCGAAGGTTTTTGTGAGCAGTGCGAATCCGTCCTTCAATTGCTCAAAGCTGATCCTCAAGGCACTCTTGAAAGCGCTCTCAACGCATGCAAGCAAACCGAGTACTTCACCCCTCGCATCTGCGAAGAAGAGCACCGCATGTACGCTGGTAAGCCCTAACCTCCGTGGAAGAAACGTTCTCTGACCCGACAGATGATGACTTTTTGGCCCCTGTTCCGACGCGGTCACTTTCCTTGGAATCCTCCGATATCCGGAGGGGGGCTGACTCCCGCAAGAATTCGTTCGTAGCGATATTCCTTTCTGGAAGTCTCAGAAATTCTACTCTAGAAAGATCCTAAGACTGAAGACCCATCCGCTTGCAGGATCCGTCGTGCAAATCATCGAACAACTGAACATTTCACTCGATCAAGCTTGCAAGTTCTTCAGCAACGGAGCGTGTGGAGCGCCAGACATCGAAGCCTACAACTGGACAGTACATCTCGACTCCATCCAGGACGACGCCAGCCAGCACCCTCAACTTTTCCGCCACCATGAAAGCGAATGGAGAGTGAGTACAAACAGCGGAACCGTAGCTCATAGTCACATCTCTATCACATCAGGGCAGCGCTTCAGGGGTCGTTTAGAAACATGTTCTGTTTCGAGGGAGTCGGAAATTCCAGAACTTCGGTGAGCCACAATTCTCACCCATTGCAGAACACCCATCTCTCCATGCTGCACATCACGGACACTCATTTCGATGAGGACTATGAGGTTGGCGCAACTGCGCAGTGCGGCGAGCCCATCTGCTGCACCAGATATCAACCTCAGACAACAGACCCCAAGAAATTCGCCGCGCCATGGGGCTACCCATTCGGTACGTACATCTCCTCTCCGTAGTATTTACCCTCTTTCTACTCTTCGGTGACCCGTGTGTCCATGGTGATTCGCGCGGAATAACGGTATGACAGCCGTTCTCGTCGAGACTTTGAAGTAGATATTTCGAAACCCCTGCTCGGCCACTGGTCCCGAGAAACTGTTCTCGGTTCATCCACAGAGAGCGATTCAACCGCTAAGTTTAGGGGCCTTCAAGTTAGAATGCAAGTCATTGGTTTTCAGGGGCGGCTTGCAACGTCCCTTTCCGCACGGTTGAGAACATGCTCCAGGACATTGACCGTAGCCGACATGTGAGCTTTGGAATCTGGACAGGGGACATCAGTCCCCACGCCTACATCAATATGACCGGCGAAAGGGCGAAGCGTGATATTCAAGAAACCACGGCTGTCATCAAGCGCTATCTTGGTCAAACGAAGATCTTCCCCGCTATAGGCAACCATGACGCATACCCAGGACGGTAGGTTTTCGAGTCCTCGACAACATGCATGATATGGAGCTTTCGTTCGGTCTCGGTTGCAATGAGCGATATCTGAGGATTTTCCGATCACAGGCTCTTCCCGCAACCGGGCGTGAACAGTGGAGAGTTCTCGGTGAAACCGCTGTACGAAGAAATGTGGAACCTGTGGTACGAGTGGCTTCCGGCCGATCAGGAGAAAATTTTCAAGTACGGTGGCTACTACACTGCCAAGGTCCACGATCGACTTCGAATAATCGCCTTGAACACCAATTTCTGCTACACGTGTGAGTAGCCTGCGAGGGTTCGATGATTAGAAAAACTCAGACCGGAAAGAGTCACAAGAATATCGGCTAAATGAGTGTCTGGTCTCAATCGCAGACAACTGGTGGCTCGTTCTGGGAGCCAACGATCCGGCTAGGCAACTGCAGTGGATGATCAATACTCTGGATGAAGCTCGTCGGAACCGCGAACGAGTCTTCATAATTGGACATATCCCGCCCGGCTCAAGTGCGTGCAACAAGTACTGGGAAGAAGCCTACTTCAAAATCGTCACAAAGTTCCAGCAAACCATCACGGGCCAGTTCTTCGCTCATATGCACAACGACGAAATCATCCTCGATTACAGCGACCCCGTGGACAAGGAAAAACCCACCTCGGTAAGCACGCATTTCATCCCCTCTGGTGATCCTCGAGAAACTCAGGGATGCGGCAAATCGACCATGCTCCCCGATTTTTTGGCGGAAATCCAGATTTCCTCCGACATCCTGTATTCGAGAGGGTTCTTGAGTTTTTTCGCGATTCTCGAGCGCTTCCAGCATGTATCGGAGATGTTTGGAAGATTCCCGTGAGGCTCTACTTGAGGATTCACAGATTTTCTCGGGAATCTCCTGCGGTATCCGAAGATGTTCAAAGATCCTTCAAGATATTTCCGAGGAGTTCCTGCGGCTTCGAGGGGGAATTCACCGAGTTTTTCGGGTTCTAGGTGCTGTACGTCACGCCGGCAGTGACCACGTCATGGAGCGGCATGCCCGAGTACAGGATTTACCAAACGGAGCTCGGTGAGGTGGTCGACATCGAAACCTATTTTCTCAACTTGACAACAGCCAACGCCGGCTACTTTAAGATACGCGAGAGCGTTCACGACAAGGTTCGGGAGGACTTCAAGACCATGAGTCCCTTCCGACGACGGGCGATGGAGAAGGTGCTCTACGGAGTTCCACACTGGGAGCTCGGCTACTCCGCCCGCAAGTCCTACGGACTGAAGAAATTCGACGCTAAACACTGGCATCAGCTGTTGAAGGCCTTCGACACAGACGACAATCTGCTGCAGACATTCTTCAAGCATTACAGACAGTTCAGGTGAGTTTTCTGTAGCAGACGAGCGACATCTTGTCGGAATGTGAATTCCGTCCCTGACTTCAGTTCCATTTCTCCAATTTGAACATTTCAGGGAGGACGTCGTCAGCCTTGAGCGGCCTTGTGATGAAGCCTGCAAGACGAAACTCATTCGAGACATGACCAGCAGACGCTCGTTGCGGAATCGGGAACAACAAAGCTAGAATTCACTGAGAACGGCTCAGGAATCAAGACAGCGTTGAATGAGAAGAAATGACCCACGAATCGAAATCAGCGACATCATCATCGAATCCAGCGCCAGAGCATGAGAGCTCTGACGCGTTGCATTGAACAAACCCAGCTTGCTGATGTTCTATCGCGAATCCCTACGAATAAAATTTATTACCTTATCGAACCTACTGTTTTTCTCCAATATTTTTCAACATGAACGCCGGAACAAACCGAAATGTATCTTTTCAACAGTCACCTCCCCAATAATTTGGATCATCCAAGTTTCGGAATGATCCTCGAGATTATTCATCTTCCGCAACATGTGAAGACCGACCTATACGCTTCCTCGCAGAGCGTAGCTCGACACCAGCTCCACGCAGGTAGCAGCGAGATTGCATCGAAGCCTAATAGGTTTCGTGGACTATCTTCGAAATCGCCAACAAATCTTTTTGTCTCTGCCGCCCGGAGCCCTCCAATTTGAACGGAGCTCAGCGGCTGCAAAATCCCGGTGACATATCAAAAAGTTTCAGAATCAATACCCTCGAAAGCACTTCTCGCTCACGGCAGCCCGGGCCAAAATCGTTGTTTGACGAACAGGCGGACTTCACTTCGACTTCCTCGGCTTGTTCCCGATTGAGGAGGTGCGGCGGAGAGCCTTTCGGGTGCAGCTCCGTCGGATACAGTCGGGATGCTGTCAAGAGGAGCAAGCAGGACTCATCCTAATTGTGTGCCCCGCGTCCATCTTTGTCCTGTTCGGCTTGTCATCGACTGCTGGCTGGACATCAATCCATCCATCTCTTTGTTTGTCCCTCGGGTCCCTTCTTACTTTGAAAAGAACTTGGAGATGGAGGTGGTACAACATGGTGTCATTGTTGAATCCTTTCCCGCTGTCGTCATTATCATTCTTGAAGAGAGCTTTTTCTCTTGTTCTTCGTTCGCCGGCCGTGTTGCGCAGCCGATTCGGAGCGCGCTCTCAAGTGCCGAGGGGCAAGACGGCCGTTTTTGAATTCGGTCGCGTGCCAACGCAAGCGTCATTTGTTGTCGTCATCCCGATACCTTGCTTGGTGCGAGCCCCGATGCGAGCCTAGATTCGAGCTCGGGAAGGCTCCACTGGCGGCATACCAACAAGGAGATGCCCATTACATAAATACTTGTGCTCGCAGCGAAGAAATCAATGAAGTGTAAGCGAACTAAGTCACAGCAGAGAATAGAGATCGGCCCGTCATCCCCGCGTGTAACTTACGGTAATGGGGTTACACCACCGCCGCCGCCGCCACCGCGATGATTCGACTCCCCGACTTCCATCTATGTATGTATGTATGTGTATTTGTGTGTTTCTGCTGTGTATGGGGTTGTGCATCGCTCGAACGGGCGCTCGCCCACTCACCCTGTCCCTATATCAGCGTGGATGTAGGTATGAGCCAGTGGTATCCGACGCGAAAAAGCATCCCGGGTGTCAAGACACATTCAGGATGAATCGACACGAGTCACTCGCAGCACAACACAACTTGATGCGAGCCTCCGAGCGGACCGGGCAGACAAGCTCTCGCTCTTACTCCCAAGCTCATCGCTGCACACGGTGCTCGCACATGCGATCGTGTCGAGGAAGTCCGGGAAAAATCCCCAAAACCTCCACCTGAGCAAATCTTCCGTCCACTGTTGCGATTTTCAAGTCATTCCGAAATCCCGGAAAACAGAAATGCCACTGTTCGTATGCGGATCCCTCAAAAGGATCCAAGGAACATCCGCTCTTATGCATGGCTGAGTCAGGGAAAAAATCTTAATCTCCAGGTTTGCACCGGGAGCAATTCGGAGGATATTCGCGGTATGTATTCGAGGGCACACGACGAAGCAGCCGGATCGGATTCGTATTCGAGGAGAGGACTTTTGTTGAAATTCAGATGTGCCCGGTCGGCAATGAGGCGGGTCAAATCGTTTCACGAGTTTGGGGTTGATGTACGACGATATGAGACCCACTTACGAAACATGTCCCGGATTCTGCAAATCCTTTGTGACCCCGGATGCTTTTAACTTGTCAAAGAGCCCTCAACCCCATTCTAATCGAATAGTAGCGACATTTTTTCTGCGCATATCTCCTCGCAGTTAGCAACCGTCTCCCCTCCTCCTACGCTACTTCCTGCTCCTCTCTTTCTTCCTCCGCTCACAGCAGAGGGAAGATTCGAATCGAGGATAAAATTAGCGGGGCAGGAATTTAATTTCATGCACGACGTTTGACACTGCTGAGTAGCTGTATGAGTTTTCAAACCTAATAAATCTAATTGAGTCTCTCAGCCTTATTAGCCTGTGAAATTAGTGTTTTTTTTTGTTTGGAGAACCAAGTGGGTTTTTCGAGTGAGATTTTCGATGCATACGTCCAGGGATTGAGTTGCTACACAACGTAGTAAGTGCGACGCACCCTCGGAGTACTCTCGGTTGATCAAAGATCCGAGTGACGCTCATTCCATTGCTCTAACATCGGAAAGGACGGAAAGTTCCCTCGGGTGATTTTGTTTCCCTGAAAACCGCGGAAACTTCAAAACCACGCTCCGTATACATTCGCCAAAGTTTAGTGGAAGACACTCTGATTTGTGTGGTCATCGTTGCAAGCGTATGAAAGAAGAACCGAAGTTTTTTCTTTTATAAATGTAAGGTGAAATTTTTATTCTGTTTTGTAGTTTTTTTGCTAATAGATTCGAAATTTCAGTACAAGACTTGTTTACATTAAAATCCTCTCTTCGCATCCTTCTCCGTAGGTTTGTGGCAAACGACACTCCCGGAAGACTTCGTGGAGCCCGGAAGCAGAAGCAATCGTCCATCACAGTCGAGGGACGATACAGCAACTCCATGGTTGATATCGTGTGTACAATGTGTACAAAGTATACATTGTGTGTATAAGGTTTTTCGTTCAGGCTATCACAGATCATTGACTGGCGCCTCAGGTGTGCGGCGGAGCATTCCAGCTTGTAGATCTACGAATACACCCATTGTACGCCTTTGATCAGAACCATGTACGGTACGACGGCGGTCGCCGCCAAACCGCTCACCAAGATTGCTACCGTTTTGAAGTCTACTCGGACAGAGCTCGTGTTCTGCTTTTCTAGGGCTCTTTGGTGAAGTCGCATTGCTACAAACTGGTCGCTCAGGTCTCGCAGCTCTCGTCCAAGGCTTCTGAAGAACTGTAATTGCAGTTCTCTCTGGAGGAAGATATCGTCATTTCGAGGTACGAGGTCAGGGAGGTGGACTACGTCAATGTCTGCAAGCGAAGAGGAGATCACTTTAGTTACGGCGGTCCAGAATGCTTTCAAGCACGAGAGGGTCTTATCTTCTACGGATATACGGGATAGTTCATGATGTCCTTAAAATTATTCAACGCATAGTGTGTTTGTGTCTTTCGCTCGGCTTTGATCGACCGGAAAGTTTCCCGAATTCGTTCGACCCTGAGGTCTTGTGAGATTTTTGCCCTGGAACGAACCTTCTGAGGGTCCTGTTCCCAGCCGAACGGAATTCCCAACGTCTACCGTTTCTTAATCTTTCTGTTCTATCAAAAGCGAAGCAGAGTGGAATCGCACAGCTAGAGTCACATTCAGTTCTCTGCGTTTCCCGAGCCAAATGTAAGTTTCTCATTCGAAAAACCACGGTCTTGTTTGAAATCAAGACTCTGTCCACCGAGCCCGATGTCGGCGACTGGAGCAACCAACGTTTCGCAACGCTGGGTTCCGATGAGCTCGCTCAAACGCGCCCCTCGCATGGACGACAGTCCAAACAGCGTTTCGTACGCAATAGGAAGGAGCGCGCGTAGCTTTCGAATCGAGAGTGCTCGCGAGGAAATTTCCACTGTAGAAGAACTACGTCGCCAGAAACTCCGTCTACCTATGGGCCCTAGGGGCAAGATTCAGAGTACACTTTCAAAAAACCATCCCTTGCACAGATTTCGAACTTCGGGACGGCGCCGAACAAGTTGTCAAGATTCTCACCTTCATCAGCAACAGGAGGTAGCAGGATGACTTCTTCGAAAGCCTCGTTATCACTCGAACTATACTGGTCGTCAGACATTTCGTGTTCGTCGGCAACTTGGTTGTGGAGGGGTATTCTCACTGTCATCTGGAGTCGAAGCCGGGTAGCTCTACGCTTAGCTCTAGTATCCTGGTGAGGTGAAGTGGAACTCAGAATCGAAGCACAGTCACTCATTGCTCGAAGCTGCTTTGGTCTCTCAGAGGCCACGTGCACCTCTTAAATAGGAGTTCGAGGAGGCGGGCGGTTCGGAGGGGAAAGGGACGTCCTCGGTCGCCGCCGGAGCCGTCGCACCAGTAGCGGCTCCGCCGCCGATCGACGAGGGGTGGTCCAAGAATCATGGGGTTGTCTGTGTCTGCCTGCCTGTCTGACTGCCGGCCTGCCTGTGCTTGCCTTGCTTGGTTGCTTGCCTGCTTGCTCGACGAGTGGTTAAGCGAGTCGACTGTTGAACGAAAGACCGCTCGGGGGAGACGCGGCTAGCTGTTCGGGACGGGGGCGTCAAAAGGGACGCGAAAGAAGAGGTTCTCGTTCTGCTCAGAAGCGAGGGGAGTTCGGGACTCACACAACCAAACAGGGGAGCGTGTTGCTGCTGCTGCCGGCTGCCGCTGCCACTGCAAGGAAAGTGGCACTCGTTCCTCCTGTTTTCACTCGGCCAATATTGTTGCCCGACCCAGCATTTAAACATTTGTTCGGGGTTTGAATTGACCGATGGGAACAAGATTCGATTTTACCTGTTGGGCTTGTGATGCAGTGATTCCGGAACTGATTTCGATCTTGAACCTCGACAACGGGCATCGACGCGATTTCTGGATCACACCGGACGGCCTGATGAAGATTCCGCATCCTTCGCCGGAGTACCGGTGAGAACACCCCCAGAAACCATTTCGTCCCAGAATACTATGAAGTCATTGCGGAGGAAAGCCTGCGCTCAAACCAAACCTGAGCTGCCGTATCATTAACAGTATAACTTAAGTTTTAGTAGACTAGGTATAATCCCGTTACATATAACGAGCTTTGAGGATATAGTGGGAAAGGTTCGCTGTGATCGAGTTCCGGTAAATTGTGTAGATCCTCAAACGACCCTAGAGGTACACGTTTCGATCCATGAAAAACTCGTCCGAGGTTCTCACCGTCTGTGAGAGTTTGAAAGCTCTCGGTTCCAAATGGTTCAACTGAGTGAGTCAAACTTCCCGAAGTTCCCGGAACCATTAGGAGCAGGTTGAAGCTCAAGATGTTGAAATGGGTCAATCCGTGGGTCGTTTGCTCCGCTCGCCCACACGCCCGCCCGCTCAGATGCTATGGCGTGTGCATGGACGTTCATGACAAGGAATATTGATGTTAACCTCATCTTTAGCCCAGAGCGACTACACCCTGTAGAGGCAGGCGAGTATTAGCGTCGTCATCTTGTGTATACCCTACTCGCGACCCCTTCTCTCCCTTTCGACCCCTAGCGGTCCCTACTGGACCCCCGGCCCCGAAGCTACAGCGTACCCATCCCCTCTAGATCGTGGGGGGGCCTTTTGAACAGGCTTTGAGCGGACTTCTCAACGATGACTGTACTCTGTGAGTGAGGGAACAGGACGACAGCGAGAATTCATACCGACATGGGCTGGGTAGGAGGGTAGGGTAGGGGGACGAGAGGGAGAGATGGCAACAGCGAAGGGATGATGTTAATAATCATCATCATCGTTGAGGTATTGACAAATTTGTTTGCGAAATTGATGAGCCACAAGTTAAGCTACTGAGCTACATTCGCGCAGTTTCCTCCGAATCCTTTCAGCCTCCCGATCGCTCGTTTCCGTTCAAGTCGTTCGTTAGTGGGCGACCGAGGACTTGGCTCGGAAGATTTTAGTTGGGCCCTGGCTGAACGGCGGCGTGAGTGCGATGGATTCGCTGAACAACTCTGAATGTATTCACACCGTCCAAATAGACTCGGCATCTTTTCAGACCTGCCATTACGCTACATAAACAATCACAGGTGGGCACAGTTGGATTTCGAATAGTCATCGTTATTGAAACTCCACAGTGTTCCTGGGCTGGTCACTTCTTATTTTTTATTGCGAGTAAACAAAAACAGGTGTCGACCATATCAGTCGTTGAGCTCGTCAGTGCTCCGAGTGATATATTCCTGCAATCTAAGAGATTTTCGCTCTAAAACTGTTCAAGTGCTCTTTTTTTCCGCCTGATTTTCCCAAGCTCGTCTGTTTTGTGCCCGACCCCTTTGAAAAACTACTCTAATCGCCACTTGAACTCGGAATCCTAGCGGAAACATTTGAGGATCGACACGTATGTTGGTAGCGATTTGACATACGATTTCGAAAGTGCACACCAAGTGGACTTTGAGCAGCATGCGACTCGTTCAATGGTCTCGTGAGCGGGCGTCAGAGGTGCTCTCGGAGCATCGGTCGATGCGAGTTATCGATTCAGGTTTTGATCGGTGAAATGTTTGGATGGAGAGTTTGGTTTCGAGAGGAAAGGTTACGATCTTTATCAGGGGTATTTCGTTGACCTTCCCTGCCTCTCTTCTCATTTGTTTGAGTTCAGATAACGCGAGCTCGTTTCCGCGCATGATTACACCTGGCGTTTACGAACATCTCGAAGGGATGTTGAAAAGTTGCTGGAGAGAGAGAGAGTGAGGTTTACCAGTGCTGAGAGAAAATGTAGCCCTCAGTAATGGTTGACGTGGCGGTTTTGATAAATTGTTCGTTAGATACGTCAATGATCAAACTGGTTTGATTGATGAGCTTTTTTGGGAATGCATTCAACGTTGAACGAGCGAGGACAGTACAGCAGAAGAGTACGGCTCCATCTGACGGTATTCGTCAGACAAACCAACGATTTGCAAACTTTTAAAAGTTTCTCTTGAATCACGGTCGCCTTGACGGCCCGTCTTATGAACCCGTAGACACGTATCGCTGCATTCGCATCCGTTTCCAAGCTTGAGTACATGAAAGAGTCTGTCTCAGAGTTTCGGTACCGAACTCCACGCTATGTGGAGTCGTCGAGAAGTTCTTTCGTTTCGTTTTGACAGCCTATCGAGAGAAGATGAACGCCGCGCCGCCTTCACAGCTATAGCACACATCGAATCGAAGGTGAATCCAAGAAACAATCGAGTTTGGTTTCGAGTCCGATTGCCCGATCAAGCCGGTATTGATCAGTCATCGAGCTTGACCGTTTCGGCACCAATATTCTTGGCTTGCTCACACATTGTCCTCAGGAACCTAAAGAACCAGAACGAATCGGCCGACAATCGTTTCGAATAAAGACCACCTGCGCGCTAATCGACGAGCTCTGAAAATTTCGACGCCTCGACACTCATCAAGAGCCCGTGAACTCGGCGCGTCGTTGTCCGAGATCGCCTCAGAAGAGTTTCGGAGCCCATGTCGTAAATGATTCGCAGTTCCTTCCGTGAAATCTCGAGTTGGAAGTAGGGTTGAAGCAACCTCGACATTCCATGAAACAAAGGCTTCACGTCTGCACGTGGTGTTCTCGAGCTTCGCAGAAACAGTTCTGAATCAGGTCAAGTCCATTTTGGCCAGAGTGAGCACAGCAACAGACCGAGCGGATTCAACTCACCAACAGTCAGGGGGTTCATAGTCCTGAAGCTCCGTTTGTTTCTCGGTGTCCAGTGTCGGAGATCATGCGTTGTGCGGTTGTCGCGCAGAAGTCTCGATTCGGAAAGCATCAAGTGCTTTCGCCGAAGTAGGCTTCGAACCCGAGTCGAATCTCGAAGCGTTACTTCGCACGGCAAACTTCTCCAACTCGAAGCTCCAAGCAACGGTCCCCGAAGTGAGATGACGCAGTTCGAAACGAAGTTCCCATGATCGCTTATCATGATGTGCCAATTAGAGGACCTCCGAGAGATGAGGTTGAGCAAATACGTCCGAAACCCCTTTGAGGTCGACCCAAGTCTATCGATCTGCTCATCGCGCGATTCGTCAGAAACATCTTTCGCACATGATCGAACAGGTTTCGCCTTCGTTTCTTCGGCTCGCTCCGGTCGCCGGTTCGTGAAGTACCGTTCGTCGTTTCGACGAACGGGAGGTTTCGCGCGAGTCATCGTGATGAAACATGTCCGCTTACGGCCGCTCGCCCCTGTTCAGTCTGTGTGACCGAGCTTCGCCCCCCCGACAGGCGACTCACCCCCGCTCGCCGTCCGACCCCCGGACCGCTTTCGTTCGAACCGCAGCCGGTTCGGACATGCTAGGGCACGAGCTGAGAATCATATGAGAATAAGGAAGCGGGCCAGCGAGCGAGCGAGCAGCCATCTGTTTGAACCTTGAACACAATGACGCCAAGAGGGGTTTGGAGGCCACGAGCCGCAGGTTGAACAGCATCAGGTGGCGATGCCTCGGAGCCAGTGACCGACTGAAGAGAAGTCGAGAAGAAACCTGTCGCCGGGTGATTCTGCAAGTTTTGCGCTGGCGTGAGAACTCATCTGGACCTTGCTTCGGACCCAGACAGTTTCGGGCAGAATCGTACAAGATCGGTCGTGATGCCGGTGGCTACGTGAGAAAGTTTTCTAGCGATGCAACGCGGCCAGCTGCGATTCCCAAAGCGGCTCATTTCTGAACTGCGAACGGGTTGGTGAACAATATAGACATCAGGCTTTCAGCGATTGAGCGCGGCGTTCATTAACTGGGTAGACCAAAACTCCCAGGATTGTGAAGGTGATCTATGCATGTTATGGTTTGTGCACAAACCCACAAAACAGCCCCACAAAGGCATGCACCAGAACACGCGTGGTTTGCGACTAGCTAGCTGTCAGGGAGGCAAAGGAACGGGCTCATCATTCTTTGTTAAGCACGAGTAGAAAACAAACACATCAGCAAACATACATACATACATACATACCTACGGAGACATAGCATACAAACAGATACAAACGAATAAACAAACGACTGATCAACGGAGCACGGACTCACAGTGCAGCGATGTCGAGATGCAATATTCATAAGTGTCCACCGGGGTCATTTGGCAAATCAAGATAGATATGGATCATGATCTGTGGTGCCGCCTCAGAGTGGACGTCTTCGATGTGGGGTCGAGCGATAACGATAGCTAAAACAAGTGTCCCATTTTTCACGACCACCATAGTCAAGGTGGCGATACGATGCGCTCTGAGGGGCTTCCCGCCACTGAACGATCACGAAGGCGAGAAAGTCTCGCGTTTTAGGCGCTTGCACGGTCCCGGAGTGCGCCCTCATCGAAGAGCGGGTGTTTACCCGACTCTCGAAGATTTCGACTTTCGGAATGGCGGACTCCACACTTTTGGTCACCTCAGGCAATGCCGAATCGAAGACGCTCCTCAAAGATGGATCATAGGAATCTTCGGAATGAGAACGGATTTGAGTTTGAGTCAACTGGTAAAAGCTCTTGATCGGTTCTTCTGATGGATTGAACTCGCGAAGAGCTCAACTCGGAGCACACTCGGATCGACTGGTAGGAATCAAGATGGAAATAGGTGATGGAGACAAGATTCAGAAGGAAATATGCGGTCTGGGAAACTTCAAATACCATCAATTATTCGAATCAAATCCCCTCACGCCTAGAGCCACACCCTCCGTTTAGCATAGGGACGTGAGCGAGTGACCACAGGGGTCTCTGTATGAGACCGTTTGCCTGCCTGCTTGACTTCGTCTGTCCGTACGTCGGTGAATCCGCTTGTCTGTCTTGCAAAGAAGAATCTATGAGACGACCGTGCATCCAATCAGGCATGCAGTGTGCCGAGCGGCCGAGGAAGCGACCAGTTTGCCAGCGTCCCTCGTTCGTCTGCCATCGAAGCCGAGTGAGAATCCTCTCACTACGTCTCCGAGCGAGTCATCTAGGCGTTTGGTCGCCAGGCCGAGATTTACAGGATGACTTCATTCAGATGCCTGCCGGCTTCGTGGCCGGATGAACGGACGAGAAAGAGCTGCGAACGATTTCCACCGCAGCACGAAGACAATCGGGCACACCATTAACACTCTTAACGAGATTGCTTCACCGGGCTCATTGGCTAAAGGGACTCGCTCACTTGCGCGCTGAGCAACTTGCATCCCTTCTCTATGCGGCGAATACCGGGGTAAGAGATGAGAAGAAGAGGGAAATAACGATGCTTGCCCCAAACTTCTTGCCAAACAACTTCGAGACACAGCTGCACAACACGAACAGCTTGAGGGGACTCCGGAAGGAGCCGTCCCCGCCGCGTCGCCGTGCGAACTGTGCAGAGCGTCTTGCCGAGCTCATCCAGAACTTTTACATCGAGCCTGCGCTTCCTCAGGGTTTTCGTCGTTTCAACCGACGAAAAACTCAAACCTCAATCTTGACAAAATGTCCAGATTACCACAAAGCTGGAGTTTTGTGGTATTGTTGGTAATGTGAACTCGTCCGGGGTCTATCCGTGAACAGATGTGGAAGAGGTGAGTGCTCCGAGCAATCTGAACAACTGACGGAACGAAATTTCCCATATCTCGTCGTATATTAATCAGTTCTAACCAAACCTGTCAGCAGTTGGCTAACGAGGCTATATGCAAATAGTTCGCAAACACCGTGGACAGTCACACTTTCGGGGCAATCGCCAGCCGGAATAAGGGAGCGGGGGAGCGTCACAGGAGCTAAGAATGCAGCGCGAGCAGGGGGCCGGGGAGAATCGAAGTAAAACGAGGGACGGCGCTCGAAAGGGGACCTCGAAGAGACGCATCGAAGTGAGCCGACGACGAGTCAGTCAGGAGAGCCTTCGCAGAGCGGGGCGCCACGCCAAAGGGGCGGAATTATGTAAATGCCGATACGAGATAAACCCTGAGTAAATAGAGGACAGCCCTGATGAAGATGCTTTAATTGAGTTCGTTTCGCCCGCGGGCCTGAGATAACCAACCACAGATTTATGTCATCCGAACTCCGTCCAGATGCGCGTTCCCGCTGCCGCTACCGCTGGCACAGCCGAATTTTAAAGCCTTATGCATAATTAAGACAGCGCTGTAGCTTCTTCCTGTCATACTTTAACTTGTCTTGTCTCTGCTCGTCCGTAATTGCATTAGAGGCTCACTTAGGATCACCGAGCGAATGGCTGGGCAAGCGAACGACGACTCGATCGTCAACCGCGCACCGAGACACAACTCAGGATCAGGACATCTCGCAGAAGAACTCATACTTGCGCTAAACGCTTTCGACGACTGTCGGCCCTCGAAGCTGCTCATCTGATGTCTTGAAAGCAATTTACACTGTTCCGGGAATTTCATCGTTCTGCGACACTATCACCTAGCACACCAACAATTGCAATCTTCTTTCCCGAAAATATTGCGTATCTTGTTCCCAGAGCGTAATCAGGGCGAATTTTGGCAACGCACCGAGAATTTCCGAAGTTTTCCGTCCCTTACTGGACTCAGCCGAGGTTACTCGGCTGGGGTCGTGCCACGAACAGCGAAGCGCAAATGGCATTGAGGGTTAGCCTAAACGCCTGTCGGTCTTTTTGTAGTGGTTATCGCAAGCAACTTGCGAGCGCTCGGTCGACACCGATTACGGATATTGTTCGTGGAAGTCCAACAACTTTCGGCAGAATCCGGGTGATGCATCCATTGTCTTTCGCCCACCTGAGGCTCACTTTTCGCTTCAGAGCCGCTTATCGGGTGGGCGTTATCATCGCGGCTTAACTTGCGCAAAACCCTGCATCTTAGGTAAATGAGAGGACTCGCGCGAATCAACACCTCGTCGAGTCGCGGCGACGGTCCTACAACTCTCCCGAGGTCTGGCTGATTTTTCTTCCAGAGTGTCGGGGCGACTGAAACGAAATTTTGTTCATGAGCAACCACTCCGATAGCTTTAGCGGCGCTTACACCTTCAGACAGAGAAAAATTCGCGTAAGAAGAAGTTTTATAGCTAGGTTGGGGTGATTCGGGGTCCTAGATTCCGAATCTGAATACCGATTGTTCGAATTCGCTCTAGTTTTGGTGATACATCGACTTTCGGATTTCGTGACTTTGTCTGCTCCAGGGTGAGCCAAATCCATGAGAATTTGGTATCATGTAGACCTATAATAGAACTATCCCTGAGGAAATTTTCGTGCGATTCGGGTCCGCGGTCGCTGAGTTAGAGGAGCGCAAAGTTCAAAAATGGCGGCGAAACGCTGAGAGCTTTCCTCGTCTTCAGCTGAGGTCGAGAAAACTATGCTCGCGAGACCTGCTTCCCTTGACCTCGTTGTAGGGGCTCCACTTACGAACCTTTCAAGACAGAGCTGAGCTCAATCGGATCACCCGTTCAGCCCTAATTCACAAAACAAGGAAAACACTGAAAATCGATTTAACAGCGAAACTAGAGCGAACTCAGACAATCGGTCTTCAGATTCGGAATCTACGACCCCGAATTACCTTGACATAGCTATCAACTTTCATGTTGCGTTTTGGCTGTCGGGCAATTTTTCATGCTCGTCATTTTGTTTTCGCCGCCAAGTTCGTCGGGTGTCGCGGCCGGAAAACGTACCGACTCGTGGGAGTGTATAACCTATAACCAAGTGAATAAACTAACCCGGAGCCACAAGTGTCTGGCTGAGTCTCTGAATGGCACCAAGGCATGGTAGTTATTCCGTGCGATTAAACGACCGGGTTGCGTTCGTCTTGGAGGAATCCATTGTGCGCTATTGGGAAGCCAATGACTGTGAAATGATCTTCCCTAGCTATCGAAGCTCTAATCCGGAGCTGTAAACGAATATAAAAGGCTTCATCCTAACTCAAGATCCGTGATCTGAATTACGACCCGGCCCTAGTGATAAAGTTGTTCAGGCGAAACCTCGGCAGCCCATACCCGCTTGAGTTATACCAGAACGCACGAAATTACGTCGAGGTGCGATTGTCGAGTGTCGCCTGCCATAGATCGTTTCAGCGAATGGATTCCGGGCTTCGTTCGCGCAGATGTGAAGGTTCAGGTGCCATTGAGGTTCACTGGCAAGAGCGACAACCATCGTAAGAGCAACAACAACGACAACCACACAACGTTAACGACAAGAATGTGCGAGGTACTTGTTCTCGCTCGACACGAGGCGTACACTACATGCTCTGTCGTAGGATTCGTGATAAACATCTGGCTCCGTCATTGACTCACAAGTCTATGAATCTTTTTGTTCCACGGACGTCACCTTGTCCGCACCGAGGGCTCACCGGTGGAAATCGGGTCGAGCTTGCCTTGAGGAATGAAAAGGAAGGGAATCACTTCCATCCAGTCTTACCACGTGCTAAGGAAAATCATACATGGAGAAACTTTCAAGATGGAACTGACGCTCTTTCTCTGCACTACATATGATACCAGTTCCGTTCGCTTCAACTGACGCCGAGAGCTGCGGAGTGGAGTTGACGTCCACGCTATCGATCCGGAGACAAACTTTTCACGGTGATTTCAAGCGCGTATGAAAAACCGCGCGGGTGATGAATGGAGTTCTGTGGATCAGGCCCTAGATCCGGTCATTAAACCGAGCATAGGCCGAGCGTGGGCCGCAATTAAACGCGCCGAAATTCGAGGATGTAGAATTGATCCCGAATCCAGTACCAAAGGCTAAAACCATGCAGCGTGACATCCTAGACGCAGTAGGCAATTACGGCAAGGTTTGATACCGCGAACCGTTCGCGATATGCGGAAGGCGCACGCTATGTTTCTCATTACGAGAAGTGGGTCGACGTGGTCGTTCCGTTCATGTTGAGCATCACTACCACGCGAGTTAAAACCCTACTTCGTCGCAGAATCCACGCTGTGTTGTCCTGCAATCAGTGAGTCTCTAAATCAGCCAGGAGTTCGTTCGTCCGTCCGTCCGCTCAGGAGTTGGAATATCCCAAAGTTGAACTTCTATCCCGAAGATCTCCTCGACGGTGACCAAGAGGACCGGAAATGGTCAGTGAACGCTGATCGTAAATTATCCCGGGTGCCTGCACTTCTCCTGCCTTCTCAGAGCCGAGTTGTACTGACAGTCCTCTTGTCAGGACGTGGTCAACCAAAGGGTTGTGGACTCGACACGCGACCACAGGCCTTCTAAATAGGACATAAGTTGCTCATCGCGCTCGGTTCTTCCGACGACCACGACGACAACAGCAACAGCAGCAAGAGACAATGAGCTGACATTTATTGGCCCAGATTCGAGTCAATGATGAGCCTGAGAGAGCGGGCGGGCACGCAGGCGGTCGAGCGAGCGAGCGATCGCGCGGAATCTTCATCGATGTCCAGCTTTGATTCGTGCTGGTTTTCAGTCAGTCAGCGAGCCACTTGGAGACTTTAAAGCTGTCACCACAGCAGCAACAGTAGCTCAAGGCTGCGCCACGCAGCGAACATTCCCAGAACCAATCGAGAATACAACCATTTCACGTGGACCGACCGACCGCGAGCGAGCTCTCTTAGGGCACGAGCTATCCCCTCCTAAAGCAAATACCAGCAAATACCGCCCATGATGCGATGTGCTGTGCTGTAGCCGTGTAGGTTACCAGTACATGGGTAACACCATTTGGGACGCTCGACGCCGGCCGGCCGGTCCGCACCTACAACACACATATCGTTGCAGACGCTTAGTAGCTGAACACTTTCCCAAAATCGTAAAGTTCTATTCGCGACGGGTAATTGGCACTTGGGCTCTTGGCTGGGAGAGTTTCAAATCCCTCTCCCATAGAAAAGATTTAGGACTGGGATTTCGATATGCACCGCTGGTGACGTCGTTACACGGCGATTCCCGTCATGTACGGTCATGTTGCTGGCCGCCTGCCGGTTCCGGATCACTGCCCTGCTTACGATACCCCACCGTTCGGCGTCCGCCTCCTCCTCCTACTTCTCGTGGTCGTCGTCGGCGGCGTCGTCGTCGACTACGCTGACTGCACCAACTACCTACTAAGAAAGAGCCAACAACCGATCGACCGAGCAGCGGAGCGACGAACAGACACAGAGTGACTGACTGGCAAATCATAGCTTCCGATACTTAACGACTCAAACCTCGGCTCACAACTCGTGGGAATCAGATCAATACACAAAGGTACTTTTGTACTTTCGCCGCTGCTGGTGCTAACGACTATCGACCGAACTGGAAACCGAAGCGTACGAGCCTATGATTCGCAAGTCACGTTGCATGAGGTTGTCGGCGAAATTTCCAGATGTATTTCGAGAAGAAGCAAAAAGCTGGAAAAGAAAAACGTCAATCAGGAAGAATCAGAACCCTGAATCCCGGGTCCATCCAGGGATCTCCAGTGAGGGAAGCTGAGCTGATCTACAGTGGTGTTTGGAGTTTGTCACTGAAAACAGGCTCGGGCAGCGTAGAAGTCACTGATATCAGGGGCGTTCATTAGCCAATAACAGATGCATGCGAAGGACAAGGGTGCTTTGGTTGGCTGGCTGCGTGGCCGCTTGGCTGGTTATATGTAGCTTGTCTCAGAAGACATCACTGTACACAGTGAGGAGGGCGACTTTCATTGCTATATCGTCCCGCTGTAAATGAATCGAGGGAGTGTAATACGACGAGTTCCGGTGGGCAAGGCTTCAATAGGGCACTCCGTCGTCGGTCCTTTCGTCGTCGGTCCTTTCGTCGTCGTGGTAGGGTCGGTCCCCTCCGAAAGGCGGTGAGCATTTACTGCACCCGGACTGACAGCCGTTTCCCACTTGAAGTTCTGACGAGGTGCATTTAGACTTCCGAGACGGTGGAGCAACAAGGAGGGAGAACTCGCCTGGCCCCGTGAAAGTTTACGGGAAGAGTCGCGCACAACAAATGTTTCGGATCCAACATTTTTTGGAATCCAGTCCTTTTGTTGAATTTCTTGCTTTCGACGCGAGCGTGACAGACTTTTAACGTCTGATGGAGATGTTCGTCTCGATCAAAGCACGAGGAAACGTTGGAGTTCATTCAGAGTCGTCTCACAGTTACCTTATTTGGGGAAAGATTCTGGGCGTTGCGTCCCTTGACCCTGTCTCAAACAAGGATCGGGTTCACTTGTAAAGAAAAATAAGTCCATTAAGAACGAGCGATGCTAACAGTACGGAGCAGGAAGATTGAGCGACACACTTCCGAATGCCCTCGGTGAGTGCACAGACCAATTGGCGTCCCAATGTCATTTTTTACCGGAACTGTTCTGCGTCGCAACGGATCTACCTCACTTCCCAGACATATGTAACGAACGGCATAGAATGCGAAATCCGGCCCAAACACCAAAACGATCGGAAGCATTTGCGAAAGAGTATTCGCTAAGATTCGCGTCAAATCCCGTGTGGTTCCCGGCCTATGATCCGGATATATCTGAACAACGTTGTCGTGAGCTCAGAACCATAACTTCGTCACACCTTTCCTCGTGTTTCCGCGGAAACCACGGAAAACTGTGGGAAGAAAGGAATAGACTTCAATAGTGCCCGAGTTGGACTCGCGTTGCATTCAACTATGCTTCACTTCTTCGATTTCAGCGAAAATTCAACGCAGTCACCCAGTATACGTTTCGCGCGGTAGCTCGTCAGTTTACATCGATGTCAGCTGGCCCGCATGTGAATTGAATCTGAACCATTCATCCATTGTGCGCGATATTCTTCCTCAAACAAGTTCCCCCACTCTACTTCAGCTCGACATTTCCGCCGAGTGCTGTTTGTTTATCATTCCCTCAGCATTTTTCCGCTTTATTAGAGGACAGCAAAAGCCCACGGGTCGGCGGCGGTCCTCATTTGTCAGTGACCGAACTTGCCTATTGTTCTGATTCCACGAGCAGCCATTCTCTGAGATACCCCCACGCGACTAACCTTTCCTCCGTCGGTCCCCTCATCTCCCCCAGCCGCTTCCCGTCCCGGCCCCGGGCACCAACCACTCCGATACTCAGGGAACAAAACAAAGTCGTACTACAAATTGTTGTATGCCTACCTGAAGGCTTGATTAACGAGTTGCAGCAATGCAGAAAGCCTGTTACCGAACTCTTCCGTTTACTGGTGGAAATTTATGATGCTATTTGTTCTCTTTTGTTGGTTACGATCTCGGCCGAGGGTCACTTAACGGATCCTCTCCCGATGATTCGATCCCGGAGTCCGATTGCTGTACATACTCGACTTACATTTCGTTGCTGTTCCGGCACATCATCGACTCCTGAACACCTGGATGAGTTGGCAAGTCGACGAAGGCTCAAGCTTTCTTCCTCGACTCGAGGTGTCATCGGAAGATTCTCCGCTCTAAATTACTGTGGACAGAGGCCGGCCGGCCGCTCGCCCAATCACGATGGAAACGATGAGCGGAGGGCGACCGAGACAATTGAAAAAGGAGATTGGAGCTTTTTTAGCTCCAGGGCATCTAACGAACATAATTAGAGGTGACGAAGACAACGGTGCCAACGGACAGTTGAACGAACTTACCAACTCCCTGTCTCTCATACGAGGTGATGAGCTTCTGTTCTTCTTGGCGCACTCGTTCGCTCGGATTGACAGTTGGTCGGTGGGTCAGAGGGGGAGACGGTGGAGCCGGGAAGGCAAGATGAAACTCTCTCCGCGACTCTCTTCCTCCCGATCCGATGCCCAAAGACCCGTTGACCGGTGATACATCATGTGACAAATTCGCTTCTCTTCCGGACGAGCGTCTCTCGACGATGATTACGGCGAGTGCGAAACTGTTGAACTCTCGTGAGGCACCATTGAACACCGATTGTGCATAGCGTTTTCAGGAAGTGCCGCAAACTCTTGTCGCTGACGAATGTTCATCGAGCGTGACCACACGCAGTCGATCGACGGCCGAAAATCTTGTTGAAACCCCGCGATCGTTGCCCTTCGACGGGAGCAATGGTTCATTCTTCTTCTTCATCTTGTCGACCTCTGATCTGATTGATCTCCGGGAGCGATCGATTCGTGGTTTTCCACGGGGAATTGACTTTTGGTTGAGCCGAGGCCCAATATTCATGTGTTGCGAAAATTGCGATGCGCAACATTACATACATCAAAGGAGACGGGTCAGGAATCCGGGCTCGGCGAAGGATTCGAGTTCGAATTGAAAGGGTTTGACGCAGTACACAACCACCTTCGGGTTCAGAGAATCTAATTTCCTCCGAGGAATCTCTGTCTCGCTCCTGTTCAGAAAAAATGCTGGAGGTGCAACTCGACGACAGCTGAGTTTGTCAACTCAGGAGCCCGAGAGAATTAGGCGAGCTCGGTGAAGCGCATTTCCGACAGGTTTGAGCGGGTTCCAGATTAGGAAGGGGAATCTTGAGACAAAGACTTTCCTGACGACGACCAAGACTTACATGACAAGCATTGTGAACCTCCGACAATACTTTGAGCGAATCCGTGAGTCTCAGACACGCTGCTACCGGATTATAGAAACCGCCATGGGCAATTGAAAGTCGATCGCTCCGAAAGGGGGTCCATTGTGCTCGGAGTCGAGAAGAACTCCATTGTTGGTCCCTCGCGGCCCCTATTCGTCGGACTCCGCTCCCCGGCATCTTGGCCTGTCTGGCGTTGATGATGACGTTCAATATCGGCCGGTTAAACTCGGAAAGTGAGACACGTCGAGTGGTTAGAGGAAATCACGGAACCAGATCGAACGTTCACCGCCCGTCGTAGTCGAGAGGGAACGCACCCAGACAGTTGTTGCGAAAGCCTTTCAATAGTAAAGTGAGTGAACTCAGACTGTTGGCGCAAAGGAGATGCTCGAGAGTGTTTGGACAGATGGGTAGAACTCCACGAGTCATATCAGCGAGTCCGCACAAACGCGTTCACAGTTGTAAATCAAGCGAGAAGATTCGTAGTCGAAACAACGCTGTTTTCTAATCTCATTCGAAGTGCGCAGTAATCCTCTTGACGCGTGTGAACATCTTCGGAGCCATTTTTGCTTCATGTTTAATTAAAGCTTGCACTCGCTCGCTCTCACAACTCTTGCGCTCGAACGTTCCTCAAGAAGATGGGCTGCTGCGTATCACCCTCCAGTTGTCGGTCTTGAAAGATCGGAAGCCAGTGACATGACATCCTCCATCAGGACGCTCAAAATGCGCGTCTTCTGATCGAGAAACTGCGAGCATAGGCCACGTCATCGTTATCATGGAGGTCCAACTTCACCGCCACAGACGTACAACTTGAGGATCAGGACGGCAAATAACATTGGAGGTGTGACGCGACAAAAACAGGGAGTTCATCCACAGGTTGCGTTGCGCCGTACCGCAAGGCCGGGTGCCCGACCGCCCGGAGCTCCAAATTGGTTGCTCCGCCAACTCTCATGGGAGAACACCATCGAGGACTCAGGGCGCGGTCATTCAGTTCAGATCTTCATTGAGAAAAGTTTTGTCGAGCTCCGCGAGAGAAAAAAGAGTTGTTTCATTTAATTTACGACATCCGAATTTACGACTTTCAAGCGCAGAGAATTCGATAGAGATCATCTATTCCCATCGCATCGGCTGCGGCTCATATCGTAAAACGATTGGACTCGTTGAGTGGAATCGCATCCTAAATCTCAGAAAATAAGAAAAAACTGCAAACCGCGGCGGCATTGTGCGTCGTCGGCAAATCTTATCGAGCCTCTAATCCAGTCCAGTTCATTCAGCTGGTGCTGTTGTGTTGATTCAACCCATTAGGAGGCTTCTCTTCACAAGGCCATCGCTCGCTCCGGGCAAGTTCCGAGTGCTCGCAGCCTGGGGCCATATCTGGTCATATCTCCAGATTAACTTCTCCACACGCGCCGCGATTCTATCTCTTGAAATATGTCATTCCCATCGGCTTGGTCGCTCTTCACCGCAGTGGCTTTTGGTTCTTAGGCTTATTTATAAAGGATTTTAAAACAGGGTTATCGGTTGCACAGAGATAGCGGGACAAATATGCTGCCTCCGCCGACGACGACGACAACTCGTGACCGTAGTCCCACGTTCCCTCGCCCATCCCCTAATAAAAGGATTGAACAAAATTCTTATCTGTGGGAACTCGTCTTCGAGCCGCTCGACGGTAATCCTTTCGAGGACGATCGAAGCGAGGACTCCTCTACAGTCGAGGGCTGGGCACCCTCTGGAAAAACACTACAACTCGATCAGATGCTAACGAAAGTACTTCACATCCAGCGTTCTCACATTTCTAATGAGATACAAATCTCTAGCGCCATTTTGTTTTCCGCTAATTTAGCGTGCAGGAATTTGGGGGGTCTGTTGACTTTTGGGGGAGGTGTCAGTGGGTGGATGGGGGATGGGAATGATGAAAATCGGGGGTCGGGTGGGGGTGTGATGAAAAAAATCACATGGGGGAGGTTGAGAATTGGGGACGGGGCGTCAAATGCGTAGGCTTGTGAGGAAACGGCCCAAGAAACACTGGGGAAGTCGCTCCGGATGTTTTTGCGAGCGGGAAAATTTCAAACTTTTGATGATTGATTGGAGTTTAGATGAATCGATGCATGTAGGTACATGCAAAGTCGAAGTGCGATTGAGTGACTGAGTGTCGACTCGTATCGCACGAGTGGGAGGACTAGTTGTTGGGGAGTAGGGGCGAGAAATCGGCTAAATAGACGACGATGATTTTTATCGACGAGTGTTTATGCAAAATAGGTTCTCACGTTACACTCACGAAGAATCGGATCGGCTCGATTCCCATTGTGACATCGTGTCGCTGCTCTCTTTTCTCCGCTCTGCTCTTGTTCTCTTATCTCGGATGTGTGTTCGTGTGTGTTTTTGTTTTTTGTTGTATCCGGAGCAATTTGTTAGCACTGACACTCTATGAGTTACTCTTCTCAGCCTCGAGAGCGACTCGGTGTGCGCGAGCGCCGCCGCGAGCCGACTCCGCATCGTGGGTAGTGATGTCTGATTGACTTTGTTGCATTGCATGACGTGCGCCGACAGTCTGACATCAGGCCCGCATCAGCTGCTCTCAATTTCGTTCCCAAGCGGATCTGGCGGTACCTTGCTGGCGAGGAAATACAAGAAATCTCGGATATTCCCCAAGAAGCTGAGGAAAATGCCCAAAGTTCCGCCCAGAAGTTGTAGGCATTCACCGAGCTCCTTCCACGAGAAGTCCGAAGGCACTCGGGCTCGAGGCCGAGGTCGTTGTGCAATGCAGAAGTCGGCACTACACGACCGAGGGTCCGTTTGCGAAAGTCACACGACCCCGTGTCAAGTGGCGGTCGCTAGGTCACTCGCAGACGAAAGCAACAACAGAACACACGGAACAAGATCCTGAGTCTGCATCCCCGAAAGATGCATGGGTTTTGGCGGAGGAAGAACAGGAAAAAAAAACACGAATTGTAGACACGCACACAAACAGTCGCATCTTGCATCCGAGCTGGGCAATTTGTCAAAGCGGCAGTTTCTCTCCAACGCCTATGAGTCAATCGCCCCGAGCAGCGTGTTTTCTCTTCCACCTCTTTCTCATCGTACTCCTTCCATTCTCCTCCCGCTCCCATATTTGACTGAATTCCCTGAAGAACTGAACAATTTCTCTCTCGAGCACTCGGAGACTTGCGGTTTGTTTGCCAATTTGCGACGAGAGCTGCTCCGCTTGCCTTCAGCAATCCTGCGCCCGATCTCGAACATTGATTTGCCTCCGATCCACACAAGAGTGGCCTAAGGACTTGCATCGCAGTTACTGCACCAGTCTGGCATCCTACGATTCCTGTACTGTCTTCCGGAGCTCGACGTCTCGGACTTCAAATACTTTTTTTTTAAAACTTTCGGTCCTTTTTCCTGGGGGTATAATATATTTTTTTATTTCCCCAATTCCCTGGTCTAGACTCATGTTCCGTTGCATTCGGAACGCTCTGGTCACGCACATGTTCGGCCTGCGTCAGCCGAGGGAGAAGATCGTTCGAGGATGTTGGCCCCTTGAGCCGAGATTGCTGGAAGACACGGTGGAGAATCATTACGGAGCGTGGCGTGGGAGGATTCGGAACGGAATCGGAGTCTCTGTTTTGCTCGTTACAATCATCAGTTATCCCCCGGGGTGTAATGGACAGGTTAAGAAGGCCTTTTTCGAAACAGCACCCATCATCATGATCGGCTCCACCGGCATCAGCAACAGAAAGCGTCAAGCACTCAGTTGGTCTCGAACGAGCAACAGCCCTACGGTAGACAAAGAACACTGAAACAAGCAAGCGCAGCAACAACCATTAGCTCTCGAAATGTCCGAACCAAAAACCCGTTGTTGCCATAAATCAAGTAAAGTAGTCTTCATTCATTCATTCCTCCGCTCAGACGACCAACCAGGCAGCACTTCGTGCGTCTGTCCGCTCGCGACTCCATTCATCGGGGTAGACCAAGGTCCTGCTGCACCTCATCATCGCGGTGTAGCTAACCCGCTAACCAAGCGGCTCGGATGGCCATGTTAAACCAGTCCCGGAACCAGCCTGCCGACCCTTTCTCTCTCTCTCCCACAATCCATATGCAACAATGCAAAAAGAAAAAAAAAGCACAAGAGAGACCGGACCTAATAGCGATGACGCGAACTCGTCATAATGATCTTTGCTTTGTTCGCTTTGCAAAAAAAGCGGCCACGTGGCCACGCGTCAAAGAGTTTGGGACCTAAAAGAAGACATCATTGTTGTTATATGACGACGAGATTAATGACTGTTTAACAACCCCACCGTTTCGTCGCGGCCTAAACGCGCGAAACTCCCATTTCTTGCTACTTGAAACCCCCCTTCCCCCGTTCACCGTTCCTCTGCACCCCCGATTTTCTGTTCGATTGCCATCATGTTCCTCAACATGGTAGGTATAGCGGTCCTCCGATCTCCTGGTTATGGTTCTCCTGACGAAAGTCCTCAGACTCGTATTTCGTGGCGGGAGGTGTTCCGCCAGCTGTTGACTCGATGTCGCAATCTAAACTAATAGATCTCGCATCGAAGTATTGATTAGCGCTCGCCCGCACCTGAAAGGGTTGCACGTCGGAGGACGGGGGTTCGGCGGTTGCTCGAGGCGAGGCTTCTGATGTCGAGAGCGCTAAATAGCGCTCTAAATTAGGTGATAAATAGCGCGACAAATAGTTTTCGACAACAATATACCGCGACACTTTCTCCTCCGTCTTCTCTTTCAATCGCTCTCTTCGTCTCTCTCTGTCGCTCGAGCTTTCGCCGCCTCGCGCTCGATTTCCTCGATAGACTTGCTCAGCATTGTGCAACTCGAGAACGAGAAGCAAAAGTTTTTGCACTCATAAACGAATTGCGCCCGGGGTTGATGATACAAGAGGCAAAAATTTCGCATTCAGCTGCGTGACACCATTCGTACAGCAGCCCGGATGTATGTATACCTTGTATAGCAGTGTGTTTGTTTGTTCGTACGGTCGTAGATCTGAGTGAGTGTGGGATGGGTTAGCGTGAAAATAGACCCTAATTTGGAAGCGGGCCCTAAAAAACGAGATAATAGGGACTCGGAGTAGATCTCCCCGCACGAAATTTGTTTGAGTTGCGGCGCGGTCGATGCACTCCAGCGAATAGTCATCAACAACCTCTCCTAAACAATGCTCATGCCCAATTACATGAAGTAGCATCGAGGGAGTGGTTTGTTCTGGGAAGTCGAGGATTCCCGAGGAAGCATTGATTCGTTGGAAAATAGTGCTATACCTGAAGATGTTTCGAAATAGGAACGTCGATTGTTGGTTGCGGAGCCCAGCATCACCTTCAGAGAAACTCACCGGATCGTCTTGAC
The DNA here is from genome assembly GCA_028455905.1 of Neoseiulus californicus. Taxonomy (NCBI): domain Eukaryota; kingdom Metazoa; phylum Arthropoda; class Arachnida; order Mesostigmata; family Phytoseiidae; genus Neoseiulus; species Neoseiulus californicus. Next base: position 171,550 of record JAMQGS010000017.1, read on the forward strand.
ATTCGGAAGTCTTTTCTTCGTTCCTTTCAATGTCATCAAACCGTATCTCCACCTGGAAAACTCTCCTTCTGTTACTTGTTCATGAGATTCGCCGACACCGTCGAGAGAAATCACTCAGGTGTTTGTTTGGAAAAGTTCCTTGGAGAACGTGCCCCCTACCCCTCCCCCCCCCCCTCTTACCTCTGTCCCGCGAGCCGGGAGCTGCGAGCTGGGAACTGTGGAAGACGGAAATGAATGGACAAAAATAATTAGTCTGGAGAGGGGGTTAAGAGAAATGATTAACAGGATGTAGTGCACACAACAGAAACACTCTGTAAGCCATTATACCCGGCGAGACCGTCGATTCGCCGAGCCGGGGTGCTTGTTCCATTCACAAGAGAGCTATATCTCATAACCAGCTCTTTACCGAGCTGACTGGGTGTGAATATGAGCAAAAATCATCTGCGGACGAACGCTCCGGTGTTTGCTCCTTCCTATTCCTTTTGTTGATCTCCATTTTTCATCGGTTTCGTTTCCGATTGCTACAGCTTTGAAGCGGTAGCGTGCTGTCAGCTGAATCATCTGCGAATGCCATCTCGAGTGGGAGTCGAATCCGTTCGCTTTCTCATCGCGCGAACGTAACCAGCGGTTGTTAAAGCGGTGTTCCGAGATCTCGAAAGTTGGGTTGACATTAAAGAAATTTGCTTCCCTCCGTTGACGAATAAAAACGAGCGATTTCAAGATTGAACACTGTGCGCGAGTGTCACAGAGAGACGAAGTGAGGGATTTGTGGTGGCGTAGAAAATCAAAGTTATGCCCTTGGTTTAGTAGCGGCTGAGCGAACGACCGACCGAGTGAGCGGGCGACCGAGCAAGCGAACGAGCGATGTCGAGCCAAGAAAAGATAAGTTTAATTTGCATTGGAGAGAACAGAGCCAAGTTTCATATCTCGACGAACGAAGGGTTAGAGAGCAAAGGCTTCGAGACTCGATGAATTTTAAACAGGACCGAACACAGGATTCACGACCGAAAGGAGCACAAGGAGGACCGAAGGAGAGCATAAAGAAGAGGGGAACAAGGAGAAAGCCACCATCACCACCAGTATGCTTCGACAGGGAGCCGGTTGAGAGGCAATTGGTTGTCTGTCTGCTCCTTGATGGAACATGGGCGTGGTTTGAGATTTGTCGAACACCGAGGCAAAGAAGGCTTGCGAGCAGAATTACTCGCACCAATGGCCAGCCATCCGCAGCCATCAAACCAAAAGAGGAACGAGCGCCGAACTTGGGCAAAATTTCAAAAGGAAATTCGTCGAGTCCGGTCGGGCACCGCCGAAGCCTCTTAATCGGGTTGTAGCTTCATTCTCAACTTCGTTTCGATTTAGATCACACGGTGAAGCTGTTATCAAAGATTTTCGAAATCGAGAGGAAATCGTATGCAAATCGTAACCACAAAGAAAAATCTGCGAAGAACTCCCTGGCCACCGGAACAGCCCGAGAACACCAAATGGGTACGGGCAAGGCGTCTCTCGTAAGCTGGGGTTAGCAGTGGCTAGCCTTCTGCACTTTCTGGACTTTCCCAAGGATTCCTCGCGGCAGGACTGTTTTCGTTCGATTTTTCATGGCTCCGATGAAAGTGACCAATGTCCACTTTCTCTCAAATTTGTCTCACTGTTAGATGTGTATTTATGTGTCTGTCACAGGAGTGTGTGTGTGTCTATCCCACATTAATAAAAAAGAGAAAAGCGAGAGTGGTAAACCGCGCAGGGCTAACAAAATGACTTGGGTGGACGGGGAGGGGGGATTCACCACATTTTGTCGATGGCACCAGCAGCATTGACGGCTGGCTAATATATCTCTCGTCGAGGCACTCCTCTATCGCGATTAAATTTCAGAGACCACTGGTCAGCGGGTCTATTGGTTAGAGGTCGTTCGGTCCGAGTCCATGGCCAGGTTGGTGAGAAAAAATCGAAGGCGACGACGACCCACTGACCGCCGACAAACGGCTCGACCTAGCTCGGGTTGCTCTACACACGTGATACGCTGGTTTCATGATTCAGGCTAATATTTGCTGCCGACGAAACCACCATTTGATGACAGCGAAGGGAGAATCTTTATTTCAACCTCGACCACGCCTCGTCGGATGGTTAGCCATTCTATCGGGATGAAATCCGATGCTCTCGATGAAGAAGACCGCAGCTTGTCCATCAAGTGTTTCGTCGCGTGCTCCTTAGTTTGCAGAGGAAGAGACATTTATGAACAAACTTCCCCTGGAGAAGGGGTAACGGTAAGAAACGGAAAGTCATGAAAAAAATCCTCAGCTGTTTCCGCCGGAAACTGGCGGCTTTCAGACGCAAGGTACGTCGTGGAATTCAGTCGAAGCTCAACTCCTCCAAATTACATCTTGGACATTGGTTACGTATCCAAGGTAAAAGTACAAACTGACTGATGTCGACAGGCTCGCGCAAACCACTGTGGGTATTCGCTCAACGCGACAGAGTCAGCGCTCCACGAATGTTCATCCTCACCACAGTTGGTCCATCATTCACACAAGTCTAGGGACAACATTTTTGTCCATAGGGCCCTCCCCGCGGTCCCCGCAAGGGGCTTCTGAAGCTTGTGGCGGGTACCCGTGGAGAATGGAAGCCGTGGAAACCATTCCCGGAATAGCCGGCTGCAGGCATCGAACCTCAACCTCCCGCCCGAGGAAGCGTCACAGTTGCCTACCAGGTTTGAACTTTAGATGCCCACTGCTCAGACCACTCGGCCAACTCGTCGGTACAACATGCTACACCAGTACCACGAAGCATTCCTATAAACTGGGGCAACTTCTATCATGCATAAGTCGCGGGTTATTGATGCTTTTCCGTATCGTTGGAATGCACCGGTGAAGAATTTTCACAAGATACCATATGCAGCTGCGTCGGATTTTCGAAGGCTGAGCCAGGTTTGCAGTTTTCTGGAACCGAATTCAACCGGTTCGCTGGACCGTGACCGTGAACTCCAAGCTCCGCCCGAGCTGAGAGAAGGTCTGCGAGAGGACGACATCGCGAACCGTCGCGCGTCTCGTCGAATAGGACGTTCGGGTTGGATGACGAGGACGACGTATTGCGGATCCCGGCAGCTCTGTACCACAACACGGTGTTCTAAAACCTTCATGTAGTTCCACTTGAACTAGGGCAGGTTTCTCATGTTGCAACATGGAACCCAGGTGCCGCGAAGCCGTGGCCGGGAAAACTCGAGAAGATTGAGTGTTGCCCGATACGGAAGCTCAGATGCATCACATCGCTCACAGCAGTGCCCAACTTCATGTTAACTGCTGCGTGGGCGAATCAGGATCTGTGTAAGGTGTCATGTTATACACGAGCTTGAATTGAGAACAGCAGTTCAGCAAGAGTTTATTGAATCGGTCGCCATCCGTCACGCTGGACGATCAAGAGCGAATTGTCAGCCGCTGGTCAGCGAGGTCGTGTGACCAGAGCTTGTGTGATACGCCGTGTCTGTGTCCCGTTCGTCGATGTCGGCGCATTGGCCTGTCGGGCCTGTTTGGCCTCTGCTACCGAAGTCGTCGTCATCTTCTTCTTCGCGGATCGCCGATAGTGCAAATGTCTGGGTCTCGTGTTTTATTGTTGCCGCTCGCCACCATTTGCCTGGACGATCTCGTGCGACCAAAGACGGTGGACCATATTGAACGAAAAAAGAATCGCAATTTGCTCCTTATGTGGAAGACATAGTGCTGTCGGCGTCCCATCGTAAACCAATAAACAGATTGCAGGACTCTCCAGTCCCCATGTCTGCTGCTTTTTGCGAAGATTTTCCAAAGAAAACTTCATCTTTCGCTCTTTACTTTCAACGATCTTGCAAAACGATTGCTCCCTGTTGACCTCAGCCACCACGACCGACGCCTCGCTTCTCGGAAAGGAGAACGGCAGAGCGAAATGAAAGGAGTCAGAGCAATTCTCCGGCCCAGCAAAGATTGCGTTCCGAATTCAGGACTCCAAAATGGACGATTCTCTGTCATTCTTGGAACTTTCCCGTCCTGCCATTCTCCTCCAGGATGGACCTGCGAGAACTGACACACCTGACAGAGGTTTCCATGTCCAAAAGGAGGGAGTTTCAAGGAGCGCAAAGGACGACCCGTACGCGGACGATCCTGCATGAAAAGAGAAACCAGCGGGGTTTATATTATCTCTGTTTGAAAAGTCCCTATTTGCTTTATCGTTGTGACGTGCACCAATTTGTGTTCTAATCATATTCAGGTCGCGCCCGCACAATCTAACTGTGATGGCTTCATCGTCAACTTTAACTAGGGCCCTCATGAGCGATACCGATGCCGCAAACGACGGATCGTGGTACATACTGTGTAATCACGAGTAACTTGTTACGCTTGTTAAACTGGTCACACAACTCTCATCAGAGCTCGCTCGGTCAGCTGACTGACTGTAGTCCTGAGAGAGATATCCTGCGCTGTCGGAGAGAAGGCGGTCGACAGTACAATTTCGAGCCGAGCCAAACGCAACCGAAATGAAGATACAGTGAGCTGGTGGTACGAGCCGCTTGACATCTGTTTATCACCGCTGACAGGTTGACTATTGAGTCTTTGTTGACTGCACGGCGGCGCATGCATGAATGTGCGCGCTCGGCTCTCCGAAGTCGGGACGAGTGCAGCATGCGATTACTATTGCGCGCCTGCCCGCTCGAATCGGTCGTGCGAATCAACAAATAAAAAATAGCACAACAACAGCTACAACACTCACTCACTCACTCACACGATACAAATGTCTCTGTCTAGGGTGCATTGCGGATATCGTCCGTCCCCGCTACCACGAAGAGAGTCGGCGCGTGAGTGAATGCGAATGGCTAGCAATTCGCGAGGACGTAAGACGCCTCGTGACGACAATCACATTTATTTAGATTTCTCCTCTTTTTCGACTTCCTTTGTTTCCTATCCGAGATCCGATTGCGACCTTAGATCGCTGTTGGCACCCGAGCCTACAGGGCTCGGGAGCCAAAGCCAGTTGAGCGTGTCTTGAAAAATCACCTCCGTTTGGAAGTGCATGCCTGATCCCCGCGGAAGAAAACAAGACCCAGGAGTTGTCCTCCTCCCTCCTTCAATGTTGTTCTTTTTCTAAGCGCAAGATTGTTTCTTGAAAGTGTGGACCAGCAGCACTGCGCGGGATTGCACACAATGATATGTGGCCAGGAGCTCGAAGACTCAGGATTCCTCAGGAGATCTCAAATCCGACTCCTTTTCGAGCAGACGATACTCTTCCTAGAAGAAGCACAGTACCCAGCACAGTAATCCATGACGGCAATCGTCGATCTTGGGAATCGAATCGCCCAAGAAAGGTTTTGATATCGAACTAATTGTCGCGGCTCGGCGACATCGATAGGCCTCTGATGCTGGCGATCACGCTGAGCACAGTGAGTGAGTGAGTGACTGGGTGAGTTAGCGAGCGAGCGAGCACTTCAGCAATCACAGTTGATCCACGAAATGTCGTCAGCGGTCGAGCTCACCTGTGACTCCCCCTCGACCGACGATGACGAAGCGCTAATCGTAGCCCCACGGGCCTCCTACTCCTCCTTCTTGCTATTCTCCCGTTATACTTTCTCTCTTGATTCGTAGCTAACGGTTAAGCGGCGCGGTCTCTGAGTCGTTTAGATTCATCCGTTGTGTAGTTTCTTCCGTGTTGCCGTTGTAAGCCTAATTTATGCGTCTTGGCCCCTCTTGGCCACCTGGCCGCCAGGCCGAAACGCAGCGAGCGAGCGAACGAGCCGCAGTCACCCAGACAAGCAAGGCAAGAAGCAGAAGTCATTGACGAATCGAGAGGCTCCGCCATCTTCGCGGAGGAGGTGCAAAAACTCGACATACAACTAAAAGGGTTGATGGATTTGCTTTCAGGGAATCACGAACATTTTATCGCAAACAAGGAACACGATCGAGCTCACTGGGGCCCTCAGATTTCGTTTTTTAGTAGAAGCCAAACACAGCTGCTTGCCCAGAGTGCACGAAACGCGGCCGATACATCAATCTACCAGGCGAGCAAATTTTTGATGGAAACCTCATGAATAGGGGCCTTTACGTCTCGCTGGTGGAGAGCTCAGATTAGGGATGACCTTCACGACCTTTGTCCCGGAAAATTCCTGAGGAACTCTCAGTCAACTCTTCCAGATGCCATTCAACAGGTCATGTGCCAAATCATGGTACTCTCTAAGGTCCATCACTCCAGGAGTGCGCTGGAGCAGCTCAGCTCCTTCATCCTGAACCATCGACCTTCGAAACCAAACGCTGACGCTCCTGAGCTTCTCCGAGGCCCGGGTTCTGAGGTTGAATCTTCACGCCGTGTTGGATGATTCTTTTTTCCCAGAGCCAATTATCTAGACCATTGGAGTCTCATCTTTCCCAATAGAGTGAACGGTCGCCAATTCCCAAATGACAAACTTTTGACACGTCGCCGTGCTTGTGGGGGGACACTCTGACTGCTCGGGGTAGTGGGGGTCCGAAAGAGGAGATTCGGTCGGGGGTTCCGGAGGGAAGAACAACGACAGTTTTTACTCAAGTACTCGGCACGCTGGGAGTCGAGAGGCGGCGACTTCACTACGAGGTAGGTGGTGGCCGCACGGCGCCCGAGTCGGCGATGATGCAATCAGAAACATATTGTTTAAACTACGAGCTAGGGTGCTTGAGCACCGCGCAGCAACGCATGAGCATCACTCGTGAGAAAAACGCGCGGCTTCACCTCCGACCGCAACTTTCTGAGCTTTCCACTGGAAGTGAGTTCCATTCCCGCATGGGAACTCGGTATTCAAGACCTCCCGAGAATCCTATTTCAGTTTTTTCATTCTTCGATACATTTTCCGACTCGCAATTGTCATTTGTTATTGTTTTCAGTGTTCTTTTTTCGTCTGCTCCATCCAGACACCAGGGGTTGTTGGCTCGGATATCGTGGGGAGGTCGTGAACCGCGCACGCGAATGAACGGGCGACGATAAAGCACCCGTGGGGAAGTACATTTACTCTCGTGGGGTCGTGGCGCGAGTCCTCTAATGGTTTCAACACGTTCGCTCACTGTGTGTGCCTAATATGGGAATGAATTGAAATCCGACTAAAAATGTTGCATTCACACGAGGGGCAGACAGCTTGCTGTTTGGCTCGCTTGCGAGTCGCTTGTGAGAATTTGATCGGAATTCGACACACCAAAGGAGTGAGAGCCCGCGCGCTGTTCCACTGACTAAGTGAGTGGTTGGTGTCCAACTCGGCGGCGCGGCGGAGCGCTGGTGTGACTTTTTCTTTTTTTTTATATTTAAATGGACACCAATCACGCAAAGCTCGATTCGCTCGCCGGAAGGGTGACAGATGGCCGAGCAAGGGTTCGAACCGTGTGGGAGTAAGACATTTCGAAGGATTAGCGCGACTTATGGCTCGCAATTAAACGACGGATCTGTAAACGAGGTAAACAATCTGTCAGCTCCGCCGAATACTGGAATTGAGATGTCGTCGCATCTGTCGAATCACGAAATTTCCCATGTCTATTTCGGAAATTTCCGAAGTCGTTTTGCTGTCCGAGTTCTGCGAAACTCTGAATCGATTGATTTGAGAAACCGCATTGATTAGGAAAGGATTGAGGACGATGTAGTTGTGCTCTTCTCACGGCTTCATCTTCATAAGCTTATCATGCACTTGGAGCTTGACAGGAATCACTCGGTCGGTCGTTCGCTCGCTCGTCCGCCCACATCTTTCGATGATTGTGCGGCCAATGTAACACGATCCCCTTAACCTCGTCCTCCTACTCGAACTCTTCATTTTGTTCCTCGTTCTACTCCGCTCAACTTTCTCCGATCTCCCGTTGATGATGACCGTGGACCCCTGCGATGAACCCTTTCGTCGTGATCTGACAGACAGATCTGATCATGGTTGCTTGAGTGACTAGTTGGCCGGTGAGCGAGCTTGTGAAAAGCTCGCTTTATCTTTGCTTCCCCCTTGATTAGCCGCTGGGTTCTATTTAAAATGAGCGCCAGCTCACTCCCCTCCTCCTGGGCCTCCTTCCCGATCTCCTCCTTCTCCTTGGCCACCTCACGTGCGCACATCTTGGACCCGTTGTCTGCCCTGATCGCTTTCCACCAGATTAGACCGAATGAGCGACCAAGTGACCGACAGCCAACAGGATCTTGGAGGAGGCCTAACAGGGAACGCAATCGGGGGAAGGGGGACGGAGAGAGTTCAGAGTTGTAGGCCAGTGCCTCGTGCGGTGTGAGAGTACGGCCAGAGATTGGCAGTGCATTAGAGCCGCCTTCAAAACTCTACAAAAAACTATTGACTTCGAGTCCCCTTCGTCGCGCTCGCTCGCTCGCTCGTCGGTCCAGTGTTGCTTCTGCGAGCGGTGGTGGTCGCCGCGCGAGGTGCTCTCACATTCGCTTGCTGGTGGTGGTGGTGGTGAGATTTTCACGGCGTTTTAAAGCCAAACGCAACCAAATGGAGGGGGACCAGGGGCGCAGGGGTCCGCCGGGGGTTGAAGGGAAGGCGCACGCGAGAACTGAGGTTTTTTTCGTCGACTCTGATTCGACACAGTGACTTTGGCGACGGCCGCAGCGGACCGACGGTGTGAACTGTGTTTGATACATGTTGACACATTTCTCGAAAGCTTCTGGTCACGAGAATCGCTCGATGATTGCTTTTGAGAGCGGGGAATGAAACGAAACGAAAACCGGAAGTCCGACGAGGAATTCCTTGGACCGCAGCCGAGAGCAAAAAACGAAACAAACTGGGATGACGAAGTGGAAGGAATCAAAAATTTAAATGGAGCAAGGCTTAAAAAGATGGAAAGTTAGAGTAGCCATCTGCCGCAAGGTTTTGGATGCCACGTGCGTGGGTGTGACGGCTTTTCTTCTCCTGCGTCTTTTATGCTGATCGCATGGGAGTCAAGTTCTTCCGATGAGAGACGATTGCTCGGTTAGCCAACATCGGCCTGTAATGAAGGTGATTTCCAAAGTTTCGAAGTATTGCTCGTCATTCCAATATCAAGCCGAAAGCCATTTGCGGCAAGTTCGAATCGGGAATGCGTCCGCGAGGATCGGCGAATACGCACTCGATTCTTTTCCTGAATCAACAATACAGGACCTTGGGATCTTCTCGAGGCATCCCTCATTTCATGTTAGTGTCAAGCATATTGTATGCGTAGAGTGCACAGTACTTTCGTTCGTCAAAAGTGAGCTGCTCTCGTGATTACGAATACTGCTGCCTACTAGCCGGTCGGCGGCAGCGCTAAACAAAGCTTCGACGGCTTGATGATTCACCCGCAACTAGTGAAGCGCGTCCGCACGCTATGCGGGTAGAAGGACAGAACTCTTCTCTCTCGTCTCGTTTCGACATCAGAGGTCAGGAAGTTTGACGCTTTCTGAGCAATTGAGATTGTTCGTCACCGCTGAATTTTCAACCCACAAAATCTTCTCAGCCCCACTCCATATGCCGTTTGTCTTGAGCCCGTCTCAAGCATGGAAGTTTTCCCCAAAACTCTCTTTCCCTCCGTCTGTTTGTCTGGCAGCTTTTTCCACTCGAAGAAGCTGTCAATCGAATGAATTTAATGCAATTCGAAAGAATAAAAAAGTATCAACCGAGTGACATCTCCAAACAGCGGAAGAAGCACAGGGGCTGCTGTCCGCTGTCAAAGCGTTCATCTCAAAAATTTTACAGCCTCGCCCCCACAGCTCCCGTCCCGTCCCCTCCCCGCTTCGTTCTCCCCTCGTTTCTAATTTCCCCCTCAATGCTCACCGAGGTCCACATGTCGAGTTTGAAACATGAGATATTGGTCACTTTAGTTAGATTCCTCAACTTGAAACGGACGTGGTTGCCTTGCTGGATGCGGTCAGGGAAAACCAGGAGGGGCGGAGCGGGCCTCGGGGGTGGGGAGGGGGAAGGGGAGACGAAAAGGGAGTTTTGAAATTGCAATTTGAACCGCGCTATGTCACAATACACCTGTTTCCCTCACGATTCCTTCGCATTGTTGCAATGAGTGCAAAATTTTCAAAAATTTCCGCGTCGTCCGCGACTGTGGTCGAATTCTCGAGCTCGAGTTTCTTCCTTCGATTGAATCAATTCCTCTCAGGGCTCCCGCTTTTGCGCAGAATCGAAGATTGCAACGAAAACAGTCTCGATCATCTGGGCTCCGCGCCGAGGTTGCGCAGTCGAACTTCTTCAACAAAGTTCCGTGACCTCGGCAACTGAATTATGCGTTCCATCTCTCTTTCGAGGTTTGAGATTCATAATTTGCTCATTCGTGTTCGCATTTTCGAGTTCCCCCCTATCTCCCTCTCTCGCAATGGAAACAAATCAGAATATCTGTTTGACCAAAGCGCATCGTTCAATCGTTCATCCCGCTCGAGTTCAGGTGTTTCGAAGCGATCTGAGCTCATCGTCGATCCGCGGACAATGCCTCGAGTCTGCAAAGAAACAGGTGCTGTGTAGGCTCGAACGAAAGAAGGGAAGCGCGACCGAGTCGAGCGTGGCCGAGCAAAACGCCATCCTTCAATCAATCAGTTTGCTCGTCGGATGCGGCCTACGGTGCCGAAACGTCATCAGGCACTGCCTGTACCCTATCGAGTCGACTGGGTCGCTTCTTGGTGGATCGTTCCACGTTCCACGGGGAAGTAGGTTGCCTCGAGATTTGAACCCGCTTCGCGAAATGTACACCGAGACAGAGCCACTGAGAGACTTGATCTGAGTCGAGCAGACGGGAGCGGCACTTTAGACAAGACGTAGATTTGTGGCTATGAGTTTATGGCTCAAAAGCGAATGTCTTGTTTCGAGCCGTGATCAGAAGTCTGTGGACTACGACGACGACGACGACGACTTTTGCATCGGGCGACGTAGGGCATCGAACATAATGTTGATTTAAATTTATAATGTTCTCGTAGGTTGACATCTTTATGGTTTTACCAGCCCGAAGAGCAGCCCGCATCGTCCTGTAGAGAGAACAAGTCTTCTAAGTGGATTGTGTAGATGTGGGTGCGCGAGCGACTGCAACTCGAGTGTACACGACGGCTTTGAGTGACTGCCTAACTGAGTAAGACACTCATTCGCCACTCTCGCAAAACTGACCAGGGATTTTAAACTGCCTGAAAGCCCGTCCACTCGATCGGGTGCTGTCAGTAATCCTATTTGTCGTTCACGCGGGAGCGCCGAATCGGCCATCATTATCAACAACAGCGACAACAACAAGTCGAGAGGAAAGCCGCAGTGGCGTAATGACAACATGGGAACAACAATAACAACAACAAACAGGATCCGCGGCCGGAGCAAACGCGGATGTTTCACGAGCAATCAACATCACGATTGCAGGAGCTTAGCAACAATTATTCTTATCGCTCGTTGGGGGAGAAGGTAAGGATGGCGTCGATACGATGACAACTGCTCGTGACAAGTGACAATGAGCGACCAGGTCGGCGACTAGTCTGTCGGTCAGATGTCTCTCTCGTTATCTCAATCAAAATGAATGAGTATTCCACATGATTGCAAGCCCATGAGGTTGACATCGCTGGTCACGGCCGACCTCAGACTTGACGCATTTTGATCCGATGGGTGACATCACGTCTTTACTTCTAGTTCATCATTCAACCATGCCATTGACTATCATCGAAGCTGAGGGCGAAGGACTTTTGGGGTTATCAGGGAAAGAACGAGCTCCATTTCGAATCGATGACGGGATTCGGAGAAACAATTCAATATCGACGACGGGACAAGTTCGCGCATCTGTTGAGTCACATAAAACCATGAATAGGCGACTCTGCGCAGAGGAATTTGTGTCGGAGCATCAGACTCGATTGTCTTAGTCGTCATCGTAGTCGGAGACGCTTGTCACGACTTTCGTGTCGTGGCCCATTAAGCGGCTTCTACGATGTCGAAGCCGATCCGCCGGCGGAACGCCGTTCGGCTCGATGAGAAGCTCTTTGACTGACTGACTGACTGGATAGTTGGCTACTTAACCTGCGTGGGAGGTTTGAATTACAGCACTGAACATTGGGTAGCTGAGCGGGCAGGCAGGCGACCGGCCCGCCGGCAGCTTATCTTCGGCTGTCATCTTCGCATCTCGCTTATTCACTCTCTCGCTGAGATGACTGGGAGGCGCGTGTCGGTCAAGACTGGACATCGTGAGGGTGGAACCCCAAGATCCGAGCCGGCGAACAAACGAGAGAGCGAAAAGGAGGCTGAGGTTTTGCTCGAGTCCATCAGTGCACGCCTACTTTTGAGTAGCCGGCTAGCCTAAATCAAGAGATGCGGAACACCGCTTTGAATAAACTCAACGAAGAAATTCCCTGCTGAAGCTGGAAGATTCCCGAGATGGGTGAAACCGGCGACACTATCTGCTTGAGCGGCCCAAAACATGCTCGCAATATGTCTTGAGAATTCGTTTAGCGTTCGACGGCGTCGAGACCGAGAACTTCAATTGTAGAAGTCTGAAGATTTCAACCGATCGTGAAGAAACATGGCCGCGAAACCTGTTTTGAACTTCAATTCACTCATATCCGAAACTATTTCTGAAGTGCGTTCTGATGGTTCTGCAAAAAAGTTCCTGGTTCCGTTGGTTTTGTTTGTGTCCAGCTGGATGAGTGGCTGGGTGTTATGCGTCCTATTCTCCAGCACCCACCAACCACTATTCGCTGTCAACGCCCAGCGGATTAGGCGCTAAAACGACGAGGCTTCTTCTTTTTCCTCTATCGAGCGATAATCTACTTACACATTGTCGGTGAGTCGTTTGTCGGTTATTAATGTCTGGCATAAAAACAACGATGGACATAAGCTGCTGCTGCTGCCGCGATGGACATTGTGGGAGGAGGTAGGTCAGGTTGTAAATTTTGGCCGAATTCTACGAAGAGCATCATTTAGTTATCTGCTTCTTTCGAATCCACTGCGTGTAATGCAATAATGGCAATAAATGTATTAGCTCGTTTATCGATAGAAAGTGCAATGCTCACCAGACCCGTTTGGGACTAACGCAAAGCTTCTATAGCTCGGAGCCGGAGTCAATCGTTTTGTTTACTGGCAGACAAAACTAACTCGATGCCGCTGGTCCCAGCTTCCGTTTCGACGGTGAGCCTCAACAATTTATGATCCTCCCCGCTGACTGACTAACTCACTTAGTTGACCGAGTGTTCGACATTCCGTATAAAATAGCATACTCATCCATGTAAACAGGTTGAGGCGGTCCTCCTGAACTAGGACAGCCGGAGGCTCGTGCAGATCTGGACTCTGTCGTATCATCCTTGCATTAGGCGCTCGCCTTGCTTCAAAATTTGTGACCTCCATCATAAATTGAATGCCCCAGAGACTCCTGGAGCAACTTGCGAAGTCTCGAAACCTCCCAGAACGAGGCAGAATGATCTTTCGATGGTAGAATCGAAACGGGTCCTCGCCAGAACTCTAGGACGTCGCTGTTGCCTCGTTCAACAGCTGCTCATCCCGAATGATCTGCTCATCCGAATACACATTTCGCAGTTCGTTCGATTTTTCATCTGTTTGCCTTTTGAGTAAGGTTGTTTAGCCGTGCGTAGCCCAATGTGTGTGTGTATACGGTGCCGATGTAAACCAGTCGGGAAAAACTGTAGACCAACAGCGTTCGGCAGAGGTAAGCGTGCACCATCCTGAGCCAGGCTTGTCAAGTCTGAAGTTTTTTTTTCGTGCGTGGGCTGGCTGTCCTGGTGTGACAGGAGGGTTCCACTTGCATGCGTTCTTCTTCAGCGAGGCGTATCTTTTACCCAGTGGATATCACTCCCCTCGTTTTGGCATATCTTTGCCGGAGTCTTCAGACACCTGCTGATTCGCAATCTATGTATGTACTCCTCCGCTCTAGAAGCGTCCTGGTTGGTAAAAGAAGGAACCCCTTTTCCTCAAGTGGTCCTACAACGCGTTGACGACCGCTATGATCTGCAGCAGTTGCAGCAAAACCAAGTCCTCCACCGCCTATCGGAACATTGATCATCATCTATCATTCTTCAATTAATCAAGCAACACCAACACTGACCAGCATGACCACTCGCCGAAGATTGATCGTCGCTTGACCGCGGACATGGTAGGTACTGCGCACCTTATGGGGTGTGCGCTGGCTGTGCATGAATCTGACGATGAGTGGCGCGAGGTGCCGCAGTATGCTGCGGTGCAGCGCGTCGAAGTGCTGGTGGATATGCAAAATCATCTTACTCGCATATGGGAACACGCATATGGACACCCGTATGAGCATACGTGCACCACACCGGCTCCTCGAGACATCGTTCATTTGTCCGAGAAAATTCCGGTCCCTAGCAGCAGATTGCTAATCTTGATAGGCATTCAATCAATTCTCAGGGAGCACCTACTCTCTGACTATTCAGCACGCGGAGCAGAGTCGTCGGCGGTTCCGCAGGTGCACGTTGTATCGGAATTTCGGAGAAATTCTGAACTTCTTCTGAATTCCCACGGAAGCCCTCCATGGAGGAGAATCGAGGGAAGAATCAGGGAAGAACGGGTTATCGACGAATCGGAAAACCGCGAAACCGGAGCTAGGGAATGGCTGATCCCAACAAATAGGCTTTGCTTATCGAATTCTGTCCATTAGAGCGTTGATTCTCACACTTTCACTCAAAACGAAGTCTGGATGTATCCTCGTACTAGGTAAGATAAACAAAGCTCTGGTTAAGCAGCAAACGGGGTGTTCGGCGTGAGCTCGTCCGTATGCGCTACCTCGGACAATCTCTGTTCGGATTAGCCGCTGCCCACTCAGATCGAGATATCGATCCTGGGAACGGATTTCGTGACTCTTCATCTTCGACAAGAGCCGGTCAAGGTCGCGGTCACTCTGAGAGAACAGGCGCTGCATCTTGAGTCAAGGAGATGGAGGAAAAACAGGACACGGAGTCCGCCGAAAGCAGGATGCTTGAGTAAATCCTCGAAACTGGGACCGTCTAGGTCTCGAAGGATGGACGACGGCGAATGTTGATTCCTCGCTGACTTATGGGAAGTTGCTATCTAGCGTTGGACTTCAAAACGGCGGCATTCTTGTATCCAGCTTGAGAATACCAACTTTTTCTGTTTCGAACCTCAAACTCCAGTCATGTCTCTTCGAGTTGAAATTTCCGGAACGGAGTCAAGTTTCCTCTGAGAATGTCTTGTGAACAAAATCGGACAACGGTATTTTATCGAGTTCGAAGCTAATGAAGCTGATCATACACCTGAGGTGCTGATAGCTCAGGTTGTTCGCTTCGAGATGTTTCTCGTTGCTCAGTTCGGAGTGAGCCTGTGGATCGTCCATTCGCAGCCGCTGGTCTTCGTCGGTGTCTGCCAGTTTCGCGGGGACTTAATAAACGCGCGAACGCGAGCTCTGTATGGACTTAGTCATGTGGACTTAAAAAAATTAACTGCTCTTAATAAGCGCACAGCGATCGCGTAGCGTGCTCGTACGATGTCGAATCCGTGGAAGGGTGGGGGAGAGGTGGACTGGTGGGTCGGTCGGTCGGTGGCTCGCTCTGGAGAAGCAAAAACCTTTTCGGCTGTCGCTCACAATTAGTCCTCACAAGTCGGACATAGTCAGCCGCCATAAAGCAATAAACTTATAAGAGATTCAACCATCCAAGCAACCAGTCAGCCATCCAGCCAGCCTTCAGTGGTCTGTGAATGACGTCTCGCTGTCGTTCGCGCTTCGATGCGCCTACGGGAGGGTGTTCGATGCTTCAATTGGTCGGCATGGCCTCCGATTCTCTTGCTCATGGCTCAATTCTCTTCGAGAGAACTATCCGACTGAGATGGAGGCGGTCGGCCACAACGTCGGCGATAAAGTCAATCGGCAATCATTCCTTCAGTCATCTGTCAAGGTCAACTCTTCATCACACCGTCTCCCTTCGAGACAACCACAACAACACAACAAAGAACAATCGCGCGACCTGCCGATAGAGTGCTTGGGTCGACAAGGAAGGAGAAGATG
This sequence comes from Neoseiulus californicus, assembly GCA_028455905.1. Classification (NCBI taxonomy): domain Eukaryota; kingdom Metazoa; phylum Arthropoda; class Arachnida; order Mesostigmata; family Phytoseiidae; genus Neoseiulus; species Neoseiulus californicus. The sequence goes on from JAMQGS010000017.1 coordinate 187,470, forward strand.
AAATGCGGGTCGGAGCGAAGGTGAACACATTCTCTCGGTGGTGAAAAAGGTAAGGGTCCTGTCGGTAAATCTAGACTCAGGAAGCTCTGCGCTGCTTGAGATGATGCATCGTTCGAGACGTGTTGAACCTTGCAGAGTCAGCTGTTTTTTTGTATGTTGGTCGTGAGTGTTTTGGAGCTCCAAGGCGTAATCGGTCGGACTCCCCGAAATCGATTTCGAACCGAACCGTTTCAATGGCTTCCGAGCTCTATACAGTCGTTCTGCTAAATAGAAAAAAAACTGCGCAATGTTGTCGAGCTGCAGAGCTCTATGACCCGACGGGAAAAGTAATTTCGTCGATTCACTCACTGTCCACTCAGTCCCCTCGCCCTAGCAAGGCTTCTCGAATCCGACCAAAACTGCTATTTTCCCGCCACTCGACCCTAGACAGCGGTCAGGAACTCTAACCCCCCATGATAATCGCATCCTGATTGATTGATTGGTGGAATAATGGGGGCGCTGAAAAATCTGTTTGATTCTGGAGAAAACATCCATACTTCCAGGAGAGGAACACGGAATTTGTCCCCCAACTCGGGAAGTATGCGCGTCCCGGCGGAGATTTGAGCGGAGCTCGTAATCTCGTTGAAGCATGTCACCCGAACGCTGTAGTTTATCCACCGACATGATTTCCATGTACCGTGCACGCGTGATTTACAAGCACACGTCATGCGATATCGATCGGCGCAGCTGATAGCGTGGGCGTGCCGTGTACGCGGTAACGTATACCAGAAGAAGAACAACGTAAACGGGAGCGGCGATGCGAACGCACCTGTGAGGCTTCGTCGGGGTTTCTGTCCGACCATCTGCCTCGACCGTAATGACTTTTGGTTTTATTGATATCGATGATGCTCAACTTTCAGTCCGCTCGGAACGGGAGCAACAGCGGCATTTGTAATAGCGGCAGCACCGAGAAATCGATTGCTGGAACCTCAACCAGCGTTCAGGAGCACGAAGCACGACATTCTTCATGTTTGTCAATCGATTGCAATTGAAAAGCTTGGAGGTTAGTGCACCGACCGACTACGGAGCGTTGTGGGGCTTCTTCGAATGGTCACTTTGAAATTTGGAGTTCGAGCTATTCAAGTTGAAAAGAAAGAGCGATTCAACAGCAAGACGGACATTGGAGGCTGATGGAGAAGAATGAAGGGAGAGTGCTGAAGTGAACGGAATGTGCTGAAAGTGGATTCAAACAACCCAGCTAATACGGAAAAGATGGATTCTGGGTATTGTTTGTGGCCACTTGTCCCCAGTAACATGGAATGCTCTGGAAGACTGTGGAACCAATCAAGGGGATCGCTCCTCAGGGGAGACAATATCAAGGAGAGAGTGGGAGATTCCAAACGATTGAGAAACCGGCCGATTCTCTCGGCTGGGGTGGAGGTTGGTTAACAATCTTTGACCAGGACGATTTGAGCGGCGTCTGTTAGTGATTCGCCCTCTACTCGCTCAGCTCGTGTTCAAATCTCTGGAAGTTGAATTTGAAGAACGAAGCACAATTTAGGCATCACTGGAATAGAATTGTGGTAGACTAGGGAACCAACAGGAAGAAATTCCAGATCAGCAGGTTACCAGAAAATTTGAGAACCTTGATAACAGGATCTGCACTGTGATTTTTCCGGCGCTTATAAGCGGTCGCCCCGATTATCCGGGAACCCGATCAGGCGGAGTCGATCGTCGATCGTACTCGTCTTTTGTGGTCGCCTCAGTGTGCCGGATGGTTTCGAAGATGTCCTCTCGGTCACAGCTCACAGCCCCTTCCGGGGTTGCTGCTTTTGTTTTTGATCCGGTTTGACAAAACTGGGGCCACCTTTCAGTGGCGCATCGTCTCCAACCGGGCGACCAATGACATTGGGTAGCGATATCGTCGCGAGAGAGCAATGGGAATCATGGAAACCAGCTCCGACGAAGTCGGCCTTTTGATACCAGGGAACGAGATTCGAACCTGGGACCCGTCGCTCGAGATGAATCGACGTGGCTTCGTGAATCTTAACGTGACTGGGAGACCGCCCGAACCACTCGGCTACCACGCCAGTTGAGCAATGAGCCAGAGACCAAGGAGACCAAGGATGATGTGGTGGAGAGATTTGAAAAGGAGGGGTGACTCGGGAGAAGGTGAGGAATGAGGAGCGCAGGACAAAAATTCAAAGGGCATGCGATAGCAGCTTTGACGGTTGCGGGGGTGGATCCTGTGGCTGGTCTCTGACATGATCGTAGATGAATTTATGACAGCTAGAGATAGCGCATTTTGTAAACATCACACACAGAGGCACATCGAAATAGCGGCCTAAAAGCCTCAAAAGTTGCCACCAAAGACTCGCCAAGGGGACAGGGAGAGTGGGGAGTCAAAAGGAAAAGCCACTGGAGTCATCCAAAGCGTTCCGCAGCATGGCAGAGACGCTCGAGGAGAACGAGGCGGCCAAAATCGACCGTGCTGGATAGCGGTAGTGAGTTCAACACCGCAGACTTATGCCGAGATATTTACAAAGCATAAAAATCCCCATAAAACAGCATGGCACACCACAAGCTCGTCGTTTACGAGGGCCTTCCGCTGTTCCCGCTGCTGCTGGATGTCTCAGTCGTTGTTGCCGTCGTCGCCGCCGCCGCCGCCACAGTTGTTGTCGTGGCTGTCGGAATAAAGCTGTCAAGCTACATGAATGAAGTTGTGAAGGCTCTCTGTTTATTTTCGACGAGAAGCGGTGACTTCGTTTCGAGACGACGAATTAAAATTCTCTCAATTCTCGGCGAGCGAAGACGATGAAGATTTACGGCCGGGTCACCGAGCAACACTCGTGGAGATGCACACAAAATCTCATCGACATATAAACACGGACCCACGCACGCACGCACGCACTCAGTTAGTCAGTCACTCACGCTCTCATTCTGCGGGGTCAGCGGACCAAAAGTTTAATGAGTTAAGGTGATTCCGCCAACATCATCATCTGGATCAACCGGTGAGCAACGCCCCCCTATTTCCTGCTTTCAAACTCGGCCTCGCTGCTCTGATCCACTTCAATCTCAGCCCGGCGAGGGTCTAGCCGAGCGGCTTCATGCCGCTCTCGGAAAGTACCCCCTGCCTCTTTGTGAGGGGAGTCTCTGACGGTTTCCGCGGTCCATAAACGAGGAATGTCCGCGTAGCTGCGAACACTGTGCTCTGACTATATCTGTCGAATATCCGAAGAACGGAATCTCTCTCTCCAACATCTGTGCTCGAGAAAGAGAATGCGTATTGTACGCGACTCCAACGCGTTATATGCGATTCGAACTTCCGTTTGGAACTTACATTTCTAGCTCGTTCTTCTGCGTTCTTCGGCGGAAAATGAGACAGAAAGATCATCCGACTTCTTTCGCGACACTCCAAGTACTGCGTGAAGCAAGACACAACTCGAATTCGAAGTTTTCCGGGCCACGTAATGGACGGCACGTCAACCAGAGTGGAACCGAAAAGAAGTGAGGAGAACCTCTCGCGGTAGAGATCCATATCCTGGGTCCATATCCATCAGTCCTGACTTGCCTCCTTTCATTTGATGCGCCTCTTTGTTTCATTCGGTCCGTGGTCAGGACGATTCCTCCTGTTGGTCCCTAGGGCTCACACAGGAGTCTATTTGTGCGTCTTCCGCGTTGTCTTCTGCCCGAGCTCGGCTAAAGCGAGACGATGGAGTTCATCCATCTTGGAGCTTCAGATTTTGAGAGTACAGAGCGGCTAGCGAGGGACGGCTGAAGACGGACTGATAGGTGTGAAGTGAAGAGGGAAAGAAGATGACACCCACCCGAAGACTACGCGGTGTCTGTTGGTCGATCGAGTGCAGAGGGAAGACGAAAGCGGCGAGAAGTGTTCGGGCTTGGAGTGGCTTTTTGGACGACATTTTAATGCGGAACGAAGAGAGAAAAAATATATATTGTGCATTCAGAGTTGCAAAACAGACAGAGGAATTCGTGAATTTGAGTACTGTTTGCATTGTGTTTATCCCTCCTGACGCTCTTTGAGCGCTTCCCTCTCGAGCATAAATTCCACACACTCTGTCCACTCGGAAGCGCGGCGAGCTGGCAACGGGACAAGGTAAAGTTCGGCCAGCTGGAGGACGTGGAGGAGCAGTCGGAGGGGTAGGAGGAGGAGGTGGAGGGGGTTGAGTCGCTAATAGTGCCGGAGCTTCAAGGTGAAAGTTTTCGTTGGTCAATAAATAAAATTGGCTTTCACCACAGGCGCGTGTAAAACTCTGTGTTGAAACCCTTTCAAAACTCGACGAGAGGGTGCAGAAAACGGATGGGGGAGCCCAGGGGGGCCCGGAGGAAGACCAAGGGGGTGTTTTAAAGGCTTGATTGAATCCTGAGTTAATGAAGCCGCTCGTCAACCAGCTCAAAGCGTTTTAATAGACGCTGCGTTGGCCTGGTCGCCTTTTAACGAGCAACTCTCATTCAAGGTTAACTTCAGCCATTCCTCTATCGGTCAATCTTAACTCTCGGAGACGCGTCCCGGCTCAAGTCTCCCCGGTAAGTCGCTCCATCCTTTATTTCCATCGTTTAGACTGATTACCAAGAAGTCTTCGGATACTTTGTAGCTAGAGCATTGTTTTACGAGGGCGCTCGAAGTTTCAAAGGTTTGCAATGTCTGCTGAGATCTCGAGCGCAGCATGAGAGTCCAAGCTCCCAAACTTCCTGAAGAAAATCTTGGTACAGAAGTCGGAATGATTTCCAAAAACCTGGAACTTGGTTCTTCCCGAAGGCCTGCATCGAGAAACGTGGGAGTGGTCACTAACATAAGAATCAGAGACCACGCTGCGCTGCTTTGCCCGGCCACTGGATCCTTCGACAGTGTTTGTTTTGAGAAGAGAAACTCTTTAAAGGCCACACTCCAAGACGCCGCTTTGTGTGGAGATGGTTCACACGGAGCGTTTACAACTTTTTCTGTTTATAGTACGGATTACTTCTTGCATATCTAGTGTTTCCTACCGGTGAGTGGCTTTAAAACCAACTTTAATGCAATCATCAGATCAAGAGATCACGCAGGACTTCAACACCGGCGGCGATGGCAGCAGCATCGCCGACGAGGACGACGGCAGCGGCGAAGACCAGTGAACCAGGCAGCCTTCCTGCTGCAAGACATTGCAGTAAAAACAAGATGCCCATAAAATTAGGAGGCTTCGCTGCTCGTAAAGAAGAGCTTTACGACATCTAGAAACGCAGAAAAATCCGCCAAGATCACCGGCCGCCACAGGCGCGCTGAGGTGACAACGAAGTCGCTTCGACGGAGTTGACAGGAGGTCTTTGGTGTCGACTGTTTTAAGAGAATTCCTCATCTTTCAAGGGTTAACGGTTCTTCCCTCCAGGTGGAGGATTTTATATCGACGACGACAGTCCGCCTGCCTGCCTGCCTGCGTGAATGCATGCTCGATCGTCCTCTCTCTGCTTTGTCTTCTTTATTTTTCACAATCTTTCGTAATCATTCTCGCCTTCGCAAGTCGCACTCGTCGACTCGAGGATCTCTCTCGTGACGTTGTCGTCAGCACTCGGCATTGATTGGTCGGGCGGTCGTTTGATGATTTATGCGCTTCGTCGAGGTGAAGGACGAAGACCGACTTCGGGGGTGAAATAGTAAAAAGAAAAAAGCTTCAAAGGCGTAAAAGTCGCAGATGCCGAAGTTTAATCAGCCCGGTGATATTCTTAGGCTTTCCCTCATACACAAAAGGCGTTCATCAAGTGACGAGTTAGCTCATAAAAAGAAAATCAAATCGAGGAACTACGGAGGAAGGAGACTCAGGGAGCTGAAAATTTGCACAGAATTTGCATATCGATACATCATTCAGGAGCCACAGAAAGTTTCAATCGAGCAAAAGGTTCATTCGAACCGTAGAGGCTCTCTGTTTGACCGACGAGAAGGTTGGATCCCTTCCAACATTACTGGAATTCCTCAGTACAAGGAGCAGTCGCTGGTATCCTCCCGGTTCCTGACTTGGAGCTCCGTCAGGAGTACTTCAACTCCTGGATCGAGTCCGACGAGCAGTTTCGGAGACTGAAGGCTGCCGAACAAGTAGTAGTGTTTTGTTGGAGCAGGTTGTCATGTCAGAGCTTGTCATAGTTGATCTTTAGAGGTGCGTGACCGGAATCTTGGCCAACAAGGCTTCGATTAGCCTTTTATTGAGCGCTTCCATCACGACGACAGAATGGGCTGTGATCTCGATGATCTGTGTCCATGCGCAACAGACAAACACGCAGGAGGAACCCTACAGGAGGACACAGACCCAGATGTGTACAAATCAATTGATGTCTCCACCCTTTTCGGCATCTATCATCGTCGGATTTCAATCGTCATCGTTACAATCTGACCCTCCCTCTTCTCCTACCGAGCTGCCTACCCTTTATCCAACCACCCACCACCCACCCGCCCGCCAGGCGACCGAAACAGCGCACCTGCGACCCAGCCCGCATCGAAACGGCATCATGGAGCGAGCCAGCCAGTCGGCCAGCCCGCTTCACTCAGTGGCCACGACAAAAGATATACAACTGATAGCGGACGGGCGGTGTTTGCCACAAACGGTTAGATAAGATATGGGGTATACAGTCACAAACAAACGCACAGGTGGAGGGGACCGGTAGAAGGGGGAGATGGGGGGTGGGGGGATGGGGACAAAGGTATCAGGTATGTAGAGTATCCTTCTAGTATTGGGCTATCAAGCGGACTGGGTCGCTCGCTGACATCCAACAACTACCACTACCACCACCACCAAATCCACATCGTCCGCAGCAACATTGTGCCACTCATGGTAAACGATAGATCAAGATTCGCCACACTCGTTCGAATAGATGCCGATGGGTTCTGCGCTCGGAGCCTGAAGCGTACTCGGTCCCAAGAAGGAGCTTGATTTGGCTACCTGTCTCCTTTCGAGGAGTATACCAGGAGTCCAGAGGAGAAGGAGTCCTCGAAGGATTTGGGCTCCTCGTTCAGCAGTCGGTGTCAGAACCCGAGAATCAAGAAAGAGGCAAAGGTATTGCGACGCCTCTGCGAGTCAGTGCCCGTTCGGGTGAAGAAGGAGTGGACATGGTGGACATAACAGGATTCGCAAGCTGATTGCACCGACGGCAAGCTTGTAGACTGCGCGCACTCGAGTATTTCTCCAGTTAAGAAGATTCTTCGGGTGTGACTGAGCTGGCCAGTCATCAGCCAGCCAGCTCTGGGGTGAGAGTTCGTGTCCCCCTTTATGTAAGCCTGCTTCGAACCTCGTCCGTCTGTAAGTCCGTACATCTATCGGTTGTTGAGGCGATCGGTCGGTGCGTTTGTCCGAGGAGTGCAGGAGTCGTCCAACGGGATTTCGCGCCTTCTTTTTCGCTTTCTCACACCTCGGTTCCACAGGGCGTAGTCCCCGCAGCACGACAAGGATTTAGAAGAAATATTCGATTTGGCTTCAAGTGCGGGAAATTCAAGTAAACAAACACTCATTTGCATACGAGCTTCCTGTCTCCGAGTTTGTCTGTTGGACTCTAGTCCCTCAATTGGCTCCAGCCTGAAGCCTGCCTGTCGAGCCTGCCATCCGTCCGCTCGTCCGTTACCTTTCAAGCTCGGCTCAAAGTTTGTCTGGCTTCGGACCTCGGTCTATTCTCTTTTGAGAGGCAAAAGTGGCCTTGTCTCGCTTGGTCGTCCACTTGAGCAAAGCAGAGCAGAGCTTCCACCCTCGAATTCCTCGCTCGAAATCTCTAACCCCTCCCAGGAGGGATTTGTGTGTATATATATTTGTGTGTACGTTTATATGTATGTAAGTATGCCGGGATGTGTAGTGGTTGTAGTAGCCTACTCAAATATGATTACCGGGGTAACGGTGGCAGCAGGTTGCTGCGGTTTCTGTCCATGCTGCTGCTTCAGCTACTGCTGCCAACGTTGGTCAAGAAGAGAGGTAAACAGTTGAAGGGTCCTCTCGTCAGGAACCGGTTGTGGCGATTATGTTTGGTTAGGAATGTTATTAAGCCAAGTCCAGCGGAAAATATCCATTGAACGTCGGCTGTTCAACGAGGTGACCACCGATGCTGTCCCGGGGTTTATGAGGAGGCTCGAAATCCTGGCAAGTCAGTGGGAGCATATCTCGACTTTTCTTCCACTCTGTGTTTCCGGTGAGAGGAGCTGATACTCAGGATCAGATCTTCAATCAAGACTTATGAGGAATCTTTTGAAAAGTTTGGCATTTACCCTATTCGTTCCTATGGGTCAACATCGGTTTGCGAATGTTCACGCAAAGAAGTGCGCGGTGCATTTTGAACTCTTTGCTGGGGATTTTGTCTCATTGTTTGATATTAACGAGGCTGGTCATTGTCATCGTCAAGCGCCCAACGAACTTCCTCGTGCGAACACCCACAAGTGTCCATCTGGTGCTAAAGACGAACTAGCGTGGCAGCAGAAGCGGCGGCGGTGAATATCACATCCATCTTCGCCGAGGATGGTGGGGTTGGAAATCAAAACTTTGTCACAAAACCAGTTCTGAGTGTGTCTGTGTGCGGGTCTCTGAGCGAGCGAGTAAGTGAGTGACTGAGTGCGGGCCCGTGAGTTAGAGTAGATGTCCGTGCGTTTGTTCGCAGGGTCTCTGTTATCATTGGGCCTAAGTGCCGCTGGCCGATCTCAGCGACTTCCCATTAAACTTGCATAATCGAGCCGCGTGCACGTGCTAACATAACACGCTAGCCTGCCGGCTGGCCTCGTTGCCTCACTGCTTGCTTGCTCTCCTGCCCGCCTGCTTCGCCATTTAGGCTAGAGAGCACTGGTGGTGGAACCCGCTCCACGACCGGAAGCGGAAGCATAGAATTTTTTTTCGCAACGAAACGCACACGAAAGGTGATCGATGACGAAACGAAGAAGACGAACGACAAAAAAGGCGAAAAGAAAGGGTAATGAGTCGAGGAGCTGAGAACCGAGTTACATATGTTCTGGGATGTTTGATGTGAGCTGTGTGACTCGTTGACGGGGTATTCGACATTTGCATACAACACTTCTTCCACTGAGCGATAGGGTGGGCGTCCATTTGTAGGCGTCCTAGAATTGTGCAAGTGGCGCCTACACGACCGAGGTCCGATCGCGCCGGAGGACGAATCGCCGAAAAGTTGCGACGAATAATCTTATTGCCCATCGAGCCAAGAGTTGAAAAGCTGTGGGTTCGTTTAGGCATTTCCGCAAAACTTCGCGAACGGTAGGCGGGACGCGAGTAATTCGGAGGCAGTTCGTAGCACTGAAAGTGGGACTTTGCACCGCACCCAACGTCGGTTATGCCGCTGTGCTGCTGCTCTTGTTGTTGTTCCGAGGTTCAGTCGGGTTCCCAGCGGCGCGGTCGGTCGCCACAAGTGACCGCCCCCTCGTGAATTTTAAAGGATTCTCTCAGATTCAAAATTCACCCATCCAACGTTGTCTCATCCAATCAATGTTGTGGGGGCGACATTTAGGCGCACTTTCTCTGTGGGAAGCTCGTAATGTCTATCTTTCGCAACGACTTCAAACCGCCGCCGCCGTCACCTCGGAGGTTAGTTCTGAAGAAGCCGCGAAAACCCGGGCTGGGGGTGAAGGGAAAATGGGAGTTGGGGGGGGGGGGGGGGGTGTTTGAAGGCAAGGGGGAGGAGATGAAACTGGGGCGATGGACTTCTTCTTTGGCTCCCGGTGGTCGGTCTTCTCTGGAGTTGATACCGAGCTGGTACAATGTCGGGCGTAATCAATTTAAAAATAGCAAATCTAAAATTCACACACTCAGTGTGATACCTCATTTATCATGATTCTCTCTGCTTTTGGCACATTAGTGCATTTAAATTAGATTTGCGACAGGCGACCGCTTCGCTTTCCGCGCTCTAAAATGAAGAGGCTCGGAAGTCGAGTCGAGTTGGTCGTCGTCATCTTCTCGAGTCGCGGCTCATTTGCTCGCTTGGTGCGCGGTTTATTTAAATCCGATTCGAGAAGCAGCAGCAGCAGCAGCAGCGACAACATCAAAAAGTTTAAAGTGGAAATTGATAGGGACGGGCTAACACGAGACACTCGGGGGACTCACGGACGAACAGCGAATATCATACATGGCACAGATAGACAGAGAGATAGATAGATACTAAACGATCCTGGTGTGTGTGGGAACCGGTCGCCGACCAGGGACATGGCGAGCACTACCGCAGGGACAGCAACTCTTCAGGGACTACTTGTAGAGGTTCTGCGCAGGGCACTCGAACGCGCTCACCCCTTCCTCGATCACTCGGTGATACCGTTGAGCCAAAAGTCCTAGCTTCGGCTCATATTCAGAGATCCCCCCGTCTGGAAACTCTCGATGTTTGAAACTGAATACTCGAAAAGATCTAATAAGTGGAGTTATGATCCTCAATCGTTCCTGACTCGGGAAGATATTGCGCCCCGGATGGAATCTCTGGAAATCGACCTGACCAGCCTGGCCGCTCTACGAACGGTTGAAGTGCTCTTTTTGATGCGTTTGAAGCTTGGGGTTTGTTTTGAGATTCGGCGAGGGTGGAGTTATAGGCTCCTGCGTAAGGGTGCATGTGAGAGTGCCTGTGGGTAGGACTAGGTTTTGATGTGATCTAGATATACTCTTGAGAAATACTTTTTGTGCTCTTCTATCTCTCACTCTCTTTTCGACGAGTTATCTAAGAGTTTTCCCATGCACAACCCTAGGCTATCTTGCTGGAGTCACTCACTTCCGCTTTGTGAAACCCTAAGTGGAGTTAAAGAGGTATCACTTGATTCAAGTCAAAGTTTCTTCAAAAAGTAACGCTAAAGGTCCTTGACTCCTGATTGAGCGGGGAAGCATACGTTTCCCTGACTACGGCCCCTCTTCGTTCTCAATTTGAGCCACTCTTTAGAAACTCAGAACAGAAACTGCAGAACATCACAGCACAATCGCTGAACGATGTTTTTGACGCGTTAATATCGAAGAAAACCCAAGAGTCATGAAGTGCGGGGTTGTTGGTTCATTCGCGTCCTGGACGCCTCCCTCAAAGCCCACCAGGTCGGTCAACGTCGGTCGACGACGATCATTGTGAACTGAACTCCGAGTTTCCGCATCGTAGATACGCCTGAATACTCGTGTTACTATGTCGCCTATGATTAGCATGCTTAATCAATCGAGGCTTTGTTTGGAGACAGCGCAACGCTCACTCAGACGGTCGCTTCAGCGGAAGGACGCGCAAACGAACGGATGGATTCAGCGGAGGGTCCCGGACGGTCTCGCAAGCGATGCAGAACGATACGAAGCGATACATTGTGTCACGATCGCTAAGCTGTGAATCGAATGCATAGGTGCGATCTTCCGGTCGAAAGGACGCGTTGTCCTGAATTCGTACAACGAAGTGTTTATTTGTTTACAGCGTCCATTCTTAGGCTTGGCCCAGGCCGCCCGTCCGCCCGCCAGCCCGCTAGCCAAATCCTTCCCGTGGGGCTGGCGGGTAAGTGGACTCTAAGTGCAGGATTTGCTCCGAGAAGACGCCAGCGAAGCCAAGATTAGATAAAGTCTTCCTTCGTGGCTCCTCTGGCCTCTCCGGTATTAAAGCTCGTGCGGAGTTGGTTACGAGATTGGTGGCCGCCAAGCGTCTAATCCCGATGCCATCTTGCTGCGGCATATCTCACCCGCCGTCATTGCCTACGCCCGCTGTTCCTCCTCCTCCTTCTCCTTTCTCATCCTGAGTAAAACTCTCCCAAGACTGACTCCTTCTTCGCTTGTTTCGAGATCATTAATCCGACGGGGTATCCGAGGATTGTTTCCATCACATCGTATCTACCGAGTTTCGTTTCTGCCACGGACTTGAGGTCGACTGTCGGGACGATCCGTCCGAGGCCTCGATGCTTCGACTCCGTTCATCGGTTTGTGTTTGTCCCTCTTTCTCTTTCTCTTGCTCTCGCTCATCCTGTGTGTTTAAGTGTATCTTCCCCTCGGACGCTCTCGATCGGTTGGCTCATCATGCATGGATCCCCGTAGTGCATGATTGCGTCGAAATCAAAGATCAGACTTTCGGCCGTCCGGCTGTACACAGCGGGACCAGATGCTGAATTGTTCATTCGAGCGTAATTTGTTGCTTGCTTGCTTGCTTGCTCGCTCGCTCAGTGGTGTAAACGTTTCGGAACCCTTTCGTTTCGTTTCGAAAAGAAGATTTGCATAGGACAAGAAGAAGAAGGCGTGTCTAGCAACTTGTTAACGACTGTATTAACGATACGACTAACGCTTACGACTCTCGACCAAAACCTGTGGGAAAGTAGTTAATGTACCAGTGTAATCTGCACTTTGAGGGTTTTTAGTTCGGCGTTTGGTTTCTTGTTTATTTCCTCGGAAGCAGGAGGGTATTCGGAGCGGAGAAAGGGTTCCGCGACGCCATGAGAACCCGGGCCTGCTCTTGACTCTGACCGGAGACCTCAGCGAGCAGATTATCGACAAGCCGTTGAGCACTTGAGTTGACCGCTGGTCGATTTTCGTGCACCACTGAACGGGAAACGAGAGTTTTTTTCGTTTCTCCTTCCTTTCTTTTCGCTTTCGTTGTTTCTGTGACCACTTTCACCGATCCGCTGGCTACCTCGCTCGATGAATGACAGATGACGGAAGTGGGCTGTCGTTGAGATCCTTGGACACACACAACGTCCGAGAACATCGTTGGCTGCGATTGCCACGTGATAGGCAATCGGGAAATCATCGAACCTTGAGATATTGCCGGTTGTCTGGAATCGACCACGACGAGTCCATTTCCGACTCTCAGGATACACCTCCTTTACTTCTACATCTGTTTCTAGAGGTAATGGATGGCTCGGTTTTGAAAGATCCACCAAAACGCCCACCAGAATTCACTAATATCAGGGCTTAAAGCTATATTATGAGTTTTTTGTTTTCACCAAAAAGCGTCTCTTGAGCTCTCTTGAACTCCCGTGTTGTTGCGAAAGAACGCCCGAAACGACAGCGTGATCAAAAATTTTGGTCAGAGCGAAATTTTCGAAATGTGAGTGGCCGTTCTCGAGCGACCCGGGACGGAGACAAATCAAATTTCAATAAGCGATTGCATCTAGTCGTTTCTTGTTTCGATTTGTTACCTAATCTAACCGAAGAGCTTCTTCTGTTCCCATCGCAGACGTGGAACAAGGCGGAGTCACGTCCCATAGCTTCGAATTCGTTGTGGTTCCCCCACTCTCCGGTGAAGATCAACGACCAGCTAAAAAGGCAGTGTGCTTAACTTACTGGATCTTCTCTCTTTAATGCTTTGATGGCCCACGAAACCGGATCATATTATGGTTAGCGAAAATGCGCGCGTGTCGGATGCCTTTGTTGTTGATATTGTTTTTTTTTCCTCCGTCCCACTCGCTTGTTGTCCTCGCTGATCTCCTGGGCATCTCCTCACTGCTGATCTCTGAAGATCGAGTGGCAACGGGTTGAGCACTACAACAAAAGATTGAAAACGACTCCGGCTCTTCGACAAGCTATTGTCTTCTGATGAGAACGGGGCGGATGAGCGAAAGGTTGCTGGTGGATCATTGTGGGAAATTTCTCTTTTTCTCCCACCGATGATCTCTAGCAACCGTCTCTAACTAATCACGGAACCAACTGAACACGAGGCTCATGACTCTTCTCACAGAGCGCGAAACCAGTTGCTACGACACTGGTTTTCAAGCCCTCCAGTACCTCTGTGACGGAGTGAAACCCCCAAAAGCCGAAACGCGATGCAGAAATACGCAGTGCCGCTCTTCTTCAGAAAATCTGATAGTGGACTTTATCTGTCGTAGAATCACGAAACAATCGAGGGCGGAGGGGACGCGATGTCCAAGATATACATAGTTCGGTATATGCACAAGCCCTCCAGGAATCTTCCAGCGGCCATTAAGTGGTGGCGGCTCCCTTAATGGTGGCAGTAGCGACCACCACCACTGCCTCTGCTTCAGATGGTCATAAAGTCATAAATTAAGTGACCGATGTCCAGCACATTCATCTTTCGCAATCGATAAACTGCTTTTTTGCGAACCAGAGCGAGGCACAGCTGAGATGGCCATTTAAATTCGTTTCGGCTTCCGCCCACCCCCGCTTCCGGAACGCTTTATGAGAGCGGCCGGAGTATTCAATTCTCTGATGGCGGAGTCCCGTTGCGCGGAATGCGCATCTAATGTTTTTCTTCTGCCATTTCCCTCGATGCAATGACTCACATGCAACAACGTGGAACGCTCCCGCATGGAACAAACACAAATATTCATTCCACTCAGATAAATCTCCAACGATCCGGCGCTGTCAGAGATGGACTCCGAGAGCCATTGATCACGAAAGACGAAGCAGCCGTCCGATAGAAATCGCGGACTTTTGCTCCGGTTTTCTCTCAAAAACCCGCGTATCGGTCGATGTCAACCTGCGCCTTGTCCGCAATCGGCTCTAAACTGTCGAGTTCAAAGCTTCTGTACCCAAACCATTGGAGCGTCTATTCGGTGCTGAGAGATTGAGTGGCTGAGAAGCACATGTCGCCGTGGTCGTGGGGTCTGCTGCTTGTTGAACTGGTCAAGGGTCCTCCGCTGTTAGTCTTTCGACAACACGTCCACAATCTGGATGTTCTCATTCGCACGGCCAGCATAGTGGGAACATAGCGACGATGAAAAGCAAAATCACTTTTATTGAGGCCAATAAAATCTTTCTCGGACTACTGACAGCGACCCGACGGGGAAGACCCGACGCGACGCTGACCAAGAGGAGACTCTCGCTGCCATTGCCAGGACCATGTCATACATCGAAAATGAGGCTGTTTCGGTTCAGAATAAACCTGTATTTGAAGGCATTTATGAAGACTCTTTGGGCCTATGGTGCAGAGCAGAAGCCCAGGACCAGCACGATCAGCACCGTCTCCACTACTTCAACATGGGGCGTTGCGGACGACACTCACTTCCAGCTTTGAGGAACCTTAATCGGTCGAAGACGTTTTGGTAAAATGACCAAACGAGGGACACTATCCCGTTCCGCCAAACTCGGTTCAATAAGTGGAAAGGGTCTACCCGAAAATAAACGTCCGTGGATGAGGAAAGCTCTCCGCGCAGAGAATCTACCGCGAAGGTATGGCTCTGACTTTTGCAATGAATCTGTAATGGCTCACGCGGAGGTCCCGACCTGGGAGTTAGGATCGAGAGGGAGAATCAGCTCTGAATTTGTCGTAATCGAATTGAGAGAATTGAATTGATTGGCTATCTCTTAGGTGAGTGCCGTTATCAGATGGCAAGCCATTCGGTTAGGTATCAAGTGAGGACTCTTGAGTCACGAGTGCGATGGCGAAAATAATAGGCAACAATCGTCGAAACTCCTTAGCAGTGACTGTGTGAGGTTGTAAAACTAAGAAAGGAAAAAACAAGACCAAGAAGAGGGGCAAATCAAATTTTGCCGCCATTACATGAACATGTCTTGGCTTTATGGCGGAAACGTGCGAGTGACTCACGCGAATGAAAAGGATTCGAGACTCTCGACATCTTTCCGCCGCCACGGCTGCTGCTGCTGCTACTGGTGTGAGCGTGTGTCGTGTATGTCGGGAGAGAGGGAGTGTGTGTGTGTGTGTGTGTGTGTGTGTGAGTGCGATCACCTTTTCTCGATTGTGGAGAGAAAGTTGAGTCACACACTCGGTTACACAGTCCGACAGCGGACTCGGGCACAGCCACAGCTCGCGCACCCTCGAGCCGCTCTCCGCTCTCGAAACGAAGCCTTCTCCCGACTCGGCTATCCGCAAGATCACACCCGTGGCCGGCACAGCGGCCATGGTGCTCAAAGTTTGAAGAAACACGAGTTTTCGATAGTTGGCCAACAATGAGTGGCTCCGTGATAAGCCACTTGACCACCTGCTTCGACAAGTAGCTGTCGTTGAATGAAACCGGTTAACGGAACTCGGTGTGTCAAGTGCCAGCTCGAATCCAAGCGAAAACTTGACTCTGCGAGACAGGCATGCGATGATGTTGGGGAGATATCGGCTCGAGCTCGAACTCCAAAAAGATCCAGCTCGATGAAATCTTACCGAAACAGCGAATTCAGCCATAGGTTTCCAGGCAGCGATCATGATTCGGTTTCGGCCATTCCTCACGCGCTCAGTTGATCGGATCCATCTTTTGATATGATAGATGTGAATGCCAACTCTCTCCGCGGAACTCGGACACACGGAATGTCCGCGGATCTGAAGATCGCTCCGGCTGGGACATGAGATCTGAGAGGATCACTCTCGACAAACACCACGCGGACAATAGCATTCGCGACGATGAGCCTCGCACAATCTTTGCAAGGAAAGCGAGTCGTGTAGATTGTACACCCACCGACGTTGCGACCATGGATAGCGTTCCATTCCGCGTGCACAACTGCAAGAGCAGAGATCGCTTTAGGGGGAGCGTAAGCTCGGACGAAAAGTTCTAGGCACAAAGGAGGCTCAGATATTCTTCATCCAGAAGTTTCTGCCTGCGACGACATCACGAGCATCATATCGATCTTCTTAACTAGAGCACCAGCGTGACGTCAGGGTGAAACGCACCTGGATTGCTGCGGCCGAGTCCGAAGTATCGCCTTCCACTCAAACCCCTTCCGACAGTTTTCAATGTCGGGCTAACCACCAGAGCGGCGACCTGATGAATGAAACTTGAGAAGTATGTGACATGGAGATACTGTGTATCCTCGATGAGCACAGTTTTTGAAGGATTTTCCATCGGAGCGGACCGTCGGGAAAACTAACCCTGCGTCGAGACTTTCCCTTATGAATCCAGGCGATTTTAGCGAACTCGACGTCTTGCTCGGAAAATGACATTGTTTCGTCTAGGTGCTGCTAGGCAACGCGATATTTCGCCGCTGGAAGGAGCACATCTGACACAGTCAAGTCCCAAGAAGTCCGCGGAAGTTTCCGAGTGAGAGCGGTTCTATTCACCTTGCGGACATGATCTCACGTTTTTCAAACTTTTCATCGCTGTCGAAGCCACGTGCCCGTTGCTGGGTCCCTGTTGACTGGAACGGGCCAGACACGTTCGGTCTGACGGAACCTCGGAGATCGATTGATTCTATCAGTCATGGCAAGTGGATTTTCTGGAGTGCGCCTCGGCGTTAGTCACCTATGCGTTTCGTGACCGCGCGAGAGTGAATCAGAATATCAAAACGTTCACCCGACCGTGACACGATGCAATGAGCACGAGAGGTGCTACAGAAGAACAACAACGTTTCGTGTCGGAGTCACGAGATTAATTGTATTGCATGTCCTCGAATGTTTTGCTCCCGAGTATGTATCGAACCAGACAATGTCTTGAATGCGAACCATCCGTTTGCTCCCGACTCTTCAGTTATGTCACTGCAATCCACGCAGGAAACCTTGGTCGTTCAGAGAGTTTACCAATGAACTCCCGATCTCCTGTGACATTGAGTTCATCGTGTTGGACTGCGAATCTACAAACACTTCCCAACAATTCGTTAAACTTCATTCAATCGGGATTGAGGGTATGTCCAGAAGTTTGAGAAACGCTTTTTGAGCTCAGATGGCCAGGGTTATCGATGAGAGGCAATCCAGTCCCACTCAAATTCTCGCGCGTGGTGACCGAACGGGCTGCAAACTTGAGAATGGGATTCGACACCATATGATTGTAATTCATGGAGGCAATGTTGTGGGAGCTACGAACCTCTTGACGATATCGGCAGGCGCATAGTCACATCGTTTCTACAATAGGCATCCTTTGCGCGTCTTCGAACTCTCCTGGAGCTCCTCTTTTGCGAGTGCATGCTCCCGGAACAAGTTTCGATGAACATTAAAAACATGCAGTCGGTGGGTGCTCTCGAGCTGACCAGCCTTGATCTCGTCGTTTCCGATGCATCTCTTGATTGGCCTTCGGGAGATTTTGAGTCCCTCGTGACGCTTCTTCTGTGTGTGACGGTGAAGCAAATCGGGAGCCGTCTCGGTCAGAGACCGTGGACTCCGAGACGTAACTCACGTCCTCGAATCAACTCGAACTTCGAGATTCCCGGCGCAGTGCTCGCAGAAACATAGACTAGGGAGTTGCCGTTGGGGGAGTCAGCGTCCGTAACAGGTGAAACTCGACCACTCATACTCGCTCGAGAATGGTCGAACAAATGAGGTAAACCATGGCAAAGGAGGATGCAAGGTTCTTAATTCAACGAATGTGTATGGAATCCATTGATATCATTGGCACCGGAATACCCAAAGACTGAGAATGTTCCTTAACGCTGATTAGTCATGGGCAGGGATGTGAAAAAATTGAGGTTGAAACCTTTTGAACTTATGGCGAGCCTGTCCACGGCGCTAGAGGATTCTCCTTGAGACAATAACCAAGCCGATCTGAACGTCTGGGCTCGTTCCGTCGTGTCCAGGATGGCAATCGCTAACTAGCCTACTCTTCGAATCAATGAGACATCTTGACATTCCTCGCACTGCCCTCCCAGTATGATGCCGAGATTCGAGGTTCCAGAAACGGTTCTGTGTTTTCGCTTCACAGCTCTTTATTGAAAGGACATGTCCAGCAGCAAAGTCTTCGATGAGCGTCAGCGGTTGAAGTACCACCGGAGTTCCTATCACTCGTTTAGATTCCCAAGATTCCCTTCGGGACTCGAATACACTCGATGCCGGCGGCTTCGAGTATCTTGTCTCCAGACTTCCCGGTGTATTCTTCAATGTACACCACGCGTTTGATCTTCTTCTCTACGATCGCCTTGGCACAATCTTCGCAAGGGAACACGACCGTGTAGAGTGAGAGACACTCATGACGCTCCCAGTCATTGATTGCGTTAATTTCAGCGTGTATGACTGCGGAACAAAAGGTCCTCGATCAATCCGTTGATTCCGTTCATCATCTTATTTATCCAGCTCTCGACTCTTCACGTACCGTGCTTCAGGTATTCATTGTTATCCATGTAAGACATCCCTGGGGGCAGTTTACTCACACCCTCGCCCATGCTGACTAGCACGGCTCCGACCTTCTCATGAAAATTGGTCGTCGTTATGTTAAAAGTTCATGCAGCGATGATTACCGTTCATGATCGTGATTGAATCACATACCTTGCTGCTGCCTTTTCTCTCTTCTTTGAGTTCCAGAGCTCTCTTGAGGAACAAAACGTCTTCCTGAGAGAAAGCCATCATGGAGAAATGACTCGAAAACCTTCCTGCGTCGAGTTGACACAGAAGATATCCGCCCAGTGGGCCCTTTTTAACCATCCTGTTATCATGACGATCGCCCTTCCCCTTGCTATTTTCGAAATTTGACAGTGTTTTGAATGTGAAATGACGACGAGATAGCGGATGGGAGTTCTACGATAACCACCCCATTATTCCAGTCAAGGCCAGCACGTGTTCACTTTCGGAATCCTCGACAATCAGGTTATTCTGTCGATGAGCTCGGCTTCGATAGTTTGGGGAGTTTGCGCTAAAAGGGGAATCAATGCCATCCTTTTCCAAAGCCAGGAAAGAAGGCACACGAGGCAACGCGTCACGTAAACGCTTCACCCTAGACGAATGTCAACAAACTCTGTGAGCCTCTGTATTTGGGAGCAGACACGGGAACGAAGTTTTCACCTTGAATCATGGTAGGCTAAACTGTGTCGAATTCATGAGATATCCGCGAAGTTTTCATTTGAGAAAAGGCACGGCAAACCCTAAACGACTTAGCACCGAAACCTCGCGCAGGTCCATAGCTGGAATATGGGTCCGGAGATGCGGGTCCCCTCGCTTTCGGGAACGACGAGACGTCGCGAAGGGGGCCAGCATGAATTTCGGATTCTCACGAATTCTTCGTTCCGTTCATCAGCAATCCGCAAGCTTCAAAGGCAATTTTCGGGGGGCCGAAGCTGATCGGGGCTCGTGGCATCGCTCTCTTCCGTCAGTCCCTCGCAGAGCCCTACCCAGCTCCCGAGGTAGGAGGCTGACACCCATGATCCGCCGTCGATCGCTCGAAGATACGACTCATCATGTTGGCTCCCTCAGGAGACTTAACGTTTCCTTGACACAACACAATAATCAGTGGGTCCGTCCCCCGTATTGGGAGAATATCTGTCTGAGTGGATATTCCGTAAAGTTAACCCGGCGTCGAGTTTATTCCTTCGTATAACCACGCAAGTGGAACGCAGTCCCGCACCAGAACGTCCTTGGAGGGTTTCGAGTGAGGACGACTCCATCTACATTGCGAGCATGATTCCGAACTTTTCAACGAATATACAGCTTTGACGCCTAATCCTCAAAAACTCAAAAGGCCCAGACGGTTTTCTCCCGAACAAATCCAGAGCCAACTCAAATCGGATCGCAGTAGTTCAGACGTCCGTACAGTGCGAACATTGCTTCCCGAGGCCTTATGAGGGAGCATACGTCGACGCCACGTTGTGACCAGTTCGAACTGCCCGTGTTTTCCAGATTCTTCCTGGAAGAATCCGTGAACTTCTTGTTTCTGAGCTTGGCTAGGTTTCTTGAAATCGTCAGCATCAGGCTTCAGAGGTCAGGGGCCGATTTTTGATCGCAGGTCAGGTGGCAGAGACTTATTCGAGCAGAGAGTGCTCACATGTACAACTAGATCAGCGACAGCGTTGACTACGGGGATGCAAAGATCCCTCATACGAAGGTTCCCGGGCTCTTGCTGGAGTCATATCCAAAGATTAGGCCTTTTTGACGGGAGGTACGTCTTACCGGGCGTTAGCCAGTGATTCGCTTCCGACTCAAACTGACTCCAGCTTTACAACGGTGTTTCGTGCTTTAAAGTCAAACTTCCGATGTCTGATTCCTTCCATAGTGATTCGGAGCGAACGCGCTCCATTCTCTTCTATGAAAGACTCGGACAAAATCCCGCGTTGTGAAATCGTTCCAGACGCCCATCCCAATGCAGTGCATCCCTCGTCGTTATCTTTCACATTTCGAATCATCCTTCGTTGCGATTTGTCTCGTATTTCTGACTTCTCTCGATCTATTATGGATGGACGAACAACAGAAGTGGCATGGAGTGCCATCGAGAGGATGAGGCTTTATGATTTACGACGAAGACATGCATTCTTTTCACCATCAACCCAAATACATACACCATTCCGACCTCTGACTCGCCGTTTGCATCCGACACTGATCCATACCATTGCATTAACCAGCTACCACAAACGTGCTCCACACCCTACGTCGGGCCTCACGTAGGCTTTGGATACATTCCGCGACGTACCTTACGTCGGGAAGTCTACGGTCTCTGACCGAAACGGCCCCGGTTTTCTTAGTTTTGATCGTGTCCAAGAAGTTATCGTTCAACTCTCCCCCATTGATCACGGGATGCGATTCTTCGTCGGCTGGAGTTATCGATGGAGAGCAATCTTCAAAATGAAAGCTCATATCTTAAGGTAAGGGTCTCATGGTGCAACACCTCGTGACCTACGATGTCAGGCTGATGCCGGAGACTGAGTCTGAGTGACAGAGTTTTTACCGTTGTTGTCCTCCTGAAGTTCCCAAGCTCACCAGGCAAACGCAGTGTTTTCTCAAGCGTAAGCCATCATGGTGGAATTCGCGCGAGCGCTAGATCCTGAAGCTGATGGAATGTGTTAGATAAATTACCTATCTGTCCTGCCAGCACTCGCTCCCGAAACTATAGTCTAGTAGACAATGGAAACGTTCACACAGCTAGCCACGATCGAGTATTCATCATCCCGATGATGACCCACGTCATCCCTTACTGTTCACGAAGAGAAGGGAGATTATTCTATCACTAATCCTCACATAAGTGTTTTGACTGTGAATTGACGCTCATGCAATTGGAAAACGATAACTATTCGTGTGATCCATTCCGAGCCCGTGGGCTCGTGCATCTAGTTTCTCGAAAATCGGTCGACCATTTCAGGCAGGTCAGGCTTGACAACAGGAAGGGTCGTCAGGACAAGTCAAAATGCTCCCACCGAAGATGATGAGCAAGGCTCCGAGGCGGGTGTTCACGTTGATATGCAACGGATAGTGAATTACAAAACAACAGTTTCTCCAAGGCCCAGATTCTGTTTGTTTGTTCTTCGGCGTTTCATCAATGTCGTCGTACAATACTCCAAGGCTCCACTGCTTACAATATCTTACTTGACTCCATCTGACGGATAAGGTTCATCCAAAGTCCTTTCGCATACCCATCCCGGAACTTTCGACGCGAACACCGGAATGTTCCATATTTGATCTTGAATATTCTATCGTAAACAATCTGGATTTTCGATGCGAGTTATCTGAATGTTTGTCAACATAAGATCGAGCTACTGGACGGAAAGCTGATTCGAAATTCACTACCTTCCTCGAGTACCTCTTGAAGGTCCTCGACATATTGAACAATGGGCGCTCTCGAGACGATAATCCTAGATTCCCGACCAGGTCTTTCACTGAAAATAGTAATTGCCACGCAAGGTGGTTAGTCGAATGGCTCGATTGGTACGATTGCCTCTGCTCGCCGCAGTGCTCAAGAAGTTGGACGGAAAGTTTTCGCTGCTTCTCTGAAACTTCCAGACGATACACGTATTAAATCGAATCAGTGTACTTTGGACGTACGCAATGGGAATCTTCTCCGCGTTGCGCTTCCGCAATGGTGAGGCAAGAAGCGAGCTCCGACTTCACGCACATCTCGGATTCCTCCGAGAGGAGCCCACGTTAGTTTGTTCGTTGCGTTCCCGAAAATCGGGGCTCTAGAAGTATCTCCATTCACTTGCATCTGAGTTCATCGTTCAGAGAATTCGCCCAATAGGTGGCTCAAGGAACGGACAAGCTTTCCAGCTTCAGCGGTCAAAACTCCGGCGCGTCTGCGATCTCGCGTCAAAATTCCCAGCGCTCTTCTTCAGGATTCGAACGCTTCTGATGCTCACGGGTTCGAGTCCTTTGTTACTAGGGTTCAACACGCAGCATTCGATACGAATCTCGCGTTCGACCATCGTCTCACAATCCTCGCGAGGAAACCGGCCCGTGTAGAGAGTGCGTTGATGAGTTTTCTGGCCGCCGATAACGTTGATTTCGGCGTACATGACTGCGGGAAGGTAAGATCCTCCGTCGATTCGTCCATCCTCGTCTAATTCGTTCCTACTGTTCCTATCTGGCGTCATCAATGGAACATAATATCCGGCGGCCGGATATATGTGCCGGAATAATATTTTGGCATTCTTCACGATGAAGCTTTTCAGTTGAAAAATTCGCTCATATGCACGTTTTTCTCCTCTCTCAACACAGAAATCGCTACCGTGGACCCGCTGCCCAGGGCTCTGGTGTATCGCATTCATCTACGGGGGAGACTGAAGCATGATCTTCTGGGAATCTCGCTCTCCGCCGCGCCGTCCAGGATTCCTCAACGAAATGCCGTGAGAGACTCACAGAGCCACTCATAGCAGAAACTTCGTTCTGGCAGCGGAATCTAGAAACTCAAGCCAAGCAGGGGGAAGCGAGAACTCGTGGATTCCTCGAAAGACGTTTTCCAGGGAGTTTTATGTGCTGAACTAGTGATGAAAATATTTTTGCATCAGCATTTTCCGTTCAGCGGTCGTCGAGCTTTGGCTCTCGCGCCTTGAGCATCCGTGAAGTAAGATCGCAATCGTAAAGTTGTTTAACCATTGGAGGAAAAGTACCTCTGGAACTGCTGAATCGAATTTCCCTTCATTTGAGAACGCCATGTCAAGCATTCGGAAGTGGCTTCGACACCCGACTCCGATCCATTCCGGGGTACGCATTCACAGTTCTCCCGTTCATATGCTCGGGGATCCTGAGCCGAAAGCTCGGGAGCTTTACCACCTCCTATGAGTTCAGAAGTGAAATCCTCCTCTGACTGGAAGTTGATGATCCTCCCAGGCTCGTAGCCTGGGAGGGCTGGGAGTGAGTTTCCCCTGGGAGAGGGCTGAACCTCCTCCCCAAGGGGGTACCCTTGTGAAATTCTTTGAAAATCGGTTGTTTGACCAGAAACCTCAACTTTGATAGTATGAACCGAGGATTCTTGGGGGGTGGGAGGGGGGCTGAAGCCCTCTCAGCCCACTCCTGGCTACGCGCCTGTTTACAATTATCCAAGACGCGTCCCAGGAGTATTGCTCCCGTTTTCAAAACCGTATCTCGAAACACGCAAGCCTCGATTTTCTACGAGAACCAGGCTGTGAAGTAGGGGTGTGGCCGATGGAATCGAAAATTGATGGGAAAAGCTTTCTGGAGTGATCTCGCAACTTCTGACACCTTCCAAGGAGCGATAGTATCCTGGCTGGTCGCGCGCGCCACATCTCCACGGTGAGAATTCAGCTATTCACTCGACGGAGTTGATCATGATTCGTGACTTCGTCACCTCTGCGTGCGAGGCCAGTCTGGAAAAGAAACAGAAAATCGGAGAGCAACGCTTCAAAACAGCACTGTTGTTTCGTGCCGGTGTCACGGAAGAAATCCCATGATGCGCTGACCCTTGAGTGTCGAAGACCCCAGTCCATGAGACATATTGATACTCTTCGCACCGCCCTTCGAGTACGTTGCTGAGATTCGAGGTTTCAGAAATGACTCGATATGTTTGCTTCACACCTTTTTATTAGGGAAATATGTCCAGTGAATGGTTCAAGGCGCAAGAGAGTCATTGATAAGCTTCAGCGGTTGAACTTCTACCGGGTTCCCGATCATTCGTTCAGATTCCCAATGTTCCCTTCGGGATTCGAATACACTCGATGCCATAGGCTTCGAGTATCTCGTGTCCAGGATTCAGGATGCAGTCTTCTATGTACACCACACGTTTGATGTTCGTCTCTACAACCGCCCTGGCACAATCTTCGCAAGGGAACTTGGTCGTGTAGAGAGAACGCTCACGACGCTCCCAGTCACTGATTGCGTTGATCTCAGCGTGGATAACTGCGGGGTGGTAATGGTCCATTAATCCGCTGGCTTCAATTGGACCCCCCGAGCCCGCTCTCAACGTACGCATCGATGAGCTCCTGTTAACGTACCGTGATCCAGGTAACTGACGTCATCGATATACGGCATATTCGGAGGCAGTCTACTCGTGCCTTCGCCGATGCTGACCACGACGGCGCCGACCTTCGAATGAAAATTTAACAACACTCACTGTGAATCGGCTCCATTCCAGAATATTGTGGAACGGTGCGAGGGGAGCAACGGATTCCAAGAGCATATCGATGACGTTGTAGGACTTACTTGGCTTCCACCTCTAGTATCTTCTCTGAGTTTCCAAGCTCTCTTCGCAAAAGCAATGTCATCTTCGGAGTAAGCCATGGCGTTGGAATGAATCGAATGTGTTCCAAGGTCACTCTCTTCCAGAACTATGATCACGGCAACACTGAAAACATTCACCTAGCAAGCCCTGTTCAACTAGCTCCACGTTGACATGATGACTCATCATTCCCTCACTATTTTCGGAAAGTGTTCCGCATGCAAGCCAGCCCGGTGGGAGCGGATTGGAGCGTTCCCACAGGTATTCGACGATTTAGAAGTTTGCGGTATCTGACCAAGTTGAGTTTTTTTTGGTTACCGAGCTTGCAACTTAGAGTCCCGCGTATTCGTGTCCGTCGATAAGAAAACGTACACAGGAACGGATACAAATATTATTTATTATCATGATTCCGAGCTCTGAGATCAGTCAGAGATTTTCGTCGAGCGTTTAGCCTAAATATACAGCAGAGGGACGGGCTAGGAAAACTAGAGATAAGCTAGTGAGAGCACGAGATAGCGGATCGCAGCACGACAGAAAGAGGAACTCTGACAACTCTCACTTTCGCAGAAGTCAATACGTGCAGCCCCGATCCGAGAAGGCCGTTCTCTTCAATGTAGGCCACACGTTCGATTCCCGATGCGACCATGTATTTGGCAGAAGCCACGTTCGGGCATCGAGTTGTATAGAGTGTGCATCCTTTGAAGTCCCGACCGTTGATGGCATCGACTTCTGCTTGGTCAACTGAGGGAAATGACCTTCGTGCGTTAGTCACTTGATACGGACAGCAAAACCTGAAGGTATTAGGCTTGTTCCGGATGATTTTCGATCGAACTGGCCATATTACTGAAAATCCGGCACACGATGCGACGCCCGGTGAGAATGAAGTTTTCTCCAAACTCACCAAATTCCTGATAGTCTTTGTCGTCGATCCAATGTGTCCCCTGGGGCCATTTGCTTAGGCCTTGACCCACGATTCTGTCCTCGGAGTCCACCACGAGAGCAACGACCTGTCGAACCAGAATACCCACATGATTACAAGGATTACACGGCATATTCTTTGTGTGAGGGATTCACATTTTCATATCCTCGCGCGAGTTCTCAACCGGAAAGCGGGATTCGCGACAGCCCGCGATTTTAACGTCTCTTCGGGAGTCGCTCAAAATGACTGATCAGCATCCGGATGGTTCACGAATCATGATCGTCAACGCTCTGGCTGTCGAAAAAATCCGGAACTGGTTGGAAACAACGGTGATTCAACTCTGGTTACGCATCCATGCCGAACGATTGATTTCCATAAAAAACGAACCTGACACAAGCCTTCCGTCTGTTGCTTCTCTCTCCATGCCGCCTTCAGAAAGTGCACATCCACATCACTGTATGCCATTCTCGAGTTTGTGAATTAGCGTTTCCGGGGTGTTAACACGGAGACTGAGCTCAACGATTTGCCGCTCTCGTTCGCTCGTTCTACGCCGACCAGGAATACCGGTGTGAGTCAAGCGGACCACAAGTATTTCCACCGTGATTAGGCTCGATCGGACTTCATCAGACTGATAACGGATAATGATTGCTTCGTGGACTCGGAACTGAGAGTGCAAGCTGCGGGGCAGAGATCGAAGTGAGCAGAGAATTGGTATCGTCTCGCCGATGGTTTTCTATGCCGACTTCATGGAACAGCGATCTCCAGAGGAGAATGATGAACGGGAGATAAAGCGTCCGGTGGAAATCGATCGATCTTTGAAGACATTCTCACGGGAACAACTTTGAAGTTATATTCCTCAAAAGGCCGAGCTTCACGGCTTCGGAATGTTCGCGAATCGGTCTCGAAGCGCTGGGATCAGGCTACAGACCGCAACACGAATTTATCGACACACAATTTTTGTTGATACTTTCCGGACCCGAATGATAACGGAGTCAATGCCGCCATGGGAATTCCGCCATGTACAACAGACTTTGAGAATATGTTCACCGACTGAAAAAAACGAAGTTGAGGCTCAAGATCCGAAGTTTTCGATATTCAGCCGTAGCACGAAATCATCGACAGTGTTGAAATCGCGATTCTGGTCGGAGTTTCAACATTTTCCCGTGTGGCCGGTGCCCCAGGAGGCCGAACGAGTGCTGACGAAGGGCATACAGGTACGATTCATCGACTCAGAACTTTCGTTCGTGCCGATTTGTGAGAAAAATTTCATTCCCTCAGTATTGGACGAAAACCGGCTCTGAGTCCTCAAGAAAGGATTCGAATCGATCCATCACACGGCTCTGGTCTCGCAGCAAGAGCTATCGGACGAGAGATCGGCAGAACCGCAGACGTAGTGCTGCGGTATCTGAGATAAGGGGCGAAATATGGCGTCGGAACGTACAAGAAACGAAGCACGAAGCTCTCAGATCGTCAGAAACGGAAGATCATTCAGGATGCAAGCAACAATAGTATCTCCTGCGCTCAAATCAGAGACTTGAACAACCTCCCAGTACATAAACAAACTATTGGGCGTGTTTTGAGAGGTGCTTCTCATCTGAAATTCAAGAAAATGTGCAGGAAGCCTCAACTGAAAAGAAAACACCGAGACACCAGACTCCATCGCGCCCAAGAATGGATGAGTTGGACTTCTGAATGAGATAAAGTTGTCTTTGGCGATGAAAAAAAATCAATTTAGACGGTCCGGATGGATTCCACAACTATTATCACGATCTTCGGGAAGAGCCTCAATTGAAGAGCCCAATTCCAAAACGTCACATCTCCATTTTTAGCGTTTCGAGAAAAACGCGAAAAACTCTTGTGGCTTCCATACATTTCCTATGCGGACCTCATTTTCAAACCCTAACCAGAATAGGAAAAAGGGTCTCCTGACAAAA
The DNA here is from genome assembly GCA_028455905.1 of Neoseiulus californicus. NCBI lineage: Eukaryota > Metazoa > Arthropoda > Arachnida > Mesostigmata > Phytoseiidae > Neoseiulus > Neoseiulus californicus. Next base: position 215,449 of record JAMQGS010000017.1, read on the forward strand.
TCCGTGAACGTGGATAGGTAGCCTCCTTTCATGGCTACAAGAATCTTCAGGAAACTCGATTTTGGAAAAAATGGAGATGTGACGTTTTGGAATTGGGCTCTTCAATTCTATTCCAAGAGACAGTCCGGGGACGGTTCAGTTATGGTCTGGGGAACGGTCAGTCGCCGCGGAACGTTCCAAATCATCTTTGTGGAGACAATAATGCGTTCCGTGGACTATAAGCTTCTACTCGAAAACTACCTGCGACCCCAAGCTTCGGAGGAACTCGGGAGGAATTTCATCTTCCAGAAAGATTGCGCCTCCGTGCATACGGCAGGGATAATCAAAGATTGGTTTAGAGAGAACAAAGTACAATTTTTGGACTGGCCTCCGAAGAGTCCCGACCTGAACATCATAGAGAACCTCTGGGGAACGTTAGTTCGGCTCGTTCACCCGAGCGGGAAGCAATACAGCACACGAGAAGAACTGAAACATGCGATTCTCTCTTCTTCGGCCAAAATCGGGGAACGAGAGATAAAACCACTCTATGATTCGCTCCCAAAGCGCGTTTTTGAGGTTATAAAGGCCAAAGGGGGCTCGACGAAGTATTAATTCCCGAGAATTTGGAATTATCATGGAATAAATCAGCCTGTCGATAATTTCGTGTTACGGCTCGAGAACCATTTTTTGGTATCCTACGCGTCGTCTTCGCCGAATCGGAAAATTATTCCATAAACCATATCGTGGCGGTGTATTCCACGGCAGCATCGAATTGCTTACTCCTCTTCATCAGAAACGATCTCGGAAATTCAACTGTCGATAATTTCGTATTGCGGGCTGTATCACGCGCCGATGATAACTTCTTTGATTGTAACATCTCGATCCGATATCGGACATTGACCGGGGAGACCTGAAACCTCTCTCGCGCGGTTTCTGAGTTTCTGATCCATCAGCAGCTGATTCTTATCTTCCAATTGTTGACCTCCCAGCATCTCGCTTCCATGTGTGAAGCGATATCGTTGTTGAGCTGAGATATCGTACTCATACTTGCGGGAACTCAACCATACGATCAACGACATCGACGAGTGGAACGCGATGCTCGAATCGCTGATACGCGTGCCGGAGCAACTCGTGGCGCGCTTCGGTTGACATGGAGAGATTCAACCTTGGTTCAGGCGTCGACCGGCAGGTGGCGCCAAAATATCAGCTGATAGTGCCGGCAACGGTCTCAGTGTTCGAGCATTGTGAGTCCGATGTGTTCCACTCGGTTCATCAGAGACTCGACCTGAACATTTGTCAACATGGACCCGAAAGCAACGGAACAGTGAGTGATTCTGTTAAAACGAAACGAGACGAAGCTTGTGGACTGTGAACTGTGACCGCAAAGTTTCGCGAGCCCTGATCGCTCGCAAGTCGAGCGCGGTTCCAATGATTTTCTGAAAGCGGAGAGGAAAAGGGGAATTTCAGATTCTCTTCGCCGAAGCCGGACACCCTTCTCCACTTTTCCTCCTCAGAAATTTTCCACCAGGCTTCACGAAGTTTCTGATTTGTAAGAAATCAGATTTCTAAACGGTTGGATTCCCTCGGACTTGCAGATTGAGTGAAAAATTGAAAAGCATGGCCGTGTCTGAGAAGAAACGCACGGATTACCTCAAGTGGGAGGACTACTTCATGTCCCTGGCCAGCATTTCAGCGATGAGAAGCAAAGATCCCAATACCCAAGTATGTTTTCGTGCCGAAAACTCATCAGAACCATCGCATGCTACCCTTGGAAAAATTCCGTTATCTCATGTTTTCGTTTTCTCCTTCCGGAAAGGTGGGCGCCGCCATCGTGACTTCGGACTTCAAAGTTGTCGGTCTCGGATACAATGGGATGCCGATCGGTTGCCATGATGATGTCATGCCCTGGGGCAAGGTTGGCAATGATCTCTCCGAAACCAAATACGGATTCGGTGAGTTTTGAAAATCCGTAGTGAATCGAGACCTGGGCCCGATGTAGAGGGAGTGGGAGGAGTTCCTCTTGGAACTTGCTCGTAATCACTCGGGTACACGAGATGCAAGCAAAACTCGTGGACCTTGCACGGATTTTCGCGAGCTGATTTTCTTCGAATTCTGGGAGGATCTCGGATCCGATTTGGCAGTTCGTGATTTTGGGGATTGGTATTTCGACTGATTCGGTTTTCAGTGTGTCACGCCGAGATGAACGCTATCATGAACAAGAACACGCACGACATCTCAGGGAGCACGATGTACACAACTCACTTCCCGTGCAACGAGTGCGCGAAGCTTATCATCCAATCCAGGATCAAACGTGTTGTCTACCTTCACCACAAGAAACCGCAGGACCCCATGTACGTCGCCGCAGCGTTCCTGCTCGACACTGCCGGAATCAAATACAGAAAATTCGAGGCTGAAAAAACTTCGATCGTCATTAACCTTTCCTGATCGAGATTCCACAAGGAGCTCTTGGATGAACAACGACCCACAAATAATCTGCTACGACCGGCAGAGGACCACATCCCAATTAATAGGAGATACTATAATTTTAAAATTGTGAATCAATTTAGAAGCCAAATGAATAAATTGAGGAATCTTCGTTCCCGACGTTTCAATTTTTTTCTTTCCGGAATTCATGCGGCGACCACCTTCTGAAATCATTCCAGAAAATCCTTCCCTGCGTTAGGAGAAGATTCGGTTCAGTGGAGCGTTCCGGTTCAGTTAGCCTTCGTTTCAGAGAAGCAGATTGTGGCGTCGACGATTGACGTTTCTCGAAGATTATTACGGATTCGTCGTCGATCTCCGCCGATTTCGGCCGATTCGATCCCAGAGAGAAACCTTGGTTGGCGTCCAAAGATCGGAACGAATGTTTCTGTTCGTTGTGAGCGTTGGTAATACATATTGAATCTGCCAAACTTGGGAAGAACAGAGGAAGAGTGTCGTTCAAATGTGTCCGTAGAGCGGGCATAATTTCAATACATAGTATCAAATCTCCACAAATCGGATTGGAGGATGTCAGATGACCGACTGGCGGCCGGGAAGAATCTGGAAGGGTCAGTTGAACAGCCGCAGGCAACGATATAAATCAACTTCCCCAGTTGGTCCGAATCCTGCTCAACGTCTGCTTGATGTTGCACTTGGAAAAAAACCGACCTGTCAAGAGCAGTCAGCTACACAAGTGGGTGCGAGGCGATACCCGTAACCACTCCCTGATATTGTTCAAAACAAACACGAGGTGGAGAGAGCTCAAACTGTTTCCACCACCCATATCTTGACCAAGGACCCAAAGATTTTCAAGAAAAACGTTAGAGAGGGCCGTTTTGCTCGGATTCCGGGACAATTCTACCAACAAACCCGCCGTATACTTCCCAAGGATGCTCTGCACCCTCCTTCTGTAGGGATGTTTCCGAATTGCGAAAAGGTGGAGGGAAGACATGGCGATGCATATTTCATTGTAGGAGGCAGATAGAGAGGATACACATACAGATGTATCGATGCGGTCCGAGAGGGCGCGGCGCCGGCGCTGGCCATATGATCGCCGATGTGCATTGGTGACAAATAGGATTTCACCCTTTTTGGATCTGACTCGGATTGGTAAGGCTTACCTCTTCGCTGGCGAGGCGATAAACAGGTATCAGCGATGACATCAGGAAATATTCGTGTTCTCATTTGCTTTTGGCAGACTGGGACAGCCGCCTCTGATCCTCCGCTATGAAACCGCGAATAGCGAACTATCTTCGAACGAGAATAGACCAACGATTTCTCTTTCAACAGGGTTTTCCACGATTTTCCAAGACCAGAATAGTCTAGCGCTCGTATTACCTGAAATGCTGCCTCGCATTTCTCGACTGTAGGCGAGCCATTATCGGAAGTTCTTGGTAACCATGTTCCGCCGGCGCCGAATGTCTTCTTCCAGAGAGGAGGAAACAGTCCCTGGACAAATATCGGAAATAGGTTGATCGTGGAGAATCGTGGTTCCGTTCGGACTCGGGAATCACGGAAACCTTCTCTCTTGAGGAAACGAATCTTCAGATTCGATTTCTCAGGGTTCATCCGGTCGGACAAACAGACGGGCACCACGTCGAACAGGAAGCACATGACACACATACTGGGTACACACAGACCGCCCACATGAGTCCTCACTTATTCTCTTGTATTTTTAATCCGCGCCCTAATCTAGAAGCGTCACTGTCCAAACACTCCCGGATATCCAACTGTCCGGAGCGGCAAAAAACATTTGTAAAAAAACACGAAACATCAATTTCTGCTCCGCGTCGGGTCCGTCTCTTGAACTCTTGCTCGATCCAGCTCCCGGACCGCGACGGTTTTTATATGGTTACACCTGTGTATGCGTGTGTCTGAGTGTTTCCATGTCTTGGTTTTTTCCTCACTCTGATCAGACCTGGTCTGGGTTTTGCGAACCCCTTTGGAGCCCCGCTGTCTCTGGTAATACATAGTTGTGGCAGCTGGGCCAATTTCGGAGCTCGTCTTTGATTGTACGGCGACACTGACGATGATTTGTAAATCCAGCCAATTTCTACAAATTCAACCCCCTTTTCCGCTGCCCTGTTGCCCCCTGCCCTCCTCCGCCCTTCCCATGTGGCTCCCGTTCGCTCGATTTCCCTCATTCTCTTTATGAACACAGTAATTCGATTGCCGATTGCAAACTGTAGCTCATGGAAGACAATTAGACCACCGGTGTCCCCTGACTCGGAGAATCCACGATCAAGTGAAAGCCAAACCAGCTCTACTGAGAGTGCGCTCCGAGTTTTGAATCAAGAAAGGTTTTCTGCCTATTTTTTGCTCCTTGAATCACAAAACAGCAGCAGACCAAGAGAATCGAAATCTCCGAGCTGCGGCGGACGAAGCCGATCGAGATGCAACGATATCGGAGGCACAGCTGATTGCACAAATCTCGCAGAAGGAATGACTTGCTCGTTAGGTCTTTTAATACAAGTCTTGCAAACAGAGGAGTTGTAGCCGAGAGATGTTAAGACAAGAAGAAGAAGAAGCTGCGAGAGGGAAAAATTGCCGATAACGAAGAATCCGACTCCCCGAAGACGCTGTTGCAAGTCAACGTTGTTAACCCTCTCGAGTCGCGGCAATTCACTCGAGCGGAATCTTCTCGGATCTGCCCGACTTGTTCGGTTTTTTACGCCACATGCAGGGGATAAGATCCGGCGTCCACCTCATGAACCATTGATAACCAGGAGGAATATCCAGTTCCGGGGAGGTATATGTAGACTCAATCTTCGGTTGGCATGTAAACAATCAGTTTCTCCCAGGCAGCCTCTCCATTTGGTGCGGTCGATCTTCTTTTCTTTTCACAAACTTCGTGGAGAGCGAGCGACTCACCAAAAAGCATGTCCGACCCTTGTAGAGTCGTCGGTCGCGACGAAGAGGGAATGAATTTGTTCATAAATTCCAAATTGGATGTTTTAACAAAATTGGCCACCATGGTACGCGCAGAGGGAACCAAGCGAGCAACCCCACCCGTGGTTCGTGGTCGCAGACCACCGCGATTGTGTATTGAGACGAAAGCTTTGTGGCGGCGTATGCACACACTTACATACAGTCGGAGAGATAAACTCAGGGAGAACTTGCGAGAAAACATACACGCGGATCGGGTTTACTCTTGTCGCCCGAGGCATCTTAAACCACTCTCAGCCGGCCGCGGCCTCACTGTCCAGATATGATGAAGACGGCGACCACGACCGCCACCAATACTGCCTTGAAGGTGACCGACCACCCGCTCGGCCACCGAGTCAGCCAGTCATGCGGGTTTCTTGGATGTTATGCTTTGCTAAAATAACAACAGCATTGGACTCCCCTGAATTCCCGAAACTTACACACGAATCCTTGTTTTGAAACGAAATATGCTGGCCAAGGTGCCAGCTTATGCATTTCCACACGTCTTTGTCTTCCTCGACTCACTCTTCGTCGGTTCTCCCGATTTCAGAGATTGTCCTCCTCGAACAGTGATTTGAATGAAGGTTTGAGGTGAGTCTCAAAGAATTCCTCCCCAGCAACTGCACTGCTAGTTTGCGGAGCAAAGGAGAGACTCAATGCTTCGAGCTTTTGCTCAGACGAACTTTCACGATCTTGAATGGAACTGCACATAGATAGAGTCGACCCCCAAGAATGCGGATCATCGACAGCCGGAATATCATGTGCTATGGAGTGAGTCACCAGAATGAATTCGACCTGGTTAGCGAGTTGTAAGTGGGTGGTCAGGTGGCGGACAAGGCGAGTTAGGCAGGTCATGTTTAGCGAAAGGATTACGGTGCTCCCTGTCTTTCTCGCGATTACACCGTTGACATAAATTGCTTCTCTGCGGACATAAATTGCATAAATGATGTCCATAGTGTTAAGCTGAAACCATGCTGCCTGGCAGTTAGCTGACTGCAACTCGACTCCTCCGACAGGGAGTTCCTCCCCCAGTTTATTGTTTCTGCTGCGACTAGTCGCGACGACCTGAACTCGATTCTCTACCCAAAACTTCAACCTTCGGATCCCAATGACGTTCCAGACTTCCAAAAGTCCGTATCTAGAAGTCCTTGGAGAATCTCACCTGAGAACTCCTGAATTTCCAGCCAGTGATTGACAGTCCGACCGCAAAGGAGAATGCGGCGACTGCCGAGAAGTTCTCCGGATCTGGAGAGTTTTCGTCCCGATTCGGGCGGGTGTCGCGACTACTCTCAGGGCAAAGAAGTTTTTCCATCGCTCTGAGTGCATGTAAGAGCGAAAACTAGCTGGAACTAGGCTCTAACCCTTCAATGGTCGGGTTAACTGGCGGCTCGCCTTAACAGCCTCTTCGCAGGTGCTGTCAGCAGGACTCCGATCTCTAAACTAGAAGGGCCCAACTCTTTCGCAGGTGGATGTCAATCGGCTTCTGGGCCTACCGCGCGACCTGTCCCCGCCTGCTTAGCTGGTGAGTTAACTCTATGCAAATTTGTTGACGAACGGAACTGTCTGCTGTAAATATCTCGACGCCTCGACCAACTCGCTCAGACTGGATGGATGAATGGTGTTATGCATGCTGACATTCAAGTTCTGAGCGAGATGGATAGATCCGTCATCCTCACGGAGATCCTGAGCTCTCGTAGCTCGCCCCCCAAAAACGTCGCAAGGACGGACCTCGAAGGATAGTTAGTTCGCTGAATCCCCTCCAGGAATCCCTCCTGAATTTGGATCCGACTCATTCTGTTCCCTCTCCTTTTCCTTTTTCTGACATTGCATGGGGAAATATCGGATGCTGAGGACGCGGAGATCTCGATTCTCGCGCCTTGGAAGCTTTTTGTTTGCCGGAGACTGTACCAGAATTTAAGGGAGCGCGATCCAGGGCTCCAAAGTTTGATTTTGAAACAATTTTTCGAAGCTGACACGGTTTGTATCGATTCCCTCAAGTCTTTTCACGGTACCCACTTCCTCGCTTCGTCATCACTGGCTGCTGCTCATATTGGGAGCGGGGAAGGCGGTAAGTCAGGCACGGATCGAGTAACCGAGCGAGCGCCTGATGTTGTTGTGTTCAACCCGAAATGGCCATTTAATATTACAGCAGCAATTCGTTATAAATAAATTTCGTCACCCTGTACACGCCCACCCACCCAGCAAGCAAGGAAGAAAGGAGGGAGGAAGGAAGGAAGGAGGAGGCAGGCGGCGAATCGAGCTGAGTGAGCAAGTCACCTGCTTCTGGTCCAAAGGGTGGAAAATTTCACTAAAGAGGGGCGTTGCGGCTCGCTCAAATCGATATCAGCCCAGCCAACTCTTCACCCACCATTAACGACGATTCGACTCAACCTGTTCCGTCCACGAGCTCTAGTTTCAGCCTCTGCGCAATTCATCACCCGGCTTCCTCTCAAACCTGAGCTCCCCTCGCAAAAAGTCCCCCCCCTCTCCGGTTTTCTGAAAATATGACTTCTTCCTCGAAATTGAACGAGTTCGGATCGAAGAGACCATACTTTCGCATCTATAGTTTCTTGAACCATCCGACGCTGAAGAATAGGCAGGGCGCTTCCCCGGAGGGAAAGAAAGAAGGTTTTCCGAACCAATTAGAAGCAAAGAGGTAAAATTCCGCGGTTTTCGGACCGTGAGTCGAGGAGCGCGGACTCTATCTGTATGGTAATCCCTGTAGCCCGAGCTCGAGATTCAATCAGAGCCGATGTAATATTTTCGCAAAGCCACTTCCGGGGGTGACTTTGAAAATTGGCCTTGCCACATCATCATCATCACAACCACCAACCTGCAGTGCCACCACAGGCCGCATAGTCATTGTCGACGAGGGTTAGAGAATTGGCCGGTTCAGTTGGTTTGACTGCTGGCCATGGTGACTCGCTACAACAACCCCCTCGTCTTGAGCTCCTCGGCCAAGCGCAGAACACCCAAAGCCAAGCGGAGCCGACTACGCGGCACCCCTTCAGCGAGCCGTAAGGAATCAAGGCACCTGTTCCTATCCCAATCAGTAGCCTTTCGCTGACGCCATTCTTCTAAAAGCCTAGCTGGGCGCATCCACGCCTGTCAGATACACGAATCGCAAGCTCTGCCGATGAATGCTCGCCTGAACGTTCGAAAATAACCACGCGCCCGCTACCCACTTGTTCTTGTGACCCGGGTCGCTTCCCAGGTTCTTGCTTGGAAACACAATTTTCAGTCGCCCAAATCCGGATTCCATAGTTTTCTGGTCAGGATTCATGACAGAGACTGAAACGAAGACGGAAAACCTTCGGAGACCGTGCAATTCACAGTGGTCCGTGAGGAATCGTAGCAGGTCACGTAGAAAAGAGCTCAGCTGTGATGCGCTCGAGCGATCGTCGCCCATCGGTCGATTGCTGTGAGCGAGCCTCTGCCCAAAGCTTTGACTAACTATCACAAGCGTACGCACACAGACACAAACACGCTCACAACCACACACCTGCTTAATCGACCGATATCATGAGGTGGTCAGCAGTCCATCTCCAGTCAGAAGGCCAGCGAGCCGGTGATCGAGTCTCAATGGAGCGAGCTGGTGGAGAATCGCCAAGGCGAGCCAGCTGTTTCGGTCGCCGCCTTTTGTTTGGCTAAATACTCGATTCGATGATACTCGATAGCGGCGTCGTCCAGGCCGCATCACTGTGAAATATGGTCACGATATGCGCGTGGCCATATCGTGACCAGTTGCGGGTGCGGTTGTCGTCATCTCCTCGGAGTCGCATCTGCTAAACTACACTACAGCCACTTTGCAACATTTTTAGCTCAATATTGACTCCGATGAATCATTGGACCATCGTGAGCGCATTTTCAATGTATGCAGAGACTGGAGGAGTGCAGGCCCAGGACCTTACAAAGTCTGAACATTCTCAGTTTCTTGGGAGACATCAAGTTAATCATCAAGTTGGTCCTTATAAGAAAGTATCCCCCTTCATTGTGTCCATGCCAATACGATCAATACAATATGCTCCATCATTGCTGTAATCTGGTCATGAGTATACTTGGGGGACACTCGAGACGCGACCCTTCCATTTCAAGGCTCTCCGGACAATAAACATCGTGAGTTGATCTGTTTCTGTTCTCGAATTGACGCCTCACAATTGTGTCAAGACAGGTGGGTCGATGTCGACTCTGCCAAGTAGTCGTTCTTGCGGTCCATGATGTCGCTCAGCCCCTCGTTCTAGTCTTTTTCGTTGTTCCCCTTCTCGACTGGGTGGAGAAGTTCCCCAAGATCTTGAAGTTGGCCTGCTTTACCGACTTCTTGACTACGTCGTGGTAGAAGACTTCAGGCTCGTGGACTTGGTGAAACTTGACGACGAAGTACAGAAACCGCCGAAAATTCTTCCTCAGATAGTGATTGATGGATTTTGGGGAAAGAGATTTCTGTTACACGAACCTCTTGTATCCGATTCCCATGCTATGAGAGGATCCCCGGATTATCGGGCGACTTCAACATGGAGCCCGTTGTCTGAAATACAGAACGTATCGCGGTAATTGTTTGAGTTCCGAGTATTCGGGTTTTCTGAGTTATGAGGTTCCGTATCAAAGGCGACTGACAGTACGTCAAGGCTACCGGCGGCCTAGACGAGCGGTCTAAGCAACCAGGACGCTGCGTCGAGCGGGAGGTCGCAGGTTCGAATCTGAGCCGGGCCGACTCTGTTGTGACACAGAGACCTCCGTCCTCATAAGCTGCCAAGGCCCAGAGAGCCCAGGGCACCCTTCATGGCCTAAAAGGCCTTCTACCCTGAGGGTTAGGTAAAGTCGGGAAAAAAGTTGGTAGTAATGGCCAACACCGAACCCCGCCCGCTGAGTGCTTAAGCGGAAAAACATTATTATTATAGTACGTCAAGCCTGGGAGAACTCTGCAGGAAAGAATTTCGGTTCATGTTTTCCGGTAGACCTATTCGAGCACCGAGGGTCCATCAAATTGAGAAGTGTGACAAGTTGCAATTTTGGCTTTTCGAGTCCAATGCCTATATTTTAGGTAACTTCAGATCAATACGTCCCTGACCTCAGGCCGGGAACATCAGATTCGATCGAAATCCTCCAAGTTTAACTGAAAACAGAGAGGTTTTCGTAAACCGCCGTCGGATTTTATGGACCATATCCCCTGAGTCCATGTAGCGACGTGATTTGAGCTAGAAGAAGGACATCATTTGCGCTGGGTCTAGGACCTGAACTGGGAAGCCATTGGTTGCTGATGCATGGATACTCGATAGCCTCGGGTCATGATCTGTTTGAGCTATTGGCCATTGAATTTCGTCGAAATCAATCGTTTGAGTCAATAGTACGCCAGGAAGCAGGACTCTAAGTCGTCGAAGGTCGCCAGCAGTCCGACTCGACCCCTACTCAACGAAGTACACCTGCCAAGCTCCTGTCCCAGTCGGAATGGTCATTGAGTCTATGAGTAAACAAATCGATATCGATTGCAACGACCTGCTTTTGATTTGTGAGCGTGTAAACCAACAGTTCATGGAGTTTGTCACCACTCGGCGATTTGTTAACCTCGAGTAGAGCGCTGCAAAGAGGATTCCTCGAGCAGATTATGATCTAGGCCCGCGATATACTTTATTGCGAGCAGACGACGGGTATGTCTGTCAATATGGATTTGCGTTCAAAATGGAGCGAAAATCCAAGGAGCCATGATTTATCGAGTGGACATTTGGATTCCAGAGTGGGTCGCGTTGCCTGAGCAAACAAGCAAACTATCATCACTCGAGGCGCAAGTGATTCGGGGCAAGTGCAGATGGACGCCATAAGGCCCAACGCAAATATGCAACGACGATGAGGATCCGACGAGCGACTCTGTTTGATCGGATCTGAGCCGCGCGATGAAAAATTGCTGCCGACCGAGTGTCATAAATTAAAAATATTAAACACAGACAGGAGATGCAACCTGCTCCTTTGAATTTCCGCGCGCGCGCGCCCACCCATCATCACCTCTCCACTTTTGTTTCCGTCCCGATGCATCAAACCGAAGCGGATCTCTCGCACTTCGCCTCATGCCTCCCCAATCTGGGTTCGCGCGGTGCTGGTCGGCGATATCTCTGCGCGATTCAATGTTGCCTCGCTTGATGTTTCCTTGCCAAGCTTCAACCCCTGCGTTACCTCCAAAGCTTCGTGGCACGGGGAGGGGAGGAGGGGCGAGCAGCGAGGGGTGGGAGGCGGGGGACGAGGTCTCCATGGAATGGGCTCCACGATTTGGAAACCATTAATTTTGTTAGAAATCGAATTCAACATGTCATCACTCCCGTTGTCTTCGGTTCGAAGTGGGGCTGTTCGGAGCGGGACCGTCCTGTCTATCTTTTTGCCTGTCTACCTGTTCCTCTTTCTCACCGAGTGAGTGAACATGTATCCTAGGACGCGCGCGCGAGAGAGATAGATCTAGGCAGGGGGAGGGGATATAGTGTGGAGAAGATATCATTTCAAATGCAAGCGGGTCAGGTGCATCGCTGAGGGTGATTCACTATCCAACCCTGAAAGATACTGCGGACTTTGAATTAGCTGCTTCTCGACTGTCATCGAAGTTGAGTTTGACAAATAGTTCACAGAGTCAATCTGGAGGAGATCTTCTCGTCGAGCTCGTTGAGTTCCGAGCAGGAAAAATGGAGGGACGAGGAGGCAAGAAAATTTGGACCTGAAGTAGGGGCAGTATTCGATTACCTCGCTTACGGAGGAATCTTTTAGTGACCTTACCAAGCCTCACGAAGTTCTTCATCCATCATTCCAGTTCGAACTTCCATCATCGGACTTGATTTCTCACGCGAGACTCACTCGCTTCTGAAAAGACTTTGAGCAAATTACAAACCGCAAAAAACTCAATGAGGACTCATCATTCAAGAATCGAATCAGAGAATTGAAAAGCCCAAAACCATTATACGCTACCTAATGGCGTGGAAGAGCCGCTTGCGCGGCACTTGTTCCGAGGTCTCATTGTTGCAAACGGCCCCATTCTTCTCTCTAGCCGGGTATTCTTCAAATCATCATCACCACCACCACCACCAAAACCATCACGATCCTCGCGATATTGGAGCGCAGTTGCTTCCTTTCCCCACTCTTCGTCTTGCATCGCCGTCTCATCGGCGCGGTAATACATATTCTACAATCGACTGACACTCTCCACGGTCCAGCGCGTGGCGGAGCTGCTCGAGACGAGAAAAAAAAAACTACAAATTGAAGCGAGCGGCCTACCATCTGGCATCAAGTGCTTTCGACACTTTTCGAGGTGCACGATGCTGCAGGTGCTTCTTGTCGGCGGAGCGAGCGAGCGAACGATTGAGCAGGCAGCTCAGCGAGCGAATCGGGGGTAGCGAAGAGGGTGTTGTAGAGAAACGCTAGATTAAAAAGGCATTTAAGTGTAATCGGCCTTAAACTCAGCCCGGTAAGGGTTGATCTTTTCAACAGATTCACTACAGAACAGGGACACGGCTGCTGCTCCAGGTCGGTGCACCTTGTGACGCGTCGCTCGCGGCTTTGCGCTACTTGCCAGGGTGTGGGCGCTCGCTTCTACGCTCGCCTGGTCGCGCACGCTCTCCAAGGGAAGTGGTGATGGCTGTGATGTGCTCGGCAGCATTGTTGCGGTGAACTCTTGTGTAAACTCGACGACAACGACGACGACGACGCGCGGTAACGAGTTGCCAGTTTCTGAACGAGACGAAATTTCGATAAGGAGTCCAAGGGTAAAACGAGGTGGGTGGCGGGACTTGCGGCTCGAGAACTTGGGACTCAATAGTTTGAAGAAGGGGAGAATGGAAGAGTGGGGAGGAGGATGAGGGGAGAAAATGAGAATGGAGGAGATACCGCGGGGGTTTGAAAAGGATTCGGTGCACAAGTGGCTGTTCGACATTGTTGGATGATTGACAGAGCTCCCTCAGAGATTCGAAATCATCATTTGATGCGTTGTGTGTGCGCAGGTGAATCACCTGTCGAACGGTGTCGAACGACAACATCTCGATGACACTGCGGTGCGAACTGGAGTTGTTGGACATCATCTCGGCGGTGTCAGGTTGAGGTTCTGACAATTCAATCGTTGAGTACTTTTGAGAGGGAGCAGAAAGAAGAGTTAATCAATAGAGGTCGATATGCCACAATGTTGCAGCCTAGTCCTTGTCGTATGGGTTGTTCTTCCCTTCTCAAATGATTGAGAAGTGACGAAGAAGCGTTTGCTGTTCTCAACTCCAACAAAGAAAAAATCACGGGGCGAATCTCGTCACTTTTAATACGAGATTCGCACATTCGGTTGCTATACTCGGCGATGGCTGGTCGCCGGTTGCTTTGCTAGGAGACAGATTTAATGTGTTTTTTGATGAGGTGTGCCTTCGTTAATGCAATGAGCATAGAGCAACGGGTCGCAGCTCTGTCGTTTCTTTATTTCATCAATCAAACTAACCAATAAAAAGTTCCCAATAAAGCCCCTGTCTATCGCCCGCTTCTTTTGCTTCGGTCTTAACTTTGAATGATATAAATAAAAACACAGAGTGCCTGCCTGCCGGCCTTCTTGCTCCCGCCCCTCGACGCGGCACCCGTTGAGGGCGGCTTCCTCTTTTTCTCGTCCTCGCTCATTCGGTTCTACCTCCCGGTATTTTCGTTGTTCTCCTCCATCGTAACCCTCGTTCTTCTTCTTCTTCACGGAGTGTTCCTCTTGTCCGAATTCTCTGTTTGTCGGTTCGCTGGTCGCCCGGTTAGTGGTGGACACTGTCCCTGAGGACGAGATAAGAACACGAGAGAGAAGCATTCACATGCGAGAGGCTGTTCATTTGATTTCATACGACCAGTAGCTTCCTCAGTGGGAGGAGAGAGACGCGTGCTAGACGGACTCTAGGTGGACAGTGATTCATTGCCGACGACTTGGATGAGGAATGCGAACTTGAAGCGACTCCACAAAGTGAGGAAGGGAACTCGACCGAAAACAGAGAGCGCAGCCCCAACCGGCTCAGATGCTCGAGGCTTTTGCGGTGTTTATAAAAAACAATCAGTCTCTTCTTTTAGGTCCCTAGGGATTCAGAGTCGGACAAAGACATCTTTGCGTTCGATTCATCTCGACCGCATTCGCGTTCGTACTTTTCCACAGGTTCGGCGTCGGTATGCCCGTCAGTTGGTCCATCCATTCTGATATCATCTTTTCAAAGAAACTTCGGATACTTGAAAGGAGTGAAGTGTAGACATGAAAAATGTAGGATATGAATGGCATTTCTCCAGAATGGAAACGCGAATCATGGCGCAAAAAAGTCCTGAGAAGCAAGAATCAGTCGTCATTGAAACGTTTCGTTCAATGGTCCACAGAGGATGGTCGAGAAAGGTTTCTGCTGCTCTGCTGCTGCGTCAGAGTTTGCAGAGCCCGTACCAATGATGAAGGAGTATTTCCGTATCCGGTTACCAGCCTTGTCTGTTGTGGTTTCTATGTGCTACTAAACTCGCACTCATCAAACCTTGTAAACTGTAGGCTGGTTGCCAGCTCAAATGATTTAATGAACGCAAGGAAGAATGAATTCATTCATTTGATGGCAGGAGGAGAAAACGAGGAGGTAGGTGGTCGCTGCTGCTGCTGCAAGGACCGTCGGATTGCGAGCTGGAGCGGCGTTGTCGGATCATGTGGCCCTGCGTTTTGACGAGGACATCATGTGGCCGCACGCCTAACTCATAAATCGAGGTTCCCATGAGGGCATTCATCGTCCGCCTGGCTGTCTGATCGTTGCTTTGTATCGAAGCTCACAGTTTACTGAACACAGTTTACTATTTAGACTGGCCGTCATTTTATGACGAAATGACTCATCTCGCGCGCTCGAACCTCGAGGGAGTTGGATGTCTTGCGACTTGCGACCTACCGCTCGGTGCGTGAGAAGTTGCCTAGTTAGTGAGATGACTTGTTGTCGCTTCGACCAACTCGAAAGCGTCAGCGACAGACAAAGAGGAATTTTGAGCGGCTCAACTGTTGGCAGCTCGACGAAATAAGATTCAAAATATGGGGTAGATGGGGAGCATACGCAGTGATTGTGGGAGAAATTCCGGGGAGAAACTCTAGCTGCGGATAGAGGGGACCGTAGAAGTGACAGACAGGCACCCAGCCACTGGTTTGGTGACAAGTGTGAACTGTTAGCATATATTCTGCGGTCTCCCGCTTCCCTTAATTATGAAGATGCTGAAATACTCGATTCAGACTTGATTCACGAGACTCGGAGAAGAAGTTTTGAAACTCGAGAACTTTCTGTTGCAGACCCAGGTCGTCGTCGTCGTAGATCATCCCCCACGAAATTGAATGGTTGAGTTACTAGCGTGGTTCTTGAAATGGTTTAATGGCGGAACGCGGGGAGAAGAGCGGAAAAAAGAGATTCGGAGAGCAAGAATTTCGCGTGAGGAGACGGAGTTGCCATTTGGGGCGGGGGCTATCGTAAATTTTTTTCACTTGTCGTCCCGGCAGGCAGGGGAATAATTTTGGTCCTTCAACAAAAGATCGCAAGGTGCAGAGTTTTTTGAAATTGTTTATGACTTGTCCGCCCCCGAACGCAAAAAACAACGACTGCCAACCACTACGCGACCGCGCTCATCTTACGACGCCACAAAGATGCGAGAAGACCACGACTACGACCGCGACCGTCGAAGAATTGGAAGTATTTATAAGCGCGAATAAAATTTTTCACGGCGAGCAATAGCGCCGGAACCGCCTCTCGGTGGCGGGTGAAAGCCGAGTACGAGAAATTAGAACGACGAAGAAGCTTGGTCGGGGTCGTAAAATGTTTGCATGCTCGGTAGCAAGTGTTCCAGGCCACAAGATCCACTAAGTTGGCTAAACAACGTCGGATGCATTCTTGTGAGCCTTAACGTCATGGCAGGTGGCCCACCTGCAACGGAATCTGGGCTCGTATCCAGAATGCATAACGTTTGAACTGTTTCATCGGAAAGAGGAAGATCGAGAGATCGAACACGAAACGTCAAACGGGAATCTGTGAGGTACCGCCAAGCTCGAAAATGGCTTGAGCTGCTTCATTGTTTCGAGGGTGGCCTCCACGCGTACGAGATCCTGTTGAAAGTATTTTGTAAGTCATTTGTCTCGCCTCGTCCGCCTGAGGTCCATTCGGTTGTCCGCCTGGTTGTTGAAAGGGACCAAGCCAGCTTCGTCCACGCCCTTTTCAATTATTGCCTCACTACATCCATGGTTGAACAACAGGTCGGTGTTTAGAGTTCGATATAATTTCTCCTCGGAGAAGTTGTTGTGCGGCCAATTTCCTCGGCGACCTCCAGGTGGTGCTGAGAACTACGAGACCGTGACCGGCTCTGTAACAACTCGACGCCATCTAGCAGTTCATGATGAATTTTTGGACAAAACGCTGGGTTAGGCAATTTTCGTGGCAATCTTTCCGCCTGCCGAGCCTCCCACAATTTGAAGAAGATTCGAAACAGTTGGCAGGGAAACTTTTCGTCATCGACCATCTATCTGTCAAACTCAACTTTTCGACTTCGATTTCATCGTTTCGAGCACCGTATGTCGAGACAGGGCTCCGTGATGAAGAACACGGTTCATACTGTGGGGTTTCGGAGTCAAACAGGGATCATGACTCGAAATTTGAGTCGGAAAAGCGAGTAAATCCGAATAATTAAAAGCGAATCTCAAACGCAGAACCTACCGTCGGAAAGTCGGGAACAAAAGCGAAAAGCAAACTCGAAACCAAACCCTAAGAGATCCCGCCTGCAGTAGATATTCATCCCTACTGACTCTTTGAATAGCCGTCATATACAATGTTCCTACTCTGCATTCTCCCACTCCTCCTGACTCCTCCAGGCTGTGGCTGACATCGACTTCAACGAGAACAACGACGACGACGATTTACTGATTTTTAAATGGCACGGTAATTCGATACTGAGGGAAACCCATTTCATAGAGTCGAGCTTTTTTATTGTCCTCTGTGGGGCTCTACGAGTCGAGCGCGCGAACCAGCGAGCGGATAGGCTCTTGGCCTAAAAATGTCGGGGCTGTTTAGAGCATAAATTTTCATCACTCTATCCCCTGAGAAAGGATACGCCTGAAGCCAGAGACCGCGCATGGAGATACGCTGTAGATGAGTTAATACAAAATTTCGAGGATACCGTTTTTTTTTAACTACGATGGAAAGGCTCTGTTCGATTCCCACAGCGGCAGAATTTGACTGGGATCGCTGACCTGAGCTGGAATCGCTGATTTCCCCTTGTGAGAATTGCTGTGCAACTCCATCTCGCAAAGATAAGAAGCAAAAAGTTCCAAAAGTTCCGAAATTCCATTTGATCTTCCCTTACTTGAAAACAGAGATTCCGCAGTCTGGTCGAGGTCGATAGGTTTGTTGTTGTTTGCGCCCCTGTGGCAGCTCGATTTGTGATGAAATGATTCAAGGTGAGCTCTTGGAGGGATGCACTTGCAACTCGAGCTGCCGAGTTGTCTGGACTTTGAACTGTCGTTACTTTGAATCGTGTTTTTATTTTGCCGATGCCTTCAAAGTATTCGTCACGGTATTAGGGGATTTTTTCACTTGAAAATTCACTTCAGATAGACAGATGCAATGCCTCCGCCTGACCCTGATGTTCAGAATCCTCTGGGGCGTGGTAAAAGAGTTCTTGGGCGAAGCCTTTCTTCTTGAGTGTCTCGCCCGCCTGCCTGCATGCTTGACGGTCGACAGACGACAGCCAGTGTGCCCGAGTCGCTTTCTCGTTCGTTCGTTCGTTCGTCCGTCCGTCTGACATATGATGAGATCACATTGAAATGTAAAAAGCAAGCACTGGAGTTGACATCGAGAGCCTGTAACGCGATATCTCCGGGCAGACACACCCTTCAAGGATTTGTTGCAGGTGGCAGCAGTTGAACGGAGCCCGGAGAAACACGATACCTTTTGTCCAGGATTCAACCCATTCAAACAGAAGCTGAGAGTTCCTCGAGTTTGTCGATGGCGATCTCTCGCGATCGGAACCACGCGATTTTATTCCTCATCCGATACCGGAACAGCTCCCGTCTATTCATTCGTTCATAGCCGACGGTCTGAATTCCGCAGATAACCCAGTTGTAACCTGTGCTCTCAAGAGACCGAGAGAATAAAAAAGAGGCCTACGGAGGCATCCCATTGCCCCCTACCCCATAAACCCCGACGAAACCCTCCGTGCCCTTACCCGGGCATCGTCTTCAATGCATCCTCAGCTGCAATCGTCCGTCTCTCCATGCCCATAAAAGTGACCCCGCAACTCTCATCAAAACAGCAGCAACATAGGTGAGCCATGATACTTTTCGTTTCAGCTCTGCCTCTCCGAGTGGAATCGAAGACGAGAAAGAATTCGGTGATGAGACAGCAACGACTACGACCGACAGTCACAAGCTCAGGACCGGCACTTCACTCCACTTTCCACAGAATTGCCCCGCAAATGACCGGACAAATGTCGGCGCGACCTCCGTCGATTGTGCCACGGCTCACAACCTCCAAACTGTTAACTTCTCAAGATACCTTCGACAATCCACCGGAGAGTCCTTCAGAAATCAGCCGGGCGCGTTGAACTTTACTTTCGGCAGACGGAGCTCTAGGCCTTCGGGATTTTTTACAGGTTCCAAGTTTTCTAGCGTTTTAAACATCTAGAAATCGGAATTCCTGCGAAATTCCATTCCCTGAGTCTGCGATTTTTCGAAAATTCAGAATTCTAATGGCTCCAGAAAGCTTTTGATGCGCGGCCGGGATCTGAGCGGGGATGTCCTTCCAAATCAGCGCAACGAAGCAAAGAAACCTTTCGGAAGGACGGTATGCGATTCACCCTCTCTGAAATTGTTGGCCTCGGATCGGTTGTCGGGAAGTTGTTTTATTTGCCAATGGTCCGAACCCATTCTCGCAATGGCGGTCATCTCGAACACGACATTCAGATCGCTTTCGGGCGATCAGGTAACGAACAACTGCGTTCCCCTCCATTCCCAAATTATTGACGAGAAACGAGTCGACCACGAACAGAGGAAGAAAAACAGGAAAAAGATGCTCGGAGCGAGTTCACATCAGGGTAAACTATCCCGAGTGAAAGATGGCAGCAGTTTCGACGAATGTTGAATCCCACAATCCGAGCGATTTTCAGGTATTTGTGCCTGTGCCGCCCAATGACGCCGCGTCGCACGAAGCGAACCAAACCGAAGCATGCTTCGCTCACCGTTGTCGGCATTGAACTTGTCGTCAGACACCGTCAATGCCTTCTTCATCTTTCCAGACCAAGATTCTCTCGATTTTAAGATCGAAACATAAGTTCACACATGACTTCGATTTCGGAATGGAATATCTCGAGTCTAGGGAAACAGCCATACTCGCTTGATTTATTCGGTTTTGTTTCCGGCCGAGAGCAGAACTGGATTCCGGAATCCCGGTCTCATCGAAGATTTCGGAGTCGAGGTCCTCAGAAGCGATCGTAGAGCTTGATCGGCAGCGGTGCTTCTCCGCATTCTGTCCTCCAGTCGGCAGGAATGAAACGAGATGCTTTCTCTTTCCATTCCGTGAGCGAGCAACCTTCCAATTGGCAATCTGCGCAGAACAAAAACTCATTTTCAGTGGATCTTTCATGGATCGGTCGATAAGGTAGACGATGATGTTTAACAAGAATCGTTTGTACATCGGCTGTGGATAACTGACCTGGCCTTGGAGGTCAGGAGTTGACTTACCTGGTACATGAACAGGGAGCAAAGTCATGGTGTCGGTGTCGTTTCTGAAGAGCATCTGCACTCTGTAGTTTCCGAGCGAGTCTTCGTAAAGCTCGGTGATCACAGCGGTTGAGGGAGGCACGGCAAGTCCGTTAAAAGACCCGAACGCGCTGAGGAAGGCCGCAACCAGGACATCGTGCTGGAAGAAGCGAAACAGATTATTCTCCGTGAAAACTAGAATAGTTCGATTGACTACTCGTTCGTTTGATTGATTGGTTTACACTATACAAGGCGGATATCTTCCACGAGAGTTGCGAAAGAATTCACAAAATTTCACACAACAGGCAACATTCCTGGACCCTCACCGAGGCGTAGACGTAGATCTTGTGCTTGGGGGCCTTGTTCAGAACATCGTTGAAATGCGTGGAAATGTCCTTGAGAAGTAGTCCTGCGCGGAACTTGACGCGCTCTTCGTCTTTATAATTCAACAGGGTGGTGTGCTTGGCGCAAGACTCCATTTCCTTCCAGGTCTCAGGGTCGACCCAGTCGGGGATTTTCAAACCTAGACTTTTTTCGATCGTAAGCGTGTCGAACAAGTCACGAACACTGACCCAGTCGTTCATCTTCTTGCCGGACTTCTCGTAGAGCTTATTCATCAAGTCCTGAAATACGATTCTCCTCTAGTGTCAGAAATCCATAGCGATTTTCGGCCCTGGAAACTCATCATCCCACCAGATCTGAAGAATTCCGAGCCTATCGACCAGCATACCCTGTATTTAGTCATGACTTCCTTCCCTTCCCCGGTTGTCCGCAGACGCTCCACGGCTACATCGTCCCTCTTGCATATGGCATCCTCGTACAGCATCTGCGAAAAAGAGGGATTCGAGCTTTCCAGAGGGTCAATTACCATAACAGCTCCGTCTAAACCACGTTGGTAAAGCTTGACAGTCTTTTTGAAGTATTGAGTGGAATCTCGATGAGGAAAGGTGTTTGCGGCTCAGCTGAGCAACTCAATGGAGACTTACACCATCAATATCGACGGGCATCGACTGAATGGGGACGGGCTGCCATGCCAGAGTCCTCTCGAACATGCTAGCTTTGTCGGGTCTGTACAGAGACGCCAGCATTGCCTGCATTGACTCTAGACAACGATCTCTTCCGGAGCTTCTGGCTTTCACTTCGTTGGTGTCTGAGCTCAGGAACCCTTGGTACCGGTTCCGGAGTTGCTCGCCAAGGGCAAATTGGTCGCGTTTACCTCGCTGAAAAGAAAAATTGTGTCATTGTCGCTCAGCACGGGTGCGTTACGCTCAGAAAATGAGCTCCAGAAGCTCGATACTTTTCTGCGAAGCTTCTTTGAATGCTTAAGGTTCACCAGGTCCCAAGTTCGAGAGTTCTCCGCGGAACACATGCATGTTCATGAGTCTGAGGAGCGGAACCAGTACAGAATAATTCTATCGAGCGAATTCTTGACTCCGGTTCCTCTTGGCGGCCTTGAGGATGCTCTGTCGCTTCCAAAACTTCTAGACGCTCCGTTCTGAGGAAAATTTTCTTCAGTCCCTGGGCTTCCTCTCCATTCAGCGGATTGTTACGATTGACTTCCCAAGCGGTTGTCGAACGATGAAGCTAGAAATGACGTGTTCGACGCAACGCCATTGTCAACGACTCAGATTCGCAAGCCGACATTGTCTCATCTCTCTCACCTGTATCGCATCGGTCTCGCGTGGTTACATTTCGTCGACTTTGACGGGCTTAACTCAGACTACACATAGTTTCTCATAGCGGTTATCCGAGTGGAGGCTGACAAACCACAAATTCGGAGGATTTACTGTGGCTGGTGCGGCGAAAGCTCGAACCCTTTCTCAATTCTCCCGAGACATAGAGAATAGAGCGTCAAATTCACCTCAAAAAGCGAAAAAATTTCCGCCCCTGCGATGCCGGCACAACTCTCCATCATAGAAGTCACCTTAATTAATTAGACGGATGCGAGGTGTCCTCCTGTTCCAGCCCGTGTCGCTGCCAACTCAGCGGCTGGAGCGGAGAAGACAGACCGACTGCCATCCGGTTGTCGCGCGAGAAATTCAGGGCATAAATACAAACAAAAATCCTCCAACGCATCTCTAGGGACTCTGTTGACACTACGGTGACGTGGTAGAGGAGAGTTCCTTTTTCCCTCTCTGTGTCAACTTCAAAGTGAATGTAGCTTGTCCCCGCGCTCCGTGCGCCCCGGATCCCTCTTGTCTTCCCGCGTTCTCGAACGCAGAGACGCAGCGCCTACTTCCATATGAATCAACACTTTCGTTCTTGAAGCTCACGCTCAGCGCGAGAGAATCTCCCCACGCAAGAGAAAGATTCCCTCGCGTTATCTCCCGATGAGCTCGAGACAAACACAGAGCACGTAGGGATCTGAGAAAGTATGGGACGCGGTTTTCACTCCGGTTTGTGTCTATTGACACGCGATCCCTCATACAACGATTGCTCAAACAGAAAGGGAGATTGCTAAAGTTGCGACGTATGGTAAAGTTGCAGCATGATTGCTCCCGTGCGGGGACTCTCAGAATCTCTGAGAACTGCATGTCTCTTCCGGCATGGGCGCGCAATCTCACATTCAATGCTTCGCCGCATTCCCCGCATTTCGGTTGCCTTCCCGAGCAGAGATTACTGGTTTTGTAACTTCCACTTTCGGAGAGGAGTCATGACCACTCTTCGCAGCTTTGGTTGAAGACTAGAAAGGACTCGACCGTGTTGGACCCGGGATATTCCAAGCCGAGATTGGTTTCAAATTCAGTGTCACGAGTTATGAAACATCTCTTGTTGACTCACCATTGTGATTCGGCCAAGACCATCCTTGAAGTCGGAGGCTTTGTTGGGATCCGTAGGATACAGGGATGTAGGCATACGCTCTCCATGGCGGAAGAACTAGAAGAGAGAAAACTGCAGGACATGTATGCTTCCAAATATGCAAAATGAGCCATGGATGTTCATCTGGATTTTCTGGGAAGCTATCATCAATCGATTTCGGGCGTTTCAGGTTTTCTGGAACGTTTCGCCCGTGGGACACGCCAAAGACCGAGTCCGGCCACCCTGTAAAGTGAACGGTACCGGGGCGAATAGGACAAGATATTAACGAATGATCCGGCTGAAGTTCGTCGTGTGATGGGGCCTTAGAAAACCTCAGATTCATTGAACTTTTTCACGGGAGTAGGGTCTCAGCCATTGCTCTTCGGTCATTTCACCGAGACTTCTATGTATAGGTGCGCGCCTTGAGCGTATTCAAAAAGCGCACTATGATAAAGCTTGGAATCGGGTTCCCGGATAGAGCGATCTTGTCGATTCGACATTGCAAAGATCACTCAAAATCCGGTGGATCAAATGACGCGTTTTCCGGTGACCGAATACCAGCTGACTGCTTTGGCGGACGTGGGCAGTCTCGGCGCAGTTGACGAATGATAGGGATTGAGATATTTCCTCGATAGAGATCGACGTACGATATATCCAGAGATAGAACTCATCGGGATTACTGATTCTTGAAGGCAGAGACCCAAGAGCTCCTAGAGATTTGATTCAATGGAGACTGCCGGGTTCCCAAGTTTCCACAACGACAGCCCAGATTGTCCCAGATCGTGAAGAACGTTCCATCAGAGTTCCACGCCATATATGAAAACCTTGGCGACTGACGAAATGGCATCAACCCAGCACAACTGATACTGGAATGGGTGGATGAGACGGATAAACTCGATGAGCCGCCTCCAGGATTTGCGAGAATATCCTCTTGTATTCCGAGCTTTTGAACTATGATTCGGACATGGACCGCGCCAACTGAGCTAGGACTAGTGAGAATCGGTGATTCCAAAAAACGCAATCTTTCATGAAATTCCCCTTCGTAAACTTGTTGACAGCGCGCGTCATATTCATTGCTTAACGAGGAGCAACTACAAGCTAGGGCAAAAGTTCCGACTCGAACTCGTTGCGAAGCCCCTTCGGAACTTTCGGGTTCTTCAAAAACAGCCGTGCGGCTTCATGGCTTTAGCCAAATCATGTGCATATTGCGAAATCCGAAGAATCCTGATCGCAACTCTCCGATTCTTGGCGCTCTGGAAATACATTACTCCCGACAATCTCATGAATTTCCGCTTTCGTGCAGCTAAAATGTGATCTTCCTCAGTGGTGTTTGTTCGATCGGAGCTATTCTTGGGATCATTCTAGCTCCAGCGTTGCTACTTCACCAAAAGTCTCACGTGCTCAACAGTCACTTGCTTGAAAGTGTGGCCTTTGAGCTCCTGGCTCTACCCAATTAGTAATCAGAGATTCTTGACTCTGGGACGCTTACCACGTGGACTTGTTTGAGGGACTCGATTTTCTGCGCCTGGCTATCCGGTAGCTGGCGGAAATGAGCACCCGAAATCAGCAAGCTGACCAGCACCGCAGAACCTATCGTGATTGCGTACCTGGAATTCCGGAATGGGTCGTTTAGAGGAAAAAACATTGGCTCACGCGACCGCAGAGACGACAATTCGAATTCAAGAAAACTCGTGAGCTTCCCACTTGGACTCCACTATATACCCGACCGGCCCAGCATCGCCGCCGGAGTACAAACAACTCTCCTCTCTACAAACTTTTCGCGCAAAGCGGCGTCCGCGGTGTGATGAGTTTCTCAAACGACGGAGGGGATGGGGCTCGAACCAGACTACAGCCCAGAACAATCTGTTTCAACGGAGGATTCCGTTTTATGGCTCGAGGTGACGGAACCACGGACAAATATGACGTTTTTTGAAATTTCGCCCGCGTCCTCTTCATTGATTTGTGTAACGCAGTGGTTCCCAACCCTCTAGGGGTGCGAGGCGAATTTTGGTGCGATAGACAACAGCGCGGAATGCAGAATATCTAGTTTTTGGTTATACGCGACGCTCGCTGTCTGGCTAACGAAGTTGTCGCTGTAACACCGCTCGGAACTCGTTTGGCGGTCGTTTTTCATTTCCAAAATTTTAGCATCACTTTAACACGCAAAAACCCGTGATTCGCTCGATCTCGCTCATCGTGGGGAGCATGAGACTGACCATGAGTTGAGCTCATTTTTCGACTGATTGACTTTTTTCTGGCAAACTTCGTTGTCTTATTTTCACAAACGGAAAACTATGGCGTAGGACGGAATAGGTTCGAGAGAAACCCAACTGCAAAGCCGGGGGTACGTCGGTATGTGTTCAGTGCCATAATCAGCCTCTTGGACAACTTTCTCCTCAGTCAACATTCTCGAGTTTGAGAAAGCAACACGTTTTTCACCTCTAGACCCGATTTCGATGGCCTACCTTCAAGCGCCTTGTGAACAAAACCAAACAGTCGGTGAACAGTAAATAGAGTCGGGAGGATTTGAAAACCCGCGAACGTTTTTGAGTGCCGGAATTCCCACTTCGTTGAGGGAGACGACCCGTTCCCTTTGGTGGGAGACTGCTTTGTCCTAGGCGGCCGGATTCCCGATATATCGGTGTCCGACTTCGATATCATGAACTACCGCACATGAAAGCCCGAACAAGGCGCAGAAGCTCTGCTATGGAGCATCGCAGGGATCTAGCGTATGTTTCCGATCCTACCACGGAATCTTTCGTTCCTGCATTCACTTCAGTGAATGCCTATGAATTTTTTTGGAATCATAACGACGCGTAACTGCGATGACCTCCCTTCGATCGATCGACCGATCGGGAAGAAAACTCAGGAAAATGGAGGTTGAGTTCCCGAGAGTTCCAGACGGTTACGAATGTGGAGAATGTACTTTCGTTTAATCAGACTTTCCTCTGCATACTCTCGGATTCAAGTCCGATTGCCCTACGTTAGGCGGAATCAACTCTCTACATGCTCAGAGCTTAGAGTGAAACAGGGCAGAAACCTCGCCACGGCACTGTTTTGTCATCGATATTCATGTCAGACAGCTGTAGGTTGCAAAACTACACTATCAGAGGCACCTGACTTGAGATGGTTTCTCATAGACTTGAGCAGGGACAGCTGTGATCTGCTGAAACAGCAGTTTCATAAAACCAAAGATGAGAGCAACTTACCGCATGGTGCGATTGACGAAGTTCAGTGCGATGCCCAGAACAGAATGCAGAGTGATTTTCGGCTGCCGGGGAGGACGATCTTTCTCCACCATTATTTTCAGCCGCCGGCACCTCCTCTCTCAACTTCTGTGGCTGCGCGGAGATGTCATGTTTGTCTGTGGTCACAGAAAGGGAATCACGATTGACTTCAGGCTGTCTGAAGCTTTCAGATCGACTTGGGCTTCATGGTGATCAAGAATTTCCAGCAAACAACTCTTTTCAATCCCTATGATAACCAGATAGTACGAAGAGGCGACAGACAAGGAAGAAATTATCACGGCCGCTGTCTAGCTCATTCTCCGGAGCACGTGTCAAGAATTTGTTCCCTAGGAACGAGTTTCCCGAAAACCAAACAGGATAATAGGATCTTCTTCCAAACCTCATGCGGTACGCCGAACTAATAGAGTTCCGGAGAAAAGGTCATCCGATTTCTAATTTTCGAAAATAATGAGAATCATCAGACTTCGTGCTCCGTCACAGCCTCCGAAGAAAACATGACTATGCTATTCTAGCTCTCCTTCATCGTAAGACCAGACAGCGACTGGTTTGGATGGTGGGTGACCCCGGTCTCCAAAATGAAGAATCCAGAAATCTTCCAGACCGCGGACGTACTGGAGTGCCGCGTTCCGAGTTATTCCGATGTGATTCCAATTCTTCTTCATGTTTTGAAAATGAACTGGATTCCGTCACTCAACTCGTTTCGAAAAATCGCAAAGCTCGCAACCGGGCTAGTCGATTATGCTCGGAGACAACACTGAAAGGATCATCGCGCGCTCCACAGCGCCTTCTCTTGTACTTACAGCGCCCGAGACGTGGAAGAGCCAAGAGGATAGAATCAATCGGTAAAGTCCGGGCGATTGTTGCTGCATAAGACGTATGTTATCTATGAACTTACGGCATGACCTCCAGTTTCCAGAACACAGCAACCCACAAGTTTATTGTCAACTTGAGAATAAGATTTTGCACTGAAACACGATCCTCGTGGGTCACTTGTCCATCGTTATAATCGCCACGTGAAAGGAGGCTCTGTCAAGGTCGACGGATGCCTCGCAGCCGTGAACACTCGTGAGCATGACCCTCTCGCTGACTTTTTTCTGTTTATTTGCTCCTCGATCGGAGCGTACAATTGTGATGTAAGCGAGAGTCGAGCAAAGCAAAGGACCGGTTTCTGTTTGTCTCGTTCCGATCGGCTCTGAATCTATTGCAGCCGACATGTCGCTCCACCGAAGCCGTCCGCAACTGACCGTGAGCATGAGTACAAGCGGAGCGTGTTTCGATTACAAGCGGAGCGCGATTCCATTGGCATCCAACGCGCGCCCGCCACCGACGTGAACGCATGACTTCTGTCCGTCTTCCGGGTATCCGTCGAGGAATCAAATTGAGCTGGAAAACTGATGTTAGACTCAGTTGTTGATATTTCTTTGTGGATGCCGATTCTGCTGATTGATGATTCCAGCTGAGATTTCGGGTGAATGGATGCGATTGCGGATGATGGGTAACTCGTCTAATCTAAGAGTTTCTTGCCTAGAAAATTATAAAGGTTTGGTACGGGAACGAAGAACGCCAGACGAACCTCATCCACGCCAGTTCGAAAGCTTATCCGTAACATCCTCTCGCGGGACTCTTATATCTAACTTGGTCGAACAAATAATATTGTATCACAGCCAGCAGAAAACTACACCCCTTTGTTTCCATGGAATAAAGAGGATATGAAATGAACAGAACATTCCAGCCATTTGCGGTAGCGTAAACAATCACAAGGGCGGGGATTGAGTTTCTAAATGTTTTAGAGTTCACCAGTCGATGTCCACGATCTGGTTCGCTCAACAGACTGTGGAGAGGTGGATCAGCTATAGGGTCTTGGGAGACGCCTGGAAACTAGTTGTTCCCGAAAGGAACCAAGAGGTAGTGTCGTAACGCATCTTGTTCGAATGAGTCAACGATGGCGGAAGGTTACCATTCAACATCTCTGGACCATCCAAGGCCTTCATGGAGCGTGCTGGAGACGAGCTAATGCAAGATATGTGAGACAGTAATCGTCCCTCAGTGGTACCGCAGGGTCAAGAAAGTCAGAATTAGGCCACTTGAGGGTTTCGTGGCAGGTTCAGTTCGCCATCTCTGGTTCATGACCTAGAGTCCGTACGACTGACAATGAGTGCGAACCCCGTGTGAAAAACACTCGAAGAATTCGCTTTATAGCGACGGGTGACCGGGAACCCTCTCGGACGTACCACTCACAGTCATCGTTAGAATACAGGAACAACGCTCCGTGCATGACCAGAGGAGGAAGTTGGGGATACTGTACGAGTTCTACGATAATGCACGGTAATGCCAGACTCGGAGCTCCGCTCGACGAGTCAGGCAGAGCCCAGGAGCCACTGGTGCACTTCCAACCCAGAATACAGGATGTCAATCGGCATCATCTGTAGGTCTATCATGTTGGCTGTGTATTGATGAATCATTGAATATTGAAAGCAGACTCACTTCCAGGAAGACAACGCCAGCTGATTCTGACGAGCAATCAACTAGGCGGAATTCACTCTCAAACAGCGGATTGGTGACGATCGGGGGACCAGAATTAAAATTCGTCACATTCACCGATTCCGGGAAACAACGTTCTCTCGAAATCCGACTACGAGGAAGCTCTGTTGGGAACTATTTGGGTCTACAACTCTCGAAATCTCTTCTCAAACTTGGAGCTCATTGGATTTTGGCGATTTAATTCAAAACTTCCATGGTCTGCCGGACGACATAGGCTCATGTTTTATTACTCTCTCACGAAAATCGCCATATTTGAACTTAGTCTGGCGGACGACTCCATCTTGACCTCTACTTTCCATTTATAGCTCTGCTCTGTCAGTGTACCGTTATGTTTCCTGATTAGGAAACTCATTGCTAGATGTGCGATTGAATGTTACCAAAAAAAGTGCATTGAACATGTGGTTGTTTGTGAATAGCAGCCGATTAAACCCTGTAAAGGCGAAAAGTTCGAGCGGAGCTAAAAGAAGTTCTCAGTTTGTTTGAGAACGCCGACCTTTGAACAGGTGAGCATTGGAGAGCTTGGAATCAAATGAGTTCAAATCTTCGCATCGAGACTGTCCTCTGCCTCATCTCGAATTGAGCAGCAAATATGACTGCAACGCTGCGAAAATAGCTGAAAGTTGAAAAGAGACGGAATGCGGTGCATGCTGGAACAAGATCGGATGAGGCGTTTATTCGAGTGTGTTCCACGGATAATGTTGCCGCTGGGTCCGAAACAGTCGAGTGCTGTTCTTCTTATCGATGCGCGGCGCCGGAAACTGACGATGCACCGAAAACGTTAGGAACTCGCTAGAGAACGGGATTTCCTCCGGGGAGTACTCACGCTGTTCTGCTTGCCCATGGTCTCTTTACCATTTCTCGCACTCATGCGCACTCTATGGTTGTCGAGTGCGATGTGATCCCTCGATCTTTTCATGTAAACACAGTTGTTGGTCGATCTGACGGCTGCACTCGAACGTCGTTCGTCGAACTTCCATTCCTACCCGTCAGAGTTCATCTCGTGGATTCATACCGATCAAGTGCGTGCTTGGCGAACCCGGAACTTCCGCCAGTTTTTTTTTGGCGAGATCGCGCCCTCCACTGAAGAAAAGGTGATTCGACTCATTTTGGTTGCAAATGTCAGAATCCATTCTTTGAAGCTCATTTTGAGTAGATATGTGAGGGGACGTGGGGGTTTGAATTCCCTGCGCTGGTTTTTCGACGCCATTCTTGTGCTCAGAACATGCGGAACCCGGAAGAATCCTTGGCGAGAGAGTTGATCAGCAGAGCCAATCATTCGTCTTTGGAACGGGATCCGGAACGAAGTTCTTCCGTGGAATGTGTCACACGGAACGTGACTCGTTCTGGGGAACGTTCTCCCGTTCTCCGTTCATTGCATCCTATCGGCGGTGCTGGTTCGGAAGGATCCCTTGAAAAGATACTTTGCAATAAGCCTAGTGGCGGATTAAACTGTGAGGCATACCCGGGCACGGTGAGATTAAGAGTCTCGAGTCTCAACCGATGGAAACAATGTTTTACTTTTCGGAGAACGTTGTCTGGAATCAAAGGTCCACGAAACACGCAATTCTTCCCACCATCGTCGATGATTCCGTATCTGTGATCAGCAAGTTCGAGACTCAGATGAACGCGCCGTATCGGGAATGAGAGCCGGCGAGAATGTCACGATGTCGAAAACTTGGCTTCTTTGTGCGAAGAATTTCAAGCTGTTCCTCGCCAGGTTTGGTAGCGGGGAAAACATTCCGCGAGCGTTATGAGGCTTGAGCTTTAGTATGTGTGTGTGACGACATCAACAAATCGATCGTCATGGGCGAGAAATTGAGGAGAAACTGAGATGGTGATGACCAGGGAATGGGGAACCACTTCTACTCTTCGGGAATGGGAGACGGCTGGATGCCGGGCCCCGGGCAAAGAACACACTTTGGTTAAATCTCCGTAATTCTGCCGAGACTCTTGTCCGTTCACCTCCCATGAGATGAGAGGGGAATCTGGGATAAAGTTCAGAAGAACCCGATCTGGTTCCATGTCGATGGCTAACTACTATCCTTGAGCACCTGATTGTGCTGGTGGAGAATGAGTGAAAAGATTCTCCATGAGCGTCAAGTGATACCATGAGTGTTCGTTAGATTCTCATCACGGTGACTCATACCCGGCTACGCGAGTAGGGAGATTCGCAGTCCATTCGCAGCAGAGATGGAGTCTGCGACCCTCAGCCTTGTGCTGGCGCTTTTCTGCGGGATTGTCTCAGCATCATGGGGTAAGCTTTGACATTTTTCTCAGTCTCATACAACTCCGTTATTCATCTTGATTTGTCTTTCTATCTGATCAAAGTCATTGGGATCTTGCTTTGTTCCCGAGAGAGAAATTGATTGTAAGGGTTTTAGTTTCCGAGCAACCAAGTTTTCTTCGACAATATTTCAAACTACACCAGGTCCGTCCGATCTGACCACGCGCGTCGACAGCAGCAAAGGCGACTTCGTCGATATAAACGCACGGTGGGACCCGGGAAGTTGCCCGTTCGCACATTTCAAGTTGTACAGCAAGTCTCCCGAGCAACCCAAAACTGAAGAAGCCTCTACGAGTGACGTGCACTACACGATCCTTAACAAGGAGTGTTGGACGAACTACACAGTGTTCCTGGAAACTTCGTGGTGTTTTGATGCAGAACCGCTGCAAACTCAAATCTTCACCGGCCCGGGAAGTGAGTGCACCAGCGAATATTTGGATATCTGGTTCTCCGGGAGTGTTCCTCCGTGCGATAGCTCTCACTGGAATACACATGATGCCGTGAGCTCATTTTGGTGCATTCGATCCAGATCCGCATAAGGTGGAGAGCGTCAAGACGGCATCGTCCGCCCTCGAAGCAAATGTTACGATAACAGAAGCTTTCATGCCAAGACCCGTTGACGAGTACAACATCACTTGGTGCTCATCTCCTGCCGACTGCCAAACGCAGGTCTTCGCCAGGAACAATCATGGGGTGAGATCTCTCGACCTGAAATACCGCAAGCCTTTCTTCTCTGAATCTCGGGGTCAGGCATGTTGGAAGACAACTTTTGATTGATCCACTTCCGGGATGTAATATAGCGCGCATCCCATCCACAGCCTGCAACCACTTTCAACGTGACTTTGAAAGAATTGCGGCCCGAGACTGTCTACAACTTGACTGTGGTGCCGGAGATCCTCTTCGAAGGCGGACCGTTACGCGGGAGCGAGTTCACGACGAAACTCGTCACCAAACAAATCCGTAAGCATCTGAATCTCATCTTGGGACTAGAGATTGATCTGACGCGAATAACGTTCATGATCCGACCGCGACATGGAGTACTCAAGATTTTCTGTATCTCAGAGCTTCCTGTTCCAACGAATGTCGAGACGAGTTTCCCTTGGGGTGAGGAAGATCATCAAGAAGTCAAACTTTCCTGGACAGTAAGTAGAGTTCACGGAGGAGTAGGATTGCTAGAAGCTCTAGGTTCCCCATTTCGCCACTAATCCAGGCACGTCATAAGAGGATGTAGATTTCAAGTACTGCTCCGAGGCTGCTCCAAGCTTTCGATTGAGAAAAGCGTTCCCAGGTGTAAATCATTGGATTCAACTCAGGATGCATCGGAGATGATGACATCCTGAACATGATACATCTCATGTTTTGCGATACTGCAGATGCTCTCAACCATCTGATCCCACCTTTCAGCTCGGGGACACACCGTACGAGCTTGCGTACTACACAGTGAACATAACCCGCGAAGATGATCTCACCTTCAAGAGATCCCAACGTGTTGAAACTCCCGGGGCGATCTTCGGAAATATGCCCAACTCCGCGAAGCTGACGGCGCGAATCACGCCGATCTTCAACATCAGCAAGAATTTGATGCATCACGACGGAGCTATTACAACATTCACCACCCCACCGCCAGGTATGGGAGAGCATGGATTCTTCTACATTATCTCGGCGCAGTCCACGGAGGAAGATCTCGGAACTTAACTGTAATTTTCGCTCGACATCCTTGTCCGAGATCATGGACAACATCATCAAGTCGATGATCATTCTTCCCGACAGCCCCTGAACCAACCAACTTCGCTTTCGTGCCACTGAGTTTGACTTCGATATTCGCGCACTGGGATACCGTCCCAGAAGTGCCCGAAAGCGACCTGAGCTTCGACTTCGCCTACACCGATCCGAAGAACAAAACGACCGCCCTGACCGTCAATGGAACATCAGTCCTCGTTGAGAATTTGGCAGCTAACACGACGTATCGGGTCGTCATCAGTCTCATCTCTAAACTCAGGCAGCCACACTTCATGGAGAAGGAATTCTCCACGCTAGCCGAAGGTGAGCAAACGTCTTCCGATTGGCGGGACAGATGATGTAGCAGGAAGTGTGTTAAGGCCGCGTTGTACCTCCAAGTGGACCTAAAGAGGCCCCCTGGGTGCTAATGGGCCTGCAGGATCAGTGTTGGAATAGGCCTTGATGGATATTCTTGTGCGATTTTACGATGAGACATTTACCGTTCATTCTTTTCTATCTTCTCCACTTCAGATTACGCCGCCCCCGCCTCTGTCAATATGGAACCGTTGACTGAAATACCCCAGGACATGTTGTATAACATGACGTGGACCACGATCGATCATCCTGCAAAGGCCTCGAGGTTCCAGGTTGAGGTTTGCCACCGTGACTCAACGGGATGCACTCGCAACGAAACTGGAGAAACAAACATGGTCCTCCCGCTCAGCTTCTTCGGAAACTTCTCAATCACAGTCAGCGCCATCTACGATCTCAACCTGAATCAGACGCAGGTCAGACCCGCACACGCGTTGACCATGGAGACCCCTGGAATTGGTGAGGAACGCAATATTTCTCTCATATTTCTGGTTTGTCCTTTTTGAGTGAATCTCAAGAGTTCCGAACACAGGCAAGAATTCATCACTGTTTCAGAGCCCTCGGAGGTGACGAACATCACGCTCCAGAATGTCACGTCCACCAACGCTGTCCTCAGATGGACTGCTCCCGCGAATATTCCCGAAAACATTTCGAAGATCTACGAAGTTTTCGATGCTGAAAACAATCTGACCGATCAGACCACAACCGAACAAATCCAACTCGTGAATCTATCGCCGTTCAACTTGTACAATATCAACATCCAAGCCACTGTCCTTTACAACAAGACCGAGTACTTCGGGAACAAGACTTTCTTCCGTTTCTACACGGACTCAGCTGCACCCGGAGCCCCAGAATCGGTCAAGGTTCAGCAGATCGTCAGGACCAACGTCTTCAATGTTTCCTGGACGCCACCGAGAGTAATGAATGGAAAGCTCGATTACTTCGAAGTTCTCACCAAAGACGAATCGGGCGACGTGGTTTCGAACTTGTGAGTGCCTCGAACACCTCTAGGAGAACCTGTTCTCTTCACAGATTCGCTTTTGCGTTCGAATGCCCAGGTCTTTCTTCATCTCTGTTGTTTCCAATCACAATCAGAGCTCTTTCTTCTCAGGACGAACCTAACCGGTACGTCGGGCGTCACCGTAGTCTTGCCGTTGGCCCACAGCGATGCTGTCTATAACGTGTCCGTCAGAGCCGTCAACGTGAATCTGGAAGGCGAGTCTCTACCAGGAAATGTGACAGAGTCTGTTCTGCTCTTCAAGGGCATCGGTGAGTCGGAAATAGGGAAATAAACTCTGTGCCTCGACACGAGTTGTTCGAGATTACCCTGAAGGATGCGAGAACACATAAGCTAAGGTCCACCGTATTCTGCTCCAGCTCCTCCAACGGCCGAAGTGGTCAAGCGACGAAGCGACTCGCTCATCCTCAAGGTTACCCCATCGAACGCAACAGAAGACACCACCGGTCTATTCTTCTCGATAAAGAACGGGAACAACAGTTTCCCAAGCGATTCTGACCACATCGAAGTGAATCACCTTTCGGCCTACACCAACGAGACACTGGAGGTGTACGCCTGCTATCTTCCCACTTTCTGCTCAGAGGCTTTCACCATCATTGAACTCACAAACGTTGACGGTGAGTTCCCCGGACTATGTCAGTTCAACATCCCCACGCACTGAAAAAGTTCCGATCGGTGGAATTTTTCAAAGACGTTGGGCTGCTCACGTCTCCAGGGATATTTCCAGGGGACCGAGGGATCCTCTCTCGATTTCAGTCCCATCTCATCCAGCTGTTTTCCAGGTCCGTCACCGGTGAACGATCTTGAAGGAAACTTCATTAACAGGACCATACCTCTCTTCAACTGGACCGCCCCCACATTGCTGAACGGGCCCCTGAACGGCTATCTCGTGAATTTGAGAGACTTGTCGAACAGTTCGTTGGATATCAAGAAGGTTCTTCCAGCGGATCAGACCTCATTCGTTTACGAGACGAGTATGGAGTTCGAGAAGTGAGTCATATATCTCCTCTCGGGGAGCTTTTCCCGAGAGAATTCCACTGTGCCCCGGTTTCGGTTCTCCTGGAGAACCAGATCCGTCCGGAACTTGAGCGACCTCGTTCCGAACCCAAATATCCCCTTGCAGGTACACGTTCGTTGTGAGCGGATTCAACTACGACCTCGATAAGACGGAAGTCCGCCTCGTCGGAGCTATTTCGAGTGTTCGCGTCAATACCACCGGCGAGCGTAAGTGAAATGCCGAGAGAGCTTAGCTCGGATTTCCGCCATTCTTCCAAGCGTTGTTCCCGCTTCGCATTTCACACAAGGTGATATCTGAGACTAGCCATTGAAAGATCCCTGATCGATGGCTCCATTCCAGACCCTCCGAAGCCGGAAAACGTACGCGAAGTCAACAAGACCTCCACTTCGTTCTCAATCGAATGGGAGAAACCTCAGTACGCAGACTTCAACGTCACCTTCTACCACATAGTGGTACCAAGTCTGGGAATGGACGAGATGACGAACGAAACCCGCATCACCCTGAGCGGTTTGAAGCCATGGACCAACACCAAGGTGGAGGCAAGCGGCTGCACCGACGACAACGTCACCACTTGCGGCTTTGCTGGATCCTATTCCATCTGGACGGGCGTTGCGAGTGAGTTTTTCGCGAACATTTCGAGAAAATGAGTGTTGGAATACGGATCGCAAGGTCCAAACACAGATTGCGTTCATCTGTTTCCAGATCCTTCACAACCACACTCGATTGAGTTCACGGATGTCACCGAAACCGAGGCTATGGTGTCCTGGAAGGCACCCTTGACGCCGAACGGTCCAATCAACGGCTACAAGATCGCTGTCTCTATGACTGACAACCAGAACCTGACTTGGGATGAAGTGACTGAGGGAGCAGCGTCACACCACTTCTCCAACCTGACCGCCGACACGAAGTACACTCTGCACCTACTGGCGTACAACCTCGAAGACAGCACCGGCGAAGAGCTCTTATCACCACCCTCCATTGCTGAGTTCAGCACCGGTAGGTAGTCCTCTGACTACTTCTCTGATCTTAGAGTTTCGCATAATTTCATATCGCGGAAATCTGCAGCGAGCTCCGACAGGGCTCAGATTCCGTTCAGGGAGGTACAAGATTCTCTTTGATCAGAACTTGGTGGAAACTCGATTAATAATGGACTTCACGCTTCCAGCGGGTTCTGGAGGTTTCGCTTGGTGGATTGTCGTTGTCGCCTTGGTTGTCATCGCAGCGGGCGCCACGATCGGAGTTGTCGTCTACAAGCGAAGAAATGCGCAGGGCGAAGACGGAGAACAGCTCGTTTGGGCGTAACTTAACTCATCACGAATAAACTTTGATCATCCCATCTTGTTCCAAAATTGACCATTCGTTTCCCTCTCTGATCTCTTATAAATTGACTGTCGTATAAGATCGGGGGGAATTGGATATTGTCTCCGGTAAAACTCCCGAGAAGCCATTCTTCAATGACCTCCATCCTGCCGGTGATGAAACCGAAAACTCAAGGCGTGAGCGCAATAACTTCCGAGAGTGGGCACTTGTCGAGCTCGTACAGTGCTCATCGGAATCCTCGTGCTTAGAGCGTTCAGATGGTCACCCCGTCAGGCACCCTACGTACCGTCGAAATGGCTAAACCGGAAGAAACGTGAATGATGATGGCAGACCCCGAAAGTGGTGATGGACAGTATTCTCACCTATCCTATCCGACCCGTTTTCTCGAGAGGAACTCGATAGGGTGATTATTTTTCCAAAAAAAGCGGTTCTCGAGAGGTTTTGGGCCGAAAAACCACCCTCGATCGCGGAAAATCGATTGATTTTCGCAACTTATCTCCATTCAGACTGATCAGGATGAGCTCTGAATTCCCGTGCGATATGAATCAGGTCGTAGAACTTGTGCACGTGTCGATATCGAGTTGAAAAAAGCAGTCACCGATGAGTTCGACAGATTTTCTCAGATACCTCGTTTATTTCCGAGTTTCCATCTTCGTCGCCGCATCCTTTCAAGTCCGATTTGCCCCCGGATGGCAGGAAGAGGTCCGTTAGCTCAGCGGCTGGACGGAGAATTCGCGGAGGGTATCGGGCTTGACACAAGGAGAAGACGGCGACCTCGTCGGTTTGCGCGAGTTCGAACTCAGACCTCGCACCTTGAGACTTTAGTGGTCCGTTCTTTGATGAGGTAGGATTTTTCGAGAATTTCGCCGTTTAACAATCTTGGAGCGCCCGGAAGTGACCGGGGGTTCGGGATATCATCTCTGTCTAGACGGGAGAAAGTTGTATGTGCAACAGCAAGTTCAATCTCCAAGACTGATATATGGTTGCAGCCAGGGCGGGATTTCCCATTAGGCTTTCAAGGCCAGCGCCTTCGGCGGCATATTTTCCACGGGCGGCGGATTTTTTTCCGTCGTCATCCCCTCTCTCCGGCCCCCCGCAAGAGGCTTTCAGAATCTATGATGCGTGGGTTCGTTAGGCGGAATTCGGTAGGCTATAGCCCCGATGTTCGCAGGTCTTCGTGTTCTGCCGTTCCAGGGACCCGACGCCTCGAGAGACAGCTCTTCGATATTTGCATTTGAATGCTCCAATGACAGCCTGCCGCCAGCCTTAGGCGGCGGAATCCTTAATCCCGTTCTGGTTGCAGCATCATCTCGACTTGATCCTCATTATCCGTGGGGCGTTTTGAAATAGCGACGACGTAAATCGACGTCGCCTAGCGTCGCCAATCCATTCGCAGCAGAGATGGCGTTCGCGACACTCAGCCTTGTGCTGGCGCTTTTCTGCGGGATTGTCTCAGCATCATGGGGTAAGCTTTGACATTTTTCTCAGTCTCAATTAACTCCGTTGTTTATCTTGATTTGCGATTCTCCGAACGAGGAATATCATCAGTCTTCCTATCTGGTCAAAGTCATGGGGATCTTGCTTTGTTTCCGAGAGTTTCCCGGATTCTGATGCGCTGGAAGGAGTACTGGAGGAATCGATTGTAAGGTTTCTAGTTTTCGAGAAACCAAGTTCTTTTCGACAATGTTTCAAACTACACTAGGTCCGTCCAATTTGACCACGAGCGTCGACAGCAGCAAAGGCGACTTCGCCGATATAAACGCACGGTGGAACCCGGGAAGGTGGCCGTGCACTCATATCGAGTTGTACAGCGAGTCTCCCGAGCAACTCAAGACTGAAGAAGCCTCTACGAGTGACCCGCACCACACGATCGTCAACAAGGAGTTTTGGACGAACTACACAGTGATCCTGGAAACTTCGTGGTGTTTTGATGAACCGCTGCAAACTCATATCTTCACCGGCCCAGGAAGTGAGTGCGCCAGCGAATATATTGGATATCTGGTTCTCCGGGAGTGTTCCCCCGTGCGATAGCTCTCACTGGAATACACATGATACCGTGAGTTCATTTTGGTGCATTCGATCCAGATCCGCATAAGGTGGAGAGCGTCAAGACGGAATCGTCCGCCCTCGAAGCAAATGTTACGATAACAGAAGCTTTCATGCCAAGACCCGTTGACGGGTACAACATCACTTGGTGCTCATCTCCTGCCGACTGCCAAACGCAGGTCTTCGCCAGGCACAATCATGGGGTGAGATCTCTCGACCTGAATAACCGGAAGCCTTTCTTCTCTGAATCTCGGGGTCAGGCATGTTGGAGGATAGCTTTTGATTGATCCACTTCCGGGATGTAATATAG
Organism: Neoseiulus californicus; assembly: GCA_028455905.1. Lineage (NCBI taxonomy): Eukaryota > Metazoa > Arthropoda > Arachnida > Mesostigmata > Phytoseiidae > Neoseiulus > Neoseiulus californicus. The sequence goes on from JAMQGS010000017.1 coordinate 254,225, forward strand.
AGCGCATACCATCCGCAGCCTGCAACCACTTTCAACGTGACTTTGAAAGAATTGCGGCCCGAGACTGTCTACAACTTGACTGTGGTGCCGGAGATCCTCTTTGAAGGCAAACCATTCCGCGGGAGCGAGTTCACGACAAAACTCGTCACCGAACAAATCCGTAAGCATCTGAATCTCACCTTGGGACTAGAGCAGTGGTTCTCAACCTTTTTTCCACCGTGGCCCCCCTGGCGCTCATGACAAAGCGTCGCGGCTCCCCTCTGAGAGCCATCACGAGTTTTGTGAAACACTACGCTCGTATTCACAAAATCTATCTTATCCTCGTTGGCATCAGATGTTCCGACGTGATAATACCTTATTTCATACGAAGTGTTTGGAAGATTTCGGTCTCAATACGAACTTTGGGCTTGAGCTGCAACACGAAGATCTCGAATCCGGGGCGTGAGTGACGTCAGCTTCAGCCGCAAATCACCTCTATGATAAACCTGCGATCGCGCGAGTGATATTTCGCTCAAGAAGAGAGCTTGGACATGCGTGGTGAACCTTGACCATGGGCCGAGTCATCCCGAAAAATCTCCCGCGGCCCCCCCGAGGAGTCGCCAGGGCCCCCCTGGGGCCCAGGGGCCCCCGGTTGAGAATCACTGGACTAGAGATTGATCTGACGTAAATAACGTTCATGGTTCGACCGCGATATGAAGTACTTATAATTTTATGTATCTCAGAGCTTCCTGTTCCAACGAATGTCGAGACGAGTTTCCCTTGGGGTGAGGAGGAACATCAAGAAGTCGAACTTTCCTGGACAGTAAGTAGAGTTTACCGAGCAGTAGGATTGCTAGAAGCTCTAGGTTTCCCATTCCGCCACTAATCCAGGCACGTCATAAGAGGATGTAGATTTCAAGTTCTAGTCCGAGGCTGCTCTAAGCTTTCGATTGAGAAAAGCGGGCCCAGGTTTAAATCATTGGATTCAACTCAGGATGCATCGGAGATGATGACATCCTGAACATGATACGTCTCATGTTTTGCGATACTGCAGATGCTCTCAACCATGTGATCCCGCCTTTCAGCTCGGGGACACACCGTACGAGCTTGCGTACTACACAGTGAACATAACCTGCGAAGATGATCTTACCTTCAAGAGATCCCAACGTGTTGAAACTCCCGAGGCGATCTTCGGAGATATGCCCAACTCCGCGAAGCTGACGGCGCGAATCACGCCGATCTTCAACATCAGCAAGAATTTGATGCATCACGACGGAGCTATTACAACATTCACCACCCCACCGCCAGGTATGGGAGAGCATGGATTCTTCCACATTATTTCGGAGAAGTCCACGTAGAAAGATCTCGGAATGTAACTATAATTTTCGCTCGACATCCTTGTTCAACATCATGGACAACATCATCAAGTCGATGATCATTCTTCCCGACAGCCCCTGAACCAACCAACTTCGCTTTCGTGCCACTGGGTTTGACTTCAATCTTCGCGCACTGGGATACCGTCCCAGAAGTGCCCGAAAGCGACCTGAGCTTCGACTTCGCCTACACCGATCCGAAGAACAAAACGACCGCCCTGACCGTCAATGGAACATCAGTCCTCGTTGAGGATTTGGCAGCGAACACGAAGTATCCGGTCGTCATCAGTCTCATCACTAAACTCGGGCAGCCACACTTTATCGAGAAGGAATTCTCCACGCTGGCCGAAGGTGAGCAGATGTCCACCGAGTGGCTGATGTAAGGTTCAGATGATGAAGTGACATCGCAGAAAATGTGTGAAGGCCGCGTCGTACCTTCAAGTGGACCAAGAAACCCCCCGGATCCTCAGAGGCCTGCAGGTTCAGGATTAGAATAGGCCTTGATAAGTCTTGTGCGATTTTACGATGAGACACTTACCGTTCATTATTTTCTATCATCTTCACTTCAGATTACGCCGCCCCCGCCTCTGTCAATATGGAACCGATGACTGAAACGACGCAGGAAATGTGGTACAACATGACGTGGACCACGATCGATCATCCTGCAAAGGCCTCGAGGTTCCAGGTTGAGGTTTGCCACCGTGACTCAACGGCATGCACTCGCAACGAAACTGGAGAAACAAACATGGTCCTCCCGCTCAGCTTTTTCGGAAACTTCTCGATCACAGTCAGCGCCATCTACGATCTCAGCCTGAATCAGACGCAGGTCAGACCTGCACACGCGTTGACCATGGAGACCCCTGGAGTTGGTGAGGAACCCGACATTTCTCTAATATTCATGGTTTGTCCTTTTTGAGTGAATCTCAAGAGTTCCGAACACAGGCAAGAATTCATCACTGTTTCAGAGCCCTCGGAGGTGACGAACATCACGCTCCAGAATGTCACGTCCACCAACGCTGTCCTCAGGTGGACTGCTCCCGCGAATATTCCCGAAAACATTTCGAAGATCTACGAAGTTTTCGATGCTGAAAACAATCTGACCGATCAGACCACAACCGAACAAATCCAACTCGTGAATTTATCGCCGTTCAGCTTGTACAATATCAACATCCAAGCCACTGTGCTTTACAACAAGACCGAGTACTCCGGGAACAAGACTTTCTTCCGTTTCTACACCGACTCGGCTGCACCCGGAGCTCCCGATACGGTCAAGGTTGAGCAGATCGTCAGGACCAATGTCTTCAAAGTTTCCTGGACACCGCCGCGAGTGATGAATGGAAAGCTAGATTATTACGAAGTTCTCACTAAAGACGAATCAGGCGACGTCGTTTCGAACTTGTAAGTACCTCGAACACCTCTAGGAGGACCTGTTCCCTTCACAGATTCGCTTTCGCATTCGAATGTCCAGGTCTTTCTTCATCTGTTTTGTTTCCAATCACAATCAGAGCTCTTTCTTCTCAGGACGAACCTAACCGGTACGTCGGGCGTCACCGTAGTCTTGCCGTTGGCCCACAGCGACGCTGTCTATAACGTGTCCGTCAGAGCCGTCAACGTGAATCTGGAAGGCGAGTCTCTACCGGGAAATGTGACAGAGTCTGTTCTGCTCTTCAAGGGCATCGGTGAGTCTGGAATAGGGAAATGAACTCCAAGCCTCTGCACGAGTTGTTCGAGATTACCCTGAAGGAAGCGAGAACACATGAGCTAAGGTCCACCGTCTCCTGCTCCAGCTCCTCCAACGGCCGAAGTGGTCAAGCGACGAAGCGACTCGCTCATCCTCAAGGTTTCCCCATCGAATGCAACAGAAGACACCACCGGTCTATTTTTCACGATAAAGAACGGAAACAACAGTTTCCCAAGCGATTCTGACCACATCGAAGTGAATAACCTTTCGGCCTACACCAACGAGACACTGGAGGTGTACGCCTGTTATCTTCCCACTTTCTGCTCAGAGGCTTTCACCATCATTGAACTTACCAACGTTGACGGTGAGTTGCCCGGACTACGTCAGTTCAACATCCCCCGCACTGAAAAAGTTCCGATCGGTGGAATTTTTCGAAGACGTTGGGCTGCTCATGCCTTAAGGCAGGGGTTCTCAAACTGTGTGCCGCCGGCAACCAACTGCCGCGGAGTGCCGCGGCACTCGTGGTGCCGCGCCTGCATGTCCCACAACGTCCCAAGCTTGAGATGCCGCGGGGTGCCGCCACGAGAAGAGTTTGGGAAGCCCTGCCTTAAGGGATATTTCCAGGGGACCAAGGGATCCTCTCACGATTTCAGTCCCATCTCACCCAGCTGGTTTCCAGGTCCGTCACCGGTGAACGATCTTGAAGGGAACTTCATCAACAGAACCATACCCTTTTTCAACTGGACTGCCCCAACATTGCTGAACGGGCCCCTGAACGGCTATCTCGTGAATTTGAGAGACTTGTCGAACAGTTCGTTGGATATCAAGAAGGTTCTTCCAGCGGATCAGACCTCATTCGTTTACGAGACGAGCATGGAGTTCGAGAAGTGAGTTAAATCTCCTTCCGGGGAGGTTTGCAAATTGGCACAAGAAGTTCCCGGAATATTTTTGCGGAGGTCATCCTGTCTCCCTGTTTCGGTTCTCCTTCTGCTCCAGGAGAACTGGAAAACCAGATCCGTCCTGGGCGACCTTATTCCGAACATAAATATCCCCTTGCAGGTACACGTTCGCCGTGAGCGGATTCAACTATGACCTCGATGAGAAGGAAGCCCGCGTCGTCGGAGCTATTTCGAATGTTCGCGTCAATACAACCGGCGAGCGTGAGTAAAATGCCGGTACAGCTTAGCTCGGATCCCTCCATGCTTCCTCGCGTTGTTCCCGCCCCGCATTTCACAAAATGTGATATCTGAGATCAGTCGTTGAAAGATCCCTTATCAAGGGCTTCGTTGCAGACCCTCCGAAGCCGGAAAACGTACGCGAAGTCAACAAGACCTCAACTTCGTTCTCGATCGAATGGGAGAAACCTCAGTACGCAGACTTCAACGTATCCTTCTACCACGTCGTGGTACCAAGTCTAGGCATGGACGAGATGACGAACGAAACCCGCATCACGCTGAGCGGTTTGAAGCCATGGACCAACACCAAGGTGGAGGCAAGCGGCTGCACCGACGACAACGTCACAACTTGCGGCTTTGCTGGATCCTATTCCATCTGGACGGGCGTTGCGAGTGAGTTTTTCGCGAACCTTTCGAAAAAATGAGTGTTGGAACACGGATCGCAGGGTTCAAGCACAGACTGCGTTCATCTGTTTCCAGATCCCTCACAACCACACTCGATTGAGTTCACGGATGTCACCAAAACCGAGGCTGTGGTGTCCTGGAAGGCACCCTTGACGCCGAACGGTCCAATCAACGGCTACAAGATCGCTGTCTCTATGACTGACAACCAGAACCTGACTTGGGATGAAGTGACTGAGGGAGCAGCGTCACACCACTTCTCCAACCTGACCGCCGACACGAAGTACACTCTGCACCTACTGGCGTACAACATCGAAGACAGCACCGGCGAAGAGCTCTTATCACCACCCTCCATTACTGAGTTCAGCACCGGTAGGTAGTCCTCTGACTACTGCTGTATTCTTGAAGTTTCGCATCATTTCATCTCGCGGGAATCTACAGCGAGATCCGACAGGGCTGAAATTCCGTTCAGAGGAGATACGGGATTCACTTTGATCAGAACTCGGTAGAATTGAGACTCGATTCACAATGGACTTTATCTTTTCAGCGGGTTCTGGAGGTTTCGCGTGGTGGATTGTGGTTGTCGCCTTGGTTGTCATCGCAGCGGGCGCTGCGATCGGAGTTGTCGTCTACAAGCGTAGAAATGCGCAGGGCGAAGACAGAGAACGACTCATTCAGGCCTAACTTAACTCATCACGAATAAACTTTGATCATCCCATCTTGTTCCATAATCGACCGTTCGTTTTCCTTCCTGATTCCTCATAAATTGACTGTCGTATGGAATTGAAGATGAATGGGAAATTGACTCCGGCGCAGCTCCCGAGGAGATGTTCTTCCATGGCCTCCATTCTGCCGGTAATAAAGCCGGAAACTTGTAATAGAACGCTGAAACCCGCTGGAATAAGTTCCAAAGCTCAAATGATCGTCAAAAAACTGAAACCTCATTTTCTCATCCTGAAGAAATCGTCTGTGAAAGCACCTTACGGCACTCAATCGCGTTCCTTCTTGAAGGCCTCGTGGCGACCTCTACCGGCGGTTTTCTACTTCGTAAGACTTCAGCGATTGAGACTCTCTCGAAATGGAGGCGGGGTCAAACAAAGAACAAAGGCTGAAGTTATGGGCGTCACGGCTCCCGACCCTGTGGCTGCACCAGGGATATTATTTGACAGACGCATTTCCGCAAAAGACCTCAGCCTCGAAGCAGGGTTGCAAACGCATCCGTCGATAGACTACCCGTTGGTCGGCTCTTGGGAAAAAGCAGAGCGGAAATCTCGGATCCCTGATATGTGAACGGGCAGCACTGAAGTTCAACGCTGACTCTTCGTCGTTTGGAATATTCCTAGTTCCAGATCCATCGAAAATCTCGATCAACATTGACGTTAGCAGGCTTGTTCCGAGTTCGTTCTGCGATGAAACCTATTCGATTGCTCATCATGCCATCCAATGTCACGATGAGGGCAGGATACTCGCTGCATTTGTGGCGATCTATTTTTTCACATCGATTTCTAGCTTCGAAAGGTTGACTTCGCTCGCTGTAGAGTATCAACGTTGTTTTCTTAGGCGGGACTCCCAGAATGTTCTCACGTTTCGTGTTCCGATCTCCCTTACATCGACGACGGCCGTGTGAAACGAGAACGTGTGTTCGTAGAAGAATACGACCAACCCTCGCTACAATATATTTTCAACATCAGTTTCCAGATCCGAGGAGGAAAGAATATTCCATCGACAAGTAGCTCCTTCTCAAAGACCAAATCGACACCGACGGAGGTTGACGGTGAGAAGTGTTGGAGAAATGCGGTGTGTTCTTGCTCTCGTACTCTTGTGCGGAAGCGTTTTGGTTACAGGTGAGTCGGCGTACTCGCTGCATGCATGCGAAATGGCTTATACCCGCGTTTCGTCATTTTTCTGTTGCTGACAGCTCGAAAACTAACCGAGCAGTGACATGGTTTTACGGTTAGAGAGATAGCGAGCGTTGCATTTCAGGCCAGAAGAATCTCGTGGCTGAGACCGGCAAGACCTTCGACGGCTTCGTCGACATTGAACTGCGATGGGAGCATGGAGAGACGCGGTCGGGCGTCCTATATCAAATCTATATCCGGTCCCCGACCGGAGAATGGACAAACGAAGGATCAACTAAAGACGTCAAGTTCACCATCGAGAAGAAGGAATTCTGGACGACGTACGAAATCATCGTTGAGGCTACAAATGACACGGACAGCTCTCTGCGCACGCATTTCTATACTGGGCCCGGTGGTGAGTTCTGTCCCGAGAGATTCCGACGCAGACCCTCGAGGAGGGCTGGTGAGGTGATGCCAAATGTCGACGGACCCTACGATCGGAGCGTTTCATGCAGCTCCGCATCGAATGAGGCGCGTTCGGTCGCAACTTGACGGCTGTAAGGTCCGCATCGAGATCGAAGAAGCTTCCATGCCCAGACTCGTGGACCAATACCTTATCGAATACTGTTCGTTGCCGTGTGTGAACAAGGTGATCGTGAGGAAGCAACAAAATGTGAGTCCTATAATGAATAATTTAGTAGTTGTGGCTCGCTTGGGCATGATGGATGTGGATATGATGGCACAGACAGCGTAAATTGACTGGATGGCGAACTCTCGACAGCTTTCACAGCCGATCACCGCGGTCTTGGATGAGCTAGAACCTGGATATTGGTATCCAATGCGCATTACACCTGAAATAGAATCAGAGGACATATCTTACGAAGGTCTCACCTACTTCACGGTATTCTACACCAAAGCCCAGAGTGAGTTTCTCCACCACGGAACTCCTGCGATACGTTATTTATTATATGGTCATATATTGATGTAACCAGAACCCGCTCCGTCCAAATGGAAGTCTCCCGAGAAGCTCAAAACGCCTGCCTGGAACAAGGATGCCGACTCCATTAACTCAAAACTTTACCTCCTCTCCCAGAGATTCTGAAACCGGGAAAACCCAACGAGTTCGGCAGCGCTGCAGACTCAAGGTCAACTCGATTGCCGGGTCTTGATAGCGCTCCCGAACAGTGGAGAGAGAGTTTTGGATGGTCGCGCACCGCCCTAGACGTCCCCGCTTTCAAACCTCACGAGACGGTAATTCCGAAAATCCCGATTGCGCCACCCATCTCCCGGTGGAGACGCAGGAGAGGTGAGAACGCTCCGTTGAATGCGAGATTTCTATTCAATGTTATTTATATGCCGACTCGGTGAGAATCTGGAGAAATCAATCCTTACAGTACCTGCCGTGAGCGAATCTGCAATTGTCATCATCGTGGCTCTTGCCGCGACCTGGGCTTTGGTGGAAGTCGTGGTGAAGAGATGCTCAAAGCCGAGCACGCGAGCGAAGACCGTTCATCCCCTCCCAGACGGTGTAGTGTCTACCGGAGCGGAGGTCCTTGATGCAGAGTTGGATCGGAAGTCAACGATCTTCCTGGACCTCCCATCGAAGAAAACCAACTGTTGAATCCCTCGATCCGATCTTCGAGAGTTCTTTTCGTTGTGACCTCTCCCATCGATTTCAAGCGGTCGATCGGAAACTCTAGGATGCTATCAACCCATGTATATGTGCCTCGAACAGCCCCTGCTGCATGAAAGGTACCCAACTCAGAAGGAGCACGTAGGTAACGAGGGGAATTCATTCGAGTCGAGGACTCAGAATCAAGGCAAGCAGTCTGAGTTCATCGCGGCGGCTCGATCGCCCAAGTCGAACGTTTGTTTTCAATAACAGCGACGATCCAGAAGACCGAAAACTGTGAATATTCCGAAAATTTTCTATCAAGTTTAATCATGCTTCAGAATTCGGAACTACATGTTGTGCGTGCATCCCCTCTGCACGGAGCGTCTATCCCGTGCAAGACATTGATCATTCGATTAACGAAAAACGTTAAATAAACCCCGAATGGTGTCCCCACCAAAACCTTGAATCAATTCTGAGCGTGTTAAATCCGAAAACTCGGAAATAAAATCCAATTTCAGCGAATAACTCAAAAGTGTCTATAGGTGATGACTCAACGATCATACTGACTCGGTCCACCCATACTCATTGAAGACTCACACGGGACAGCGAACCAGATTTGCTCAGTTTCGGATCATGATTGTGCGGAGTTCGGTCGTTTATCGTAGAAATTCTCTCCGCTGTACTCGTGACGCCCTCTATCGGCGGTTCCGTGCTTCTCACCACTGACCCGAGAACGCAACGACCGGTAGAGTGTTTGTCACCCCGACTACCATACAGAGAAAAGACCTCCACAGAAGCCATTAATCTCTCATGAGGTGTTCGATGAATGCTCTGTGATTATCCTCGATTTTACTTCCAGCACCGTAAAGTTGCCCTCATCTGTTATGTTGCCCCCGGCACGTATGAGTTCGGGTATAGAGAATGGGTTTGAGATCCTGTGCCCGTGCAGAAACCTTTCATTAAGAAATCGTTGTCCGCTGAGAAGTTCCGGTCGAAAGAGAGATCTACAGATTTTGCAAATGAGACATTCATTGGACATCAATTCATTGGATTCCGAAAAAACACGATCCGAGTTGAGCATTTTGTGCGGGTCGCCGACTGGGCTTCGCGGAGAAGTCGGGGCCATGGGAAACGGAATGATAGAATCCTCGAGCTCTACATATATGTTCCTGAGGTCCGCACCGGCGGCGGCGTGGTTGAGTGGGATCCGAGGGTCCAACGGACTATCTTGCGCGCGGAAGAAGGAGAGCGGGCGTCCCGCAGTGGCGTAGCCACCGGTGGAGATCATAATCACGGCCGGCCCTAGGCCGGATGGCGCCCTGGGCGAACGCCCGATGAGGCGCCCCTGTTGCTTCGCGGAATATTGGTCAGCGATGATCATTTACCCCGGGGCATGGGCAGTGTTTAAACATGTCTGTGGTTTGTGAGAGACGGAAAATTGAAGCAGTCTAGAATCAGAGAAGAATCTATGTTTTTGTAAACCTGGATCAAACGAATCTTTGGTAAATTCATTTTCATCTGCCGTCGAACCGCACAAAATATTGTGAAATTTGAGAGGCACAGAGGAACCCTCTGGGCCTTCAAAGCCGCGAATTCATCTATCGCTTCCGCAGAATCAACTTCCGCGGCCACGTCGTTCTCAATGGAGAGCGCGAAGAAGAAAACTTCCCCATTTTCACATGAATATCGAACGCCCCGTAGGAAATTGTGCGGGTGGCTTAGTTCGCGTGACCATGTTTGTTTCAAACGTATATCGACAGATTCGATCGCTGGATGGACGTGTTTACAACGAAGTTGATCAACAGTGTACTCCTTGGCACTGACTTCTGCCATTGAAAAAGAAAGGATAGCTTTCTTGGTCGACCGGAGCTCCCCCCCTCCGGGAGCTGGCGCCCTGGGCGACCGCCCAGCTCGCCAACCCCTAAGGCCGGCCCTGATCATAATAATTGTTGCTACGAACCAAAGCGGCCTGTGATATGCTTTGACATCCACAGGCGATCAGGGACATCAAGAAAAGGCCATCAAGGCCACTGAAATATCATGTTCGACTCATCCGGATCCCTTCTGTTTTGCCTACGGTGAGCATATTCCGAGTTATATACACGGGCCACGACCCCACTCGCATTTCTTCCTTTTTTTTTGACGATAACTTTGCTATTCGGAGAAAGAAAGATCACATTGTGTTGAGAGGCGGAAATATGCGGCATTCCCTCCCATTATCGCGCAGAGCGAGACTTTGCATTTGCAGCAAATCCCTCCCCAATAGCCGCAAGAATAGCAATTACATATCTTGTACGATTCCATCCCTCGAACCCTCGAGTCGGCAGCGAGAAGGAGCTGCAGAGCCCGACTCATTTTTTGAAAATTGATCCAAGAATGAGGTTTCCCGATACACCGTGTCATCCCGGCGCGGGTCACGAGCCTCTGCTTAGCTTACCGTCGATATGGAAAAGTTTGATCGTGCAGTCTGTCTGCCTGAGCAGATTGAACTCTGCGGGATACAGTCTCGTCTCTGTGAAAAGAGAAGCAAAATAGATGAGTTTTAGACTCACCACGCGTCTGGAAGTGACACTGGACACAGCACAGGCTCTATTCGACTCTGAGCGAGAGTATCTGCTCGATAGACGACTAAGATACGATCCGAAGAAACTTTGTGCCCACACGTCATGTTCATTCGCACCGATCGATAGGAGGCTGTCCCGGGTTCGAATCCAGCCCAAAACTCAAAGTACACCGGAGCCGTGTGATATACTTTTCTGTCCCTCATTCCACCGCGGCTGAATGTTTCCTTCTTTCAACTTTCAGAAGGTGGTTTCTGGGACGCTTGTGAGAATATTTCTCTTCGAGCAAGATCATGAGCAACTTGAATGAGGAAAACTTCTGTTTTTGCCTTTTCTCATTTTGTTGTTCACGGAGGTCTGCGATCGTGATCACTCCCCTCTGTAGTACCGTCACCGTATTCGTAGGGAGCGGTTTTCCGTCTCCGATAATTTATAGCGAGTCAACATTATCCTCCCGTCTCCACCGTGATCAAACGCAAGACAGAGGAGTCTCCAAGGTCCACTTTACGACCCCTGACTTCTTGATACAATGTAACAACTCGACCCGACCGCATTGGGGACTACAAATTGTCTCGGGTGGAAATTGAACACAACTCACCCTGTAGATTGGTTATTGGCGAGGCTTTTTCTTGCTTCGCCCAGCGGCCGTGTATCTTCGGTCCCCACGCTCCGTGAATATTGCAGCACAAGACGGCGCGATCGGGTTTGGGAACGGAAAGAAACGTGAAAAAAATTCTCTGGAATTTCGGTTCACTTTTCAGGCGTCACTTTTAAAAACGATCGGCTGCGGGAGGCGCCCCTGCCCTATGAGTTGAAAAAAGTTGGGGGAGACGGAGCAGAAACTCTGATTCCGATGAGTGTCGACCACGATGTCAAGGAGCTGGGGCTCAAAACGCACTCAATAGGAATATTCGTGGGCGGAACCCTTTCATCCGACCTACAGCCTAGGTATGGCGCAAGGCGGGCTCGATATTCAATGCAATCTCCTTGGGAGCTGCCTCAATCTGCACATGAGACGCTCGGTTTCGTTTTACCAAACTCAACCGCTCGGAGAATAGTTGCGGGAGGAAGGGGTTTGTTATTTATTTCTTTGTGTCTATGGATCTCCATCTTGATCTCGAGTGTTCTTTCGGAACAGGCGGGGAGCAGTCAACTTTACCCAATCTGTAGTGAGATCCTTGCCGAAGGGAGAATCGACTAGAGAAGAAGTGATTCCTCCTCGGCGCTTGGCTCTGAATGGATGCGAACCCTTTCGTTTCATCCCTGGACGGGTCTGATTCCGTTTCGGGAGTCGACAGTTAGTTGAGGCTTGCTCTCCGTCATAAATTCCGTGGAGAGAAAACGAGAAAATCACGCGGGGCAAGGCTGGTAGATCGTTGATGAAATGTCGAACAATTCTCCGTTTTCTCTCGGATCAGCTCGATGAGGCGTTTCGAAGGCGAATCGAGAACCCGACAATCACGTTTGTTCTGCGCCTGGCCTTCGGACAGCGTCGCATTTTCTCCTGGCTTCTGTTGGTCGGACATAAAATACAATACCACTTGCAATCCATCCGATTGCGAGCCGCGTAGCGTGAGCCGGAGGTTAATACCGTCAGCTCGTGTTTGACTTCTCCATCGTGTGTTCGCAATCGCGTTCAATGGTCAACATGCGAGTCGCGTAAAATACGTTGTGACGTGTCGCGTGACTCCTGTTATTGCAAGTGCATCCAATATCAGTCCTTGCTGCCGAAGAACAGGAAGCACTTCGAGCAACAGAATCCCTTGTTGCCTTTCTCCGCAGCCGTTTTCTCTGCTTATCCCCCAAGACCCCCATCTGCCTACTATCTCGAGTCGAGAGCGGAGGGGGAGCAAGCGAAATAGGGAGAGATGTTGGGTGCACAAAGAATGCGGGGGTGCGTTACGAAAGGCTGTTCGGTTTCATTGCCTTGGGTCGTCGGGTGAGGTCTGCGTTCCGCTGCTTGAGTAGTAACTCACTCATTCGGACCGCTCGGCGTCTGCGCGGAAGGAAGGGTTATGCAAGTGAAGTTATTTGAGTTGATTTGTTGATGTCGCGGCCGATTGAGCATCGTCAAGGGCTGGCGAGGGACACGGAGCAAGTTTCTCGGACTGGGGATCGGAAATAACGAGAAACGGAGGAAAAGAGGGGAGAAGCGATTTCTATGGAGTCGAGCAGGTGTCGACATTAAGCAACAACAAAAGTGTTGAAGTCATCCGATCGGTCTGGGCTGCACTTGATCGTTGTTGATATTTGGTAATACGCTCGGCAATAAATAACCCTCAGACAATCATTGCGTATTGTCTGATACAATCGATACTGTGATCTATTTTGCTTGAGTGTTGGTGGCGGAGGTTCCGCTTGGCTGAGTTCAGCAATCGTCTGTGTTCTTAATCTCCACCCCGGGCAGAGTTCGAAACGTCGCCGGGATTCACCGCGTGATTCGAACAGAAGCGTCTCGCGCCATATTGCTGATTGCAGAACATATTCGTTTTAACAAGAAAGAAAACTTCTTCAGAAACCATGGACGCCAAGTTTCATCCAGGATTTTGGATGATGCTCTCAGATTTTAGGTCAAACTCGATTGTCGGGTCAAAAAATGCCTCATTTTTGAGGACATTGGTTTTTCGGATCAATTTTGTCAGAAACCTCATCACAAGGTGATCAACTTTCTCTCCAACGTAGTGCTACTGTAGTTCAGAATCGACTTCCGAGGCAGCTCCGGGATTTCAAGGCTCGTGTTGAGCCCTTATGCGACGATTAGAGAACCCACGAGAACATTCACTGAAAAAAGTTTCTAGGCTTTCCTTCGGAATGATTCTCCGCGCGATGTCGAGAGAACCGCCAACCTGATCATCGCAGTCAGTCTGCAGGTGTTTAGTCTGCCACGAGGTGCAATTACCTACGCTTTGGCGAATGGCTGCCGATCAAATTAGTTTGGTGCTTTGCGTCGCCGTCGGAATGGCACGCGGCTGTAAACAAATCAACCTCATTCCGCAGCGGCAGGAATGTCCTGCGATAGAAGAAAGAAGCAATTCGAGATGAAGTGGGAAGAGGATTTGTATGACGTGCCAGTGGCGTGTGTTTGTGGGTTTAGCCTCGGAGGCCATTACACTGTGGAGCGGCGCGGCTACTCCGAGTCATACCACCGCTAACCAATGGCGAATCGCTTTACAGCCGCATAACAAACACGCGCTGCCGCTTTTTTGAACGATTTTATTGCGAATCGTCTCTCGCGGCCCATGCCCACCCGTTCAGGTCTTTCTTCTCGTGCCGTTATAAATTTGGCGGAATGGTTATGGCGCGTGGACCAGTATGCAAACCATTTCAGCCCGCATCGTCTCTTACATCAACGAATGTCGTTTTTTTTTCTGGCTGGAGAGAAGATTGAAGAAGAACAGCCAGCTTTGATGAAGACGCAAGAGGGGAGAACGCTCATCCACTGGAAGAGCAGGGAAAAGATTTGCCCTGTATCCAGAGGCAGACTGATTTGATCGTAACAGCTCGGGGCAGGCTGAGGACCAGGACGGCGTTTTTGAAGAGTACGACCGATAGCTACAGAGTTGCAGAAGAAGTCCCTTCTCAATTTGTTTCCATCGCCAGAGACTAGTTCCGGTTGGGGCCAAGACGGAGGGCCAGAGGGGGACTGCTACATTACTCCCTAAGCATTCGCCTGAAGACAAGGCGGGAACCATGGAAACCATCTTTAGAGAATTTGGCCTCCTCAAGCCACAGAACCAGATTCGAACCAACGCTTCGCCGATTGTGAATGTGGCATCACGCCCACACTCAAACCACTCTGCTATCGCATCGGCGTCCACACTCGAGAATACCCTCGTACCAGGGCTCAGCATCGAAGGTGGTTCCTTGATACAAGTTTGAATATGGGAAACCTTAGAATCGATCGACTAGCATCGCAATATGTAGAAGAAGAGAGTACGGTTCCTGTTTGGACCAGATCAAAACTCAGGTAAGCGGAGCAGAGTCGAGAGGAGTGATCTGTAAAGGAGTGATCTCGATGCACCCGGATGGTGCTCTAGATCGTCCTCTCCGGTAATCAGGAGAGTCATGCAAGCTTACTCTCCACGATTCACTCCATTTTTATCTTGATCCGCGACTGGGAGAGCGACAAGACTTCATTCACCTGGAAAGCTACCAACCGAATGAAGTACTATTCCGGGAAGTATTCCAGATAGAGATGCGTTCTTCCCTACTCTCGGAGAGTAACTCCAGAGGACGGCTTTCATCGCGCCGTCTCGGTATTTCATTCGGGAAGAATCTTGTCGCTTCTCCGGTCGCGAGTCCAGATACGGGTGAACTGGATCGTCGAGAGTGGGCTTGCATGACCCCTCCTCCTTATCGGAAGAACGAAAATGAGCATCATCGGGATGTATCAAGATCATATCGATCCTTCCGGATGTTCATCACGATGATTCATCGTCCTCTGTTGATTTGAGAGTGTCAAAAGAAAGCTCCAGTTAACGTTCTTCTGGAATGGCTTCTCCGCGGGTCTTCCTCCCTCTCGACTATACTCCGCTGACCTGGGTTATGATCTCGAGCAAGTAGGAACCGAACTATCTCATTATATTGCGATTCTAGTCGGGAATGACCAAGTAAAGAAATATTTTATATCTATTTGAAGGTCTTCTTCTCCAACACATATCGAAGAACCAGCTTTGACGGTGGGTCATAGTACCTTGGTATACTCGATGAAGGACGCCGATGCGATAGCAGAGTGGTCTGAGTGTGGGCATGGTACCACATTCACGATCGGCAGGTTGCTGGTTCGAATCTGGCTCTGGATGGAGGAGGCCGACTTCTCTGGAAATGGTTTCCATGGTTCCCTCCCGGTCTTACAGCGAATGCTTAGGGAGATGGTATTGAAGCAGTCCTTTCCTGGCCCGCTGTCTTGGCCTCCTCCGGAACTATTTAGTTCCCGCTGTGGACTCGAAAAATGAAAGAATTTCTCTTGCTGCTGGTACCCATTGGTCGTACGCTTCTTGAAGGCCGCGCCGGCCCATACGCCTTCTCTATGATGCTCCGATCAGATAAGTCTACTCCTAGACGCAAGGCAATCATTTTCCAGTCTTCACCAGTGGATTAGCGTTTTCCCCTCTTGCGTCCTCGTCCAAGCTGGCTGTTTCCACCCCGCAGGGATTCGATGCCGTGAACTTGGTCCATTCGACCCCTCCGCCTAATGGGACAAGGATGGTTCAGAGTCCGATGTGGTTTTGAGTTTTTTTGCCTCTCACCCGTGGACAAGTGACGGTGTCGGATCTTTCTCGCGTATAGTCCCTGTCAGATTCGTGCATGAACAACGCTCCTGAGCGCCTGGGCAATTCGTACGAGCCAGTTCCGTGGCACCGAATCTATCATTTGTCGTTCAGAAGCTCATTTCGAGCCGCGAAGGGTGCACGTCAGTAGCGTGTTCCGTCAAGTGATACAACATGAAGTTCACACGATCAATAAAGCAGTCCCGGCATCCAAGCCGATTTCCCATTCCATGGAGCTAGCTTCATCTTGGTCCGGGACATCGAAAGAGCGACCAGAGTGCTGGATTATACTTGTTCAAGAAACTCGTCAACGGAGTTCCCAGCAACGATTTGGCTCGAATCTTTCGAGATCATTTCATAACCGCGAGTGCGCTTTACGTTCGCGCAACTTCCACAGCGCTCTCGTCCTAAGTTCTGGAGTCCTAAGTCCTTGGGGCTGATGGTGAGAACAGAATCAATTGAAGAGTTAGCAAAAACTGTATCAGGTTGTTGTTTCCGTCGCCATGGTTTACGGAGGCAGGCTCATATAATCTGTTTGGACTGGCGTGGGCTCACGCCGTCGCCCAGACTATCACTCTGGGAGGGAGCTCCAACGTTCTCAAAGTTTCACTGTTGAGCCCCCATTCTTTTTCAGGAACAAACTGGTTCGGAGTGTGAAGTCCGCAAGGAGCGTGCGGTGAATAAACTGTAAACGTCCAGTTCACCAAACGAATCTTCCTCGAAATCGACTGGCTTGGTCCCGAGCGTTCTCGAATGCGATCGGTTATCCGAGCGCTCTCTAGAACTCTCCTGCGGAAGTTCCATCGGCATCAAACGGACTCCGTGACTGGATTGAAATTTTCGATATCTCGGCAGACATACTCCATTTTCTCCCTCATCCGTCTCAGGGGCCGACGCAGCAGCTCATCATTTTTGACAAGAAACAGTGTCTTCGGGAGATTTCAGGAGCGTGAGGTGTACGTCTTCCTGGCAGCTTCCAGACTAGAGCACGAGTTCCGGAATCGGTTCAAAATCAAGCAACTTTCAGGCTTTGGAAGTCTGGCGAAATCGACTTTTTTCCGGAGAAAAACTCAATTTTTCGGAAAAAGTTGTAGTTTGCAGAAAAATGGCGTGTGCCATGATGAATCCCCAGACTCAAGCTTCACAACGCACCCTCCTTCGTCCTCGAATTTTTTTGAAGGAAGTGAAGGCTCACTTGTGAGAACTTCTTGTTGAGAATTTTGTATTCCCGCAGCCTCTTTCATGCGCTCGCTTTACTTGACGGTGTTGCCCCCAACATGGTTCATATATTCAATCCTTCACGTAATAAAGCAATCGGTGCCAATACTCCTAGCCGAGAATTTGTCTTTGTTTTTCCAGAACTTTTCCAACACTTCCCTAGGATCCTTGCAACTCAGTCGGTCGCTGAATTTTCTTGATTTGGGAATGAACCGAAGACGGGACGGGCTTGACGAACGCCCGGTTCAATATTGGCGTAGTGCCCGAAGGAGGTTCTCCAAAGACGGTGCGCGTCGAAGAAAGGCTCTTCATCAAGACGCAGCTTCTTTTTGCGTCTTATCTGATGAGTATACATACTTGGGAACGTTGGAGTTCCAAGGTTCGTGCCCAGGCCATTACAAAATCTTCACTGCTCCCAGGGAAAATACCAGTGTGTTCTTCACCGCCGCAGCCGACCGGGACTATCGGGATTCCACTATCGCCGCACGCAAGCAAACCTCGTGCTTTTCTCTCTCGTGTCCGGAGCACGCGGCTGACCGGACTGTGTACGTACTGTCTGTGTTCTCGGGGCGCGCTTCAGGCGATCGTGACAGTGTTTAAGCTTGCTGGCGGCAGGCGGGAAGTCGGAATCACGACAAAGATAACTGATCGGGAATTCCAAGGTCGAGCACTACGGAGCGGGCTGAGTGTCCATGGCCAACGCCGGTGAGGTCACTAACGGATTCATTATCACCGTCAAGAAAACACTCGTCGTCGGGATGGACGTCATTCGGAAGATCGAACAAAACCTCACCGGTGGAAACGACAGGCCCATCCAAGAGGGTTAGATCACAGCTTAGGAGGCGATCCCAGTTGAAACGGTCACCAAGGACGACGCAGTCTAATATTGTCTCGGACCATTCCTCGCACAAATCCATACGATTTCTCGGAACGAGCTGTACATAGCTTAGTTTACGGTTTAAGCCGAATAAAGATCTTCACTGATCGGGCGGTTCATTCAAAGAATGTTGTGTGTGGGTTTCATAAATTCCCGGTGCTAAACATGGTTGGTAAAGCGGTCGTCTCTCCGGTTCGAAGTAACGGACGAGCCTTTTCGTCGACACAGGCTGCCCGGCGTGGTAAGTGCGGAAACATAACTAATTACTTACAAGGGAACGACAAGACATGATGAGCGCCGATCGAGCTGATATTTGGTGAAAAAGTTTGACCTACCGAGAGATGAAAAACCCGCATAGCCCCATCTGCTTATGGCCTCCTCTGTTTCGAAACGTAGCGCCCCTTTGCAGACGTCTTCACCATTGGAAAACACCCGTTTTGCTCCGAATTCGAGATCTCAAGGTAATTCGGCCCCATCGCTGCGTTGGAATCGATACTTTATTCTCTCTCAACACATCTCAAGAGCAAGCACAAATCTACGAGATAAGAAATCAATGCACATGATATTAAACATAGAAACATTGAATACACAACACTAGTTTGCAATGGACGCACACGGGTTTGGAGCCTTCGTCGATGTACCTTGAGTCTTCGAGTTCCTCGGATTCTTCGGTAAAGAAACCATCTACTTTTTCGAACGACTCTATGGCTTCAGAGAGCCCCCATCATCTGAATCTCGGTCTCGCGCGGTTGAATCACGTGTCGAGAATCGATGTTGATGGAATTCAACCTCTCGCGAAGCAGGGACATCACAGCGGCTGCTCTCACGGACATTTTACTCGTTGGGTCAGAGTCACTCGGCTCAACGTTGGGCAAACGGTGATCGAAACCAGCGGCCAGCCTTAGAACTTGGCGCCGGAATCGAGCGTGTTTCGGGCCAAAACGGTCTTTCCCGCTGTGTCCCAACTAAGCGGAGTCGACTGTATTCTTCAGAAGATTCGAGTCAAACACGCGCTCACAAATGCAATTTCGATCCGAAGGGAGGGCCGAATCACGAAGAGTGAACATTTCCATCCCGCGGAGAGCCACGAGGAAACTTTGGAATGCTGTGCATTGATACTAAAATACCTCGGATGGTGAACAAAGCGACGTATTTGTGTAACGAGCACATACCCAGCGTAGCAGAACGTAACAATTCGCACAGATAACGAGACTCACAGACAACGAACTAGGCGAATACTGGTCGTAACCTGGTTGGAGCCACGACGTTTTTGAGAGTCAGCAGCAGAAATCTGCTCCAGAGCATTTGCTTGGAGACTCAGTGATTTCTGCCCAGCGATGTTGGATATTTTTCCTCACCTCAAGCATTCTCTAATCTCATGGTTCATCACCGGCGAACTTCAGCTGCATCACGGGATTGATCACAAATTGTTGCCGTTGTAGGAGAAGCAGATCGTGATCTGCGACATGTTTGCGGATTTCGGCTCATCGGCCGTTCGATTCACAGGGTTGCGGAGTATTCGATATGTTCTTCCATCACTATGGCGTTGCTTCATGCCCAGTGGCCTGGTCTCCGAGAGTTTGCGAGACGGATTGTTCGAATGGACGTGAAAACGCTGCGTTGTCTGAGCAGTTCGTTATCTGTGACATTCGCTATCTTCCAAGTTCGTTACCTGATATGGCGATATGGGTTCCCTATCTGCGGGATTCAAGGGTAATTCGGTTAGTTTGGCCCCCTCACCGCAAGGAGCCGCGCAAGAAAGCCGCCGGTACACACGTAGCACGGTTCTCTGGGAAGCGTGGGTGCTCGGGAGACCATGTTAAGGGTCACGGGAGAAACGAGAACGCTAGATTTACGGTTTTCTCCACTCTGACTCACGTTAGTCTCTACTTGGAACGCGGATACTGTTTGTGGGAGCGCCATTCCACTCATGTTCGCCGGCGTTCTCTCGGAGGGCGCCAAACAAACATATACCGGGTTCCTCGAAAGCGTGGCGTCAGCTATGACGGATGTCGCTTTTCTTCTAACTGAGGATTCTGTTCTATGACTCACTCCAAGCTGACGGGACCTCCTGGTGGATTTTGTTGTTTCCTGTGTTGTCTTGAATGCATTCCAAAACAGTCACCATTCTTACGGTATTTGCAACAGGACGAGTATCGCACGGCCTCGGCGGATGTTCCCGATCTGACCCACGGGATTCTTCGTTCTTGGATTCATTCCAGTGTTTCCCTGTGATTCTTTTGCACCATTCCAACACAGTACCGCACAGAATGAGGAATCCGCAGAACATCATCAGAGGCATCAGTTCACCAAACTTCCTGAGATCGAATAAAGCTGCCTCCTCGTCAAAACTCAGATATTTGCTCCAGTCTGTTTGATTCCTACCATAAGTTTCATGTACGACTGCCATGGCAACGGAGTCGACAAGACCAAAGTCCAGGTCTTTTCGGTCCCGGATATTCCGTCTGAACATCTCCGGACTGATGAAGCCGTGTTGCAGGAGCCGCTCGAAAGTCTTGCTCGTATGCGTGAGAACCAAAAGTGATTGAACTGACTTCGGAGGCCTACTGAAAAAGCTCGATTTCCGCTGAAGATGGCAATTCCGCAAATCTTTGAAGTTTAGATGCTGGTCGAGCCGAAGCGAGTGTCGTCGTAGCGGTCCCTTGCATTCTTTCTTAGATTTTTCGGATAAACGGCAATAATAACTGTAATGTTCTATATCGACTCGCTGCGATGAGAACAGTGTATTGCAGAGGCTGGAAAGCTCGCAATCCAGAGCGTCAGTGGGTCTGTCCTCACTCGCTCTGTCTAAGAAGTAAGACATGACAGTGTTCGAATAAATTGCGGAGAGTATGAACGTCATTGAAACCATGGTGCAAGCAATGATCAGCACTGAATATCTCTTGCAATTCGCTTCGATGGCTCCGACAGAGAGAAAGGATAGAATCATCTGACGGATTTTGTGTGAAATCGGTTGCGGTTGGATCCACTTGAAGGAAATGGCCATAAGCAGTCCGCTCAGAGTTGTTGCTAACCAAACGTCCGGACCAAAGGGTTTGAGCAGAGTGGTGACGTCCGCTGGCGTACGCATAATCAGGGAATGGCACTCGATGGTTTCGGAGCACGAGGAATATATGGATTTCATGTGTTCATTGTGGGGCTTGGTGGCACCCCAATCGGGATTGGCCATATATCTTAGTAAGAACTTTGTTTGGTTGCAGGAGATCGACAGAGTCAACCGCTGATGGCCGGCATGGGGAAGCAGAACACGTTCGGCGAGAACGCTCAATAAGTGGCAATCGAGCTGCGAAGACCCGCAAGATTTCGAAGGTCTATACGGCCAGACTGTCAACAATTGATCGAACGTCTGAGCGCAATGGAGCGCAGGGGCTCTCTGGGACGACCAGGAATAAGAGACTCCGCTCGACGGCAAAAAAAGATTGTTTGTGACGAGAATTCGCAAGAAACACTTGTGTTGTATGTTCTGGACAAGATCAAGCGCTTCAAATAAGTCTTGGGGTGCAAACAGAACAACAATCTTGAAAGGAACAGCCAGTGCTTCAAGGAGAACTGGTGAAGTGGTGGCTTGATCCCCGAAATTCCGAACACGGAGCTCGGTTTTTAGCGACAGGAAGCTGGTGTTGAGCCTCACTGAACCATCTCTGAGGAGGCAACTGGCATCTACGATCACAACTTCCGTCAAGGGAATTCCGCGTTGAAGAATGTAGGTTTGAGCGAGTTCCGCGATCTTTTCCGGGCTCGCCGCGACGCAGCATTTCCCTAGGAAAGCGAGCGCAAAAACAAACGGCCACCAACCGCATCGAGCTGATTCAGACGCTCGGAGGATTACACGATACTTTGGGCAATGCTCTGAGCTTTCTCCCCGCGGTTCGGAGTGGTAGTAGTAGTCTCTTCTCCACGAGTGGAACATCGATCTCTGGTGCTGCGGCACTGTGTAGTCGTATTCCGCTTCGGAAGCAGAGAAACGAATCAGAACTCGGAGGATAGCGAGGCACGTCAACTCGAAGTTCCGTTGGAAATGTCAGTGGGCTGATGCGTCAGTTCTGCGGCTGTTTTCCATCGTGTTACTCTCTCCAGATGTCAGAAGGTCGCGGAGATAGAGTCAGAGACCTTCCCTGCTCACAGAGATTCGGTCTCCCGTCATCAACATAATGTAATTTGTTCTTCCTCTAGTAATACACTTAAGTACTATGAGCAGCTCCTCTGAGCGACTCGGAGCGCGGCAGGATCGATGACATTGTTTTCGACCTTACAAAGTTCATCTGAGCCAATCTCCATATATGGGATTGCTCCACCCCGATTCCCTAGACAGGACGATGCAATTTTGATAAGGAAATACAAGCGATGAACGGAGCAATCCGAGTCTTCGAGGATTCAAATCACCTGAAAAAATATCCCGGGGATTTCACTCTACGAGTGAAAGCCATAACGGAGGATTCCGTTTAATCACGCTCATGGGAAACACGATCATAAGTATTCGAGTGGGTTCAACGGTGTCCACTCTCCTAAAAACTGAGACCGGCGTCCGCAGAGCTTGCTCACCCCCGAAGTGAAAGGGTCATCTACGGATGAAACGTGAATAAAACCATAACCCATGTTCGCTTTCAAGTTTGTACTACGCTCTAGAGATCGATACGTGCAATTCTGAAAAAGGATCTGTGATATGTGTTTCGAGTCAATCGTCTGATGAGCGAACACTCTCGGCATCCGACTTTCTGACTTACTCCGAGCGAGGAGACCTGAGTTGATCGTTGGTGAAAACGAGGCTCTTCCGTCAAGAAGACCCCATCAGATAAGAATGCACAACAGCTTCATTCTGCATTCTAAAGCTTTGCTTCGACCCTAGCAGTCAGATTGGCTTCAGCCTGCCAGACGGCACTCAGATTGGCTTTGGCCTACTAGACACCGAGGAACACCCTTGGTCGGAGGAGTAACTACGGTATTCTAGATCCAATGGTATGCTAGCATTGAGTAACAAAGTCAGACGACCCTCTTTTCTCTGCGACCATCAGAAAGATGTATTTTGACACGGGACTTCGTCCTTGCGCTCATCAGAGGGCCCTTAACGCGAAAGATCGATCAGAAGGAACACGACCCGGATTTGGCTCTCCTCAAGAATCCTCTAGAACGAATCTCACGAACTGAAAGCGCGATGTCCAAGTTGGCATTTATTCGTCCTCGTAGGCCATGGGGCCACGCATTCTTCCCCAACCATTGTGTCGCTGGAGCGCAACGCCAAACAGAGGGATCGTCAGCAGAAAGGGCGAAAACCATGGGCCCCGCTCAAACGCGACAATCGTACGGCCGGAGCAGCGAGACTTGAGCTCTCACCATGTTGAGGATCCGGGAGACGCGGATGAGCATTCCAATTTCCCACGTATGAATTTCGCTCTTCCTGAAGTTATCCATAAAATTTTGGATCCCTGCGATCCCGGCCGGGCGCATGTTCCGTGCAACTCCTCACCAGAGGTCGAGTATACCATGAAGATTTCAGCTGCAGATTCGCGCGCATGCGAGAATAATAGAGGAAAACTTGGGAACCAATAGCACTTCCCCGCTTTTTTTTGCTATCGCTTTCTCGACTCCAGGCACACCCATCTCGACCAGATGAGTTGCATTCGACGTGGAATGTCATGGACTCTGACACGAAAGACCTGTCGACCTGATCCGAACCCTCGAGCTATGCTGAAATCGAACAGCCTCGAATCCCACCCAGAGCCACTGGTTGGTGCTGCGTTCCTAGACTTAGAATGAACAACACGGTTAGACGATGCGAAGCCTCCGCATTCGTGCAGATCAATTAATTTTATTACCCTGAAGTCTGGCGTATAAAGGACTTATCAGATAAAGGACTCTTGCATTGGACTCTGTGAGAAAGAAATTTCCCTTAAACATGGGGCCTATGGGGCACGAAAAGTCCTTCATCTCCCAGACTTTAGGGTATTCCGAATGGATCACGGGTGGAATGCTGATCGGGATGCTATGTACGATGCCATTGTCCGGCCATTGAACGTATTTGTGAAAGAAGGTAACGCGGTTCCTGTGCACACCCAGCCACCTTTCGTTGAATTTCCCGACGGAGCGCTGCCTCATATACCGGTGTATTTCTTCCAAGTTGTCAGAACTTAGTTAGAGACGGGTTACTCTCGGAGTGATCTCAAATAGGCATCCACGCTTCTTCAGCTCTCCAAGAAGAGCTCCGTTAACTGGCGGTTTGAAATGTTGAACGAACTTATTGCTGGACTGTTGTGATCTGTGTTGAGGTTGGTTCGAACATGCGATACCATGATCTTCCTGCGAGAGACCAGCAGTCAGGACATGTTCAAAGTTTTCAGAGTTTCAGTTTGGCTGTGCTTGCTCTTCATCGCGCTATTCATCTCGATTTATCTCACTCTGATTGGCGACGCTTCGTCCGTGGACATCATGCTGTGGATGATTGGGAACTTCATGAACATTTCCCCTGCCCTCAATCATCATTTTAGAATGTACGGAGCTCTGTGCTTTGGCTTCGTCTTCCTCAAACCAAGTCCGAGCCTTGCGCCGCTTTCCAGAGTTATCTCGCGCGGAATTGTCGACAACAGCGCGCAGTTGAGCATGACGCTGGCTCGAGATAGCAAATCGCTCAGGCGGCTACGGGAAACAGGCGTCGTTTCCGTGGAGAGGTATCGACCACACGTCATTCTTGAACAAAATGGCGACAGCTCGAACCTCGCCCTACGAGTGGGAGCATCAAATACAACGAGGATCGTGCTTGACAGCGTTTATGAGGGTTTCCTTCGGGAAAGATCCCTCTTCGCGAAAAATTATCTTCACTTTGGCACCTCAATCGGCGTTTTCAACTTCGTTAGTTTCAAGGAGACGCGCACCGTTTCCGTGATGTGCTACGTCCTCAATGGCGCGTACTTCGCGCTCGAAATAATTGTGCATGAACTCAGGCGCGTCGTTCGAGCATGCGAAACTGACTGACAAGAAGCCTCGGTTGCGTCGCAGGGCCCAGATTTCCCGCCTGAGAATCAAAGACATATGCCCCGCGTGCATAGGTTTGTCAAATACGTTCGAATATGAATAAACTTGAATCGCTTGGATGCATCGTATTACCCCATGGACGCCATGTTCAGGGAAAACTCTTTCCTCATAGAGTCCAGTGCAGAAGTTCGATACCTGTATCTTCATTGAACGCGAGATTCGCCTGGGATCCATCATGACATCGACGAACATTTCATGAACGTCGCGTGTTCTCCTCGCGAAGCCAATCGGCCAACGCCTCCCAGATCACAGGTGTGGTCAATGAGCACGTTGCACGTTGTGGCATGCACTCTGGACAGGAGGCCAGAATGAGACCCCTGAGAGTCCTCCCAGAATTGGGGCGCCAGCTACCCACCTCACATGGGCAGACCGCGACTCTTTCAAAAATATGCATATCAAGGGATATGTATTTTCCGAACGGAGGGAGGAATCTGCTCTTCTCGCGGATGACCTCGCATCACAGTCGAGTCGGGGATCCAGCGGAGGGATCGGAGTTGACCTCGATATCTCTTATCAGGCTCAAACTGCGAGGTATCCAATATTCGTCACTATCCCATGAACGGGTCTCCTCTTCTATATCGCGTTGGGAGATACTTGGATTGGGTGTTCGAGTGAAAATCCCGCATCAGTTCACCTTCTCGCTTGAAGTTTCCAGAAACTCTTCCCGTCAATCCATCGAGGATGCAAAGTTTGATGACGTTGATCTCGTTGCGAGAGAATAATCGGGATGATAAGCGCGCAGTGAACCATTCTGCAAGGGTATATCGAGTTCGAGGATCAACCGAAGCTGTCACCGATGAACTCATTATCGAAAGCGGGCAGAGCCCATGCCGAGAGTGGCGCCACCTGTGTATCATCCCTGTAACTTCCTCACTGTGTAGGACGACCGATACGGATAGACGGAGGAAGTCCGCCTCCCATTGTCAACGTTGCTTTTGTGTAGTGATCTTTCTCGCAGTAAATATGGTCTGAATCCATGCACGCGATCCATATCCATGAATCATCGAATCCTGGATTCCTGCACAGTCTGACACATGTGAAGGTGACCGATGCAGTGACGTTCCATGGTTGAGACAGAAAATTCGTATGGCATACGGTGCCACACACGAGATTCTACAACGCCGCGGCGAGGGCGGTCCCGTTCGAAGCGTTTTCGCACCCAGAGATCACGAGAGCTCTCGTCTCGTGACACGCCGATCGGGCCCAGGGTCGATTGGGCCCCGTTCTCGACTTACGTCTTCGGGATGGGAAATGTTATCTGGTTCGCCGCGTGACATTTCCGCCACAGCGATTATGCTGGCCTAATAACAATCGTTCACCCAAGTCCCCAACCCTACGAATACTAGAGATCCAATTCGAGTTCACAACGGAATCCAACTGGGACGCTCAGTCAGTTTGATCGCTGACCCTTTCGTCACAACTAGGCCTTCCGGGTGTTCCGAAACCGCGGTTCTGAAACTGCCAGGACTGCAAATTTTCAGCGGTTCCGACTGACCCGCGAGGAGCCGCAAATTTTTCCCGGATATTACCGCAAAAAACCGCTCGATTACAAAGTGCTGAACCTGGACCTTCACATGAAGCAACACACTACGAAATGGAATGAAACTTCATCATGCAGACACGTGAGGGACTTTTGACGGGGAAACGTCCTTAAAATCGGATCGGGGGACCGATCGATAGGAGGGTGTCACGAAAAATGGTCAAGTTTAGACGGAAATATCTTCGGAAAATACGGAGTGGTAATCGATTTCGGCACGTTAGGTTGAAGTACGGTCCAAGCGAAAAAAAATAACGGATGATACACGTTTACCGGACCGCGTGAACGGTATTTCGGACACGTTTCTCGTACCCCTTCAGCTTCTCGAAAATCGCTCATACTTCGTTGTCAACAGAGATTGAGTTGGGGTGGGGTAATCTGAAGGTTGATAACGAAGATCGGTCAGTTGTCTGGACACTCTGAAGAATCATGGTGGAACCGGATGCCAGGAACGCGGAGGAGGTAACAGAGAATTCGGGTAAACGAGCGAAGACAGCAGCAGAGAGGCAAGCTGATCTCGCACGCGACGTCGTGAGGCTTCGAGGGCCAGCAGGGCGTTGCATTCACGAAATCGGGACTCATGGGGTAGTGTGACCAACCATTTCGAGAAAGTCTCTTTGAGGAACGAGTGCGGTCACAAATGGGACGTTCGTGACCGGTTCTGGTTTGGGAGTGACTTGAAAAGGGCCACTGTCACCATGGCAAATTTCCTAGCGGTTCATTTTTCTGACGAGAATACGGCTGAATTCTCTGCAGCCGGGCACTGGCGCAACCAGGGGGGTGGGGGCGGCAGAGGGGGTTCGTGCCCTGGGCGCAGCCTCTTGGGGCGCAAAAACGAGACTCGAATTCATACAACCGGAGTCATGTATGCGGAAAATTGTCAATAACAGCGAATTCTGTGATATATTATTTGACGGAATTGAATCAAACCCAGGGTAAGGGCCGGATCAGATATTGTAGGAAAGCTATAGTTAGGGACAGCCGGGGAAATACACGACACACGGGCCACGTAGAAACCCTAGACACAGACACAGGGTAGATTAGAAGTTAGTCATTAGACAGCCAGCTTGGAAAGCGGCCGCAACCTGTCGGTACTCTCAATAAAGTCCCCGTTCTTACATTTGGTGGAGATGCGGGGTACATATCTTCGGGAGGACAATTGAGGACCACAATGATCGGCTCCGCCATGTGTTGAATTGCTTGAACGAGGCGAACCTCTCGTTGAACATCAAGAAGTGAAACTTCGCGGCGACGAAACTGACGCTGCTCGGTCACGGCATCAGCAAGGAGGGCATTCGACCTGAATCAACGAAGACGACAGCGATACAGGATTTCCCGCGGCCGCAAAATCAGAAGGCCGTGAGAAGTTTTCCCGGACTAAGCTCGTACTACCGAAAATTCATTGAGAATCTCTCTAAGCTCGCGGCACCGCTGAACAACCTTCTCAAGGATGGAGTGAAATTTACTTGGGGCTCAGAGCAAGAATCCGCCTTCAATGAATTGAAGCGAAGACTCGTCGAGCCTCCGGTTCTTGGTCATTTCGATACACGACGCCCGGTGACGGTACGAACTGATGCTTGTAAGAGTGGCATCGGCGCGATTCTCGCACAAACAGATTCGTCAGGCGTGGAGCGAGTCCTAGCGTACGCGAGTAGAACTTTGACTGCACCGGAGACGCGGTACTCTACGACGGATCAAGAGGGACTGGCGATCGTGTGGTTCATGAAGAAATTCCGGCCATACGTGTACGGGAGAGGGGTCACGGTGATTACGGACCACCACGCTCTCTGCTGGTTGATGTCCGCAAAACATCTGACAGGGAGACTGGCTCGCTGGGCCCTACAGCTGCAAGAACACGACATAACTGTTTTGTACAAACAAGGGAAGAAACATCGGGATGCGGACTGCTTGTCTCGCTATCCCGCGGAACCTTGCGGAACTGGCGGCTCGCGGGACACCCCAAGGGTGGCGGCTGTGCAGTCTTCAGAGAGGTCAATAATGGCGCTGTCGAGGATCCTTGGCTCGGGAGCAGGGCAATGATGACTCACTGGACCTGGTACGCGAGCTTGCGAAGCGGTCGCCATCTTTCAAAATCGTCAACGGAGTAGTTTACAAGAGGAACTTCGCGAGGAGCGGGGAGAACTTGCTGCTTGTCTTGCCAAAGGGTCTCCGGCGGGGAGCCATGCGCGCCGCGCACACCGAGTTGGAAGGCGGTCACCTAGGTGTGTCGAAGACTTACGGAAGAATCATGCAGAAATACTACTGGCCGAAATCCTTCAAGGAAGTGGAGCAGTTTGTTAGAAGCTGCGCGGAGTGTCAGCGTAGGAGAACTGATCCGTCGAAATTCGGCTTGCTACAGCATATGGAAACTCCGACACAACCGTTCCACACTGTCGGGATAGATCTTGTCTCGTTCAATGCCACAGATAGGGGAAATCGAGTAGTAGTGACCGCCGTTTGCCACATGTCGAAGTATTTGGCCTGCATGTCAAGCTCCGAAGCCTGCTCTACGATGCGCAGCATCCATATCTGTTTGCGACTAGAGTTTCAAACCCATGGTTCTCCATGGTTCTCTCATGGTTTTCATTCTTGGCGTCAGCTGTATTCATTTTTCACGCTACGGTCTGGATTGTGATAGAGTAGAAAAGCAGACGAGCAGACTCCCCGTACCGCCGAAGATATTCCGAAAACCTAACGATTCGACTTCTGGAAGGACGAGGGTCAGCTTGCCTCTGCTCTGAGAATGGTGTGAGATAACATTTGCTCGGTATTCATCGAAAGATTCGCTGACACCCACAAGAGCCTGATCGTCTCACGCGCGCAAGAGCGCACATTCTGCGTTCGGCCCGAGCGAGAGCGGACGCGCATCGAAACGTCGCATCATAAAGCGCTCATTCAGCATCGATTTTTTGAATCGCATTCACCCGTCCCGAGAAATTGCGATGTTGAGAGTCCCCCCTTGTCCAGGAGTAATCTCTGGACGAAAATCTCCATTGAATAACACCATATGCTGTCTCGCGTCTATCGGCTCCGATTCTGACGCATGGTCCGTATTAGGATCCTCCATATTCTCCTAAGTAATCAACCGTGTGTCTGAACACGGTCCAATCAACCGTGATTTTGTAGGTTTTGTAAAGAAGCTGATTGACCAAATACCGTAACCGATCTTCCACGGTCATTTTCATCACAAATCCACTGCTTTATGGATAGAGACGCGATATGACCGGACATGTCCTTGTCTGTCCGGTTTCCAGGATTTCCGGGGAACATGTCCGGAGTTCGGTATTCAAGAATATAATTTTCTACAGATTGTTGAAGAATCGAAAGCACCCGGTCCACTTTCAAGCCCTTCCTAGAGCCGGACACAAACCCTCCGTAGTCCCTCCGTCAAATTCTTCACCAATTGAAACACCGACGAAGTGACTGCGGACCATACGTCATACACCCTACCCCACGGTTATCAAACCCTTGTCCCTATTTCGTACTTCCGACGTTTCCCCGCCCTCTCCTTGGTTAGTGCCTTGCGCACTAACCCTTCGAATTTTTTGCTCTCTTTCCGGAAGCTACTGAAGTCTCCAAATCGGGATGGGGTCGAAGACGAGTTATGACTTGCCTGTGGGCCATCGTTGTCAGTGTTTGCAAGTAATGGATCATGGTGGGTTTCAATACAATGGGTATTTGACCAATATGCCCTTTCCAACCATCACGCATCTTCACACCATCTTTGTAACAGGAACTTCTTTTCTTTGGAAGACTGTTTTTCGGGTTCCGTCTCTGACACCTCCGCATCATCCCATGATGCCCACGAGAAAGAATACTTCAGGGGGATCGGAAGAAGCAGTAAAACTTCTCCGGAGCCGACTAACAATTACCGTATTTTCTCTTATAAACGGGCGGTCTCCAATAAGCGGACACTCTCCAATAAGCAGGCGGGTCGGAGACGTTTGAAAAAATTAGCGGGCAGTCTCCAACAAGCGGGCAGTCTCCAATAAGCAGGCGGGTCTGGGACGTTCGAAAAAATAAGCGGGCAGTCTCTAATAAGCGGCAGTGAGATACCGTCGCAAATATGAGCATGGCCATTCCTCACGCTCCATCGTTCGATTTGACCATTTCGATTCCTTAAGATTTGTGATGAAGCCACTCAGTTCTGAGAGCAGCTGTTCCGACCAATGTATGTGCGTTCCCGCTGATGTGTTGGGGTAGAAAACTTGGGCTCTAACACGATGTAACACGATAACATTTCAAGAATGAAATAGAGGTGTGAAACTTTCAAAATGCGCCATATTGAGTTCCTTCAAAGTTTCACTCGGCTCGTGGCCTCTCTTTCTGGCCGGATTTTGATATGACTTTCGAACGCCGAGAGAATAATCGGGCAGTCTCAAACAAGCGGGCAGTCTCTAATGAGCAGGCGGGTCGGAGACGCTTGAAAAAATAAGCGGGCGGCCCGCTTATTGGAGAAAATACGGTATTTGAGATGTGCAAAGATGGAGAAAATGTAGTTCATGTAGCGGATCTAATTATATGCGCGTTTCTTTGCAATCAAAAATGATCCATGACCATCCCGTGTTTGAGACATTACTCATTGTTAGAGAAACGCGCTTCAACTCGCGGTGCCCGGGGAACCGCGAGAATAGTTCTGCGATTTGGAAGGCCGGGGTTTTGGAAGGCCTAGTCACAACTGGTACCCGTTGCTTCAATTGCTCCTCGATCAAACGAGTCCGTACCGTCCGCAGTGTTTCTATCACAATCCCGGAAAGTTTGCACTCTCATAGCAACGATCTTGCCTTCATGTGATCAAGCCGTATCGATACCAATTATTACTGATCCGTCCGGATACCGCGATGAACTCTACCCATGTAGCACCCTGCTAGAACTCCGAGAGGTCGTGACGGAAAGTTTGACAGACCCGCAGATAGCTGAGATCATTTCGCGCGAAGATTCCAGCAGGACCGCTGGGTCTCCATCCACGAGTGCCACTTGTGATCGATCCAGTACCGTTCCAACTGTGAAACTCTGTGCGCTTCCCAACCATTAATGACGCGAAGACCGCTTCGGAGTCGATCAATCGCATTCGTCCGACCCCGCGACAGATGTAACAAGAGCCCCGGCGCCCAGTACCTGTCCAGCTTCGACACCCAGAAGTTCCTGTCGATTCTCAGCTCCACATTCAACTCTAACCTGCCATATCTTCCGGATTGCGAGACACCGACAATTGAAGACTAAGCGCCATGCGGCTCACGAGAGTCGACAGCTCCCCGCTCAGCAGGTCATCCAGAGGAGAGCGCTCCTCGGCAGGCGCACATTCGTGTGATAGGAAATCTTCGGAGAGGTTGCTAGCCATCGCCCGAGAACGATCTCTGTGGCCAAAATGCCTCCGTCTCAGGATTTGTGGCAAGATCCAGCGTCCACGTGACCGTTGCGTTGGTCCTATTTCGGAATTGTTTTTCTAATCAGCAACCTATTAGCGAACTGACGAAACTACTCGGAAAATCGCCGCGAATGGCGAATTATTGGCGTTTGCGAATCATCGGGGATGCGGAGTATCGGGAGTCTACTGTATTAGCAGGCACCCCGAAGGGGATCGAGATGTTGGCGGGCGTGCCCGGTCACCATGGACACCCATGCTAGCAACCGTATCTATATATATAAAAATCCAGGGTATGTTTGTATGTTTGTTTGTTTGTTTGTTTGTTTGTTTGTCCTCTATAGACTCTCTCGCGGTGATATCTATGGGGGAAATGCTTTTTCCACGTTGTCGGGGAGCCACCTGGGAAGGACATAGGCTATGCAGACCGGACCCCAAAGGTCACTTTCAAGTTTTCCAGAGCGCTTTTCATGGAAATGATGGGTGTTTTTCAATCGTTTGCCCACTTATTCGTGCGTTTGCGCCCGTTGATCGCCTGGGCGATTGATCAGATCCTTTTCCACGTTGTAAAAGAGGATCCTGGGAAGGACATAAGCCCAGGACACCAGACCATACTTTCTCGAGCGTATAGGGCGATCTCGGGCTCGGTCTGATCATGCTTTCGGGAGTCTATGGGGCGATTCCGGGGCCGGACCGATGACACTTCCTGGAACCGATGAAGGCGTTTCAAGGGCGGCCTGATCATACTCTGTGGGCTCATATAGATGATTCCAGGTCGGTCTGACCATACTTCAAGAAGTCTATGGAAGTACAGAGCGGGTATTCCGAGGTCGGTCATATCCTTTTGAGACCATTTGGCGATCCTGGGTACTTCATAATCATACTTTTGGAACCTGCGGACTCGATTCCGGGGTAGGTCTGATTACACTTTACACTTTCTGGGGAATCATGGGGGTTTTTCGGGGTCGGTCAGATAATGCTTTTTTTAGTCCACGGGGAGAGAATCTCCACGCGTGTTTGATCATTCTCTTAGGAACCTATGGAAATGATTCCGGGGTGAGCTCCGATCATACTTTTCCAAACTTATGGGGGCGATTTTGGGGTGGGTTCGATCATACTTTCGGTAATCATGGGAGTTTTTCGGCGTCGGCCAGATGAGACTTTTTTGAGTCCATGGGGAGAGAGTCTCTGGGCCTCTCTGATCATAATTTTTGATACCTATACGAGTGATTTAGGTCTGATCCATTCGTTTCCAAACTTTTGGGGGTGATTCCGAGCTCGGTCGGATCATGGTTTCCAGAGTACGTGAAGGTGATTTCGGGGTCTGGTTCACCATATCTTTGGATTCCATGGGTTCACAGGGCGGAGATTTCGAGGTCGGTCATATCATACTTTTTCGAGTTGATGAGCCAGTTCCGGAGCCTCCATGATCATACTTTTTGAGACCTGAGGGACGATTCCGGAGTCGCTCCGATGAAACTTTTTCAAGCCCATGGGGGTTATTCCAGGGCGAGCCCGATCGAACTTCATATAACCCTCGGAGGCGACTCCGGGCCGGTCTTATCACAGTTTCTAGAGCCCACGGAGGTGATCCGCAGATTGGTCTGATCATATTTTTAACGTGGGACACGTTCTTAGGATCGCTGATCCGGAGAAGAGAGTGAGGGCGTTGTGACGGAAGTCGTAGGTGCAATGCGATGATTTCATTGGCTGGGATTTTTCGCGCGCGATGCGATGATTTCATTGGCGCGGACATTTGCGGAGGCCAGTTTCCGGTTACTTCGTTAACGTTGTTTGATCTAATGTCAACACGCGGTTAGACGACTTATTCACGCAGAGAACACCGGAGGTATCTCTTTGACCTCTGATATATTCAGTCAGCTGCAACGGAATGTCGACCGAATTTTCTCTTGCAACTGAATAGTTTAGTGATTTCCATTCCGTGCGCCACATGGAAGGGACGCGCGAGCGATCTTCCACTGCCCCTTCATGGATTCTCAGGGTCTCTGTGCACCTCGGGCTCGCACTCCGGGAACCGGGAACCGCTACCAACCGCCCGGAATTCTTCCTGACTTTTCACCATAGGGTCCACTCCGCGAACTGTGATACTTTCCCGGGGACTACTCGAGCCATGCCGCCCGGAATTCTTCCTGACTTTTCACCATAGGGTCCACTCCGCGAACTGTGATACTTTCCCGGGGACGACTCGAGCCATGCTGTACACGACTCGAACACGGATTGCACGCAGTTATGAATTTACACGCATTTCCTTGGCCTTCGCACCTCTTAGTGCACCATGGGTTTGCACCCCCAGGGAGCCGCGATTCGTTGAGACCGCTTGGATCCTCCCGGAACTCCCTTCCGAAATGCAGAAATCGATCTGGCACCGTTCGCTAATTGATGATGTCACTACGCCGTTAACAGAGTTCAACACCCTGAACATGAACTCCGACCAAGGAACGTGTCCCACGCAACTAACAGTTCAGTCGAAGACTGAACTACCCGACCGGGTTTTTTTTTCGGAACCCACTGAGGCAGTTCGGGGTCGGTCAGACCATACTATTGGGAGTCTACGGGGGTATTTCGAGCCAAGTCAGACCATCCTATTTCGAGTCTAAGGGGGGATTCCGTGGTCGCTCTGATCATGATTTCTGGAACCTATGGAGAAGTGTCCGGGGTCGATCTAACCATACTTTCGGGGATCCATGAAGCTGTTTCGGGGTCAGACAGATTATACTTTTTGAGTCCATCGGAAGATTGTGAGTCTTTCTGATGATCCTTTTTGGAACCCATATAGGTGATTCCGGGTCTGAGCATACTTTTCCAAACCTGTGGAGTTGGTCAGATCATACTTTTTGGAATCTTCGAAGGCGACAATGGTGCCGCTCTGATCATAGTTTTCAGAGTCCAGAAAGGTGATATCGGGGCCGGTCTCACCATGTTTCCGGAGTCCATCGAAGAACAGGGCAGGAATTTCAGGGTCGGTCAGTAAAGACTTCTCACAGTCTAGGGGGGTTTCGGGGCCTCTCTTATCATACCTCTTGGAACCTCTCGAGGCGATTCTGGAGAAGGTCTGATCATACTATCCCAAGCTATTGGGGATGAAGCCAGGGTCGGTCAGACGTGCTAGCACTTCACTCGCAAATTTACATCCGGACATCGGAAATACGGTAACTCAGAGTGACGATTTGAACAAAAAAACGTCTATCGTAAGTCACGTAATCCGTTGTATGATCCCCAAATCCTCCAATATCATTGTCACGAAATTTCCAACCGACCTCTTCTTTGTCCCTCGCAGAGAAGAGTCCACTGGCAGCGCAGGAAACCCAAAACGGTCGGCCGAAGGCCGGCTAGTTTCCTCTAAAAAATGGCATCCCCGGTTATTTTTCAAACCTCCTCTGGGTGCTCGCTCATTGGAGCGGGTGCCCGGTTAATGGAGGAAATTCGCCCGTCTCAACAAGAAATGCTCCGCAAAGAGTTTGTAGTGATGGACCAGTGAATTCTCGTTCACCGGCAAGTTACTGTAGATGTCAAGAACGAAGCGCATGGAACCTAAGAATCAAAGACGAATGAATCCTCGCGAAAGACAATAAGAACTAAGTTCTGTTGGCGGAAGAACTGCTCTTCTCTTTCAATTTATTTCATACAGGTAGGTACTTCGTGAGACGTATGATGAATAACGTGGTGTATCGGCGAAGCCTAGCCGATATCGGCTGCTCGATGGTTTCCTCGACTCAATCCCCTCCTTCCGAGCAGAATATTCCTGATTCATATCCGCTGGTTTGTCGATCGTATAATTGTCTCAAAGTTCGTCCATCGCATGGGCGCCGACATAGATGGCGATCTGCCCTTCTCGTTCTGTCTAACGAGCCTTCGTGAGTTGTTGCAAGCCGCTCGGGATGTGATGTAGCGAATGTCGCGGTCCTCAGACCGGTTCAGTGCCACCGATACTTGATCACGAGTTCTTCCGGAAGTTCTTCCCATGCTCGGACGACCTAAGTCAGATACGTCTCCATTGATTGGCTGGATTGCCACCCTTCGTCACGGGTCTGTTCTCCTCCGTCATCCACGCTTCGTATTCCTCGCGAATTTTGGCTTTGAACGGCGTGTTCGAACAAACGTCCGCTGCCGCTGGTTGCATAAATTTTGTGCGACCGCCAGGCACGACTGCCGCGGCGATTCGGAGTTTCTTGAGGACAGCCTTCGTGTCCAGGCTGATGTGACTTCTAGAACTGTCCCAGAGACCGACGCGATAGCCGAGTGGTCTAAGCGGTCTGCATATTACGTGCAGATTTGCATAGCCATGTTGACGTTCCACGAGCGGCAGGTCGTTGGTTCAAATCTCGTTCCCGGCCGACATCTTCGGAGATGGTTTCCATGGTTCCCATCTCCGGCTTACGGCGAATGCCTGGCGGAGTTCATCACCGATGCCGCACGACTTACTGTTATCGGTGCTGCCCGAGAGCGGAATAGGACCGAGAATCACAAAATGGATCTCTGATTTTCTGAAGGGTCGATCCTACAGAGTCAAGATCAATGAGGCGTTAAGCAAGAAAGGCTACGCTACAACTGGATGTCCTCAGGGGACGGTCCTCGAAAGTAATCTGTTCCTATTATTTATAGACAGGGTGAAACGCGTCTTAAAAGAAGACGTCAGCTTCTATATTTATGCGGACGATGTGAAAACTGTAAAAACCATAACAAACAGGGACGACTGCATCAAGCTACAGAACGCCCTGGATGATCTCTTCCTTTGGTCGGAGAAAATGGGTCTGAGACTCTTCACCACCAAGTGTGGAGTGATGAGAATCGGGACGAATGAAAACATGTATCAATATGAGATTGGAGGTGTCAAACTTGAAAGACTTGAGGTTGTGAGGGATCTGGGAGTCTTAATGTCACCAACATTGGACTTTTCTGAGCACGTAGCCCATATTGTGAAAAGAGCATCTCTCATTTGCAGTTGGATAATGAGAACATTCATTGTGAGGTCCCCGGGAGTCTGCATACGAATGTATAGATCGCACGTGTTACCCCTGTTGACATATTGTTGTACAATCTGGCACCCTAGGAGACAGAAAGAGATCACATCTCTGGAAAAACTTCAGAGAAACTCTGTGCGTAGAATAGCAAAGCGATGTTCTGTTACCGAAGGTAAGATCGTCTTAACACCGATACTTGAGACTCTGATATGTTTCGACATGCAATACCTCACAAGTAAACATATGTTTTGGTAAAAAACGATCGCCGATCCCGCTATGATGGATGGAAAGGCCTTGGTCCAAGAAGTAATACACGACATAGCTAGCCGGCTATCAGGCCCTTCTTGATAGTTCAAACGGTCAAAAACTCTAGGAGGGACCTGAAATGAGCAATTTTCAAATGCATGCCATTCCGCTCTCGATGGGGCTAGCGAGCTGATTCTTGTTGATAGAATATCAGATAGCCCTCACTCTGATCACGGAAACCAAGCTATGATATCCACGGAACTGTTCTATGCGCAACTTCAGTGTTTTGGTCAACGGTCCGTCCACTTCCTGGACAGTGTTTGTGTTTAACTTCCGGAAGCCCAGTCTAGTTATGTAGGTCAGACATCAACCCTTTCAGTCTTCCGTCTGTGTGAACACTGAACTATAAAAGCAGTATTCGTGGAATAAAGATCACTCTGGTTGCACCGACGAACGTGAACGTTTCGTGTTTATTCGTGGCATCCCTCTCACAGTATAACTCTTATCTCTGAGCTAGAAATCAGTCAATTTGAGCCTTATTTTCCAACATAAAACCGTTATCAGCACGACCAGCTGTGCCTAGTGCTCCAACTATCAGGAACTTAGAGTGAACTTATCAGTGAAAAGAGTGTAGTGAAGAGTTGTAGTGTGTTACGCCACAGACAACGAGCAGCCATGGCGGAGTCCAGTGAGACCCACACGAAGAAGAACCGGGTCATCTTGCGAGACGACGGTAGGAACTACCTCGCCTGGAAGTCCCTCCTCCCAGTTAACCTCCAATCGGCAAAGTATGCCTGGGATGTCATCATCGGCAGACTTGATCCCTCAACCAAACCAGAAGATAAGGAAAATTACATAATCGGCAATCAAAATGCTCGTGAAATTATCTTCAACTCTCTTCAACAAAATACAGTGATGAGAATGTTCTTTGAAGATTCAGTCTTCGTGACAGCGAAGGATGCCTGGGAACGTATCAACGATAGATACACCGGCAAAAGTGATATCTTCGCGGACATAGCGATCGAAAAATTCTCGAACTTCAGATGGAACAACAGCAAATCAGTGTCCGACAATCTTAACGTTTACCAAGCCATCATCTACGAATTACAAGAGACTAATTCAGGAATCAACGCCAAAGCCATGACCTCCAGGCTTGTGGGATCACTACCACAGAGCTGGGAACCATTCAAGCAAGGATGGGCACTCAAGAACCCGAAGCAAAAGGATTACGCTGATCTTGTGGAAATGATCTACGCGGAAGAAGCTCGAAGAACCATGCGTGATCCTCAGGGCAATACAACAGCTCTAGCAGCCAGAGTCGGTGGACGTCGGCCATTCCGTGGAGGCCAGTCACACACAAGAACAAACATGAGGAGAAGCCAGAGTCAGTCATATCAAAGAACAACTGAGATCATCTGCTGGAACTGCAACAAGAGAGGACACAAAGCGTTCCAATGCCGCTCAAAAAGAAAGCCGAACAACCGTCAACAGAAGACACATGCGCAAGTCGCAGAAGTGCTAGCCGTCAACCATCATCCGACTCTAGAAGAGGGATTAGAGGTAACGGATGACATCTCTTTGCTAATCGATTCAGGAGCAACATGTCACATTATGAACAGCAAGAGCTATTTCATTGAGTACG
Organism: Neoseiulus californicus; assembly: GCA_028455905.1. Classification (NCBI taxonomy): domain Eukaryota; kingdom Metazoa; phylum Arthropoda; class Arachnida; order Mesostigmata; family Phytoseiidae; genus Neoseiulus; species Neoseiulus californicus. The sequence continues at coordinate 293,033 of JAMQGS010000017.1, forward strand.
TACCACTTGAACCACCCCGGGAAGTGCATCTCGGTGATTCCTCGACCATCAGAGCACATGGAGAAGGAACGATCGAGATCACTGTTCAATGTGGTGACAGAAAAGTGAAGTTGCGGCTAGAGAAGACACTTCATGTACCTAAGATGTACTGCTGTTTGATTTCCTTAGGTCAACTTCTAGATTCAGGGTTCCGGTGTACTGTCCGTAGCGAAGGGATGATCTTGTCCAAAGGAAGGACAAAAGTGTTCGCCGGACGTGATAGAGCGCTCTACAAACTGAGAGCCAGTGTTTCGAAGTCAGCGCATGCCATGGCGGCAATGGACATCGCTGAAGAGAGTCCAATCAGTCTGAAGGAGGCACACCGAGCACTGGCGCACGTACACAAGGAGAAAGTTCGGCAAGTACTCCTTAGAACCGGAATACCCTTTGTTGACGATCTGACTGACTGCACATCATGCATCAGGGGCAAGCAAACAAAATCCTCATACAGAACGAAGCCTCAGGAGGCTAGAGCATCAGCCATAGGTGTCATCCACGGAGATCTCTGCAGTCCAACACCACCATCAATCCACAGTCATAACCACTTCCTAGTACTGACGGATGAGTACTCGAAATTCCGTAGAGTGTTCTTCTTGAAAACCAAAGATCAGACAGCCTCATGCATCAGAGACTATGTTCAGTGGTTTTTGACACAAACTGGAAAGAACATCACCAGACTTCACACCGATCGTGGACTTGAATTTCTCAACCAGGAGATCGATGATATCATCAGACACACAGGGGCGGTGCATACGACCTCGAATTCTAGGACACCTCAGCAGAATGGAATCAGCGAAAGATCCAACAGATCCCTCCTGGATCTGGCACGGACAATCTTGATCGACAGCGGACTGAACAAAACACTGTGGTCCGAAGCAATCAACTTCAGCAACCAAATTCTAAATGCGATCACAATCAACAAAATAGAAAACAAATCGGCATATGAAATAATCTATCGCAGGAAACCCTATCTAGGGAAAGTGCACCCGTTCGGAACAAAATGTTTCCTCCTTGATCAAGATCCGAAAAGGAAGAAATTCGCGGACAGAAGTGTCGAAGCAATTCTCGTTGGTCTGAATGATGGTGTCCTCGGATACAGGGTCCTCATACCTGGCACAAGATTAGTCAGAGTATCTAACAATATTCGATTCCTCAGAGAAGGTCCTCTCAAGCACTCCAGTGTACAAGATCCTTCAGACGGTGGAGCATCAAACAACGGGCCCGAAACAGCTCCAGGCAACAGCAACAACGAGGCGGACTCCCTCAACGAAAGACCAGATAGTGCACCGGACAACAACCCAGAAGAAAGTGAGGAATCAGCTAACAACGAGAACGAAGAAGTGAACCAGGAATCACCAGAAAATCCATCATCAGCCGAACAGCAGCTCCCGTCGACTAGTATGCAGCAGCGCGCACTAGAATCCCAGCAGCGCCGCTCAGAGCAGCAGTCAGATTCACAGCAGCAGCAGCCTTCATCTGAAGAGCAGCGCGCCATGAGTCAACGACAGCGCCAGAGCGAGCAGCAGCAGGATTCAGAGCAGCAGCAGCAGCAACGCGGGTCGGTGGAGCAGCCGTTAGGTTCTGAAGGTGAAGGGCAGTCAGGTAGCGGTGAGCAGAAAGGTCAGGCGAATGAAACTTCTAGTAATCAACGAAAGAAAAGAGGCAGTAGGGCAAAGAGTAGAAAGCAGACTGAGCCAGCTCAAGAGAGCAGACGAATGACTCTTAGAGACCGATCAACTCTCAAACCAGTACAACGATATGGATATGAGGCAAATGCCGCTGCGGTCAATAGCAGTGGGAGCAATTTGCCAGATGAGCCCAAAACGTATGAAGAAGCAATGAGTTCACCTGACAGAGAATCATGGTTGGAATCGATGAAGGAGGAGATCCAAAGCATGGATTCTCTGGATGTTTGGACTCTGGTGGAGCTACCACCCGGTAAACGAAGTTTGCCATGCCGCTGGGTCTATAAAGTGAAACGTGGACCAACAGGTGCCATCGAAAAGTTTCGGTCTCGTCTTGTGATAAAGGGGTTTCTACAACGCGCAGGGGAAGAATTCAATGAGCTTTATTCTCCAGTAGCAAAATTTGAAACAATCCGTACAATCTTGAATATCGCAGCAAAAGAAAGATTAGTCACATATCAGTTCGATGTGAAGACAGCATTTCTCTATGCTGAGTTAGAAGAGCCAGTAATCTTCATGAATCAGCCCCCTGGATTCCAGGACAAGACCGGAAGAGTTTGTAGACTCAAGAAATCCATCTACGGACTGCGGCAGTCAAACAGGATGTTCCACTTGAAGATCAAATCCATATTCTCAGAGTTGTCGCTTGAACAGAATAGTGCTGACTATTGTGTGTTTCATAGCAAAAACTCTGATAAGATTACGATTGCTTTATACGTTGATGACGGAATCATCATGGGCGTGAGTGAGAAGGTCATTCTTGAGTTTCTTGGGAAGCTGAAAAAGAAATTAGAAATCAAGTATGCACCATTGAGTTACTTTCTGGGATTGCAGATCGAGAGAACTCCTGACATGGGCGTGATTATTCACCAGAAGCAATATTTGAGAACCATCCTGGAGAATTACAATATGCTGAATTCCAAACCAGTTGCCACACCGGTTGATAAGTGCATCTACTCCGTTGAGGACTCAGAGAAAGTGGAAAATGTTCCTTATCGAGAGCTTGTGGGATCGATAAATTACCTAGCACAGGGCACGAGACCAGATATATCATTCGGAGTCTCTTATCTTTCGAGATACTTGCACTGTCCCACAAAGCATCTCTGGAATAGCGCGAAACGGCTCCTGAGATACCTCAATGCGACTCAAAATTACGGGATTCATTACGATGGAAACAAGGATGGCGCTTTCAAATTCTTCTGTGATAGTGATTACGCAGCATGCCCAAGGACGAGGAAGTCAACCACCGGAATGGTTATAGTTTCCAGTGGTGGCCCTCTCTTCTGGGCGAGTCGAAAACAGCCAACCATTGCTCTTTCAACATGTGAATCAGAAACCATTGCAGCAGCAGAGTTCGGCAAAGTAGCAATCTGGTTCCATCGACTCGTCAGTGAGCTAGGCTATCCCGAAGTACCAAAGATTCGCATAGATAATCAGGCAGCATTGAGGTTGGTGAATGAGTCTCAGCAAAGTAGAAATACACGGCATATGGAGGTGAAATATTTCTGGATTCAAGAGAAGGTGGAGCAGAAGAAGCTAGAGATATCCTACATTCCAAGCCTCGAGAATCTGAGTGACGCATTCACTAAACCAATTGATAAAACTCGATTCCAGAAGCTGAGAGAAGAGATTGGAATTCAACCAGTAGCGAAGGATTGAGAACTGACCATGATCCTCGCAGCACTCACATTTCTCTTGCTCTCACTCAACACTGTCGACTCATTCTTCAAGTACACGGATTGCGATGAGCAGTGCCAGGCAGAGAAATTCAGTTGCACAATCTCGGAGCAATCGAAACAGTTTTTCGTTTGTCATTGTTTCCAAGCCGAGATCGCCTGTGAGATGCTCGCTTCTCCGACGGTGGTGTGCCTGAGACCAGATGGAGCGCCCTCTGGCGGTGAGGAGATCTGGGAAGACTTTGAGAAAAGGAACGCGTCAACGACGGTCGCTCCCACGTCTTCATCTCCGCAGCCAACGACGGAATCACCGGCCTCGACTACATTGCCTCCTCCGGCACCACCAAGATCGAGAGCTAAACGGATAGTCATTCTCATCTCCGTTGGCATCTTGATAACGATCGTGGCTATCGTAGCCACCATAATCAAGAGAAAAATGAGACGAAGAGAATATTCATCTCTGCCCGCTAGCCCTGACATGCCATACCAAGAGACTGTAGAGGATATTTCCTAGAGTAACGTTAAGGAAGACGGTTCGAAAGAATAATACAGTGGAGTCCTCGCTGAGAAGAAAAGCTTAAGAGGCGCTTTCTTTATTCTGATTGCGAAGCAGGAAAGGAAACGTAAGAAGAGTAAAAGACTCAAAGTTCGACAAACTAAGATTCCACATGGGATGATCGGACAAACTTGACCTGCATCTTTCCTTTACATTTAAAATTATGAAGCTCCCTATCCATCATATCCTTGGGATTGATTACAGAAGTAATTGGCGCTACCACAATAGATGAAGATGAAGGCACAGCGCTGCTGAAGAATATGCAGAATGACGATCCAGATTTAGAACAGACCCAGTGTTGGCTCAAGAGGTTGCATGCGAAACTGCGGAAAGGAATCGGGAAATGTTCCTCTGGCGCTGAAGTCACAAGTTGAATCTTCTCCGTAGTCGTCGAAGGCTCCGAAGTTGTCGATGGAGCTGCAGTAGTGGATGGAGTCGAGCGTCGCTCTTCGTGTTTGATGGATGAAGGCATCTTCTCCGTCTCCGATGGTTGATAAGGAGCCGTCTTGGAGGGTAAAATCATTGCCACGGTCTCCGACTGCTGACGAGGATGTTGATTGTAGGACTCTACAACTTTCCGGAACCTTTCCTGCAGCACATAATCTACGTATGGGGCGCCGTCGTTTTGTGGTTCATGGCGTTCCCAGACTTTGAAGATCGGAGAGGTCAGATGCGATGTGGGCAGGTCGATTTTTGGGATCGGAACTTCGGAGATTTGATCTGGTTTACTTCTCTCACTGAGAAGTATTCCATTGGTGACACTATTAAGAATAATCGCACTGGTTGTTATGAGAGCACTCGTCATTACAAAGATCTTGAGCTTGAGTCCCACTCGTAGTTTAGCCGCAAATTGTACGTCGGCTTGGGTGTTGACGTCCTGAGTGACAACGGCACTCGCTTGGCTGACTTCTTGTTGTATGAAAGGATTGGTCACGGGACTCTCACCCGTCGATAACGGGGAATCAAGATTGAGTGGCAGCGGAGAAGTGAGGGTCTCTTGGTTCATTCTGGAGATAAAATTCGTCAAATCCTTCTTGGTCAAGGGATCGTCGCTGCTTCTTCTGTTGAAAATTGAGGTTTTGGCCGGCCCTTTTCGGATGACGACACTCATTGACTCACTGTTCCTTCGCACAATAGGCTTGAGCCTTCACAGTCACAAAGTCGCAAGAAAAAAGACTTGCTGATCACCACCAAAAGGGGTGGTGAGAAAAAAGGGGGTGTAGATGACTAGATTTGTGACTAGAATTGTTCGAACCGAAGAAAGCAAAGGCAGCAGTTCTTCGGTTCACGCACAGATAGCGTCAACGAAATTGACACCCGAAGCAGCACACAAGAATTTTTGGTTGGATCACAGAAAAGACGATGAATCGTGGAATTTAGAGATGGGAGGGAATCCACAGAGAGAATAGGCTAAGCACCTGCTTATATAGAGAGTATCAGAGAGTGAGAGCTCCATACGATGTGCATTGTCTTGCGTGGCTGCACAAAGTCTAGCTAGATAAGCACGTGCCCCCTCAACTTGAGAATAAACTTAGCTTAGGAAATTCGGAAGGCTTGCGATAAGGAAAATCGATAACGATGGAACACGGGAGAAAAACTGCACCCGTGTAGCACTTGGAGAAGGCGTGGAAAACGCATTTTTTTTGTTCTTTCTTTGATCAGAGTTCAGCCTAGGTGGAGAATGTTGATAGAATATCAGATAGCCCTCACTCTGATCACGGAAACCAAGCTATGATATCCACGGAACTGTTCTATGCGCAACTTCAGTGTTTTGGTCAACGGTCCGTCCACTTCCTGGACAGTGTTTGTGTTTAACTTCCGGAAGCCCAGTCTAGTTATGTAGGTCAGACATCAACCCTTTCAGTCTTCCGTCTGTGTGAACACTGAACTATAAAAGCAGTATTCGTGGAATAAAGATCACTCTGGTTGCACCGACGAACGTGAACGTTTCGTGTTTATTCGTGGCATCCCTCTCACAGTATAACTCTTATCTCTGAGCTAGAAATCAGTCAATTTGAGCCTTATTTTCCAACAATTCTTCCACCATTTTCAAGAGAATTTTGTCCTCTTTCAGATGGTTTTTTGATGAACCTTCCACGACGGATACTCGCTGCTCTGGAACACTTTGAAAATACCAAAAAAAACGTGGAAACCCTAATGGAAAACGTGCGCTAGCCGTCATTGGAAAACGCCACTGTGCGGTGTGTTTTCTATCGGAATTCTCACGTTTTATTCGATACCTTCAAAGTGCTCTAGAAAAGCGAGTATCCATCGTAGAAGGTTCTACAAAAAACCATCTGAAAGAGGACAAAATTCTCCTGAAAATGGTGGAAGATTCAGCTCGCTAGCCCCGTCGAGAGCGAAATGGCATGCATTTGAAAATTGCTCATATAGGTCTCTCCTGAAGTTTTCGACCGTTTTAACTATCAAGAAGGGCCTGATAGCCGGCTAGCTATGTCGTGTATTACTTCTTGGACCAAGGCCTTTCCATCCATCATAGCGGGATCGGCAATTGTTTTTTACCAAAACATATGTTTACTTGTCAGACGGATAATCTCGAATAAGTATCTGTTTGACTCCATGTTCAACATTCAGGCTCTAAACACACGGAAGGGTTTCTCCTTTTGTGCGAAGGAGGTCGCCAGACTTGAAAGCATAGGAGGTCTATTTCCATGGCGGATAGCCAAGACGATCAACGCGCAGCTGTGATAATTTTAGAAGACCTAATTGTACCTGAACCACACCTTCCCGGAGAAGTAGCTAAGTCAGTCACGGCCGCAATTAGGCTTTCCAAGAATCCGCGAAATTTCGGATCCACGGATCCCAGAAATCGGGATCCGCGGATAAAATCCGCGAAATCCGTTTTTAGTCTTTCGAGTTATTGGGAGCAGAAAAATCGTAATTTTTTTGTATATTTCTGAGAGACCGAAAGGTTGGAAGCATCCGACGTTGGGATGGATGAGATCATGTTAGAGGGAATCTTCTTCATTCCGGAGGAATGATCGGAATCACAAGGCTGATCAAAGCTTCGGTTCGGCTGGGGCAGTCAAAGCGTCTAGAGTCCAGACTCGGAAGCTTTTCGAATTACGAAGATGTCGTCGATTCCCTTTCGGGTTGGACCGGAGTAGGCGGCATTACCCGACGAGCTTCACGACATATTTTGAGCAGACGGCCACGGCCTCCTCCCGCTCTGAAGAGAGCGTATCCATTCCTCAGATCATCTTCGTTGCAACTATACGCTCGGTCTCGGAGTCGAAAACAATATTTGTGATCCTCATCACATTTAAGATGTCAGCTATATCTATTGAAATAATTATCAACGCTGACATCGTTGCGCACAGCGTCGAATGACAATGCTGCCCCGAACCAAAGTGCGCTGTAATGTATTACTGATCATATCCAAGACCCAGGAGCTCGTATTATGAGGGAAAATGCCGAAACGCCATCTTTATCAAGCCCTCATCCGAGAGGAGATACCTGGTTGCCAGCTGCTTGAGGTCAGTCAGCTGCTGTGATTCTTGACCGGGTCCGCAACATGCGTTGCTCGAGCGGGTTGCTCAGTCAGGGCTCCATTTATACAACCTCATGACCTGGTAAAATCTCCCAACGGAATCAACACCGAAAGCGTAACGGAATATTTGTCCGCGCTGGAGTTTCCACTCTCTGTTTCTCGTTCTATTCCCCTACTCGCTGCGTGGGCATGCATGTCGAGCTTGGGACAATCGGATTCAGGCGTTCCTGGGAGGATGCTTTGGGACTCGAGCTTCCTGTTGCTGCCATTCACTGTAGTTAGAACTGTCAATCCGAGTTGATATCGGTGACACACTCAGCTATCACCATCGCCGTTCAAGCGTCTCCGCAAGAATCTATTCACTTGCGTTGCACACAAACATCGTTCGATCGAGGGACACGGATTCCTTTGCGGGAAATTTCAGCTCCGGCCCCTCAAGTCATCGTCACGATTCGATGAGCACCAGGAGTCCGGTCCGGATCCGTTCCCAAGTGCGACGCAGCGATGACGTAATGCCGCTGTCTCGAGCCAGATGTATTCACGAGCGGCTGCCGTCGTCGTCCTAAGCGGCGAGCGAGTGCCTCGCGATTGCTGTTCTCAGGTGGAGACAGTCCTGGAAGTCCATCGCGTACCATGCGCCGAGAAGCGCTGCAGCGGATTGCCTCCACGAAGCGCAGTTTCGAGGTACGGAAATTAATCTCCGAACTTCGGGAATCGATGTCTAGGTGGCGCTTCAGTCGCCGTGATTCACTCGTGAAGGAAACTCGATTGTCAAGTAAAAATCGTTTCTGCGAAATTTTGCTTCCTTATCGGGACTTTAGGAATAGATGGGGGTAGCCATACGGAATTCGTCTATTGATTGATCTTAGCCTTAGCTGAGACGTTTGAAATTTTTCCTGTGTGAAGGTGTGCAGCTTGGAAGCAATGGATTTCAGATTCATGCAAGAAACGTGCAAAACAAGCGGGCGGGGCGCTGCGGGGTTCTGATTCGAAGTTTTCCTAATCGTTCAAACACCCGCCGAGGTCCCTGAAGGAATTTCGTATCCCCCCTAGGTCCCCCCTCCCAGGCGCGTAGCCAGGGGTGGGCTGAGGGGGCTTTAGCCCCTCCCCAGGACCCCTTGGTTCATACTATCCAAGTTGGGGTTTCTGGTCGAGCGACCGATCTTCAGAGAATTCCACAAGGGTACCCCCTTAAGCCAAGAAGATTAGCCCTCCCCCAGGAAAAATCCTGGCTACGCCCCTGCCCCCTCCCCCAAAAAGGACAGGGCCTTTGAAAGCCGTCTGATGATCGAACCCGAGAGGGATTCATCGAGTGGAGTCCGTCTCCTAACGCAGTGGTTCTCAACCTGGGTTCCATGAGGCAATTCCCGGGCCATCCGAGGGTTCCGCCGGGCGGCCCGCGGAACCCTGATCTGATTCCAACCGGAGTTCCACGGTGCGCCTCGCGGAACCCTTCAACAGATGCGAGGGGAGGGGTTCCGTGGTCAAGAAAAGGTCGAGAACCACTGGCAGTGGTTCTCAACCTGGGTTCCGTGAGGCATTTTCTGGGCCATCCGGGGGTTCCACGGTGCTCCTTGCGGAACCCTCGAACAGATCCAATAGGGAGGAGTTCCGGGGTCCTCGGTACGGAACCCTTGATCAGACGCGAGGGGGTTCCGCGGAACCTTTCGGGGTTCCGTGGTCAAAAGAAGGTTGGGAACCACTGTCCTAACGCATGTTGCATTCGACCTTAGGTCTGGGTGCAGGTTCTCGGAAGCACCTTATCTCTGAAACGTGACATGAACCCACCATTTCAAAATGAACACAAGCTTTCGAACGTTTCCATCACCGTCATGTATTTCCTCAATCGAACTCTAGAGGTAAGATTCAGTTTATACTCCGATTCTCCAGATTATTCGAGGATGTCCAAACCCAAAAACTCCAGATTATCAGATCGCGATATACCCTAAAATCCCGCGTATAACGAACCCTATTTCCGACCATAACAGGGCTCAGTACTTTGCCTGACAGATGAAAAAGTGTGTTCTGGAAATTTCACCTAGTGGATCCGCAAGAGATCTACCGTGACAGAAGACCAGAACACACTTTTCCATCTGTCAGACAAAGTACTGAGCCCTGTTATGGTCAGAAATAGGGTTCGTTATACGCGGGATTCTAGGGTACCTTCATCTGGTATCGCGTCCTGGGTGGGATAATGTCGATATTTCATTCTCGACAGGTGCGATGGAATCTATCCGAGTTTCGATCCGCTCTCTCCATAATGCCGCCTCCCTGAACAGTCATGACCTGAGAAGGACCCTAGAAGCTGTGGAGGCCGAATTACCTATACTAGAAGTCAATGAACAACTGCAGGCTGACCTCCGAAGCTTCCTGCAGAAATCTCTCGTCTCAGGAATTTATCGGAGATGGGTCGCATCAAAAGACACGCATCATAGATTCGAGACGAAAAACGGGTCATGGTTCGGAAACCTTCGGTGACTGCTCCGAGCGTTCAAAGCGCAGAAAGGTCCAGGAAGCTCGCAAGACATTAGATCCCAAGCTCCTCCAGCAAGCTGCGACTTCACTCAATTTGACCGAATTGATTTCAAAAAGAAAAACTCGCTTCTGCCGACCTCTGAGATTTGATTCCATCAAGGAGACCGGGGTGTTGACAAAAGCCGAGATGAAGGGAGTCGAGGACCAGATTTCGCGCATGGGGCGAACTGAGGTTGTGGTCAGGGGGAAGCTTTTTTTCTCCCGCTTCGAGATGCTCTTGTCGATGATCGACGGGAAAGTTTCACAATACATCGATGACATCAATCCAGCGATGCTCGATTCGTAGTAATCAAGTTAATAGAGGATTCAATGAAAATAGCACACAACTCGCCCTTCAAACAGTGAGGCATTGACGACTGAGCAGAAGAAAGAGAAGATGGATAGTAAGCAGCGGACCCGGGCTGAATTCAAAGCGAAACTCGGAGTGGCGGAGGGGCGAGAAATTCGACTGATGGGAACGCTTCCGAAAGGCTCTTCGACGATCCTGAACTTGTGGCTCAAATCACTGGCATTCATGTAGATCTCATTAGAAGGATCGGAGCCATATTAAACGATATCAACTCCAATCGGGATATCGACGTCGAGAAATTTGACGAGTATTGCACGAATACAGCTCGGTATTATGTCTCGCTGTATACGTGGCACCCCATGACGAATACAGTGCACAAAATTCTAGTGCACGGAGGGCCGATGATATCCAACCTCTCGTTGCCGATTGGCCCATTCAGTGGAGAAGCGTCCAACAAAATTTATCGGCAACAGAGGCTATTCCATGCACTCAGAATGGATCGCGTCGTGACAAACGAAGATGTGATGAAGCCTATGCTTGCCCTGTCCGACCCGTTCGCGAACACCTTCCGCACGGAAGCGGAAACCTTTGCGCACAGATCAAACGATGATGTTTCGCAATAACTAAGGTTGAATTGAGAACTTTTTCTCAAGGGAGCGCATCTTTCGAAAAATAGATTCGATGCACCATTGACCAAATCAGCTTCAATTCTACTCATTCCCTGTCTCATGGGCGTTTGGTGGGTGATTTCTTATCGAGCGCGTTGGAAGACGGATCCGATTCGATGAATCCAAGGTTCGATCATGAGACAGCTCACAAGGGCGCTGCATTTTTTGAAGGTGAACGTAGGGGAACACGAAACTTTGGGGACCTCGTAGTGTGGGAGGGGATAGAAAACATTGAGTGTAACCATTAAGTGAGTGATTCTATCATCTCGAGGCGTAGGGTCTGTAGAACGGCAGAATACGAAGACCTGCGAGCCTCGGGGCTGTCTGGGTCCTCGATTGAATCCGCATTCCGCTGAAATCTGGGCGCCTCCTCCAGACAGTCTCCTTATAGTTATTGAGAGGAATTTTTATATGAGGGGAGTTGCCGGTGTCGAAGAGAGAGCTGACGGCGTAGCTCTCGGGAATACTCCATCGACGAGACAGTCGGGTGGTCTACGCAACTTGTGCCACGAGAACCTGTTCGCATGGCCACATGAGAACCTTTCTTAGAAGGGGGAATGTTGCGGGTTCGATCCCTGCAGCCGGCTAATCCGGCAATGGCCTCCACTGTCATCTATCTCTCAAATCACGGCTTCGATGACCGGAATCGGCGCCAGATTGGATTAATCAGCGCTGTCCCCGCCGGCAAGGACACTCTCTGCCGACCGGAGACGGGAGGTCTTTTCGTTTTCTCCATCCTGTGATCTTTCTCGAGAAACTGGCGGTCGTGATTTCACCACTAATTGTAAGAGCTCTCATGAAAGACCAGGTAGAGAGCTGCAGGAAACTCCACCTCAGAGCAATCGCCCTCGAGCCGGGCGATGAATCGTTCTCGCACCCAGAGATCACCAGCGCTCTCGTCTCGGGACACGCCGATCGGGCCCGGGGTCAATTGGGCCCCGGTCTCGAATTACGTTTTCGGGATGGGAAATTTGATCTGGTTTGCCGCCTGGCATTTCCGCCACAGCGAATATGCTGGCCCAATAACATTCGTTAAACCAAGACAGACACGTAAGGGACTTTTTTGTACTCTAACACATTTCTCCCGGACTCCAACGTGTGTAGGATCGCTCTCCGGAATCTACTGAAGTCCTCAACTCGGGACGGGGTCAAAGACGAGTTATAACTCTCCTGTGTGCCATCGTTGTCAGGGTTTGCAAGTAATGAATCATGGTGGGTTTCAATACCATGGGTATTGGATCAATATGTCCGTTCCAACCATCACGCATCTTCCCACCATCTTTGTTAGAGGAACTCCCTTTCTCCGGAAGACTGTTCTTCGGGTTCCGTCTCTGACACCTCCACATCATCCCATGATGCCCACGAGAAAGAATACTTCAGGGGAATTGGAAGAAGCAGTGAAACTTCTCCGGAGCCGACTATGTATTTTCGGCTAGCAAATAGATCGTCGGCACTGATGAATCAGAGCATGTGATCGATGTGCGCTCCCTTTTGAATCTTCCGCCCGATCCTTCTGACGGATCTGGGATGCAAAGCATGACTCTCCGTTAACATGAGCAGCACTGGCAGCATGATCTGGCACTGATATATAATGGAACCTATCATTGTCACGGCAAGAGTGCCAACAGTTGCTATCAGAGGAAGACCTATTCTGCACAGAAAAAAAACACGCTCCGTAAGCCGTTCACTGTTTGTCCAACCACGGGATACGTCGTCGACAAGTTGGGGCCATATACTGCGAACCTCAACGACGCTCGCATCATGGAGCTCGCTGTAGGGGATTCAGCTGGTCTTGGGGGGTTCCTCAGGCCTGGTGATATCTGCTTCGCAGATAGCGGATTCCGAGACGTGGTTTTGGAAGGGAAAGGTCTGAAGGTATACATGCCAGCACTGAAGTACTCGTAGGCAGCTCCTCACAGACGAGGCTAATCACTCTCGGTTCGTCACGAAGATCCGCTGGGCCGTAGAAACTGTCCATGGAATCATAAAGCAGAAATACAGAATCCTCGACCACCGAGTGGACAACGACTTGCTGCCGAAGAGCGGAGCCTTGACGAGAATCGCGTGTTTCCTGAACAACACATTTGGACAACGTCTCCGATCTGATCAAACCATGTTCGATGAAGTTGTTGGACGCATGCAGCTGATGCTTAACGTTCCGAATACGTTGTGTCGAGAGGTTGAGGAAAAATGAATGCAACAGAAAGCACAGACCTTGGGCGGCCGTGACATCTGAATCTGTTCCGGACTTTCCCGAACTGACAGAGAGAGATCTGAAGATCTTTTTCACTGGGACATATCAGCTTTCATACCTCGCTGAGATGTTGAACGATGATGGCACCATCAACCTGAAAATGCACGTCGAGAACAACTGCGTCCTCAAGATGGAAGTTCAATCCCGTCATGTGAGAATGAAGACTTACCGGTGTTACATCGAATACGCGCCGGGCTCGATTGGTCCCGCCGCAATAAGACGTCATTATTGCGAGTGTGCTAACGGGAGCCGCACCGTCGGTTGCTGCTCACATGTTGCGGCCCTTGTGTACTACCTCTCTCACGCGCGATATCTATCCAGAATCATAAGACCGGCAGAGATTCTGAACTCCCTGTTTCACGATGGGGCAAGTGTTCCACTTATCGAAGAAGACAGTGACGAATATTGAGTTGATGGTGACTGTCGTGTGAATAAACAACATCATGTGCCTTGGCAAGATCCGCTTTTTCGTGTTATCCGCAACTCAACAAGCTTGAGCAGGCTTCTTATGATGGTAAGCGGAGTTTTTCCGGCATTTTATCCTCCTAAGCATGGTTCTATGGGTTAGACAGAGAAAAGCTTGGATTAAGACCCGAAGAACTAATCCGATCGAGATGGAAATTCTTGTGCATCTTTATGGGTACAAGGGCCTTCTACGGGTGGAGACTCATTAAGGAACACGGAGTTCTTCATGGTTTTTGAGCCCGAAACATCTTTGAAGTCGAAAAAAACAACGAAGAACAAAGAAAAAATCTGCGCCAACGGCATGATTCTGTAGCCCTTAACTCCAGCTTTCGAACCCAACCTACCGGGACTTTCTATCTATCACCGTTTTCGAATAACAGCGGTTTTTTGGTTTCCGAAGATGTGCGTTTTACTCGAAAATCACGCTTCCCGGGCGAAAATGTTTTTCTAGCCGAGGGCTATCACCCCCCATAATCGGTTTCCGAAAACGTTACAGGCCCAAAACCCCATGCTTATTCGGCTGTACCCTTTTCAGGGGCGGCAAATTGTCGAGGCTATGATTCCATTAAAAATCGAGAATAGAGAGTGATCCGCGATTTCATCGCCTCATATTGCAAAAAAATGAACAGCTTCAAGTCTCGGAGAGTATCGTCGAAGAGATTTGGTACCTCAGAGAATATGTCTCCGTCGAGGAGACACCTTTGTGTCAATAATATATAATATATCCCAATGGATATGAGACTGTGATCTTTTGGAGATCTTCCTCAACGTAGATATAGCGCTGCGGATGATTGTATATACAGGAGCATGCCAGTAAGCGACTGCACATCAGAGCGGTCCTTTTCGTGCCTAAAACGAATCAAAACCTTCCTGCGTTCTAGCACGCTCGAAGGAAGACTCAACGATCTCGCGATACTGAATATCGTGGCCGAAATCTCTAATTCGGTCCCAGATGAGACTGTGAAACAAGGGTTCTGTGATGAAAAGTTTCGACCAAGATTCAAAAAACTCACGGGAGCCAATAAACCTCATTTTTCAACGTACGAATTTGGCGATTCGATCGAAAGTGCACTCCAATTTTAAAACTCGATATACTCTAAGTATGATTTGCTGATCTCGATGAGCGAGCTCATCATCCACTTGACTATCTCCTTATTCTCGCCTCGATGTCTTTTTTTTTTGAAAAATGGGGGCGGCAATTTTTTTTCTGCCTCAGGGCGGCAAAATCCTAGATCCGGCCCTGCCCGTGGTGTGAGCTACCCGCCAACGGTGCATAAAATTCTCGATCACGGAGCTCAGGTCATCCGATACCATGACGTTCCTCTCGGTCTCCTCACTGAGGAGGCACAGGAGGCACGGCATAAGGAGTTCCGGTTATTCCGCAGAAATAACGTTCGCAAAAACTTTAGGGTCAACACAAATATCGATCTTCTCTCGATTCTGTTGGTTTCTTCAGATCCCCTGGTTGCAGGTCTGAGAAAACCAACCAGAAAGAAGTCTCGAGAACTGGATCCGTCTCTTGAAGCTTTGTTAGTTGTCGCTTCTGAAGACCACGAGGAAACCAGTTGTCGAGGTTCGAGCCAAGACTCAGACTCCGAAGAAGATTTGTTGAGCAGCGACGAGGATCCACAGGAAGAGACTCTGTGGATATGATCCATTCCTACCTTAAAATCGAAACCAACATCTCACTGATTCCTCTCCGACTCAAAATTAAGGCTCACTTTGGATTGGGCGGGTTGCGCAGAAAAACAACAAAGCGAGAACTGCCGGATTGGCAACTTGAGGGTTGGGCTCCGACGCGTTTGCTAGTTCGTGTCCCTCGCTACCAGGGTTGGGCGCAATCACTTTTCAGAGGTAATTAGAATTACCAATTGACAATTACCGTCAGGAAAATAAGGTCGATTGCGATTACGAATTACTTTGATCCGCAGTAGTTAATTACCCAATAATTCATTACTTTTCGATTACTCTTCAATTGATTCTGACAAGTAAACCTCACGAAGTGTCCAATAAAATTCGATATGGGTGGATAGCCTATGTTGTAGCTCTAGGAGAGTACATTACAGAACAATACGCAGAAGTTGCTATCTCAAGCATCTTAAGAGGTTACTGGCACGATTTCTCTGCCCAGGACTCGAAATCAGCCTAGATGGCTCTTCAGTCGTTCGCCATATACCAGTTCGGAGCGCCCCGCTTCCGGAACATGATAAAATACGCGTTCTATAAGTGTGGTTATACGACTGAAAGACCAGCTGGTTGGGAGAATCCTCACAAGTACTGTTTCGAGTTCGCGACAGCCGACTGCTCAAGGTGTGAAGATCCGGCGTTCATCCGTTGCGCTCATTGCGATTCGTGTTTCTGCTTGGATCATGCCATCTTCAAAGATCTCCACATTGATTGCGTTATGGAGGTTGATTGATGTCACTCGGCATTCAATTCAATCTCTTCGATCCGATAAATTCACACAGTCTCTCTAATGCTTGCTCTAATTCGATGGGGCTTACACAGCGAGGAAGCGCGGGTTCCGAATCTATACAGCTTCCTGCAGACCAGTTTCGCGCGGGAAGTTCCGAACAGGAAACGTGTATCTTTCGAATCTCAACGGAAATGTCATACGGCACAGAGAAAGTTGCTCACGATCAGGAATCTTCGGCACGATCAAAAGACCCGTCAGGCTCATTGGCGGAGTCATTGGCTAATTTGGTGACTATAGTGAACCGGCTTGCAAAGCTCGACGATGAACGTTAGGGAGCCCAACTCGGTCTCGTCTTGAAGCGAGTGGAAGCACCCACTGAATGGCACTGGAACGAATTCGTTAGAGAATGGCGGCGTCCGACGCCATCTAGGCTGATTTCGAGTCCTGGGCAGAGAAATCGTGCCTGTAACCTCTTAAGAAGCTTGACATAGCAACTTCTGCGTATTGTTCTGTAATGTACTCTCCTAGAGCTACAACATAGGCTATCCACCCATATCGAATTTTATTGGACACTTCGTGAGGTTTACTTGTGAAATACATTCCGATCGCTTTCAATTCAAATTGCTCAAAAAGACCAGTTACGAATTTGAGCCCCAGATAGGTCTACGGCGCACAGTGGGCCGGCGGCGGCCGAAAATACTTGCAGGTATTTCTCCCTCTCCAAAACTTCAGGAGTGGTGTCTAATGATGAGAATGAGTCGAAATGAGAAGATTCAGCCCAATTCATGACTGTTTTCTTGAAAAAAAATCGGTTCCTCGATTTTCCTATGGGTCCTTAAACATGGGCTGGTCAGAAAATCGTTTTTCCGGGCGACCGACACGTCTCGAAACGCTCGTACCTATTTTATCCTACTCTTGAACCATTCAACCTCCAAACAAGACAGATTCCAGCTGCGCTTTCCTGCGCTTTTGAGAGATCCATCAAAATGTTGATTTTAATCCTTCCTGGTCGTCCTTGACCCCGGACTCCGTTCAGCGGACTCCCGACGTTCTCCGGCGCGCTCTTACCCATTTGGCGTCGATTTTCCATGCAAATAACATGTATTTGATCCACGCATGTCCGTATCCATCATGATTGGGTACGATCGTGAGCACCATAAATGCAACACAGCTGATTGATGTCGATCGATGCGGACCATGACTAGACCTGTGAAGCTTCGAAGAGAGCCTCGATGAAGCTTTAGGCGAATTCACACTGTTTCAATATCGCGTTGAAAGCAGGCTTTCAACGCCGATGAACGGACGGCAATGCATTCAACGCGATGGAGCAGACGGGGGAACAACGGCGTCGAACGCCGTTGAAAGCCTGCTTTCAACGCGATATTGAAACAGTGTGAATTGGCCTTTAGTATCCTACACATTCGTATTCAACTACTTGGACGGGCAAATGCGTATCGGAAAGCTTAGACGCCTAAGACGCGAAGTTTTCGGTCGTTGACCACCATTTAAATACATCGCAGCTTATCTATAAATCTCATGCGAGCGCAGGAAAGCGCAGCTGGGATCCGTTTTGTTTGGCGGTTGAATGGTTCAAGAGTAGGGTGGGATAGGTGCGAGCGTGTCGGGACGTGTCGGTCGCGCGGAAAATGGATTTTCTGAGCAGTCCATGTTTAAGGTCCCATAGGAGAATCGAAAAACCGATTTTTTTTCGAGAAAACAGTCATGGATGCGGCTGAATCTTCTCATTTCGACTCATTATCAATATTAGACACCACCACCGAAGTTTTGGAGCGGGAGAAATAACTGCAAGTATTTTCGGCCGCCGCCGGCCCACTGTGCGGCGCTTCGTCATCTTCATGGTAAATGCAAGCTCAGCATAACTTCAGCCTCAAACCTTCTCAACCCTGAGATTCTATTTCTGCTGCAGTATTTTTTCATGATCGGACCCTAGTTTTTGCTCTCCAGACAAACTTTAAGAAATGGGCTAACTCCTCGAATTTGAACTTATTGTAATTTAACAGCACCAGCATCTCCAAATGTTCGTCCGTGAGTCGACCAGAGGGCCAAGCAATGAAGGGGAAGGAAGGAAACCTGGAGGATCGAACGTCTCCACTAGCATCATCAAACATCCGCGGGTCAACTATCAACTCGGGACGTGGGTTTCTCGAGGCGAGAAAAAGTTTCAAACTCTGGAAAATTCCCCATTCGCGGACTCCAATGCGTTCTGAGGAGTAATTCAAAAGTAATTGGAAAACAATTACAATCCGATTTCAAAACACGTGTCAGTAATCAATTCCCATATGCTAATTGCGTGAAAAAAATGCGTAATTGTTCAATTCCCAATTAGTAATAGGAAAGTAATCGACGAGTAATCTGTAATTGAACCCCCAATTACCGCCCATCCCTGCTCGCTACGCTCGGGATCATCTGATATCATCGAGCCAGGAAGGCCTAATCGTGCTCGGGGTCTCCCCTTTTTCGAAAATCCAAGCCCCCATCCGCACGGGCCCGCGTCAACTCGCCACCCGCCTAACACCAAAGAACCTACCCTAAAATCCCGCGCATAGAGAACCCTTCAGATAGCGAACTTTTCACATAACGATCCCTTCAGATAACGAACCCGGCAGATAGCGAACCCTTCAGATAACGAACCGGGCAGATAGCGAACCCTTCAGATAACGAACCTGGCTGGCTATCTCAATGGTTCGCTATCTGCCGGGTTCGTTATCTGATGGGTTCGCTATCTGCCAGGTTCGTTATCTGGAGTGTTCGCTATCTGAGGGGTTCGTTATCTGATGGGGGTTTCGGTCAAATTTAAGGGGAAAAAAGGTTCGTTATCTGCGGGATTTTAGGGTAAATTATGCGTCTCACATCGTTATCTCGCCGCCTGCTGCTATAGTGCGCAGTCGTTGGTTTCGGCCGCTTCCTTTTCATCAGAAAGGGGGGGGGGGTGAGAGGAGGGTAAAAGGGGTTAGAATAACATTGATTATGATCTTTTCGTGTTCTGAACTCATGTGCCGCCCATTCCAGGAAAAATGAGACCAAAAGAAGCAGAAAATAATTTTTTCCACCTAAAACGCCATTCCAGCCCATAGTGCGCCGCCCCCCCTCCGCCCGTAATCGAAGTATCATGGAGAGCCCCTAATGTGTTCAGAGGCAGTTTTCTGACATCGTGGACCGAAAGTGATTGTTTTCCGACTTTAGCTTCGGAGAGCTTTGTTCACATTATGTCTTACCGATACCAATCGTGAGGAATGTTCGCCACGCTAAGACAATATTTGGCATGAAGAGGCGGAGACGAATGTTTTGAGTAGATACCAGGATGCCGGAAGGAGTGCCTTCCTCGAATTGAAGCATCATATTTGAGGCCGTCATAAGTAGTGGCAAGTGCCTTCGTTCTTGCGTGAACTTCATCGAATTGTCTAGCTGCGGAAGACTTGATTGACGTATGGATTCTGAAAAAATATGACTCGAGTTTCCGTCGAGACGGCTTTTCCAGCTTGTCTCGCTGCTGAAAGAGAACTATATTTCTATTCTTTCTTCTAAATGGGAAGCAACTGAGATTAGATCCTTCGCTTTCAAACACTGTGCACAGAGCGCTTGCTTCAGCTGGTTCTCTGCTAATGTTGGATCTGCTGCTGAACTCCTGTGACATCCGCAGCTGAGACCCGCGTGGTTCGCTAGAACCTTTGTCACGAGTTTGCTTCGCCATGGTTGGAAACGGAGTTCTCCGTTAGGGCTTTTACTCCCCGAGTGAAAGACACGAGAATTTTTTCAAATGGGGGCCCCGGCCGACAGCTGATTGTAAGTCATTACGTCAGGGCCCCGTACCTAAGACCTGCATATCAACATCACGTCGCTTACGTCATATGTATTTCTCAGCAACTTTAACGCCTCTGATCTCGGCATGACGTATCACTTCCTGTGTGAACTCAATCAGAGCACGGCATGTGATGTTTACTCGTACGATTTCTCGATGGTCAAAGTGAGGGAACACCCTCTGCGGGTGAATTGTCGCCGATTCCGAGCGCAAGCTCTGTCAAAAACACGTTCGTGTAATATTCTTCTGTCTTCTCCTCTTCAATTGACCCGCGATAGATGCCTGATCTAACAACCAGCTTACAGCGGGGTCTGTCGAAAACCTCGAAGCTTTGCTGAGCTTTCTCGAGAGAGCCCACGGCATCACTTCAGATCGAGTTATTTTGAACGTGGACAGCATCGGAAGGGTTCCGTCATTCGTGGTTGTGACTAGGCCCTGCAGCGGTTTTTCACCGGGGTTCCAAAAACCGCGAAACCGCAAGCTTTTTTCGGCTCAAAACTGGAACCGCAAGAGTTTGCGGTTTTAAACCGCGGTCTTGGATCACGCAGCCAAAGGTACAATGAATGTTCTGAAGTGGGCTTTTTGGATCGACTTCGAAGAGATCACTCCGTTTCATACTCTCAATTTGTTGTTGCGTGACTTTCGTTCGGCGCTCCGACAAGAGGTAGCCCTCTTCCTCACAGAAGGCGGACGCGGGCCTCTTCTAGAACGCCGCCGGAGGATTCTGCTCCAGATTCCGCCGACATCGGTTCCGGCAGAACGCGATTTCAGCGTCGTTCGTTTTCTGTTGGGACAAAAGAGAGCAAGCCTGAATCTCACAACTCTCGATGACATCTTAATCCCAAGTAATTTGTACAAACAATAGTCAAAGACGAGATAGTGATACGAAACGATCGATGAGAAGTTGTGACACTATAGGAAAGTTCCCGTGAAAAACTCTCAACCTAAAGGTAATCCGGAGTTCTTCCAAAGTGATCCGGTTCATCTAATGGAGCTACGTCGAGTTTGGCGTCATAGAGATAATTTCTTTACGTGAAACCTTGCAGGAGTACTCATTTGGGACGGAAATACCTTGTCCAACTGCTTGCGAGATTTCGCGGTTTTCAACCGCGGTTTTGAAATTTGGGTTTGCGGTCAAACCGGAACCGCGGTTTCGCGAATGGCGGTTTTTTGCAGGGCCGAGTCGTGTGCCCCACTGAAGTTTATGGGGAGGGGTCCACAGGGGGGCGTTATGCTCCATGGGTCGAAAAAAATTGAGAAGCCGCGCCTCCCCATTTCAGGCCTATCATAGAGCTCTATGGAGCACAGGGCCCCCTGTGGACCCCTCCGCGCAGACTTCAGTGGGGCGCAGGATACCACCACGCCCTCCCAGGGGGCGCGTCTCCCTGGTTGGGCACCACTGCTCTAGAGAAGCGAGTATTCATCGTAGAAGGTTCATCAAGAAAACATCTGGAAGAGGACAAAATTCTCTTGCAAATGGTGGAAGAATCAGCTCGCTAGCCCCGTCGAGAGCGAAATTGCATGCATTTGAAAATTGTTCATTCCAGGTCTCTCGTGAAGTTTTTGACCATTTGAACTATCAAGAAGGGCCGGATAGTCGGCTAGCTATGGCGCATATTACTTCTTGGACCAAGGCCTTTCCATACATCATAGCGGGACCGGCAATTGTTTTTTGACAAAACAAATGTTTACTTGTGAGATGAAACACATCTTGGGCTGAATGGACCACGTTTCCACTGATGTAAGAGCCCTGGTCGCGAGGAAGTCAATGCCAAGTGTGGGACTCGGAGTCTCGTTGATCAAGATGTATTTCCTCGAGCCTCCGTGCGTCGCTTCCTAGTACAAACACGATCAAGTTATCTAGGGGTGTGCGATTCAAGTCTGCGCGAGGTTCTTTGATGCGAATTTATTTGGCGAAATAGGGATAACCAACGGCGCCACGCGAATTGTGGTGAAATTCACGCTCCTTGATCCATTTTCGGATTCCGGAAAATTAGGATCCAAGTTCCGCCGCAATCACAGTGATTAGATTAGAAATCGTCGTCATGATACTGCCGAGAACTGACGTAGCCATCTCTGCAATTGACGCCACTGAGGGAAAAGGGATGAAGTCCGTTAGGCATTGCCAACGCTACGAAATATTCTGATTGCCGATGACAAATGAACTCACGGAAAGAGCTTAGGTCGCTGAGGAGTCCTGCCGTTGGTTCGTGATAACGATAGCGTTAAGTTCCTTCCACAACTGATATAGGGCTGTCAGCATCGATCTACAGAACGGATCCACACTTACTAAACTCCTCACCTTGCTCTGAGAACGCGACCATATTGACGAGAAGGGCAAAAAGGAACAGAGTCGGATTCTTCATGATTATCCGGTTTCCGACGTGATTCGAACTGAAAATGGTGACACACGGGGGCCGCTTTTATACCTCGACATCTTGATAGACTGTTCCATAGAGCAGCTATCGACGTCCACCTGGAGCAAAATTCAGATCACATTTCGAAAATGCCCGTTCCTCATTATCTCCCACTCGCAGGTTTGCTGGCTCGAATGCTCAGCTGCCATTACCTGACTCTCCTCCTGCCGAATCTACAGGGATCTACGATTGAGGAGAGCGGGCAATCGCCGCAATGACCTGAAACTATCGAGAGTCGATTGTTCGTATCCTCGGCTTCCGTGGATAGCGTCTTCGAGGTTAGCTTCACTGGAGCTGACATTCTGCCTCGGTTCGTGATCACCGCCTAGGAGGGTGGTGATTCCGGCGATATTGGTGCTCCCTTTGCGTTTGCCATTCCCCCTCTCGAGCAGGTACATTAAACTCCTGCATGAAGTACATACATACGGGCAGTAGCGTACCGGAGGGGGGTTCAGGGCGCTATGCCCCCCCCCCAAGATTTTTCCCCGGCCCATAGAGCTCCATGTTGTATCTCATCATAAGCATCTGTTGCCCCCCACCCACCCAAGATAGGGCGAGAGTGTTCTTGCCCCCCCCCTAAAAAAAACATCCTGGGTACGCCCTTGCATACGAGGCACCCAAACTCGACCGAACTCTTTCGAGAAGAAGTCGATGTTCATTTTCCTAGGGGAAGTATGCTCTCAACCATAATCCATTCGTTCCTATGGCCCACTTGTTGCCGCGATGAGGCGAAAATAGGGAAAAATCATCAAATATGTGAAGTAGGTACCTCGACGAATATCGCGTCGCGTCCTGCGCTCTCGATGTCCCATCGCGGAGGTGGCGGGGAGCCACCGATAAGCATCATAAGGATTTTTGTCGCGGGAGCAACATCCGCGATTTTTCCCGTGATTTGGATGATGCCGCGAATTTCCTCGAACGAATGCCTCGGTTAACGAACGAATTTTGTCCTTCAGAAGTTTCCTCGGTTAGCGAACGTGATTTCGGTTAACGAACTCTTCCCCAAAACGGGTCGGCTGGATGCCAACGACGATTCCTCTCGATTCTGAGTGGAGTGGCAGTGAGAACTGCGAGGTTCAGAGAATTTTTCGGAAGAGAGCCGTGAAAAACTCTCAGCCCTACTCAGGTCGAATCGTAAACTTTCATATCGAACGGAGCTCGATACTGGCGACTTGCATCTCACTCTTATCGGGTCGTCTCACATGATCTGCGTCGAATAGCGGCTCCGGTGACATCATAACGAAGATTCAAGATGTCTCTTCTTGTCTCAAAGTCAGATATCGCAATTATCACAGCTACGTCGAAGTGTAACTCTCGATTTTCAAAATTTGAAATCTAGGTTCCATACAAAATAAAGTCGAACGCTAACCGAGGTCGGACCTGTCTCTCGATCCTGATGACGACTCTTCCAGGAGCACTACGAGATGAGGTCGTGGACCTACCAAGATGGCTCCTCACTCCTTCTGGCGAGCACCCCGGTCGATAGGCCGCGTGTTCTTGCTGATATTTGGGTCGAAACTGAGGTGTGTTTCGGTTAACGAAAGTTTCCGAGAAACGGATTAATATCGTTAACCGAGGTGTGACTGTATCGGATGAAGGAATATCTTGACGTCATATGACAGCAAGAGCAGCCCATTCTCGGATGAATAGCTGGATACGAAAGCAATAAGCCGAGAGCCAGCATTGAATTCGAAATTCGAGCGATCCGTAGATTGCAAGTGATTCAAATATTTTCTGTCCAATCTATATGAATAAAAATCAAATTCTGTTTGTTTGTTTGTTTGTTTGTTTGTTTGTATGTATGACCGCTATGCAAATCGTCACGGATGGACCTAACCGTCCGGTATGGGGCTCGATAGTTTCATCGTCGTCCCCTCTAGGTCGCCATGCAGTTTTCATCCCGCTCTGGGCGCAGTGGCACAGTTGCGCCGTGGAGTTCAAGCGTGACCATAAGTAGTTTTCGTCGCCGCGGATACACTGTGATATCGGCTGACCCTGTGCTCAGATCAGATTCATCCTTTGCTGCATCCGTGTAGGACCGGAGTTGCATCTCCGAGATCGGTCGAGTGATGCTTTCGAAGCCTCTGAGAGAAACGCCGGGCGACGCTTCGCGGTGCGGCGATATCGTTTGCGCCGGAACATCGAATGAGCGCCCTCTAGCGCGGTGTGTTCTATTTCAAACAAGAAAATTCAAACGGATTCGTAACGGCTTAGAAGTCAGAGACGTAGCGTGGAGCTGATGAGATCAAGGGAGACGGAATATGATAGTGAAGACAAGCTCAGCGATCAACGACGAAGAACATCTCGGTCGAGACGCCATGAGTCAGAAAAACAACGTAAACTCCGAGTGGAGGAGCAACGACAGAGAACAGCTCGAGCGAGACGCCAAGAGTCAGAGGAACAACGTGAACTCCGAGTGGAAAATCAACGGCGGAGAACATCCCAAGACGAATCGGAAGAACAACGCAATCTCAGACTGGAATACCAACGGCAGCAAATGGCGCAGGCGAGACAAGATGAAACGAATGAAGAACATGACCGACGACTGGCTGCTGATCGACTGAGAGCGCGCCACCGAACGAGCAGAACACGCTGAATCTCGAATTTGAAGTTGGCCGCATTCAATTATGATCCAAATATCGATGCTCTGCGAATCCAGCGATAGAAATTGGCGCAATGGATCAAATATGTGACTTCTGTCGGGCCAGAACATTCGAAAAAGAGCCTCCAGGAACATGCTGCAAAAGTGGAACGGTAGAATTACCGAAGCTGGAGCCCCCACCCCATGATCTACGATCTCTCATGTCTCCCCGAACATCGGCATCGAAGCATTTCCTGGCAAACATCAGAGGCTACGATTCGTGCTTCCAGGTGACATTGTCTGGGACGACAGTTCCCCTCCAATTCATCCCTACAACCTTCAAGAAACGGGGGCAGATTCACCCCGAAGTCGGTTCTCTGCTGCCCCCCGATAGTGAAACGCCCAAATTACTGCAAGTTTATTTCACAGGAGAAGAAGAATCTCAAATAGATCAACGACGTAGTCTCATGCCAAACGCGCGACACGAGATCGTGTCCATACTGCAACGTCTATTCAACGAACACAACAGCCTCATTCGTGAATTCAAAACTCGGTTGGAGAGAATGCCGACGGATAGATACAAACTTATCATAAAAGCGAAAAAACACCGGTCGGTGAGCACGAAGGACGCTTCAATGCGCCAACGTTAAATGAGGTGGCTGTCGTCGCCCTGTTTTAAAACACGGGATGTAGTTTACAAAGAAGTATTGTAGAAGGGATGATTGTATTGACTAATATCTCGACGAACGTCTCAAAAATCCAAACCTTCGAATTCATTTTTTCAACAATAAAAATATTAAGTAAAAATATGCTGCAAAAAGTCTGCAATACCTTTCGGAAACGTCTCGCCCACAAATGCGGTGTCCCAAAGACTTCAATACGGAAGATTGATATTTCACAACAGCTAGACAGAGCAGACGGAAGAACCTTCCGACACATCTTGAAACACCTGCCCGCTCTCGCCAATGAACTGTTTTCCGTGCAAAAAACATCATCTAGGGCAGGAACGATCATAAGACCGAAGTACTTTCCGAAAAAGGAAACGACGAACAACCTCTTCCCATTCCGAGCATCACGCAATGGAAGATGATACTCTGTACACAAATCCGTTGTACATATGCTAAATACCTCTAATTCTGCGGAATTCACGACAACCGATTTTGGTACTTGGAACAAAATTTTATTATGTTAGTACCCTACTTAGGTCTAGATTCAGCGAAGGCGTGGTTCATGGGTGTGAGAAACGATTAATCAGAATCCTCAATTTACCTTGGAACAAAATCGATTTACATGTCGATACTTCCACCTCTCTAACCGAACTAGTCTCCGTAGAACAACGCTGCCGCGATCTCCGTAAGTGGAGAGGATGCGGTGAGAGAGCTTGGATGGAGCAGAACTTCTTACACCTCCCCCCCTCGAGGAAACTTGAATCGGGGTTCAAGTTGGCAATGTCGCCGGCGTCAGCTTATTGCTGTGGTAGATAATTTTCTGCCTGCCCCGTCGATCGCGTCGGACTTCATAGAAGGAGTTCGATATTCTCCTCTCAACCATGAATGGTCCCGATCGTATTTCGTCCAACTTTTTTCGATTCAGCTTGTTACCGTTTTCAACATAAACCAGATCTCCCTTCCGAAACACAAAATCTCTACGATTTTTGTCTATCCTATATTTGTTTACAATGAAATTTCTTTCTGAATTTCGGAATGCCTCTTCTCGGTCTACACTGATGTCTCGTCTCGTTTCTAGCTCGGATGGAATCACAGTTTCAGTCTTTCCATGCATTAGATAGTTTGGGCTGAACTTCGTGACGGTGTGTGGCGTCTTGTTGTATTCTTCCAGACATTCTTGAGCTATGATTGCCCATGATCGCTTATCTCCACTGTTTCTCTTGCATCTTATGCGATTCACTAATGTTTGATTCAGCCGCTCGTTCAATCCGTTCGATGAAGCATTATTCACCGAAGTGAACACCAGACGAGTTTTCTTCTCATGAAGGAACTGTTTCAAGGCTTGTGAGTTCAAAGCAGAGTATTGGTCAGCTAGGATTGTTCCGATTTGATGATCCTTCGCGACTTTGTTGATCAATTTGATCATCTCTTTTGCAGTCTGATGCTTCGATGTTGAGATATACGCTTTTCGAGTGAAGTGATCCACTAGAATATGCAAGTAGCGTTTCGGTGAACCGAGTCCGCCGAAACCTCCCACTGTGTCAAGCGACATGATTTCGAAGGGGTTTCTCGCTGGTCCTAGCTTTGACAATTTTCCGATCGGTCTCGCTGATCTCGACTTGTTTTTCGAGCAGATTTCGCAGCCATCGTAGTGATCTTCCACGATTTTGTCCATGTTCTTGAAATAATATAGAGGTCTGACGATTTGTAGCATTTGTTTCGTTCCGATGTGACCGTACATTGTGTGAACCCTCTCGACGATTTTCTTTCCGAATCCTCCAGAGATGAACACCCGCTTGTCCTTGAAGAGAATGTCACCTCGTTTCGCGACATGACCCGATTCGGTGATCTCGTTAGGAAGACTTTTTTGATCGTTTTGGATATCTTCGATGGATACGAAATTCACTATTTTCAAGACATCATCTTCATTCTCAAAGTTTTCGAGCACAGGGTTTCGTGACAGCGCGTCTGCCTCGATATTTTCTCTTCCCGGAGCGTAGATTATCTTGAAATTGTACTGGGATAGATAGAACATCAAGTCACCCAAAGCTTCATCAGTTCTAGCGTTCACTCTCATGGTTTCTAACGGTTTGTGATCAGATATCACCGTGAACGATTTTCCTATTAGCCAATGTTGCCAGAATACCAACGCTTCCTTGATCGCTAAGCACTCGAGATAGATCGCCTTCTTTTTTGCTTCTGCAGGCCTTAGTTTTCTAGAAAAGTATGCTACAGGGTGCAGAACACCATCTTCTTGAGGTTGCTTCAGAACTGCGGCTACTCCTATTCCACTCGCGTCGGTGTAGATGAAACTGGGCTTTCTTTCATCGTAAATAGCCAACACAGGAGCGGAACATAGCACCGACTTGATGTTTTGGAACGCGCTTTCACAATTGTCATTCCAAATGAATTCCGAGTTCTTTCGCAGCAAGTTGTGCAGGGGTTCCAATTTTTCACTTGCATTCTCGATGTACTTGTGGTAGAAATTGACTTTTCCTAGCAACTGTCTTACATTCTTTCTATTCTTTGGTCTCTCAAATTCACGGATGGCTTTCAAATTGTCTTTTGCTGGGCGCACCTTATTCGCTTCTACGATATGACCGAGATATTTGACCTCGTTCTCTGCAATGTGACACTTCTCGCGTTTCAACTTGAAACCTTCGCTTTTTAGAGTTTCGAACAGTTTAGCTAGGTGTTCGAAATGCTCATTCAGCGTTCTGGAGAAGACAATCACATCATCAATATAATTCGAACAGAAACCGCTCAAGCCGTTTCTTCTCAGGATGTTACCGAGAATCCGTTGGAAGATTGCCGGCGAAGTCTTGAGTCCGAAGGGAAGACGTTTCCACTGGTAATGCCCGCTTTGGGTGACGAACGCAGTCTTCCTTCGGTCTTTCTCTCTGAGTGATATCGACCAGAACGCTGAACTTATGTCCACGGTCGAGAACCATTTGCAGTCGCTCATCTTCGTGATCAAATCCTCTATTCTAGGAAAAGGCTGTGATTCTGGAACGATGATCTTGTTGAGTTCTCTGAAGTCTATGCAGAGTCGCGTTTTTCGACCGTCGTCTTTCTTGAACGCAAGAGTCACAGGCGCAGCGAACGGTGAACTTGACTCTTCGATGAGTCCTCTCCGTAGCAGCTCATTTATCTGTGATTCAATTTCGTGGTGATCTGGCACAGAGTATCTGTATGGCTTTTTAGCAACGTATCTCTCCGTGAGGAGCTTGATTCGAGCTTCATGGTTTTTCACCAATCCCACGTCGAATTTGTCTTCTGCGAAAATATTTTCATTGTCGTCCAAGAATTCTCGCACTTTGTCATTCACTTCGGCGATCATTGACTCTACCTCCGAGCTTCCTTCGTTCAATTTTTTCAGAGATGCATTGACCTCGGCGTCGTGTTTCTCTGTCTCGCAATCCACTCTCTGGCTCACAGTCAAGTCTGCATTTTGAATCAATTGGAATTTTCTTATGGAATCTAAGCCCAGGAGCAGATCGTAAGAGAAATGATCATTCTTCACAACGTGAACGTTCACTGTTTTCTCGATATTTCCGATTCTCAATCTCAAGTTGGCCCGGCCTTCGGTGAAATTCTTCCCGCTTAGAGTACTGAAGAGTTGCTTTCCCTCCATGAGGCTTATCTTGAGTTTATTCGCCAAGTCGTAATTCATCAATGATACGTTAGACCCGGTGTCATAAACCGCCTCAACTTCTTTTTTATCGTTTACAGTGACTCTAAGTTTGATTAGGTGTAGAAATTTCTCCGGGCGCTTTAGTTTTTTGAGTCATCGTCTCCCTCGCTCAGGTCCTCGTTCAGATTGACCCGGGCTTCGGAAATTCTTCTCTTCCCTTTGTTCCAACACATTTCAGCAGGATGGAAACGATTTTTGAAGTTCAGTTTCTCACAAATCGTGCAGGGTTTCTTTTCTGGCGCCGGTCTGGCGGGATTGGTAAGCTGAGACTCGGCTTTTCTCGCGAACCTATCCTCTTTGTTCCTCCACGGTTGCTGTTGCTGTTTCACGAGGGGATCGAATAGAGAGAGTTCGTTCATGAGTGAGTCGATCCCTGTGATGTCTTTCTTATCAATGCGTCTGCGAACTTCTGACGGCAACCCAAAAACGATCAGGTTGATTCTGGATTCGACAGTCATGTCGCGTTCAACATCCAGCAGCAATCGCAATTTTTTTATCGCATAGTCAGAATAAGAACCAGCCAAGTATCTGAATCCGAGCGCATACTCCATTCTTGACCATCCTCTCTCTCCGAAAACGGTGAGGAAAGAGTTTTTCCAAGCGGGGAAATTTTCGATGGGGAATTCAGTCAAACAGGCCTTGTACCATTCTTCTGAAGCATCTTGAACGAAGTAGCGCAACGCCCGAACCTTCATTTCGTCCGTCGAGATCTCGAACCGGTTGCACTCTCTTTCGAAATCTTCCATCCAGTCTGAGGCTTTTCGGCATACCTTATCAAACTTGGCTATCGCGAAGTTCTTCTCGATTTTGGAGAGAATCGAAAGCGTTTTCTTCTCCGATGGGGCTCGTTCCGGATGGTTGTCGCTGTCTTGTGATATTCCCGCACGCTCTTTTGAGTCTGGCACTTCATCTTCATGGATTTCCTCTAGCACCGCATCTTTGAACACAAAATTGGTATCGTCGTCCACGTACGCTTGAAGTAACTCCTCGTTGAGAGAAACCTTCACGTTTCTGAACTGGCCTGCTTTTTTGATTGATTTTGCGGCATTCTGGACGATTTTCAGTTTCAACAATGCTGTGTGTTGTTCGAGTGGCTGTAACTCTTCGGGGAACTTGAACTCGATCGGACTGTCCAGCACTTTCACAGTTTCAACGAAGTCTTTCAATCCATTTTCACATGTTTTTTTCACCAAATGGAAAACAAGTTTCATCGTCGGTGGCATCTTGTGTCGAGTCGGTAAATCGATTTCTAATTCTGCGGAATTCACGACAACCGATTTTGGTACTTGGAACAAAATTTTATTATGTTAGTACCCTACTTAGGTCTAGATTCAGCGAAGGCGTGGTTCATGGGTGTGAGAAACGATTAATCAGAATCCTCAATTTACCTTGGAACAAAATCGATTTACATGTCGATACTTCCACCTCTCTAACCGAACTAGTCTCCGTAGAACAACGCTGCCGCGATCTCCGTAAGTGGAGAGGATGCGGTGAGAGAGCTTGGATGGAGCAGAACTTCTTACATACCTTTATGTAATAAAGAGAATCATATATATATTAGGATGATCAAACGAACTCGCGAATCGAACCATTGTCGTCCGTCAAAGTCGGCAGGAAACTCTTCTCCAGGATTCATTGCCGATCTCCCAATTGATACAAAACCCCGTGGTAATCTTCCAACCCGCCCCACATGACAGGTCGGAGGAGCCGTAATCGTCGAGTGGGGGAACGCGGGGCTGTTGAGAGGGCCGGCCGAAGGCCGGCAACTCTAGCCGGCCGGGGGCCGGCTAGTATTTTTTAAATCTGAGCCCTCAGAAACGTTCGAGATATTCAATGTGTGCTGTCATTGAACGGAAACGTTCGAGATATTCAATGTGTGCTGTCATCGAACGGAAAATTGTTGTCATCTCGGGACTCGAGACATAATATTCGGAATAACGGTCCTTGGCCATAATGCCTCAGGAACGAACGGCTTCCGAGCTCGAGCGAAAATCACTCGCAGTCCCCAAAACTGGACTGAGCCACTGTACTGATGTGAGTTCCGAGCGTCGATCGGAGAGCCGAATTCTGTGAATTTAGTTCGCGTGCCAGCTTTATCAGCTTTTTCGAGGGATCATCATCAATTGCAATTTCCGTACTCGTTCTTTCCCGTTTCGATCCGTTACTCTCCCGATGATCGATGTCCTCAATTCGCAGATCCTGCATGAGATCCGAGCCGGAAATGACTCTTGTGCTCGCTGCGATGTCGAAAAGATGTCCCTTTGAGGCTTCGGTTCGAAGTTGCATGCATCTGTCGCAAATGAAGCCGTTTTTTTTAAACTTGCCCGAAACATGTATGTCGACGGCCGGACATCGGATCTGAACTTATAACAGAAACAGAGGACTACCGTCAACTCCCCGTAATACAGAATCGCAGTGCGCCGATTTTTTCAAAAATGTTTGTCAGAAGTTCTTAGATGATCTGAGCTATCGGGAGGTATTCCCCATTGGTATCGAAACTTACATTAGTGCTATCGTCGTTACATCAGAGCCGAACCCGCCCAGGTGAATGAACACCATGGCGCCCTTCTCGCGGACTCCGAAGAGTTCTAGCAGCATCGTTCTTTAGAATTGAAGTCTCAAATGATGCTCACAGCAAGCTCGTATGAAAGGATGGAGCTTAATTCTACGGAAACTGTGTCAGAATGGCTCTCCGGAATCTGACAATTGGATTTGAGACGCACTGAGACGGACGCATGCCAAGTGGTTTTGATATTGCTTTGATTTCAACAATGGAGAGTTATTTTTTTGAGATCTCGTAACCGACATAATTTGGAACCCAGAGCAGCGATCGGCGGCAACATCCTGCGAACATCGTTCGAGATCGCGAGAATCAACCGATCATCTGTTCTGAATCGCAACAGTAACGTCACAATGTTCGACCACGAGAGCACATCCGCTACATCCAATCCAATAATGATTGATGGTTTTGGGGAAGATAAATTTCCGTCATAGAAACTTCTTCGTGTCTGTGAGTTCCAAGTTATGAGGTGTTTTCCGAGTCATCGGATGGTTTCAATATGGAGCCTAGAGTCTAAGTTACGGAACACGGTTCCAGAAATCGCCTGAGTTCTGAGTGATTGGGATTTCTCGAGTTATGAGATTCTGTATCACCGGACGTTGACTGTATCGGGTTGGGCCGCCCTTGAGGCGGATGCAGGCCAGCTGTTGAATCAACCTCCAAACCACGCACAATCTGTAGGATTCCGCGCGCGCACAATCAAGTCAAGAGCCGACTCGTCGAACAGGGTGGTGGCCGAGCCGATGCCTACGGCGGAAATTAGGCCCGTGAGGCCATTATTCGTGGCCCGCGGCGTGAAGTTGATGTTTGCAGCCGGTTATGATCGAAACGAGCGAAACTTCAGTTGTCCACAACCCTGAGGATTGAAATAATCTCTCGTAGTTCAGAACCAACAATGATATTGATTCTGTGCAATCTTCGCTGAGTAAACTAGAGCTTGCCGAGGGAGCTTCCTCATCTTTCTAACCTCCACTCTTTGACTCATCTTTTCAGCGAGGCCGCTCAGGGAAAATCTTTCTGCTTAGCACGACTACCAGCTACCAGGCACGGGTTCAGTCACGACATATCCAGTGTAGTATCGTTCTCAGCCATGATGACCCGCGGGGATTTCCCGGCCTCACGAAATGGCCGACGACTGAACTCTCGTGGCCAGCACTACTCTAGGGATGCCTGATGATCAGCGTTCCTATTTAGGCGGACATTTTTTTCACCGAAAGCGGACACAGACCCGACGGACATTCTGTGCGGAAACTGACACGAAAAGATGACAATGAGCTTTTAGTATCAGCACAAGGAAATATCGTATTTACTGTTCATGTTCATAGAGTAGACCCGCATCGAACTGAATTGAGAGGACGCGTCTGAGATTCTTCGGAGTGAATTTGTGGCGGCGTTCACTAGAGTACTAGAGGATTCCTGTGCGGGGAAAAAGAGCGCTCCACGTCGGAGTCATCTCATTCCGACGGGAACGACGGCCGCGTTCTTATCGACCTCTGCGCAAACCCTCCACGCCGCTACGAGCCGCCGGGAAAACAGATCAACGCTCTCGGAGTGTATAATCGTGCATATGCTTTCAGGAGCAACATCGGGTGCCTTGCTCAAGATTATCGAGGAATTTAGCGAGGAATCTCTGGCACGTACTAGGCTGCCCTAGTTCAAGGTCATGGCAGTTCGAATGGGGATTACCAATGTGCCGGACCCTGAGGCCATATTCCAGTCATGTTTCCTGGCACGTGGACGAATGAATCAGAGGGTCGGCTGGCTACAAAGTCAATGCATTTCCCGTCAGGCGGCAACGGATGTTGCCATTATATGGCCATAACGCGAGCGATTGTTGCAATTTTCTAACGATTTCCCGTGTTGGATAGCTCCTCGCGGAGCGCGTCTGTTCTCTTTCCATATCTCGACATTGTTAGGGATGAGTCAAATCCACATTTGCCGGAAGTTGCGTAGCGAGACCGAGTGCCGCCCGATGCGGAAACTCGATTTTTGTTGAAAATCGGAAGATGCCGCACCTGGCGGCAGTGGTCATGCTAGAGCGGCAACCAAAAAAAACAACACAAAACCCGAAATGCCGCCCCCCCGAAACGTGCCGCCTGGTGCGAACCGCGCTTATTACGCGGCTTGGGTTGAATTGTTCGAGAATACCGCTCCAGATTTGGCACTGTCGGAGTTCATTTTCAAACGGAGCTGAGTCCAATTTTCACGCTTCTCGTTTTTTTACTCAAATCAGCTCAGGGTCGTTTCCGGAATCTGATGCGAGCATCGTTTCCGAGCTATGTGGCCGCCTTTCATGCTCGAAAGGCGACTCAACATGACGTTCATCCCAAAAAAGAGTTGAGTCCGATAGCCGAAAAAATCGATTCCCTCGAATTCGAAAGAACGGACTCGACTCCTTTCGGAAATCAGCTCCTCGTATGGAATACGTAACTGTACCTCAATATTCAATCGGACAGAGCTCGGATAGTTCACGCCAAAAAAAAAAGTTGGTGCCAGTTCAATCTTGCGATTGAAGCAAGATACGTAGGAGACGTTCTCGTGTGGGACTGGGGGAGAAAACTTGGGGCGGGAACGGCGATGTTCTATAGGATTCAGGAAAGGTGCCACCTGATTTGAGGATCTATAGTCATCGCTGGAGGGGAATGCCATTCAAAACGGAATAGGAAGCTCGGCATTGTGAGGGGTCTCATCGCTGGTATAACTGGGTGAGCGCAATCGTAATGATACTGATTGTGCAAGTGTAGTTTGCGTGCAACAGTGGTCGCCCGGTGTGTTCAAAGTTCTCGGTAACCGTAAGCTGAACTTAATTGATGCACTCGTAACGATGAGTTAACTCGACTCTCGATTGCTCGTGCACTCGCGCAACATTTACCGAGCACAAAGGCTCGAGAAGTGTGATCGTCGCCGGCATATATTCGGATACTGCGTCGCTTGGAGTATGGTATCATTCAACCATAGGCACACATGGACGTGCGGCGACCCGCGAGCTTGGAATCAGTCCGAAGAAAATAATCAATTACATGATGCTGAGCGAACGGACTGAGGGTAGGGGATCGCAGAATCCGGAGAATTGTGGTGACCAATATCCAGGACTGAATGCTGCAGGTAACCGCATCCTAATTCACTAACGTTGCTTTTCGTGCAGACGATTGCTCTTCGAATGCCTCGTTCCCCTCCTGCGTGATTCGTTCTCAGAGCTTATTCAATAGATTCAACAAATGAGGCCAACCTAGCTCATTCGCACTCATTGTGAGGAAGGAAGTCGGTTTGTCGAATTGCCGGAGTATTTCGAATGAATCCTTCTCTCTTGTCGACCACTAGTGCACGGAGTTAGGTATTAACTTCAGGAGCGCAGAATTTCGTGCAACGCACTGCTCCAGGGACTGTCAATCCGCGATCGTCTCACGCGTGTTTTTGCGCAAATCACCACTGAAACGGAAAACTGCACGTAGACCAGCAGAAATTCGCAGCCGCAGAATTTCCACTTCCATGTACAATAGATTTTCAGAAGTTGCCCAGCGACGAGCGCGGCGTCCTACTTCGCACGTTGCGTTCTGGATAGGTGCGACCCGAAGGTCATCACAAAATCTCCGAGGCACACCACCATAGATATCCGGGAAAGACAACTCTCCAGCGTGCCCGTCATATATGAAACTCAACGGAACACGATGTTGCCCCGCGCAGCAAGCTCTTGATATATATCCTGGATCCTGGGTCATCAGGACCGTGTGTTGGTCGGCTCGGAGCAACTCAGGTTCATCACTGGGGTCTACGAATTCAAGGGTCTCCTGTTCGTCGATCTCGGGAGGTCTTCAGAGACATGATCTGGGATTAGCACATAAGGAAACCCATTGTACACCGCAAGCTGCGGTATTCTCCCTGAATTCAATGTGGAGTAACAAGACGAATACAGGAGCTCGTCCTGCCTTTCACAACCCATCAGCCTGAGGGTGTCGACGTAAAGAGGCCTAACTTTTTTCAAATCTAGTCAGAATCAGGGCCGATCGCACTAGATGCACGTGTGGCGGACTTCTTGTCGCAGAAAATTCATTTGGAACTCCAAAGATGCAGGTTGGAGATCATGCGCCTGTGGCTTTCTGACTGCGGCTCTCCGGGCTGCCGCCTGCAACCCTCTGACGCGCAAGTCTTGAGCGCTCTTCGGTCTTCATTGTGCATGATGGATGTTCTTTCGAAACCGAATTCACCAAATCTTCTAACGTCGTTGTAATCCAGGGATGCCGATGAAAGCGAAATACGACATCAACGATCATTAGACGCAACGCGGCGAGGAGAAACGGGCAATACTCTAGACTACGATTGAGACCGTACAGAACAAACACTGGAAATCCTCTTTGGGAGAGCAGTTCGCAGGAGAGAATCGTCTCGGCCATCTGCAAATAGCATCAGTGGCAGAAACCCAGCAAAGGTCGTCTGCTCTGAGATGAACAGTGACGGAGTTTCTGCCGGCGAACGCGATCGAGGGCGCGTGTATTCCTCAGGAGAAGCACTTCAGGAATGTCAAGTCGGTGGTGTATGCTAATTTTCACACACCATGGTGTACAACCATTGTTGGCGTTCTGGTGGCGAAGCTTGCGGCCAATCGAAGCCACTCGCAGTGGTTTCGTTACCGTCCGGAGTTCCGGTCTGTAGCCCGGGGTAGAACGTCTCCTACGTTAAAAATGATAGTCGGAAGTGCACACGTGCACTTCCGTGGGGAGGGGAGCGGGAAAACGCGATGGCGACATCGAGGAGGTTATTGTCTGCGAAACAGTCGAGAGTCTCCTCGCGCGTTGTTCCCCAGTTTCTTCTTCCCTCGCTTTTCTCTGTCGTTTCGTCTGACTCGTCTTCGACCCGACTAGCAGCCGTTTCGGTGGCGGTGTAAACTATCTGCCAACTACCTCCGTAATATTCCTCGATCTCTAGCACCCTTCGTTTTCTCCAACAAAACACACTGTCTTGCTCGTGCCCTCCCGACCTCATGACAACGAAGCGCGAATTCTCACGGGTTTTCGGGCGTTGTGTTCCATTAGCGGCAAAAGTAACCGTGGCAACTAGCCTATTATGTTGAGAAAGACGTTTCCCTCAGCTGTACCCCATTTTTGTGCTTACGGATCGCCTCTTCTCGACGTCCAACGAGTACATCGCGCTTTCGTCGGCCCGCCCCCTCCCTGGTGAACTTGAAGGCGTTTTCCCGCCAAAAATTCCCAGGTATTCACTGAAGTGAATTCAAGAACGGAGGATTCCGCGGTCAGATCGGGAATATGCGCTAGACCTGTGCGATACTTTTCCCATAGCAAATATGGGTCAGAACTATGAGAGTTTCACAGTGCACCCAAAACAACACGGGACGAACACACGTATCCTGGGAACAGCTTCTTCAATCAATGCATAACTTCGTCGTCTTTGAAAGTCAAGACGCGCCACGCAGAGCGGTGTCCTCCCGTTTTGCCGAATCCCGTTTCCCCGAAACCATGGATGCAAATGGCGGGGGATTGGGTGAGGTTAGGTTAGGTTTTGGGCGAGCGAGCGAGCATACGGGCCCCACCGCACTTGCAAGCAGCTTTTCTCGCGTCACACCATGCATCTCAGCTCTCAGGCCATCAGACACAAGACTCAATTTTCAGGATGGAAATGTCGAGTATCGAATCGTATCGCATGTTAACGCACATTGAGTCAATTGGATAGCATGCCTTCGTCAATTTTTTTCTGCCCGTTCAAGCGCGTTTTCCGTCTCATCCTATAGTGCTCATCAGCATTTGTTCCGATTTTTCGGTGCGTGAACTGCATAGCTCTACTCACACTGCCCGACAAAATAAAAAAAAAATCGCGTACTAGGAAAGTTGATTGCTAGGTTGAGGTAATTCGTAGTCGTAGCTTCCGAATCTGGATACCGATTGTTTCGATTCGCTATGGTGTTGCTGTTATATCGATTTTTCGGATTTCGTGACTTCTCTGCTCCAGGGTGAGCCAGATCCATGAAAATTTGGGATCACGAAAACCGATGATAGAACTATCGCTGAGGAAAATTTCAAGCGATCCGGGTCCACGGTCTCTGACTTGGAGAAGCGCAAAGTTCAAAAATGGTGGCGAGACGTTGGAAAGTTTCCTCTTCTTTAGCTGATAACAAGAAAACCATGCCCCGCAAGACCTGCCACCTTCGACCTCGCTGTAGGAGCTCCACTTACGAACATTTCGAGACGAAGTTGAGCTCGATCGGATGACCCGTTCAGGTTCCAATCACAAAACATGGAAAACAATCAAAATCGATGTGACAGCTAAACTCGAGCGAATCCGAACAATCGGTCTTCAGATTCGGAATCTACGACCCCGAAATACCACAGCCTAGTTATCAGCTTTCTTTTTGCGTTTTGGCTTCCGGGCAGCGTTACCAATAAAACCCCCTCGGAGCTCATGAATCCAAATATGGGTCTGTCTGTGGTCCCCAGTCCATATCTGGATTCATGTAAGTTATTCACAAAGATCTCGTATCAGGTAAGACTCGATCACTTCTTACTTGAACCAGAGTTAACATCGAAGAATTCGTTCATGGCTTCCTAGTGGGGTTGGAGGAAAATGGGAGACGAAGTACATGGGACTAATAGAACACTAGATACTTCAGCTCAGAGGTTAAAGTTCGAGGATCCTTAAGTTACGGTGTCAATCTCCCGCTACACGAAAAGCGTATTGACCTTGAGAGCACACATCCTACCTCAGAGGGCGTCTGGTTATCTCCTATTGGGATTGGGATGAGTTTGCTCATGCGGATGACGTCAGCCTCTTTCCTCCTCTCCCGGCCAGTAGCGTAGCGTACGGGGGCGGGGGGCGGCCCACACTCCGGGAGCGGGGAGCGGCACTCCGGGTTTCTTGGACGTTTTTCCGGCTTTTTGGTTGTCGCCCCAGCTGGGAAACGGCCGACGGGGGCGGCATTTTTCGATTCCCCACGGATTCCGATTTTCCGCACCGGGCGGCACGTGGTCTCGCTACGCTACTGCTCCCGGCAGTTGATCTCGTATGTACCTATGTACATTGATTCAGACAAACGCTTCAACACGCCGTCCCGCTCCGATTTGATCCTGCTTGCTGCGATCCAGTTTGGCTCAATCATGGACCAGAACATCTGTTTCTTCGATTCTCGTCGAATCTCTTTTTGAGCTCATCAATGCTTCCCATCGAGTTTCTGGACGCTATCGCCTAATCCCAAGCTAGATTTCTGCTCTCCATCGACGACGTTGGGGCGATATGCGAATCTTTGCCTTTCATAAAATATTCGGGGGAAAATGCCGTGACGCTGCAGATTGCTCTGTCTAACTTGTTCACACTTTCAGTCGCGACGGGGTGCCAAGCTCTTTTAGGACCGGGATTCATCTTCATCTCTTGAGATTTTCCAAAGTTCGATGGCTTCTTCCATCCAAATCATTCAAGGAGGAGCACTTTACGAGGTGACCACTCGTTAGATCTTTCTCTTTCGGAGATAGTCTCTGGGTATAGGGGGGAGTGTTGGTCAGCCGAAAAGATTTTTACGTTTTTGTTTTCAGAGGCCAGATCCATGATATTGATCCATCCCTGAGTAACGTAGGTCCTCGACGTGGGAGGAGATCATATCCCGATGAAGTGGTTGAGAAGACTCCAGAAGTGATTCTGCGATGATCTGTCTCCGGCGAATCTACCAATGGTGTCGATCGTTATTATTTCGCACGGCGCTCTTGAAGGACCGAGTTCGATCGCTCTCCAAGCGACCGTGCGCATCGTGTTGTTCCCCATGCATATGTTACATTTCCTGCAGGAGTCTCCACTGATGTTTTCCATATTTTCAGGTGATGTAGCGGTCATTCACCATGCTGTGCCAGATGGCATGATCAGAACTGTCCATAGAACTAATGAACTTCCTGTCCCTGCTTCTCGTCGAGAATCTCGGACACGAAATTGCGGCGTTCGTCTCTTCATATTTTGCGGCTCACCTTATCTCTCTCAATGACGTTTCGGAAGTTTCTCATTGTGCACCGAATCGCCTCTTGGTCACCAACAATTTGTGTCATCTCAAACAAATTGGCAACCCTCAGCACATCCTTTCCGTTTCCGAATTTCTCGATAAGTGGGTTTTCTGATAGAGAGGCCGCTTCTGTACCATCTTTTCTTGCTGCATATTTGGTCGTGAATTTGTGTTGATACGAATACGATCAAGTCCCCCGAGTCGCTGAGTGCTGCCGATGATGCGCAGCCGAACAAAAAAAACTTGCTGCTGACTTGCTAGCAATCGTATCCACCGGTTTCTGGAGACCTCGCCACTTGTCAGATCGCGTTGTCCTCTGAACTCTTTCCGTGACTCCTCAACGAGCGAGTTCCGGAGATTTCTCCAAGGGTGAAAAATACTCAGAAATGGCCAGTCTACCCGGATATGAAGTTGTCGGGTCCATCCCATGGTTCTCCAATGACAAGAGCCATTCAACGTAAACATGGAGAGCTTTTTATTCGATTGTTCATATCTTACCACGAGCTGCCGTGGTTTCAGTTTCAGGCAATAGAATCGATGACAACTTGATAGAATGGTTTGCCTCTCATTGAAAGATTGGTTCCGCCAATTGAGATCTACTTCATAGTGTTCAACCATTTGAACGCTTCTGATTTCGGGACGACGCACAGTGGGCCGGCAGCGGCGAAAATTCATTCTCGCATCGAGACGATTGTGACGCATGTGGATGGGTACTTGGAGGCTCATATAAGGTGCGGTGCAGCTGATTACGACACCCCCCGATTTCCACGAAATCGAAGAATCTCGAGGCAACAGGGCGAGAGTAGATAGCTGACAAGAAGGAGCACGATAACTAACTCAGGAGAATACCATTGGCCGCGCCTTTACTCCCAATCCGGGAATTTTACTCGACTTTTCGTAGAATGGGGCTGATGCACATGATTACGCCACCCCCGAGAAAAAGAGAGTGAAGGGTAGCACGAAATAAGTGCTTTTCGCGAAGTTGGTCTGAGTCTGAAGGTCATTCCAGGCAAAATCGGTAGGACAAGGTGTGTGGTGCTTGCTTTCCAGCAAAATTCTTTCGCATTGGTCTTTCGCATTGGCTTCACCTTCGGCGTATCTGAGGCTCTACGAAACACACGTGGTGCCTCTCATGATTTACGCAGGAGCGATATCAGTGGTGTGCGCCACGCGATTTTTCTCGGCGGCGGCGGCGGGCGAAAAAATAGGCGGCGGCGGCGGGCGAAAAAATAGGCGGCGGCGGCCACGGCGTATCACGGCGCGCCAAAAAAAACGGCGCGCTGAAAAAAACGGCGCGCTGCGGTCTTTTTGACGGCTCTCGACTCAAAAGATGTCCACGTTGCAGCGCTGGAGCGGCAAGGTTCGGAGCTTTGACTCCGTGTCTCGGATTGAGAACGGTGGAGGCTGATTTCTTAATTGGATACCATGCATTTGAATACTCATTCTGGATCGTCATTATAAAGGATGAGCTGATCTCTTTGGCGGGGCGTTCCCGAACCAGCTGCGCGTAGAGGTATGCTCGCTCCCCTTTTTATCAGTGATAAAGTCCATCCGGAAAGCACGGATATACGGCGCGCCGCCGACCAAAACAGCCAGCGGCGGCGCGCTGCGCAAAACTCGCCGCGGCTGGCGGCGCCCGATCGACCTCGGCGAGCCGGCGCGCCGGCGGATTCGCGGCGCAGCGCACACCACTGACCGATATGGAACCCGAGAACCCGGGGAGACATAGCGAAACTAAGAAAACTTCAGAGTAGATTCTTACGGAGAGTTGAGTATCGATGTCGACTAGACCAGTGGTTCCCAAACTTTTTTTTTCGTGGAACCCCTGGAGGGGTTCCGCCATGTTATCTCTATGGGAAGCCTAGCAGCTCATGGAACCCAAGGGTTCCATGGAACCCAGTTTGAAAACCACTGGACTAGACCATAGAGCACTCGAATTCGTTGATGTAATTGACCGGCTCAATAAGGCGGACATGAAGGCCATGAGGAAGATCATAAGAATCGGGGACACGTCCGACGTTCCCATAGGATCTAATGCTAAAGGGCGTTCCGCATAACAAACACTCTGCACAACGAACCGTTTTGCGGAACGAATTAAGATCGTCGACCGGGCCCTACTGTACTCGCTCTGACTCGCCGTTTGCATCCGACACTGATCCATACCATTGCATTTCCCATCGATCACAAACGTGCTCTACGCCCTACCCCCTACGCCGGGCTTCACGAACTCTGGATACATTCCGCGACCTACCTCACGTTTGAAAGTCTTCGGTCTCCGACCGAAACGGCCCCGGTTTTTGGCCTGTTTGAGAAATCGCTTAGGACAGGTATTGTACGAATCGTAAAGGATCTTGGATTCGAGAGACCCGGATACAACATACCGTTTATAGCAGCGGTGGCCAACCTTTTTACCTCTGTGGCCCCCTTTGCAACTGGTTTCGAGCCCCGTGGCCCCCTATGACTTTTTCGACATTTCCGCATACGCATCCGGAGAGAAGAGAAGGAAGGTAATCTTTCAAATCATTGTGACATCCAGTTCTTGATTCAGCATTCATGTGCGAATTCTTCAGTTGGGAAAAATATTGCACATCGTTGGGCAGAAACCCAACGGGAAAACTGTGAATCCTAAAGTGGGGATCTGCCCGCGAGAACTTTGAGTCCTAGAATGGGGATCTGCCCGCGAAAACTTTTGCTCTCACCAGGAGAGTCTCAGACGTTAGGTCGGAGTTCCGGAGCGGGAATCGTCGTCGCCTGGAACCTGGAACCTCCCGGTCGATGGAGTTCTTTGTAGAGAGGACCTCATTCGACCGGGATATTCTCTTCCTGTACGTGTGGTATTTGGGGAAGAATGATCACGTCATGTGTAGAGACCGTACCTTCATGCACTAAAAAGAACGGAATTATGCATGCAAATATGCGCTCAAAAGGGTCAAAATATGCGGCGAAAAACTGAAAATATGCACTACTCAGATGAACCATATACAGGATTCATTCGGGGGATAGTAGCTCTAGTTCTAGGGAGGCTTGTTTCTTCGCCAGGAATAAACCACCGCGCCATCATGTTGCAGAGGTATCCCGATAAACGAATGAAGTAGCGTTTACTGGTTCTCGAAAGTGAACTTATGTCTGCGATCATTCTGTGTGGTTTTGGGGACTGATGTGAGAGGGTCCTCTCAACATCAACCGAAGTGAT
The DNA here is from genome assembly GCA_028455905.1 of Neoseiulus californicus. NCBI lineage: Eukaryota > Metazoa > Arthropoda > Arachnida > Mesostigmata > Phytoseiidae > Neoseiulus > Neoseiulus californicus. The sequence continues at coordinate 336,050 of JAMQGS010000017.1, forward strand.
CGGTGCATATTTGAATGATGCGAGTTCAATCGCATTAAAACCGGAATCGGTTTGGGTCACCGGACGGCATCTCCGATACGCTTCTGAGTTTGTCGAAATCGGGATTTCGCGAAAGTACCATGTCACATTTCTTTCGCAATCGCTCCTCTTGGGAACCGGGTGCGTCCTTCAGGTTCTCCACCAGCTCATCGAAAACGGCTAAACTTTCGTAGAGAGGCATGCTACGCGTTTCGAGTTTTTTAATAACATCGGGGAGAAGTCCGAAATGCAATGGCAACTAACGGACGTGCTTCTTGAATGTAGAGAACAGATTTTGAGGTGGAGAGCCCAATGGAAGACGTTCCACAGGCGCTTTAACTTGGGTCACTTCCATGCAAAACCACGATTTATGCAGATTTATGCTCTAACGATCGTTTTATGCATTTAGGCCAAAAGAGTGCCAAAATATGCATTCTTATGCAATTTATGCATTTTGCATGAAGGTACGGTCTCTAGTCATGTGAGTTCGGGATCTAACACGCTTTCATCTCAAAAATTGTATCCCGAAACTCCGACCGAGAGTCTGAAACTTTCCGGAGTCAGCGACGACTGCGTGACAGCCAGTATGGCGCATCCAGAGTATTGTCTTCGAGGCTCCGTATCCGGAGTAGTACGTGTCTGACCGTGTTATATCGAGAAGAAGAACGTGTTTTCGCGGGGAGGGCGTGAACTCATGCTTTACAAGTATTGTAGTTCCGCGGTGGTCGGTTTAGGAGTCATGATTCCATGGCCCCCCTAAAATCTCTCTGTGGCTCCCCAGGGGGCCATGGCCCACCGGTTGGCCACCGCTGGTTTATAGAGTCTATATTGCTCTTGCGAATCAACCCAAGCACTCCGGGAGTTGATCATCCCCTGATGGGACGGAAGCGACGCTTGATAGCGTGGGTGGTGGTGCAATCGTCGAGTACCGACCGGCAAATATCGTCGAAGATTTGCGATTTGGAGTCTGAATAACTGGAAGGGCGTCCATTCTATAATACCAGGGTCATTCGCGTCACTAATAATGCGTAGTCGATTCCGCAACACATCTTCCTCGGATGCACTGATTGAGGAAAGGAGACAGAGACTTTGATGAGTTTGTGATCCGACACTCCCAGAGGGTCACAGATCTGGAAATCGTCCTGGAAAAGTTTGTCGCAGTTCCGAGCATTGTCGGAGCTCAAATGTGCTTGTGATTGACACTGGAACACGTTCGCTTGAATGTAGGGTTGAGTTTGTAGGTTTCGTTTCCAATTCTCGTCGCCGATCGTGAGGTTCTGTAACGAGAGACTGAAAACACGTAGCGTAAACAGTTGGAACACGCATTGTTTATTATTTTCCTGCATACGACCTTCTGAATGTCGAACCACTCTTCCAACCGAACTCCTATACCGCGAATCTAACACAACCACTTGTATCCGAAGCGAGATACACTGAAACAATTTTGTGTAGGTAGCTCAACTCACCCTTTTTACAAAAGGAAAGTTCCCCTTGGTCATGTGTGTTGTTTCGCATGGCGTTTTTCCCAATCAATGTACTGCCGGAAGGTGCGAGAGCCATGTGGTCCAGTGGACTGGACGCGGTTTGGAAATCCATGTTGCAGATAACACTGGGTGACAGTGATTTCGCTACAAGAAAAGTGGAACGTAGGTAGGGGTAAACAGGGGTCGTAGATTCCGAATCTGCTGGCAGAATTTTCGTGGACCTCGATTTTGAAAAGTTACATCGAGTTTTTCATTTTCAGGGTTTTCTTTCGTCTCTGATTTTTTTTCTTCCGTTCAAGACTTCCTGAAGATCTGAAATTTTTTTTGCGAGCAGCCTCATGGTAGATGTATCTCCGCTGAAAATTTCATGCGATTCGGACCGGTGGTTGCTGAGTTATGAGCGTCATAAGTCAGATTTGAGACTTAAAACTACTAGAAACTTCTTCTTCTTTCGTTTGTCACGGAAAAAACAAAACCCGCAAACCTCCGTTATCTATCGGATCTTGTAGAGAATGTCGCCACGAACATTCGAAGACCCGGTTGAGCTTGATCGGATGAGCCGTTCAGGTTTTATTCACAAAACACGGGTAACAATAAACCCCCGACTTCACCTGAGAGTCCGAGAAATGGAGTTCCGAGCTCTAGGTGAAATTGAGGGGTTTCGTTATTTTCCGTGTTGTATGAATGGAAACGCTTAGAAACTCCTTCTAAACACATTTCGAGAAGTTCCCATGCGCAAAACACGGAAAATAACGAAACCCCTCAATTTCACCTGAAGCTCGGAACTGCATTTCTCCGACTCTTAGGTGAAGTCGAGGGTTTATTGGTACCCGTGTTTTGTGAATAAAACCTGAACGGTTCATCCGATTGAGCTCAACGGGGTCTTAAAATGCTCGTGGCGACATTCCCTACAAGATCCGATAGATAACGGAGGTTTCCAGGCTTCATTTTTTCCGTGAGGAGCGAAAGAAGAAGAAGTTCCTCCTCGTTTCCAGTCTCAAATCTGACTTATGACGCTCATAACTCAGCAATCACCGGTCCGAATCGCATGAAATTTTCAGCGGAGATACATCTACCATGAGGCTGCTTGCAAAAAAAAATTCAGATCTTTAGGAAGTCTGGAAGGGGAAAAAAAAATCAGAGACGAAAGAAAACCCTGAAAATGAAAAACTCGATGTAACTTTTCGAAATCGAGGTCCACGAAAATTCTGCCAGCAGATTCGGAATCTCCGACCCTTATTTACCCTTACCTATGTTCCACTTTTCTTGTAGCGCGAATTTTTTTTTTGTAGCCCAGTGTAATCTCTGCTACAATCATGCTTTTCGGTTACAGCCCGCTATCCCGAAAACCCGGTATCCCGAACGGCGAAACTAAGGGCCCCTGAACCCCGCTATCCCGGAATCCGGTATCTAGGAACACGCTATCCTAAATACCCGCGATTCCCGATAGCCAGTATACATAAAAAATCCAACCTCCACACCGACGCCCCTCGTTTCGCCGTTCGGGATACCGGGTTTTCGGGATACCGGGTGCACACCTGCTTTTCACTCGATCACTCTCGATTGAAATCTCTCTCGAAGATCACCGGGGGGGGGGGGGCGGTCTCGGATTCTCAGTGAGCCAGGAATATTTTTTCCTCTTCAATGATGAATGAGAGTTCCAAACGTCGGCGTCGGATAGCTTACCGTTGCGAAACGAACGAAGAAGCGATCCCGGTTGTACGATTGAGACGAATTCGAGGGACGCAGACTAAACAACGCTGAGGAAAACCGTCGATGAGAGCAAATTCAGTTATATATTCTTCAGATGATTCGAGTCAAACACGCGCTCACAAATGCAATTTCGACCCAAAGGGGGGGCCAAACCACGAAGAATAAATATTTCCATCCCGCGGAGAGCCACGAGGAAACCTCGGAATGCTGTGCATTCATGCAAAAATACCTCGGATGGTGAATAAAGCGACGTATATGTATAACGAGCACATACCCAACCTAACAGAACGTAACGATTTGCACAGATAACGAGACTCACAGATAACGAACTAGGCGAATTCTGGCCGTAACCTATTTGGAGCCACGACGTTTTGGGGAGTCAGCAGCAGAAATCTGCTCGGAGACTCAGTAATTCCTGCCCAACGATGTTGGATATTTTTTCTCTTCCAAACATTCGCGCAGCATCAATCTCCAATCTCATGATGAATCACCGACGAACTTCAGCTGCATCTCGTGGTAACGGATTGTTGCCGTTGTGGGGGCATATTTGCGAACTCCGGCTTATCGGCCGTTCGATTCACTGGGTTGCGAAGCATTCGATAGTCCCTTCGACTATTATGGCGTTGGTCAATGCACAGTGGCCTGGTTTCCGAGAGTTTGCGAGACGGATTGTTCGAATGGACGCGAAGGGGGGTACTTTATCAGAGCAGTTGGTTATCTGTGACATTCGCTATCTGTTAGGTTTGTTATCTGATACCGCGAAAAATCAGAGTCCCTATCTGCGGGATTCCAGGGTAATTCGGAACTGGTTTGTTGGGCTCTCCCAGGTCTAGAAGCCTGGCAACAAAGCCGCCGGCACCCGCGTAGCGGCGGCGGTGACATCGGGCAACAGGACTTGAGGCGGGGCGCGGACTTCAACTTGCCCGGGCGTTCTTGTTTCTCTCGTCTCTTTCCATCGTTATTAGAGCACCCACTATTCTCTGGGAACCGTGGGTGCTCGAAAGAATATGTCAAGAGTCACGAGAGCAGCAAGAACGCTAGATCGAGCAATTTCTCGACTTTAACTTACGTTAGTCTCCACTTGTGACGCGGGTACGCGGCGTCAAACAAACAAATATCGGGTTCCTCAAGTAGCGTAGCGTCAGCTATGACAAATGTCGCTCTCCTTCTAACGGATGATTCTGTTCTATGGCTCACTGCAAGCTGACGGAAGTTCCTTGTGTATTTTGTTCTTCCTTGTGTTGTCTTGGACGCATTCACAAACTGTCTTCATTCCTACGGTATTTGCAACAGGACGAGTGTCGCAAGGGCTTGGCGCATGTTGCCGATCTGACCCACGGATTCCTTCGTTCTTGGATTCATTCCAGTGCATGCTGACGAATTTTTTCCACCATTCCAACACAGTACCACACAGAATGAGAAATCCGCAGAACATCATCAGAGGCATCAGTTCACCAAGCTTCCCGATATCGAATAACGATGCCTCCTCGTTAAAATTCAGATATTTGCTCCAGTCTGTGTGATTCCTAAGGTGAATTTCATGTATGACTGCCAGGGCGACGGAGTCGAGAAGACCGAAGTCCAAGTCTCTTCGCTGCCGGATATTCCGTCTGAACATCTCCGGACCGATGAAGCCGTGTTGCAGGAGCCGCTCGAAAGTCTTGCTCGTACGCGTAAGAACCAAAAGTAATTGGACTGACTTCAGACGCAGACCGAGAATCCTCGGTTTCCGCTGGAGATGGCAATCCTGCAAAGCTCTGAAATTTGGATGTCGGTCGAGTTGAAGCAAGTGTCGTCGTAGCGGTCCCTTGCATTCTTTCTTAGCTTTTTCGGACAAACGACAATAATAACTGTACTGTTCCATATCGATTCGCTGCGATGAGAACACGGTGTCGCAGTAGTTAGAAAGCTCGCAATTCACAGCGTCAGTGGGTCTGTCCTCACTCGCTCTGTCTAAGAAGTAAGACATGACTTCGTTCGAATAAATTGCGGAGAGTATGAATGTCATCGAGACCATGGTGCAAGCAATCATCAGCACTGAATATCTTCTGCAATTCGCTTCGATGGCTCCGACAGAGAGGAAGGATAAAATCATCTGAAGGATTTTTAGTGAAATCGGTTGCGGTTGGATCCACTTGAACGAAATGGCCATAAGCAGTCCGCTCAGAGTTGTCACTAACCAAACGTCCGGACCGAAGGGTTTCAGCAGAGTGGTGACGTCCGTTGGCCTACGCATAATCAGTGAATGGCACTCGATAGATTCGAAGCACGAGGAATATATGGATCTCATGTGTCTATCGTAGGACTTGGTGGCATTCCTCTTAGAATTTGCCTCATATCTGAGTGAGAACTTTGTTTGGTTGCAGGAGATCGACAGAGTCAACCGCTGAACGTCGACATGGGGAAAGATGACACGTTCGGCGAGAACGCTCAATGTCTGGCAATGGAGCTCTTGAGCCCCACAAGATTTCGAAGATTTTCTCGGCCAGACTGTCAACAATTGATCGTACGTCTGAGCGCAATAGAGTGCAGGGGCTTTCTGGGGCAACCAGACATAAGAGACACCGCTCGACGCCAGAAAACGATTGTTTGTGACGAGAATTTGCAATAAACACTTGTGTTGTATGTTCTGAACAAAATCAATCCCATCAGCTGCATCGTGGGGTGCGTACAGAACAACAATCACAAGAGGGACAGCCAGTGCTTCGAGGAGAACTGATGAAGTGGTGGCTAGATGCGTGAGATCTGGAACACGGAATTCGGTTTGAAGCGACAGGAAACTGGTCTTCAGCCTCACTGAACCATCTCTGAGGAGGCAACTGACATCCAAGATCACAACGTCTGTTAAGGGAATACCGCGTTGAAGAATGTAGGTTTGAGCGAGTTCCGCGATCCTTTCCGGGCTCGTCGCGGCGCAGCATTTCCCTAGGAAAGCTAGCGTGAATATCAACGACCACCAACCGCATCGAGCTGATTTTGACGCGCGGAGCATCACACCATACGGTAGGAAATATTCTGGGCTCCGTTTCCGCGGTTCGGAGGGATGAGAGCACCAAGCTCTGACTGACAAAAAGTCTCTTTCCCATGAGCGAAGCATCGATCTCTGATGCTAAAGAACTGTGGAGTCGTATTCCGCTCAGGAAGCAGAGATACGAATCGGAACTCGACGGGGAGCGACTCACCCCGACTCAAAGCTCCGTTCGAAATGTTGGTGGGCTGGTGCGTCAGCTCTGCAGTTGTTTTCCATCGAAAGTACTCTCTCCACATGCCAGAAGGTCACGAAGATAGAGTCAGAGACCTTCCCTGCTCACAAAGAGTCGGTCTCTTCTAATCAACATAATGGAATTTGTTTTGCCTCTAGTAATACACTCAAGTACTCTGAGCAGCTCCTCTGAGTGATTCAAAACGCGGCGGGATCGATGACATTGTTTTCGACCCGACAAAGTTCACCTGAGCTGAAGTCAATCTCTATATTGAGGATGCTCCACCCCGATTCCCAGTTTTGATAAGAAATCACACGCGGTGAACGGAGCAATCCGAGGCTTCGAGGATTCGAATCATCTGAAAAGAAACACCTTACATTGGTGGAGGATGCAATCGGGGTTGAGGATTGATGGTGTGACTACAAACCTTCCGCTCCTCGTCGCCCCTCGGAAACGCCGTGGATCATCATCACACTAATTAATGAAGCGTGACGGTGACAAAAATTGAAAGCATTAGTGCCCAAAGCACTACTGAAAGGGAGGAGCGGGAAAACGCGTTGTCTGAGTGACCCTTCAGGAGTCGAAAATCGGGTGAATGATCTGAGTTCCTCAAACTCATGGGATAAACGATGAAGAATCGGCAATAATAGTCCAATTCACTTCGTTGGCTGACAGAGTCATGAAAGCAGTTGGTTTCCCCGACTGATTCATACCGGGCACAAACATCCCACAGAAAAACGCCGCGCCTCCACGCCTGCTGAGAACCTTTCCAGCTCGTCGCGCCTCGAGCCCCCATTCAGAGCCTGCATTCGGGACGAACTGCGCGCTTGTCGCGAACGAGTTGAAATTGTCAACATCATCCCAAAAGCGGTTCGCCAGTTGGTGGCCGACGAGCTTCGTGGGGCGCTCCATACGGTCTGCGTCCGGGATGGCGACGATTCGTGGAGGGCTCTGCTGTCCTTCGCCCCTGTGGTTCTCCAGATGCCTCCCAAAAAAGCGCCCGGCGACTCTTGGCCGAAGATAATTCGCCGCAACATTGCTGCCTATAAAGCCGGTACCCGTTTCGAGTACACGCTGAGTGCCCGCGCGCGTCCTAGGGGGCCGAGTACCACGGATGCGCAGGCAGCCAGACGGACCTCGGGGAAACTCGCGGAGTGTGATGTTTCGGGGGCGCTGCAGGCCCTTCTCTCACAGGATAGCTTTGCGCCCAGGTCTGCCGACTCCACTCGACAGATGAGAGAGCGACATCCTGACGGGCTAGTTTACTAACTGCGATGATTCAGGACTCAGCCTTCATCGGTGTTCTCCAACATCGCCAGGACATAGTCGTGCTTTCGAGACCTCTCGTACGAGGCTGTTCGAGGACGGCTCTCTCGGGTCGAAGGCAGGATTTCATCTTGAAGTCGTTCGACTTCCTTCAGAATATCCGGCATAAATGTTTGCTACACATAATTGTTGGTCCCCGAAGCCGCACAGTGGGCCAGCCGCGGACAAAAATAGCCGCCGCATGGGGGCGCTGCAGTCGCCGTGAACCGCACTGAGCTGAAATCCAGCCTGACTCTAAAATCGCATTTTCCTCACTTTTACTTCGAATAATCTGACTGTACTCATGGGTATGGATGGAATGATGGGCCATGACTTCGACCCAGTTGTTTTTAGCCCCAAAATCCATGGCTTCGGCTCTATTTCTCGTGAAAACTTGGACCGCTCCGGAGTCGTCGATTCGATCGAGTTGCAAGAATCGTGCAAAGCAAGCGGGCACTGCATTGCCCTGTCCCGAAACGAATATTAGTGGATCCCTAAGGTCCCCAGCAAGCTTCCAGAACAAATTTCGTATCCCCTCGAAGCCCCGTTCAGAAGTTATGAAGCCTATTGCGTTCGGCAATGAGCCGGTCGTCGATGACATGGAGAGTACGTGTCTTGGGATGTCCGTCACCCAACTGCACATCGTGACATCTTCAACGGTTGATTGATGGATGTAGCAGTCTCCTCATTCCGAGGATAACATCTGTTTCTCAACCACAAAACCTACTCCCCGTGAACCTTTTTCAATCGGTATGTCGGCAATCTTTAACGTTCGCAATAAAATCTCAAGATATCCTCCCCATTCCTAGTCGCTGACTATTCATTTCAAGTCAATGGAGGAGAAACCTCCGTAGATTTCCTTCGAGCCACCGTGTTCTCCTCGGTGATGACGGCCAACAGCAAAATAGCGCATGGGATAATGTCGACGTCTTGCTGTCGACAGGTACCATGACTTCATTCAGAATTTCATACCGCGAACTGTATAACGCAGTGTCTTTGAATGAATACAATTTGGAGAGGATCATGGAGGCTTTGGTGAAGAAGTTCACCAAATTGAGAAACGATGAAGAGCTGCGAGGTAAACTGAGGCGATTCCTTCAGAAGCATTTTCTGTCGAACGTTCACAATCGATGGGCCGCAGCGAGGTACACCCTCATGAATTTCGAAAGACGTAACGCTGAATGGTTGGACAAATCGTACTGGGAAGCGGAAGTCGCATCCCCAGTTGACGACAAGCCTGGGCCGTCCGGTGTTACGCGAGTGTCAGCTCCCTTGGCAATGAGCGGGCAACCTGGACCTTCCGGAACGTCGGGGAACTCCATCGCAACAATTCAAAAGCGCGGAAGGCGTGAAAAAAGCTTCACAGAATCAGGAGTCCGAACGCAGCGGAGGAAGATCCGGAAGATACAGGACGAGATTGATCCTGTACTTCTCAGACGCGCAGCGACCGTCCCAAGCTTCACTCCGGAGAAAGCACTGGCGCTTATTCTAGATAATAGCTTGAGCAAGAGCCAGTACGAGAATATCAGACGCGCAACGCTAGAGTTCTGTCACATCGATATTTTCCCTGCATACAATCGAGTCCGCGAGGTGAAGCAGCAATGCTACCCAAAGAGCGTCGAAGTCACAGAGAACCGAGCCTCTGTATCGCTCAAGGACCTCTTGGAGCACACAGCTGAGCGACTCCTGCAATCGCTCCCGGAAACTTGCTTCACCAACATCCACCCTGAGTTGACACTGCTCTGCAAATGGGGCTACGATGGGTCCTCCGGACATAGTGAGTACAAGCAAGCATTTTCCGACCAGACTTCAGCGGACAGTAGCCTATTTCTGACTTCATTGGTACCTCTGCGACTCTTCAGCCGTTCCAACAGCAAAATTATTCACTGGGAGAATCGTACCCCATCATCAACTCGCTATTGCAGACCTCTGAAGTTTGAATTCCTCAAAGAGACGTTCGAACTTATCCGTTCTGAAGTCGAGCGTGTCGAAGGAGAGGTTTCAGATTTGACGTGCTTCAGGCTTTCCATGCACGGGATACCACTTTCCGTGGATTTCAGGATGGTCCTATCGATGATTGATGGCAAAGTTATCCAAACTTTGAACGATTCCAAATACTTTGCTGAATGCCCACTGTGCCGAGCGAGGCCGAAAGAGATGAACAATTTGGAAGCAATCTACTCAAAACCCTGCGTCATACCGCAGTCCCATATCGCGCTCTCGCCTTTGCATGCTCGGATCAAAGTTATGGAGAACCTCCTCAAAATCGCCTATAGGATGGGTTTCGACGAGTTCCGCTCCTTGGGTGCTAAAGAACGCCAAATGGAAACGAAGCGGATGATCCAAAATGGATTCAAGGAGGTCGGTCTCAACGTCGATAAAGTGAAACAGGGTTTCGGGAGCTCGAATGATGGAAACACATCTCGCCGTTTCTTTTCTGATCCTCAGCTGACGGCGAGCATCACTCGACTCGATGTCGAGCTCATAGAAAGATTCGGTGTGCTCCTCGACACGATAAATGCAACTTCCCCCGTGAACGCCTCAAAATTCAACTCATATTGCGCGGAAACTGCGCAACTCTACGTCAGACTCTATCCTCACCTCCCGATGAGCAATACGGTGCACAGATTGCTCATACATGGCGCGTCCATCATTGCTCAAGCTCCGCTACCCTTGGGTTCATTGAGCGAAGAGGCTCAAGAGGCCCAGAACAAAGTTTTCCGTCAGATCCGATTGTTCCACGCACGTAAATGCGATAGATCAGCAACGAATGAGGATGTTATTCATCATATGTTAGCGGCATCGGATCCGTTCATAAACAGTTTTAGGAGACAGCCCCGGACGACGAAAAGTCAGCCGAACGAGAAGGTGAAAAATTTGTTGGAAGAAAGCACTCCTTCCTCTGAGGATGAGGAGACTGATCCATGACGAGAGAAGTGATGATTTTACTCAAGACACAGGCAACCTTGTTCTGTTTTCTGTCTTTTGGAGGGTTGAGAAGGCTTTCCCGGCGTCGACGACCGGCTCATTGTCGAACGCAATAGGCTTCGTAACTTTTGAATGGGGCTTCGAGGGGATACGAAATTTGTTCTGGGAGCTTGCTGGGGACCTTAGGGATCCACTAATATTCGTTTCGGGACAGGGCAAAGCAGTGCCCGCTTGCGTTGCACGATTCTTGCAACTCGATCGAATCGACGACTCCGGAGCGGTCCAAGTTTTCACGAGAAACAGAGCCGAAGCCATGGATTTCGGGGCTAAAAACAACTGGGTCGAAGTCATGGCCCATCATTCTATCCATACCCATGAGTACAGTTAGATTATTCGCAGTAAAAGTGAGGAAAATGCGATTTTAGAGTCAGACTGGATTTCAGCTCAGTGCGGTTCACGGCGACTGCAGCGCCCCCATGCGGCGGCTATTTTTGTCCGCGGCTGGCCCACTGTGAGCCGTATATGGCATGCGAACCCGTCAACGCTGCTATAGATAGCGGATGATGGAGCAACAGAGGGGCCTCAAAGGAAGGAGTACTCGTGCACGAAACGCTTCGACCACTTGTATTCCATATCAACGCCTTTTCATCACAAGTCATCATCGGAGAGATGCCCACCAACACTGAAATGCAGAATCATTGACGTCAACCTCGCCGCGCGCAGAGTCAATGGCGTCTCAATCTTGCTCCATGTGATGATAAGCCTCGAGTGTAATGCATCTCGACAGACGGATATCTTCTTCGAAGCACATAGAATTCAACGTTGGTTTAGCGGTCGAATCGTGCCTTACGCGCTGCATGCGTGCAAGCTCAACAGCATTTAGCGTCCCATGGTTCAAACATGCGATACCATGATCTTCCTGCGAGAGACCAGCAGTCAGGACATGATCAAAGTTTCCAGAGTTTCAGTTTGGCTGTGCTTGCTCTTCATCGGGCTATTCATCTCGATTTCTCTCACTCTGATTGACGACGCTTCGTCTGTGGACGCTGTGGATGATTAGGACCTTCATGAACATTCCCCCTGCCCTTAATCATCATTTTAGAATGTACGGAGCTCTGTGCTGTGGCTGCACCGCGCTGCTCATGTGCTTCTTCGTGGGTCACGTTTTCTCCAACGATGTCATGTTGTATTTCCTTGATCCGTCGATCCCGTTCGTCCCGAGAGAATTCCGCTTTTGTGAATTCTCAGACGCCTGCACAGGGAGGAATTTCGTTCTCTTTCACCTGAAACTCCGCGTCGCCCTATGCCAGCTTTCGGAAAGAGACAGAGGTCGTATGGATGAACCTTCGCGGCGTTACATCTACGAGATTCCCGAGAAGGACTTGGGCACGCTCATTTTCCTCAAACCAAGTCCGAGCCTTGCGCCGCTTTCCAGCGTTATCTCGCGCGAAATTGTCGACTACGGCGCGCAGTTGAGCATGGCGCTGGCTCGAGGTAGCAAATCGCTCAGGCGGCTACGGGAAACAGGCGTCGTTTCTGTGGAGAGGTATCGACCGTACGTCAATTTCAAACAAAATGGCGACAGCTCAACCCTCGCCCTACAACTGGGAGCTTCAAATACAACGAGGGTCATGCTTGACAGCATGTATGAGGGTTTCCTTCGGAAGAAGTTCCTCTTCGAGAAAAATTATCTCCACTTCGGCACCTCAATCGGCGTTTTCGACTTCGTTAGTTTCAAGGAGACGCTCACCGCCTCGTTCGAGCATGCGACACTGACTGACACAAAGCTTCGGTTGCGTCGCACGGCCCAGATTTCCCGCCTAAGAATCAAGGACATATGCCCCGCGTGCATAGGTCTGTCAAATACGTTCGAATATGAATAAACTTTGATCGCATGGATGCATCGTATTACCCCATGGACGCCATGTCCAGGGAAAACTCTTTCCTCATAGAGTCCAGTGCAGACGTTCGATACCTCTATCTTCATTAAACGCGAGATTCGCCTGAGATCCGTCATGACACCGACGAACACTTCATGAACGTCGCGTGTTCTCCTCGCGACGCCAATAGGCCAACGCCTCCCAGATCACAGGTGTGGTCAATGAGCACGTTGCACATCATGGCATGCATTCTGGACAGGAGACCAGAATGAGACCCCTGAGAGTCCTCCCAGAATTGGGGCCTCAGCTACCCACCTCACATCGGCAGACCTCGACTCCTTTAAGAATATGCATATCAAGGGATATGTATTGTCCGAACGAATGGAAGAAGCTGCACTCCTCGCCGATGACCTCGCATCACAGTCGAGTCGGGGATCCAGCGGGGAAATCGGAGTTAACCTCGATATGTCTTATTAAGCTAAAACTGCAAGGTATCCAATATTCGGCATTATTCCATAAACGGGCCTCCTCTTCTACACCGCGTTGGGAGACCTTAGGGTTGGGTGTTCGAGTGAGAATCCCGCATCAGTTCACCTTCTCGCCAGTTTCCGCAGCGTTTCCAGAAGCCCTTCCCTCCAAGCCATCGAGAATGCAAAGTTTGATGACGTTGATCTCGTTGCAAGAGAATCATCGGGATGATAAGCGCGCAGTGAATCATTCTGCAAGGGTATATCGAGTTCGAGAATCAACCGAAGCTGTCACCGATGAACTCATTATCGAAAGCCGGCAGAGCCCATGGCGAAAGTGGCGCCCTCTGTGTATCATCCCTTCAACTTCTTCACTGTGTAGGACGTCCGATACGGATAGACGAAGGAAGTCCGCCTCCCATTGTCAACGTTGCCTTAGAGGGATGTCATCATTTGCACAGAAGATGTGATTTGAATCCATACATGCGATCCATATCCATAGATCTTCGAATCCTGGATTCCTGCACAGTCTGACACATGTGTAGGTGACCGATGCAGTGACGTCCCATGGTTGAGAGATAAAACTCGTATGCCATTCGGTGCCACGTACAAGATTATACAACGCCGCGGCGAAGGCGGTTCCGTTCGAATCGTTCTCGCACCCAGAGATCACACGCGCTCCCGTCTCGGGACACGCCGATCGGGCCCAGGGTCGATTGGGCCCCAGGGTCGACTTACATTTTCGGGATAGGAAATTCAATCTGGTTTGCCACCTGGCATTTCCGCCATAGCGAATATGCTGGCCCAATAACCTGCGTTCAACCTGTGTCCCCAACCCTACGGATACTAGTCCAATGGGAACGCTCAGTAAATTTGATCGCTGACCCTTTTGTCACAACCAGGCCTTCCAGGTGTTCCGAAACCGTGGTTCTGGAGCTGCCAGGAGTGCAAATTTTCAGCGATTCCGACTGACCCGCGAGGAGCCGCAATTTTTTTCCGGGTATCACCGCAAGAAACCGCTCGATTACCTACCGCTGAAACTGGACCTCAACATGAGGTAGCTCACAACGAAATGGAATGAGGATTCATCATGCAGATACAGGAGGGAATCGTTTGCTTTCTGACACCTTGCTCCCGGACTTTCGCGTTTGGAGAGTCGCTTTCCGGAATCTACAGGCTTCCTCGAATCGGGACGGTGAGGAAGGCGAATTATTTCTCGCCCGTGTGCAATCGGTGGTCAGGGTTTGCAAGTGATGGATCATGAGTTGGTTCCAATACAATGGGTATTGAATCAATCTGCTCTTTCCAACCATCAATCATCTTCACACCATCTTTGTAGCACGAACCCCCTTTCTCCAGAAGACTGTTTTTCGTGACTCCGTTTTTAAACGCCCGCCTCATCTCATGATGCTCACGAGAAAGAATACTTCTGGGGAATCGGAAGAAGCAGTAAAACATCTACGGAGCCGACTAACAATCATTTGAGATGTGAAAAAATTGGTAAATGTAATCCATGTAGCTGATCTAATCATATGCGCGTTTTTTGCAATTGAGAATGATACATGGCAATCCAGTTTTAGAGACATTACTTATTGTTAGAGAAACGCGCTTCAACGTGCGGTTCCTCGTTGTTCTATTGGCGGCGCCCCGGGAACCGCGAACCGCAGTCCCGCGATTTTTCGGGTTCTTGAAAGGTCTGGTCACAACTAGGCTTTGCACGCGGGTTTTTTGCGGGTTCGATTGAAAGCTGCGTCATGCACGCTGGTTCGATTCAAGCGATATCGCTTGGGTCGCATCGTGTAGCCACCCTTCGGGGCTGCGTGAAACCCACCCTTCTTTCCCCTGTGTCATGAAATCGCAAGACTCTGAGCAAGACTTCTACCTTGCGGGTTTCAGGAGAACTCTTGATCCAGAATCTTGCGAGTTCATGGTAGGAGGAAGTTCATGGCCACGAAGGGTGGCTACACGATGCGCCTCAAGCGATATCGCTTGAATCGAACCAGCGTGCATGACGCAGCTTTCAATCAAACCCGCAAAAAACCCGCGTGCAAAGCCTAGTCACAACTGGTACCCAATCCTTCAACTGCTCCTCGATCAAACGAGCTCGTCCCGTTCGCAGTGTTCTTATGACGATCCCGGAAATTTTGCACTCTGATAGCAACGATCTTGCCTTCATGTGATCGAGCCGTATCGATATGAATTATTACAGATCCGTCTGGATCCCACGACGGAGATTACCCACGTAGCACTCTGCCAGGGCTTCGAGAGGTCGTGACGGAAAGTTTGTTTTACTTGTTCCGTATATCTGAATGGATGTCGGACTGTTGGACCGGAATTTTCATTTCTCTCGGTATAGACTCGATTGCAACCAGGAGAAGAATTCTTCAGCTTATCCAGGCGGCGCGCCGGCCAACTGTGCGTTGGGGTGGTTGCTCTTCGCTAACCAAGCCATCCAAGCAAAGACGCTCCGTAGATAGCTGAGATAATTTTGCTTGAAGATTCCAACAGGACCGCGGGGTCCCCGCCCACGAGTGCCACTTGTGATCGAATCAGTACCGTTCTAGGGCAATGGAATTCCCAATTGTGAAACTGAGGTCATGTGCGCTTTGCAACCATTGATGACGCGAAGACCGATTCGGAGTCGATCAATCGCATTCGTCCAGCCCGGCGACAGATGTAACACGAGCCCTCGCGCCCAGTTTAGAATGCTCGAGTAGGGAACAAGGTGCATGAGCTCCAAGCCTACAGGGCATCGAGATGAGCTCGACGGAGTGAGCGGTAGCACGTTTCTCTGAATCATTCATCCACGGGAGGACGAGCCCAGTACCTGTCCAGCTTCGACCCCCAAAAGTTCCTGTCGATTCTCAGCTCCACAATCAACTCTAACCTGCCATATCTTCCGGACTGCGAGATACCGACATCTGAAGACTAAGCGCTATGCGGCTAACGGGATTCGACAGCTTCGCGCTCAGCAAGTCATCCAAAGGAGAGCGCTCCTTAGCAGACGCACATTCGTGTGATAGGAAATCCTCGGAGAGCTCGCTAGCCATCGCCCGAGAACGATCTCTGTGGCCAAAATGCCTCGGTCTCAGGATTTTGTGGCAAGATTCGGCGTTCACGTGACCGTTGCGTTGGTCCTATTTTGGAATTGTTTCGCTAATCAGTCTGGAAGAGGTGTCGCACCACCGGGTTTTGCCGAGCCGAGCCCGGACATTCCAGCTACCTATGAGCGAATTGACGAAATGACTCGGAAAATCGCCGCGAATGGCGAATTATTATCGGCGTTCGCGGATTATCGGGGGTGCGGATTATCGGGAGTCTACTGTAATAGCAGGCACCCCGGAGGGGATCGAGATATTGGCGGGCACGTCCGGCTACCATAGACACCCATGGTTGCCATCGTATTTCCTCTGAAAAGAGGGCATGGCCGGTTATTTTTAAAACCTCCTCGGTGCTCGCTCATCGGAGCGGGTGCGCGGTTTATGAAGGATATTCGCCCGTATCCACACGGAATGCTCCGCAAAGATTTTGTCAAGACTTGTAAATGTCAAGAACGAAGCGCATGGAACCTAAGAATCAAAGACGAATGAATTCTCGCGAAAGACAGAAAGAACTCAGTATTGTCGGCGGAGAAACTCCTCTTCTCATACAATTTATTTCATACAGGTAGGTACTTCGTGAGACGTATGATGAATAGCGTGGCTGCTCGATGGTTTCCTCAACCCGATCCTGTTCTTCCGAGCAGAAAATTCCTGATTCATCTCCACTGGTTTTGTCGATCGCATAATTGTCTGAAAGTTCGTCCATCGCATGGGCGCCGACATCGATGGCAATCTGCTCTCCTCGTACTCAGTTCACGTTTCCCGCTCGCCGATCCGTCTTATCTCGGTAGATGAGACACGAGACCTCCGGAAATCTTGCTCGGTCTCGATCAGGCGCACAAACTGATGATCGATTCCAAACCTGAAGTCATCCTTGGTGAGATCCGCGGTCACTTGTCTCATATCGGCTACATCATTGGCGGTCCAGTCGTTGATGATCCCCGAGGACAGGATTCTGAGCCAAAACCAGATAGTACAGTGTTTTTTGGTGCCGTAACCATCGTCAGAAGTGACGAAGACTCATCGACGTCGATGTGGTAATAACTTAAGCTCAAACCTCATAGGTACGACTCAATCGAAATAATGTCACTAATTCGCTTATACGTCATAACCGAATCCAAGCCTGCACGACTCAGCGATAGGTCTTATTGTGATGCCTTGAGCGCTTCTCGCAGCGCAAATTAGTTCGGCTGTTGACTTGAATGTAATCTTCACTGGTTTCATAGAATTGCTGCTCATATCCTAGTTTGCTTGTAACCCGTTCGACGCTTGCGCAACCCAGTCTTAGTTTTGGTAACTCCTAGTATTTGTACCTGGGAAGCGTACCGCTTCGGGCGGGAGTGTTAAGTATTTCGCTATAGCCCTGCCGTTGTACTGACCCGCGATGATCTCCTACAGCATTCAAATCTCGCGCCGCGAAGCGGCAGACGTGCAGCCGGTCTCAATAAAACAGAATAGTCAGAGTTGGCGATAGAGTGACAGACACGAAACGTGTTTTTCATTCTAGTTCTTTGAAGTTCCCAAAATAGGTCGCCAATTATCAACACATGCTAAAATACCTCATATGGTGAATAAAGCGACGTATTTGTGTATCGAGCAAATACCCAACGTAACAGAACGTAACAATTTGCACAGATAACGAGACTCACAGACAACGAACTGGGCGAATACTGGCCGTGACCCAAGACGTTTTGGAGAGTCAGTAGCAGAAATCTGCTCCAGAGCATCTGCTTGGAGACTCAGTGATTCCTGCCCAACGATGTTAGATATTTTTCCTCTTCCAAGCATTCGCGCAGCATCAATCTCCAATCTCATGGTTATTCACCGGTTAACTTCAGCTGCCTCTCGTGATAACGGATTGTTGCCGTTGTAGGGGGAGCAGATCGTGATCTGCGACATGTTTGCGAATTTCGGCTCATCGGCCGTTTGATTCACAGGTTCGCGAAGCATTCGATAGTTCCTTCGATTACTGGCGTTGCTCAATACACAGTGGCCTGGTTTTCGAGAGTTGGCGAAACGGATTGTTCGAATGGACGGGAAAACGCTGCGTTATCAGAGAAGTTTGTTATCTGTGACATTCGCTATCTGTCAGGTTCGTTATCTGATTCTGCGAGAAATCGCATTCCCTATATGCGGGATTCCAGGGCAATTCGGTTTGTAGGGCCCTCGCAGCGCGAGAAGCCTGGCAACAAAGCCGCCAGCACACGCGAAGCGGTGGTGACATCGGACAACAGGATTTGGGGCGGAGCGCGGAGTTCAACTTGCCCGGGCGTTCTTGTTTCTCCCGTCTCTCTCCATCGTTATCCGAGCACCCACTATTCTCTGGGAACCGTGGGTGCTCGGAAGAACATGTAAAGAGTCACGGGAACAGAAAGAACGCTGGATCGACGGTTTGCTCGACTCCGACTTACGTTAGTCTCTACTTGTATCGCGAGAACGGTTCGTGGCAGCGCCATCCACTCATGTTCGCCAACGTTCTCTCGGCGGGCGCCAAACAGGCCAATACCGGGTCCCTCGCATAGCGTAGCGTCAGCGATGACGGATGTCGCTCCTCTTCTAACGGGGGATTCTGTTCTATGGCTCACTCCAAGCTGAGGGGAGTTCCTTGTGTATTATGTTCTTTCCTGTGTTGTCTTGAATGCATTCACGAACTGTCACCATTCTTACGGTATTTGCAACAGGACGAGTGTCGCATGGGTTTGGCGCATGTTCCCGATCTGACCCACGGATTCCTTCGTTCTTGGATTTATTCCAGTGTTTTTCTGTGATTTTCTTCCACCATTCCAACACAGTACCGCACAGAATGAGGAATCCGCAGAACATCATCAGAGGCATCAGTTCACCAAACTTCCTGAGATCGAATAACGATGCCTCCTCGTCAAAACTCAGATTTGCCCCAGTCTGTGTGATTTTTACCATAAAGTTCACGTGCGGCTGCCAGGCCAACGGAGGCGACAAGACCACGGTCCAAGTCTTCTCGCTTCCGGATATTCCGTCTGAACATCTCTGGAGCGATGAAGCCTTGTTGCAGGAGCCGCTCGAAAGTCTTGCTCGTACGCGTGAGGACCAAAAGTAATTGAACTGACTTCGGACGGAAACCGGGAATGCTCGATTTCCGCTGGAGATGGCAACCCTGCGCGGCATTGAGGCTGGGATGGTGGTCGCTCCAAAGCAAGTGTCGTCGTAGCGGTCCCTTGCATTCTTTCTTAGCTTTTTCGGACAAACGACAATAATAATTGTAGTGATCTAAATCGATTCGCTGCGATGAGAACATGGCGTTGCAGAGGTTAGTAAGCCCGCAATCCATTGTTGCATTGGGTCTGTCCTCACTCGCTCTGTCTAAGAAGTAAGACATGACAGTGTTCGAATAAACTGCGGAGAGTATGAATGTCATCGAGACCATGGTGCACGCAATGATCAGCACTGAATATCTTTTGCAATTCGCTTCAATGGCTCCAACAGAGAGGAAGGATAAAATCATCTGACAGATTTTGCGTGAAATCGGTTGCGGTTGTATCCACTTGAACGAAATGGCCATGAGCAGTCCGCTCAGAGTTGTCACTACCCAAACGTCCGGACCGAAGGGTTTCAGCAGAGTGGTTATGTCCGTTTGCGTACGCAGAATCAGGGAATGGCACTCGACGGATTCGGGGCACGAGGAATATATGGACTTCATGTGTTCTTCGTGGAGGGGAATTTTCTCGGTCAAAGACCGGTAGGAAAGGGGCTCATATCTGAGTGAGAACTTTGTTTGGTTGCAGGAGATCGACAGAGTCAACCGCTGAATGCCGTAATATGGATAGACAACACGTTCGACGAGAAAGCTCGATGTGTGGCAATCGAGCTCCGAATCCCCACAAGATTCCGAAGGTTTTCCCGGCCAGACTGTCAACAATTGATCGTACGTCTGAGCGCAATAGAGCGCAGGGGCTCCCTTGGACGACCACACATGAGAGACACCGGTCGGCGTCGGATGACGATTGTATACGAGAATTTGCAATAAACACTTGTGATGTATGTTCTGGACAAAATCAATCAGTTCAACATTGTCTTTGGGTGCGAACAGAACAACAATCGCGAAAGGGACAGCCAGTGCTTCAAGGAGAATTGGCGAAGTGATGTCTCGAGACACGGAAACCGGAAGGCGCAATTTAGTTTCTAGCGATAGGAAGCTGGTGTTGAGCCTCACTGAACCATCTCTGAGGAGGCAACTGGCATCCAAGATCAAAACTTCGGTCAAGAGAATTCCGCGTTGAAGAATGTAGGTTTGAGCGAGTTCCGCGATCCTTTCCGGACTCCTCGCGGCGCAGAATTTCCCTAGGAAAGCCAACGCAAAAATAAACGGCCACCAACCGTATCGAGCTGATTTAGACGCCCGGAGGATTACGTTAGGGAACACTCTAGACTTCTTGCCCGCGGTTCGGCGGGATGTAAACACCGAGCTCTGACTGACGCAGAATCTTTTCTCCATAGGTGGAACGTCGATCTCTGATGCTGAAGAAATTGTGGAGTCGTATTCCGCTCCGGAAACAGAGAAGCGAATCGGAACTCGACAGGGAGCGAGTCACTCCGACTGAACATTCCGGTCGGAGTGTTGGTGGGCTGGTGCTTTAGCTTTGCAGTTGTTTTCCATCGTAGTACTCTCTCCGAATGCCAGAAGGTCTCGAAAACAGAGTCAGAGACCCTCCCCGCTCACAAAGAGTCAATCTCTTCTCATCAACATAATGGAATTTGCTATGCCTCTAGTAATACACTAAAGTACTCTGAGCAGCTTCTCTGAGCGACTCGGGGCGCGGCAGGATCGATGACATTGTTCTCGACCTGACAAAGTTCATCTGAGCTGAAGTCAATCTCCTTATATGGAATTGCTCCACCCCGATTGCCTAGACAAGACGATACAATTTCAGCAAGAGAGTGCAAGCGACGAACGGAGCACTTTGAGTCTGTGAAAATCCAAATCTTGATCCAATCTTGAAGCATTGATGCAGGACGGAATCGGGGTTGAGGATCGATGACGAGGAGCTCACTTTCGAAGGAGAGCTGCTGGAAGTCGGATGAGTCAAGTATGTTCGCACAGTGGAGAAGAGGTGGACGTCCCTCATCAGATCCAAGGGGCGGATCCATCCGCGAATAACTGCCGCGACGCCGCATAGTCCAGTTTCGCATCTGGTGAACACCATACATTCGCTCAATGCATAATGTCGCTCATCGTGCCCCTGCTGGCCTATGAGGCTCACTGTATGTTGTCACACTTGATGTTCCGTGTCTCCGCGGCGGATTGGAGGCCGGACCCCCATCCGGAAACTCCTCTTTTCGCGTAACACTCGATCCAGACCGCATTCAGGCTGAGACCCTCCACAGAAATGACGAGACATACCTATGTCTTTCCACTGCTTGACTTCGGTTTCCTTGAGCCCATGACATTATTTATCCATAGCGGTTCCGGAGACGAGGAGCGGAAGGTTTGTTGTCACACGGTTGAAAGTATATATCAGCGACATGGGAATCGTCATGGAGGAATCAGAGTTTTGTCAGGCGAAGGTCGTGAGGGTTCCGGCGTCACTTTTGGCGCGAAAGCGCCTTCAAGTTCACCACGGAGGGGCGGTCGAGGGTAAGAAATTATCGCAAGAATACCCAGAAAATGAGTACCCAGAGAAACCTACGAATTTGCCAAAGCTGGATGAAGTGAGTGAGCGATTGATTTCTTCTAGAATGCCTCACATGAAAGTACGACGTTCACGATATGGGGTATCATACGGAATCATAGGGCAGGTCATCAATGTTCCAGTCGACGTCAACACGACGGTCACGTGTCTGCCTCGATAGTTGGATAATGATTCAATGTGCGTTCAATGTGAATTAGAAGAGAAATATCAACCACAAATCGTCGTGTATCAGTGGATACGTGCGTAAATCCGTTATGGAAGCTTGAATGTGGTTCCTGGTCGAGCAACTATTGTATAAACTTACAATATTCGGGTTGATTGGAGTATTCCCGAAAACTCGGTAGATACAGGGTGCGGCATCAAAAATGTTCCGATTACAAACGCCCGTCAAATCTGAACCAGATGAGATATCGGAGTTCTGTTTGCGCGAAAAGTTGCGTCTTGACTTGCCATTTCGTTTGCGATTCGTCCGCCTCCAAAAGCTCGAAGCGTCTAGATTTGGCAGAGGAAAAACCGCGAAAATCTGGGTTCGTCCATGGGACGCCCATAGTGAACGTCTGTCAAATCTGAACCAGATGAGATATGGAAGTTCTGTTTGCGCGAATAGTTGCGTCTTGAGTTGCCATTCCAAGGCTTTTAGCTATCGGGAACGGACAGATTGCAAACGGAATGGCAACTCAAGACGCAACTATTCGCGCAAACAGAACTTCCATATCTCATCTGGTTCAGATTTGACAGACGTTCACTATGGGGGTCCCATAGACGAACCCAGATTTTCGCGGTTCTTCTTCAGGCAAATCTCGACGCTTCGAGCTTTTGGAGGCGGTCGAATCGCAAACGAAATGGCAATTCAAGACGCAACTTTTCGCGCAAACAGAACTTCGATATCTCATCTGGTTCAGATTTGACGGGCGTTTGTAATCGGAACATTTTTGGTGCCGCACCCTGTATATACAAAGGAAACAAGAAACGGGGAAGATGATGTTATGGAGACTCTCAATACGGATAGCGCTGCCGAGTCCGAGTTTGATTCTGATTTGCGGTTCATTTCGGAGCAGCAGTACGGAACGTTTAAGCTCTCATTGAAAAAATAATGGGTTGAAAAGAGGAAAACAATTGAAGAAAATAAGAATATTCCCCAACACCCTAAGACGTATCCAAATGGTAACGCCACCCAGACCTCGATTGAGATTCGATCCTCCACCTCTCTGCGAAACTTTTTAACGAGCCCCAACTCACGAATCTCTCTCGGCAACGAACACAAGACTTCAGGCAGGCGATACAACAGCGAGTGTCGAACGAAATTTCTGTTCGAGCGTGGCAATTCAAGCGTCGTGTCCCTTCGTGACGACTGAAACTTTGTCTTCTCAGTCTGGAATTGGCTGTCTGATGGAATGATACCCTCACTGATCTAAGCGTGAGCATTGAGGACTCCAGGGAACATTTCTGATCGATCCGTAACAATCCCTCCCTTCCGAAAACATTGCGAATTGACTCGTATCGCCGACGTCCAGTGATGGCCCTGATGCCGTCATTGAGTATCACCTGTGATTGGCGTCGTTTCGCCTTTCAGCCTCCTCCCCACAGAACAATCCCGTAGGTGAGGAGCAGCACAGCAAGCGTCTCATAAGCCAGCTTGAGGCCCTGCCACGGGACTCCCGTGTCCCTGAGTTTCCTGAGCGCAGCAATGACCGCATAGCATCTGGCGAATGTTGACTCGACGTGGGGGATCCAACACAGCCTGGGGTTCAACGTGACTCTCAAACATCTGACTGAGTTCTCGAACTGGATCGGGCTCCCTTTCAGTTTTGATGACGGCATGACAAAAGTCCTTCCCGGTGCCCGGAACAGCATAAACTTCGTCTTCGCAGGATTTACCTCCTGTACAAAGTTCTCGACAATCTTCTCCGTGTTTCGCATGGCCTCGTCGACATCGTGTTGCAACCGTGGCGACTCACAGGCGGATACCAGAGTCTTATCGTCAGCATAACAGATTGTTCTGCAGACATTCATTCCGTTCATCTTGAGGAGAATGGAACTCATGAGTATTCCAAATGCGAACGGTCCGATGATTGAGCCCTGGGCCGCCCCCAAGTTTATCCGCACCCAAAGGGAGCCGACTGAAGCGAGGTGGCCAATGGCCACGCCTCCCCTCCGACAGCTATGTCCGTCCCATAGACCCTTGTTACAGGGGTCATCATCATCATCGCTCCCCGACCCAATGAAACGGTTTCGGCCGCCTTCGATAAAAAATTCTGGCCACGCGCCTGACTACCATCGCTTCGCTGTCATTTCCAAGACGATCTTGACCCGGACGACTCCCTGTCTTGGGAGAATCACCTGAGAATGAGACGTCACCACCGCTTCTACAACCCGTTGTCATGTCAAGCCCTCAAAATCCGTTCGTTCAGTACTGCGGCTTCGCGCCACCCTCTTCCAGGAAAGCCTTATGCACTGCTAACTTCAAGTTTTTCGCGTGCGCGAAGCACCTCTGAGAATATTTGAAATCTACGAGTTCCCGATTGTATACATGAATGGAGAGTTTCTGAAAAGCGATTTCCCAAGCATTGCGCACGAGAAAACGATTAATCCACATGGCCAGGGCGGTCGACCAAACGCCGTCGTCTTGGGGGTCGTGGTCGATTCCGTGTCGACCTTTCTCAGGGAGGGAACTTAGGCGGTTAGCTCCCGTGTGCTCCAGCGGATCTTGATGAGAGATCACCGCGTCTATCCTACCGCAGCGTACGCAGAGCGCCGCGGACGCTCCGCAGAGCGGGAATGCCAGCGGAATATTGTGCTATTCGAGCGCGGCTATCCTTTGTATTCTCTCTCTCTGCTCATTGTGGGTGAAATATCAGAATGAAACACTTCCGAGAAAGAGTTTCCCACTGCAGAAAAGACACAGTTTGAACATTAATAGATCGGCGTAAGTTCCGTTGGATAAATACAGTAAAAGCTCGTCACAACGAACACCGTTATAACGAATTTTCAATACAAAGAACGAAAAATAATTCTTTGTTTTGCCGGTCTGCCATTAGGTACAATGTTGAGAGACTCTCGATACAACGAATTTTCGTTACAGCGAACTGATTTCGCCGGTCCCGCAGGGTTCGTTGTGACGAGCTTTTTCTGTAGCCTTTTCTCAGTTGTAATGATCCACTTTGGTCGGTTCGAAGAACCGCGATACAGTGGTACCGCGATGAATGAACCGCGAAGTAGGAGTTCTGGGAGAGGAGTTCCATCCAGAACCAACGCAGTTTTCAGAATCCCGTCTTACAGGCTGAACCTTGCAACACAGAGTTTACATTGTCGCCTCCCGAAAATCTGGAATCAGATACCCGAGGCCTTGCGTCGTCGATGACCATCAACTCCTTCAGGAAGAAATTGTGTGATATGCTCCTTAAGAAAGAGATCATCTTTGAAGACTGGTTTCCTTTAGACATTTTCCGTGGGTCTACGAAGAAACGGCGCCGAAAAATTGGCGCCGACAAAATGGCACGGCTGAAACGGCGCGAGAGAAACGGCGAGGAAAAAACGGCGAGGAAAAAACGGCGAGGAAAAAACGGCGCGGAGAAAACGACGCGAGCTAGGGCTTCAGAACTGCGCCGCTTTCAGTTCAGAACTGCGCCGTTTCAGCCGCGCCATTTCGTCGGCGCCAATTTTTCGGTGCCGTTCCTTCGTAGACCCATTGTTCGTAACTAACTTAAACGAAATGGCCATAAGCAGTCCGCTCAGAGTTTTTTTTTTTTACTGGGGGTGGAGGTACGTTCCTCCACCAAGTTTATTTATCGAAAGAAAGTTCCCCCCCGGCCGTCAGCAAAGACATTATCTTCAGGGGGGCTCGAAGTCCGCTCAGAGTTGTCACTATCCAAACGTCCAGACCGAAGGGTTTCAGCAGAGTGGTGACGTCCACTGGCGTACGCAGAATCAGGGAATGGCACTCGATGGATTCGAGGCACGACGAATATATGGAATCCATGTGTCTATCGTGGGACTTGGAGACATTCCTCTGGCAATCGGCCCGATATCTGAGTGAGAACTTTGTTTGCTTGCAGGAGATCGACAGAGTCAACCACTGAACGCCGACATGGCGAAGGATAACACGTCCGGCGAGAACGCTCAATGTCTTGCAATGGAGCTCTGAAGACCCACAAGATTTCTTAGGTTTTCTCGGCCAGACTGTCAACAATTGATCGTACGTCTGAGCGCAATAGAGCGCAGGGGCTCCCTGGGGCAACCAGACATAAGAGACGCCGCTCGACGCCAGATAACGACTGGATACGAGAATTTGCAATAAACACTTGTGTTGTATGTTCTGAACAAAATCAATCCCATCAGCTGCATCGTAGGGTGCGTGCCGAACAACAATCTTGCAAGGGACAGCCAGTGCTACAAGATGAAGGGGCGAAGTGGTGGCTCGAACCTGGAAATTCAGAACACGGAGCTCGGTATGTTGCGACAGGAAGCTGGTGTTTAGCTTCTGAGGAGGCAACTGGCATCTAACTTAGATCACAACTTCTGTTAGGGGCATTCCGCGTTGAAGTGTGTAGGTTTGAGCGGGTTCTGCGATCTTTTCCGGCCTCGTCGCGGCGCAGCATTTCCCTATGAAGGCTAGCGCGAAAATCAACGGCCTTGACCAGGTTCAGACTCAGGCTGAAGGAGACCTGGGACGGTTTGAGGTAGGAGGATTGAACCAGGTAAGTGCGGGGTTATGGTAGACGTTTGAAAGACTACGGTCTTCGACCGAAGCGGCCCCGGTTTTTTGGCCTGTTCGAGCAATCTCTTAGGACAGGTATTGTACGAATCGTCAGGGATCTTGGATTCGAGTGACCCGGATACAACAAACCGTTTACAGGGTCTATTCCTCTTGCAAATCGACCCAAACACTGCGGGAGTTGATCATTCCCTGAGGGGAAGCGACGCTTGATAGCGTGGGTGGTGGTGCAGTCGTCAAGTACCGACCGGCAAATATCGTGGAAGATTTGCGATTTGGAGTCTGAATAACTGGAAGGACGACCATTCTATAATGCCATGGTTATCCGCGTCACTAATGACGCGTAGTCGATTCTGAAAGACCTCTTTCTCGTATGCACTGACTGAGGAATGGAGACGGAGAAGTTGATGAGTTTGAGATCCGAAACTTCCAGAGAGTCATAGATCTGGAAATCATCCTGGAAAAGTTTGTAGCAGTTCCCAACATTGTCGGAGTTCAAATGTGATTGTGATTGACGCTAGAAAACGTTCGCTTGAATGTAGGGTTGAGTTTGAAGGTTTCGTTTCTGATCCTCGTTGCCAATTTTAAGGTTCTGGAACGAGAGACTGGAAACACGTAACGTCAGGTGAACAGTTGGAACTCGGGTTGTTTATTATTTTCCTGCAGACGACCTTCTAAACGTCGAACCACTCTTCGAACCGAACTTCTAACCCGCAAATCTAACGCAACCCCTTGTATCCGAAGCGAGATACACTGAAACGATTTTGTGTAGGTAGTTAAACTCACCCTTCCTACAGAAGGGGGAAGTTCTCCCTTGGTGGAACTTCCCCCTTTCAGTGAGCCAGGAATATTTTCTCCTCCTCAATGATGAATGAGAGTTCCAAACGTCGGCGTCGAAACGAACGGAGAAGCGCGACCGATTGTACGATCGAGACGAGTTTGAAAAATGCAGACTACACAACGCTGAGGAAAACTGTCAATAAGAGCAAATTCAGTGATATATTCTTCAGAAGATTCGAGTCAAACACGCGCTCACAGATGCAATTTCGACCCAGAGGGAGGGCCGAATCAGAAAGTGAGCATTTCCATCCCGCGGAGAGCCACGAGGAACCTTCGGAATGCCGTGCATTCATACTAAAATACCTGGGATGGCGAATAAAGCCACGTATATGTATAACGAGCACATGCCCAACTTGACAGAACGTAACGATTTGCACAGATAACGAGACTCACAGACAACGAACTAGGCGAATACAGGCCGTGACCAAGTTGGCCGTGACCCACGACGTTTTGGAGAGGCAGCAGCAGAAATCTGTTCCGCAGCATCTGCTTGGAGACTCAGTGATTCCTGCTCAACGATGTTAGATAAATTTTCTCTTCCAAGCATTCGCGCAGCATCAATCTCCAATCTCATGGTTATTCACCGGCGAACTTCAGCTGCATCTCGTGGTAACGGATTGTTGCCGTTGTCGGGGGAGCAGATCATGATCTGCGACATGTTTGCGAATTTCGGCTCACCGGCCGTTTGATTCACAGGTTCGCGAAGCATTCGATAGTTCTTTCGATCACTATGGCGTTGCTCAATGCACAGTGGCCTGGTTTCCGAGAGTTTGCGAGACGGATTGTTCGAATGGACGCGAAAGGGGGACGTTATGAGAGAAGTTTGTTATCTGTGACATCCGCTATCTGTCAGGTTCGTTATCTGATCGGGTCCCCTTTCTGCGCGATTCCAGGGTGATTCGGTTCCTCTGGCCCCCACACCGCGAGAAGCCTGGCAACAAAGCCGCCGGAACACAAGTAGCGACGGTGGCGACGGCATCGAGCAACACGAGCTGAGGCGTGGCGAGGAGTTCTACTTACTCGGGCGTTCTTGTTTCTCTCGTCTCTCTCCATAGTTATTCGAGCCCGTGGGTGCTCGGGAGGAAATGTTGAGGGTCACGGGAGTAGTGAGAACGCTAGATCGACGGTTTGCTCGACTCTGACTTACTCAGGTTCGCCTGACTTCTCTCGGAGGGCGCCAAACAGACCAATACCGGGTCCCTCGCATAGCGTAGCGTCAGCGATGACGGATGTCGCTCTTCTCCTAACAGAGGATTCTCTTCTATGGCTCACTCCAAGCTGACGGGAGTTCCCGATGGATTTTGTTCTTTCCTGTGTTGTCTTGAATGCATTCCATAACAGTCACAATTCCTACGGTATTTGCAACAGGACGAGTGTCACATGGGTTCAGAGTATGTTCCCGATCTGACCCACGGAATCCTTCGTTCTTGGATTCATTCCAGTGTTTTCCTGTGATTTTTTTCCAGCATTCCAACACAGCACCGCACAGAATGAGAAATCCGCATAACATCATCAAAGGCATTAGTTCACAAAACTTCTCGAGATCAAATAACGATGCCTCCTCGTCAAAACTGAGATATTTGCTCCAGTCTGTTTGATTCCACCCAGTAGAACGACGTATTAGTGCCAGGGCAAAGGAGTCAACAAGACCAAAATCCACGTCTCTTCGCTGCCGGATATTCCGTCTGTACATCTCCGGACCGATGAAGCCGTGTTGCAGGAGCCGCTCGAAAGTCTTGCTCGTACGCGTGAGAACCAAAAGCAATTGAACTGACTTTAGAGGCCCAACGAGAAACCTCGGTTTCAGCTGGAGATGGCAATCCCGCAGAGCTGTGATGTTAGAATGCTGGTCGCGCCGGAGCAAGTGTCGCTGCAGTGGTCCCTTGCAATCTTTTTTAGCTTTTTCGGACAACCTACAATAATAAACGTATTCATTACGTAAATCGATTCGCTGCGATGAGAAGATGGTGTCGCAGACGTTAGAAGGCTCGCAATCCATTGTTCCATTGGGTCTGTCCTCACTCGCTCTGTCCAAGAAGTAAGACATGACAGTGTTCGAATAAATTGCTGAGAGTATGAATGTCATCGAAACCATGGTGCAAGCAATGATCAGCACTGAATATCTTTTGCAATTCGCTTCGATGGCTCCGACAGAGAAGAAGGATAAAATCATCTGAAGGATTTTTAGCGAAATCGGTTGCGGTTGGATCCACTTGAAGGAAATGGCCATAAGCAGTCCGCTCAGAGTTGTTGCCAACCAAACGTCCAGACCGAAGGGTTTCAGCAGAGTGGTGACGTCCTTCGGCGCACGACGGATCAGGGAATGGCACTCGAGGGATTGGGAGCACGAGGAATATATGGATTTCATGTGTTTATCGTAAGAGCTGGTGGGAAGCTTATAGGAATCTGCCTCATATCTGAGTGAGTACTTTGTTTGGTTGCAGGAGATCGACAGAGTCAACCGCTGACGGGCGGCAAGGGGCAAGATAACACGTTCGGCGAGAACGTTCACTATGTGGCAATCGAGCTCCGGAGCCCCACAAGATTCCGAAGGTTTTGTCGGCCACGCTGTCAACAATTGATCGTACGTCTGAGCGCAATAGAGCGCAGGGGCTCTCTTGGACGACAAGACGTAAGAGACACCGCTCGACGCCGTAAGAGTATTGGGTACGACGATAATTTGCAATAAACACTTGTGTTGTATGTTCTGAACAAAATCAATTGCTTCAAATCTGTCTCTGGGTGCGAAGAGAACAACAATCACGAGAGGGACAGCCAGTGCTTCAAGAAGAACCGGAGAAGTGATGTCTTGAGGCTCGGAACTCGAAATGCGCATTTTAGTTTCTAGCGATAGAAAGCTGGTGTTGAGCCTCACTGAACCATCTCTGAGGAGGCAGCTGGCATCTACGATCACAACTTCTGTTAAGGGGATTCCGCGCTGAAGAATGTAGGTTTGAGCGAGTTCCGCGATCCTTTCCGGGCTCGTCGCGACGCAGCGTTTCCCTAGGAAAGCAAGCGCAAAAATAAACGGCCACCAACCGCATCGAGCTGATTTAGAGCCCCGGAGGATCACACGATGCATTAGGGAACACTCTAGGCTTCTTCCCCGCGGTTCGGAATAGTAGTAGTAGTCTCTTCCCCATGAGCGGAACATCGATCTCTGATGCTGAAGAACTGTGGAGTCGTATTCCGCTCCAGAAGCAGAGGAGCGAATCAAGAACTCGACGGAAAGCGAGTCACTCCGACTTAAAGTTCCGGTCGGAGTGATGGTGGGCTGATGCGTCAGCTCTGCAGTTGTTTTCCATTGTATTACTCTCTCCAGATGCCAGAAGGTCACGAAGATGGAATCAAAGACCTCCCCTTTTCACAAAGAGGCGGTCTCCCCTCATCAACATAATGGAATTTGTTTTGCCTCTCCGGGCTCACGCGACGCAGCATTTCCCTAGGAAAGAGAGCGCAAAAACAAACGGCCACCAACCGCATCGAGTTGATTTAGACGCCCGGAGGATCACACGATACGTCAGGGAAAACTCTGATTGTGAGCTTTTTCCCCGCGGTTCGGATTAGTAGTAAAAGTATTTTCTCCATAGGTGGAACATGGATCTCTGATGCTGAAGAAATTGTGGAGTCGTATTCCGCTCCGGAAGCAGCGAAGCGAACTCGGCGGGAAGCGAGTCACACCGACTCAAAGTTCCGGTCGAAGTGTTGGTCGGCTGGTGCGTCAGCTCTGCAGTTGTTTTCCATCGAAAGTACCCTCTCCACATGCCAGAAGGTCACGAAGATGGAGTCAGAGACCTCCCACGCTCACAAAGAGTCGGTCTCCCCTCATCAACATAATGGCATTTTCTTTGCCTCTAGTAATACACTCAAGTACTATGAGCAGCTCCTCTGAGCGACTCGGAACGCGTCAGGATCGATGACTTTGTTTTCGACCCTACAAAGTTCACCTGAGCTGAAGTCAATCTCCATATATGGGATTGCTCCACCCCGATTCCCTAGACAAGACGATGCAGTTCCAACAAGAGAGTGCAAGCGATGAACGGAGCACTCTGAGTCTGTGAAAATCCAAACCACCCGAAAAAACACCTTACATTGATGGAGGACGCAATCGGGGTTGATGATCGATGACGAGGATCTCACTTTCGGAGGAGAGCTGCTGGAAGTCAGATAAGTCGAGTATGTTCGCACAGTGGAGAAGAGATGGACGTCTCTCATCAGATCCTAGGGGCGGATCCATAACTGCCGCGACGCCACAAAGTCTAGTTTTGCATTTGGTGAACACCATACATTCGCTCAATGCATAATGTCGCTCATCGTGCCCCTGCCGGCTTATGGCGCTCACTGTATGTAGTCACACTTGATGTTCCTTGTCTGCGCGGCGCACAGTGGGCCGGCGGCGGCCGAAAATACTTGCAGTTATTTCTCCCGCTCCAAAACTTCAGGGGTGGTGTCTAATATTGATAATGAGTCGAAATGAGAAGATTTAGCCGCATCCATGACTGTTTTCTCGGAAGAAAATCGGTTTTTCGATTTTCCTATGGGTCCTTAAACATGGGCTGGTCAGAAAATCGATTTTCCGCGCGACCGACACGTCCCGACACGCTCGTACCTATTCCATCCTACTCTTGAGCCATTCAACCGCCAAACAAGACGGATCCCAGCTGCGCTTTCCTGCGCTCGCATGAGATTTATAAATTCGTTGCCACTCTATTGATTTTTCGTGCGTGCAGTAGCCTTTGTTGCCTAAAAACCTTATTCTGCGCTTCTTGAGCCTCTTCGCTCGATAGCCCGACAGGTAGCGATACTTCATTGATGATCTGAGCTCCGTGAATGAGTACTTTGTGAACAGTGTTCGGCATAGGATACCATGGATGAAGTCTCACGTATAACATGGCCGTGTCGGTACAAAACGTTTTGAATTTCTCGACATCAATCAGCTGTGTTGAATTTATGGTGCTCAGGATCGTACCGAATCATGATGGATACGGACACCTGCGTGGCTCAAATACATGTTATTCGCATGGAAAATCGACACCAAATGAGTAAGAGCGCGTCGGAGAACGTCGGGAGGCCGCTGAACGGAGTCCGGGGTCAAGGACGACCAGGAAGGATTAAAATCAACATTTTGATGAATCTCTCAAAAGCGCAGGAGAGCGCAGCTGGAATCTGTCTTGTTTGGAGGTTGAATGGTTCAAGAGTAGGATAAAATAGGTACGAGCGTGTCGGGACGTGTCGGTCGCCCGGAAAAACGATTTTCTGACCAGCCCATGTTTAAGGACCCATAGGAAAATCGAAAAACCGATTTTTTCCAAGGAAACAGTCATGAATTGGGCTGAATCTTCTCATTTCGACTCATTCTCATTATTGGACACCACTCCTGAAGTTTTGAAGCGGGAGAAATACCTGCAAGTATTTTCGGCCGCCGCCGGCCCACTGTGCGACGCGGCCGCTCCGAGTTACCGACGTGAGGTACTCTTGAGACACTCATGCGCAACCACACGGCGACTTGAACACGCGTCTGATGCGATAGCTGGCGGGCATCTGCTGGTTCGTGCCGCTCGCTACGCTCGCGGGTAGAAAGGATTCCTGTTGCCCCAACTGCAGTTATCACAGGCCGACAAAAAGTTCCGGCATCAGCTTCACTAAACTCGCCAACTGAACTATCAGCCGGGAGACAGACTTACTCGAATCGATGCGCGATCTCTGGGATAAAGCTCATCTTCGAGCACTGACGGCACACCGACGATAAATAGCAACGAGTCTCTGTCGATAATACCGCGCAGCGGTGAAGTTCCTGGCTCGCAAGGCCGCACGGAGCTGGCTCCTCAACGATTCGATCGCTGGTCGATAGTGCTCCAGATTCCGCGCGAATCGCCACTGCCAACCACTGAAGAATCCTCGAAGTCCACTGAAGAGTCCTCGTGCCGTCGCTCAAACCTCTCCTCCGCGCGAATCTACCCCGCGCCGCTCAAATCGGCCGCCCGCTCAAATTGGCCGTCCGCTCTAAAAGACGGTCCGCCCAAATTTCTCCGCCGCTCTAATCGCCCCTCCGCTAAAATTACGCTCCGCTCAAATTGGATGCAACCAAATAATATAACGAAAAAAGATGTTACGATAATCATAACAAGTTCGAATAAACGCGCCGTCGGGTTCGCGTCAGCAGCAGCAGCTGTCTCGCGCGTTAGTGTGAAGCCCGGCTTGCGCACCAAGCGAGCGCTCGCGTGAACTTTAAGTCTTGTGTCCTCAATCTTCCTACATGAGTTCCGCTCATTAGACAGCTCAAGGTACCCGTGCTCCACTACCGTAACACCCGGGACTCCCGAGAGCGGCTTTCCCGAGAACAGTTCCAAGTCCCGTTCAAGTCTGTTTCCCTGGAATTTCTCGGTGACGGCTTTCTCGAGAACAGTCCCGGTTCTCGTTCAAATCAGTTTCCCCGTGATTTCCCGGCAACAACTTTTCCGAGAACAATCCCGAGCCCCGACATCTGCACGTTTTCCCGAGATTCCCGGGAAGTGCTTCCCCAAGGAAAGTCCCGCTTCCCATCCGAGTCCGTTTTCCCGGGACTCCCGGGCTTTCCCGAGAACTGTCCTAGCTCCCATTCTCGTCCGTTTTCCCGGGATTTCCCGGGAACGGCTTCCCCGAGAACAGTCCCAAGTCCCGTAAAGTCCGTTTCCCTGGAATTTCCCGATGACGGCTTTCCCGAGAACAGTCCCGGTTCTCGTTCAAGTCAGTTCCCCCTGGATTTCCCGGCAACGGCTTCTCCGAGAACAGTCCCGATTCCCGACATTTGGACGTTTTCCCGAGATTCCCGGGAAGGGCTTCCCCGAGGAAGGTCCCGCTTCCCGTCCGAGTCCGTTTTCCCGGGACTCCCGAGAGCGGCTTTCACGAAAACTGTCCTAGCTTCCATTCTTGTCCGTTTTCCCGGGATTTCCTGGGAACGGCTTTCCCGAGAACAGTCCCGAGTCCCGTTTAAGTCCGTTTCCCTAGAATTTCCCGGTGACAGCTTTCCCGAGAACAGTCCCAAGTCCCGTTCAGGTCCGTTTCCCTGGAATTTCCCGGGAACGGCTTTCCCGAGAACAGTCCCGGTTCCCGACATCCGCGCGTTTCCCTGGGATTTCCCGGGAACGGCTTTCCCGAGAAAAGTCCCGGTTCTCGTTCAAGTCCTTTTTCCCAGGACTCCCGAGAGCGGCTTTCCCGAGTACCTTGGTTCCTTGCCGTCGGGTACGGCGGGAACAACGACTGAGAATGGAACGTTTGCCGGACGGCATGCTGAACAAACAGAATGACAATCAACACGCTCGTGACAGCGTTTAAAGAACTTCTGGATGAGCGAGGGATAGCTATCAAACGACTGTAAACGAAATCTACCGCGTTCCACCGAGGTATAGCTGTCAAACGACGTGTGCGAACTATGCCACGTTCCACCGACGAATAGTTGCCGAACGACGCACGCGAAATATACCGCATTCCAAATCGAAACCATAACCGCCGCACGGTAAGCACCGCTTATGGCGGTGGCGGGCTCATTTGAACTGTGTTTCGATCTGAATCTCGACGACGATGTTTTTCCGTTTCCTTATGATTGCGGCCCTCGGGGGCCCTTACGGGACAACTTGAGTAGCCCATGACCTTCCTCGGTCGGTTGGGCAGCACTTTGCGCGTTTTGGCCGAGATTAGTGCCGTGGTCTTGGCTCCAACTTGGTAAGACTTGGCGGCCTCAAGTTGCCATTTATTTAGGAGATGTGTAGAGTCTCTTCCTAAGGGATTCCTAGGGCGCACGGAACACTCTTACATTTCCTACACATTTCCTGCAAATTTCACAAGGGCACCCCCTGTTGAAAAAAAATTAGCCCCCTCCCAGAAAAAATCCTGCATACGCGCCTGGATAGTTCCCCGAGAATCCTGAATCTTCAAACCTAACATCAGCGGTGGGATACCCGGAAGACTACAAAGGACTTCACGTCGAGGAGAATGCGAGAGCGGCAATTCGGAGGATTGTTTCCAGACCAACAAGGGGTAAGTGCCGGTCGCGAGCCAGCGAGCGCATATCTTGGGAAGCGATTACGAAAAGAGTCACTCATACCATAGAGATCTCTAGCAATAAGTTATGTCAGACGCTAAGCATGCCAGAGTCCGGTTCGACGCCGACGAGCCGACTATGTTCTTCAGAAAGTTGATGCGTGTCAGTGAGGCGGAAGAATGGACCGCGAAAAAGACGTATCACCGGGCTTTGGTGGAAATATCAGAAACACAAGAGTGGATCGCTACCCGATTGGAAGAAGCAATCGAATCTACGAGGAAGCCGGATGTGGAGTGGAGTTATCCGACGATCGACAGGCTTCAGGAAGAAACCCTGAAAATCTGTGATCCGCGAAGCACGAGGCATGTGCTCTTGGACCGTTTCGAACGAGTCAAGTTGTCGAATCCAGTGGAACAGACGAGAAGAGTATTGGAAGACTTGTTCAAACGAGCGTTTCCAGAGGCGTCGCAGGAGACCGTGGAACTTTTCATCCTCAGGCAGCTAATCAAGTCGGCACCGGAGTCCTGGCAGCTCAGGCTCAGGGAGGGTCATTTGAAGACGATCAAAGAAGTGGAGGAAAAAATCAGAACGTTGCAAGACGCCGGAAATGCGAAACAAGAGACACTTGCAAGACGCACCAGAGAGAGCGTACATGAGAAGCTGAGTTCAGGAGCGACTGGGATCAGGTGTGCCAAGTGTGATCTCCGTGGCCATAGAGATTCCGAGTGCAGGACGCGTTGCTTCAAGTGTCAAGAAACAGGTCATTCGCGGAAGTTTTGCAAGAGCACCCAGGAGCGAGCATCTTCCGCTGCCAGACGAATTTTGCCGTTTTTCGACTGGAGAATCAGAGACACTGGCGAGTCGAGGGAATCGGTCAGCGAGGGAAGTTCTGGGATCACACAGGACGAGCGTCCGGAGGTGGTTGTCGCAGGAGAGACAGCGCCAGCGCAGGTACCAGAGCAGACCAACGTTCGGCGAGCCGTTCACCTAATACCGGACGAGAATTTGGAATTCAAGATCATCTTTGGCATTAGCGGTTCTCCCATCTCAGCAGTTTCCCATCGAGAATTTTGTGATTCGTCCAATTACAAATTACTTTCATCTGGAGTAATTAATTATTCGGTAATTAAGATTACTTTCCAATTACTTTTCAATTACATTCCAATTACTTTTGGAAAGACAGACATTTCACGAGAATGGCGACGAGTTTTCTCGTGGCGGAGAGTGGTCAATGTCGATTGCTCGTCCTTTGTTATGTACAAGCAGTGCTACGCGCTCACTTGTTGAACTTATGAGTTTCCACAGTGGTTCGATCTGGCATGGCAATGGCTGATATCATGTACAACGTTAGCCTCGAAAACTGAAAACACAGCTCGTTCTGCACAAGTTCATACCCATCAGATGTTCCCGGCTGAGAGAAAGAGCATAGTAGAGAAATGTGCAAACTGCATACGTTCCGTCGAAGAAAGCATCGAATGTCGCGGAATCAACTGACTCGGCCGCGTTCGGTTGAGCCATTCTTTCCGAAAACGTTTCATTCATCAATACGCGGATTCACTTAGATATTCCGGAATTGCCCTAAAGTCTGGCGTATAAAGGCTTATCAGATAAAGGACTTTTACATTGGACTCTATGAGGAAGATCTTTCCCTTAAACATGGAGCCTATGGGGCACGGAAGGTCCTTTATCTCCCAGACTTTAGGGTGATTGGAAAGTAATTGAAAAGAAATTCAGATTACGGGCAAATTACTCCGGAAAGTAATTAATTACCCATTACAAATTACCGGAACGAGTCAAGTAATTGACGCAATTACTAACTACCGATCGGGAAGTAATTGATTAGTAATTTGTAATTGAAGTCTGAATTACATACCCCCCATCCCTGGCTGTAAGTTCAATGCCATGCGGAGAGACACGTATGAGCAATTGACACCAGAGTGTCCGTTGGAGCCGTTTGACACGGGCATGGTGTGCATGAATGGCACCGAGCTCGAGGTTCTGGGTGAGATTCAGCTGAAGGTCGAGGTGCAGGCCAGAGAGTTTGAATAGAGATGGGTTGTTGCTGAAGGTGCAACCGATGAGATGCTTCTGGGAATGGAAGGAGCGGTCGAGCTAGGATTGGTTATGGAGGCTCGAATGCGAAGAATCGTCGGAGAGAAGCAGGAGGAGTTCGATGAGACACGACGTCTGGAAGAGATAGTCAAGAAAAATCTAGTTGTGTTTTCCAAAAATCAACTAGACGTCGGAGTAGTTCAAATCGAGCACAGAATCCCGTTGAGTGACGAAACTCCCAGATATAGCAAGGAATATCGGATACCCGTCAACCTTGAGAAGCGTGCAAGGGAATTGATTGAGGGTATGTTGCAGAAGAAACTCATCGAAGAAAGCGACTCTCCGTGGGCAGCACCAGCGCTGTTTCTGGAGAGGCCGGATGGATCTTCACGGTTGGTTGTCAACTATCAGCAGCTAAATTGCAGAACGATCATGGATCCCTTCCCGATTCCGGACATGCGAGTTATTGTCAGGGAAATAGCCAAAGGAAGGTGGTTCACGAAAATGGATGTCCGCAATTCATACTGGCACATTCCAGTCGCAGCAGCGGATCAAGATAAGACAGCATTCGTGGCGATTGGCAGACAGTTTCGGTCCAGGGTGATGCCGATGGGGTTGAAAGGTGCTCCAGCAACCCTCACGAGAACCTTGACAAAAACGTTGGACTCGTTCAGTCGGGGAGGCGCAGTGAGAGTGTATTACGACGACGTCGTGATCGCAACGGACAAGCCGGGTGAGCAGCGAGAATACCACTGCGACAAACTGCGAGAGGTATTGCTCGCTCTGAAGGAAGACGGTTGGAAACTGAATGAGAAGAAGTGCGAATTCCTGAAAAAAGAGATCGATGTCCTCGGACACCGGGTCAGTCACAACAGGATAAAGGTGACTCCAGCGTACACAGAAGAAATGCGAGGCTGGTCGGAGCCACTTCCAAAGGAGAAACTTCAGCGATTCCTCGGATTTGTCGGATTTTATGCAAAGTTCATTCCGAAGTATAGTGAGATCGCCGCGCCGTTGACAGCGCTGACGGGTTCAGTGAAGTTTGTTTTCGACTCTGAACAGAGGACGGCTTTCGAGACACTCAAGAAGCTCGTGATATCGCAACCGGTGCTCGTTGGATACTGTCCAGAGAAGCCTGTCCAGTTGACAACCGATGCGAGTGGTTCTGGCTGGGGCGCCGTTCTGGAGCAGGAGGGTCATCCGGTCGAGATTGCGTCTGGAAAATGGAGCGATACGGAGCGAAGATACTCGACAACAAAACGTGAGCTGAAGGCCATACTATTGACGGTGAGGAAGTTCCACTATTCCCTCACGGGAGCGCACTTCACGCTCATCACGGACCACCAGGCGATCGAAAAAGGGCTAAAGGCAAACTCAGGGGATTAGCTCTACCGCTGGGCGCGGAAGCTGGACTGCTACTCGTTCACCATTGTTCACAGTAGCGGAGTGAGCGTACCGCATGCAGATGCGCTTAGCCGACGGTCTTCGGAAAGCTCAGTGAGAAGACTGAGGATGGCCGAACAGTTTGAGGTCGAAACCTTGAGGGATCCGGTTCTGAGGTACGTCGTGCAACGACTGCAGAGTGGAGGTGACGTGGAGAGACCAGACGGGCCGGAATTTCTCGACGAGCTTGCTTTCTCAGCAGGATGCGAGCCAGAGACGAACTTTACTCAGATCGAGGTCGAGTTATGGTACGAGTTGACGAGTCCGTTCGAGTGATCGTTCCCAAAGATATGCGTTTTCAGGTTTTTGCGCTGGCACACTCCCATCCCCTGGCAGGTCATTTGGGTTACGCTCGCATATGGGCCCGAATGAGTGAAACCTACACCTGGTTCCGATCCGCCAAAGATGTGGCGGCGCTGACTACGAGCTGTTTGGTGTGCGCAAAAAACAACACGAAGAGGGTCGGACTTCGCGCAGCGAGGAAGACAGTTCCAGTAGAAGGAGTGCCGTTGAGTCAGTGGGCGATGGACGTCCTTGGTCCCTTGCCAAAGTCGAGTGCTGGCAATCAGTACATACTCGTTGTCACGGATTTGTTCACGAAGTGGGTCGAGTTATTCGCGATGCCGAATCAGAAGGCCCACACGGTGGTTGAGTGTCTGACCGAGGTCATCACGAGATACTCGATTCCAGCTAGCATACTGTCGGACAACGGCACGAATTTCAAAAGTCATTTGGTCAAGCAGCTAGTGGATACGCTGCAAGTAAAACCGATCCACACTACAGCTTGGCACCCGCAAACGGATGGGCAATAAGAACGATTTGACTCTACGCTGATACAGATGCTGAGGAAACTGCTCGAGGAGAAACCACAGGAGTTGGACCGAAGACTTCAATTCGTCGCATTCAGCTACCGGACCTCAAAGCATTCCGTTACGGGGTATTCGCCCTATCAGCTCGTTTTCGGGAGAAAACCGCGAGAGCCAGTTCACACCCTGACGGA
This sequence comes from Neoseiulus californicus, assembly GCA_028455905.1. Lineage (NCBI taxonomy): Eukaryota > Metazoa > Arthropoda > Arachnida > Mesostigmata > Phytoseiidae > Neoseiulus > Neoseiulus californicus. The sequence goes on from JAMQGS010000017.1 coordinate 375,884, forward strand.
GCCGGAATTGTCCAATGCCCCAACATCGTTCATGAGACAATTCAAAGACGTGGAGGGATGGCGACGGATCGCCCTAGAGCGAATCAATGCGGAAAAAGACAGCCGAATATGGATCAGCGAAGGAGCAGAGTACCGAGAGGAAACCTGGTCATGCTGAAAGAAAATAACCGCACATCGAAGTTCTCTCCGTTGTATCGTGGACCGTGTAGAGTTGCTCGGGAGGAGAATCCGAACTATGTCATAGAATTAGGAGATAGAACGAAGAAGGTACATGCCGATCAATTGAAACTGTTTTCGAGATGTGGAGATATCAATAGGCTCGAATTGTGGAACAGCGAGACCCATGGAGAGGATAGATCAATTGTGAGGGTAGATGAGGAACCCGAGGAGGTTAGTGTGATAGAGAACGACGAGGTCGACTCAGAAGAATTTGTGGACGCGACGGAGGACGGGTCAAAAGAGGAATCAGGAAACGGGTCGAAATGTACGAGATCTGGTAGGCAGATAAGAACACCGGCGCGATACCAAGACTAAATTGAGAGGAGGAGAGTGTCAGGAACGGAGAACGAGAATCAGATTTGAATGAGCGCGCGATAGACAACTTCCATGCAAGGGAAAGGGAAGAGAATCAGAACTTGAGTTGCACGAAGCCGCCGGTTGGCGTGAAACTGAAATAAACGTGATAGTTCCCCGAGAATCCTGAATCTTCAAACCTAACACTCCCCGCGATACATCTTATTTAGAGCTGGAGTGGATAGCTGGGAACGATGATCGGTCTTCCTTCAAAGCATGTGCCACCCGTGACAATCTCTCTGCATATCCCGTGCCCATATTGTTGGCACTTCCAGCACTGCTCTCTTAACTTCGCTAGACAGCACCTTGGGTAGTGTCTTCGCAATACAACCACTCGGCGTTTTTGGCAGTATAGCGTACGTCGTTGATTCGCTTCCTGATGGCTTCTGCTGTCGCAGCTGCGGCTTGCACCTCTTCCGGATCGTCGTCGATCTCATACTCGGACACAGACGGCACTCTCAAAACTTCGCCTTCGTCGGCGTGCCTCAAGATGGCTGGCGCTCTTCGTTGACCCTCGCTGTCCATGTTCCTGCTCGTTCTTCGTTCGCCGCAACGTGTCTTGAATGTTGACTCCTCATACGTGTCGCTTGTTCAACAGCACCGCGTCGAGTGATACAACTCCGACTCGTCTCCACCCGTCTTTGCTCCACCTTTCTCTCTCCGATCGACTATGCTACCTTACATGCTGTCCTCAGCGTGCATATTCTGACCTCCCTACCTACGTGCACTCAATCCTTATCCACCCTAAAGTGTGGCGTATAAAGTACTCATCAGATAAAGGACTTTTGCATTGGACGCTGTGAGGAAGAAATTTTCCTTAAACATGGGGCCTATGGGGCACGAAAGGTCCTTAATCTCCCAGACTTTAGGGTATTTCCCCTAACCGTATCCTGTTAATACTCTGATATTTCACTTTCTCATACATTTCTGACATTCTTATCTGTATTTTCGTTCACTTGGTGTAGCTTCCTTCGAATGTTGCCGCTCTTCTGAGATTCCTTCTTCCGGTCTCCGAATCTCCTTCCTCTTCCTCCGGTTCTTTCGTCGGTGTCTTGATGATCGCTGAATTCAGATCGACTTTCCTTGGCGTCTCCAATCACCACGTCTTGTTCGTTTCGTCGAGTCCTCCCATGCCTTCGATCATCGAAGGAATCTCGTCGTTCTCGTCGTCTTCGATGATCGTTCTCCTCGATGCATCGGCTTTCTGACCCGAAGAAGCAGCTCCATGCTCATTAGACTCTGAGAACTCTGAAGATTCGTCAGACAATGGAACGATCTCTTCGCAATCCTCGCTGTGAGCCCTGTACCATCGTAATTGAGAGCAATGCGCAGAACACACATAACTGCTATTTTCCCCAAGCTGAGGTAGGCGCTACGAATCTTCAGGCAGAACTTCGGTAACAACTAACGGCCCTCGAAACTTTTGCTGAAGCTTTGTCGGTTTCCCCGTCTGAGTTGGCAATCTCGCCACCAACACTACAACTCCGACATTATAACGAACGTTGTGCGGTCTTCGTTTCTTGTCGTAATTTCGAGCGTATTCGTCCTGCTTTTCCTTTATTGTCTCTCGTATCTCCTCTTGGACTTTCTCTGCTGGTTTCCAGACTGAATCTTGGACGTTCTCCACCACTTGCGAGAAACTGTCCACTCTCGGTAAATATCCATGAAGCACCTCAAACGGCGTTTTTCCCGTACCTCGAGCCACCGTCTGATTCAACAACGCTTGCGCTCTTGGAGCTCTCGCTGCCGGTGCGGGGTGATTTCAGCGCGGATTGATTTCAGCGCAGGACTGATTTCAGCGCACGATTGATTTCAGCGCACGATTGATTTCAGCGCAGGGTCGATTTGAGCGCGGGACTGATTTCAGCGCAGGATGGCTTTCAGCGCGGGACTGATTTCAGCGCAGTCGATGTCTTCGGCGTTCGACGATGGTCAGTTGTTTCCCATGTTCCCCCATTCCGGGAGAAACGTCGTCCATGCACCGTTCGATCTGGTTCACGTCCAGTCCCTTGACGTCGTGATTCGGAATGATAGACAGGGAATCAAGACACAGTTATATCCGGTACGCGTTGGCTTTCTTTATATAGCATTTTCAAGAGGACTCCCCATTCGCTACAAAATGAGTCTCCCGATGAAAATTCTTGGAAAGATTCTCCAGAAGACTCCGACATCTTACGGAATCTTACTCAGGAACCGCAACTCTTGTGTACCTTAGAAGAATCGCGCTGAATATCAGGTTTCAACTCCTCGCTTTGTTCCGATCCGGTGTTTAGTCGTCAAACAAACATCCGGTGTTCGGTCGTTGCAGCTTCGTAACCGAATCATCTAAACTAATAAAAATGAATGTGCGTCTGTTCCACTTTGGTCCTGTTTCATAGATCCCGAAAGTATTTATTCGTTGATTGTGAAACTTCTTGAGCTAATGGGGGACGTCGTGAAGAAGGTTTACGGACGTTTTCCACATTTAACGAACATGTTCTCCGTACGTAATACTGAACGTTCTTATTGTGGTTCTTCGTTGTTGTCGGTTCATTGTCGAGTTCGTCGAGTGGAACATGGAACTTTACTTCGACAACGGACTTTCGACTTCGACAATGAAGTCCACTTGGCGGATCGGAATTTCACTTGGTGGACCGGAAACTTGAGTAATGCCTCCTAAACGAGCGGCAATAGGATGGAGCACTCGTGCTGCGAAAAGGATGAAGGAGGTAAAAGACTCGGGAATCGTTCAGGTCATGAACGTACACCACGCGAGGTGTCGTTGGAGTCTTTGGACCGACGGCAAGGATCGGTCGGGGGACCGGGAGTGGGCCGGGGTGTAAATTTGGAGACGGAATACAGAGCTTCTCCCGGATCACAGTTAGGAGACTCACGACTTTTGGAGGTACAGGATCTACAGGAGGTGACAGTGTCGAAGGAGTCCCAAGATCGACGGCAAGGAACGTCCGAGAGACGGGGGTCGTTCTTTCGTGATATCTTGGAAGGACGGTTCGAGGGACGGGGTGAAAATGCGAAGATCAAAAGTAGGTTTTCGTCGTCAGAAGGCTCACGACACCTGGAGTTGAAGGATGGACGAGGGGTTTCATTAGGAAGCAAGAGGAAAAGGAGTAAACCAGTGCGGGGGAATGAAATGAGCGACCAACGAATGAACAGATTATATACCGATCGTATACGACATAGTAAGGCTCGGTTGAACGAGACGAGTCAGGAACAGAAATCACGGACGCAAGGTCAAAAGAATCGGATGAGTCTTCTACGAGGTGGAATCCATCGCGAGTTGAAATGTGTTGCATTGCACGATGTTCCCAATTACGATTATAGTGGTCATCCGAGTGTGGTTTTCGGGAAAATGAACACAGAGTGTGGGTTTTGTCATGCGATGAAATTCAGGAATGAGACTGAGGGGTTGTGTTGTGGAAAGGGGCAGAAGAGAATACCCGACTTAGGTGTACCACCCGAGCCGTCGGCATCGTTGATCGTTGGTCAATCAAGGGAGTTGAAACATTATCTGGTGCACCGAAGAAGGTCCACTGCAGGAATTTCAAGAATTGGATATAGGAACGGTCGTCCCACCACCAAAATAATCGGGTTACTTAGGAAACTCGAAATCAGTTACGTTCCACGGACAGTAAACGGATGCTTATCAGCAGGGTTGGGCACAATTACTTTCAAAAGTAATTACAATTACCAATTAATAATTACCGCTCTGGATTTCAGCTCAATTACAATTACGAATTACTTTGACCAGCAGTAATTAATTACTCAGTAATTTAATTACTTTTCAATTACTTTTGAATTGAAATTTAATTACGTTTTGAAGAATCCAGAATACAGCATGCGAGTTAATGCGAGTAAAAGGACAATTGTGTGCCGTTTATTCCTAAGGAAGACGAAACTTTGCTTGACTTAGGCTCAATGAATGACTTCATTTTTTCACATTTATTTCCCTCAAACTTACTCATAGAGAAGGTCAAGGGCTAAAACGATGGCACGTTGATGAAACCATCTCATCTATCGAATCAATAGCCTTCACAAAAATCGAAACCTCCTCTGCCACCACACGCGCAGTGTTTGGACCTAAGGCCAGCACGTCAACTCGCGCATGTGTCATGATCCTAACTGAACTCATAGTTATTGTAGTTGAGGAGGACTAACATCTCCAAATGTTCATCACTCAGACGGCCCCTCAGATCGCCGAGGGTGAGATTCCCGAGGCTAAAAAGACGCTCCACCGGCGCAGACGAAGGGACCGGTATTGAAAGTTTTGAATACTTTTGAAACTTTCTAGTATCGTATCTCACCTCGTATCTCGGAGGTGTAGAATGTCGAAACCCGCATCGTCGCATGACGACTGTATATGAAACATTGCTGGAAGGTTCCTCCCCCTTCTGATTTTCAAAAGATTCAAAAAGTAATTGGAAAGCAATTAAAAAGTAATTCGAATTGCAGCTCATCACATGGGTCGGTAATTAATTAACAATTGCTAATTACTCGAGAAAATAAGTAATTAGCTCAATTACCAATTGTAATTGAAATGTAATTGATGAGTAATTCGTAATTAACCTCCAATTATTTGCCCATCCCTGCTCATCAGTTAAGAACTATTCGGTTTTGCCTCAACCTCCCCGTCTTTCCTCGCGACGGAGCGCGAGCGGGTACGCTAGTAGCTGTATAATAAAAGCAAGCTTACGAAGTTTCCATCCATCTGATTCGTTTGATTGCCTTCATTCGATTTTTGTCGCTCGCAGGAATTGGCCCGTTTGAGATTTTTTCCAGGATTTTCACCGGGACGAGGACCGTACTGTAACGAGAGACTGGAAACACGTAACGTCAGGTAAACAGTTGGAACTCGGGTTGTTTATTATTTTCCTGCAGACGACCTTCCAAACGTCGAACCACTCTTCGAACCGAACTTCTAACCCGCAAATCTAACGCAACCCCTTGTATCCGAAGCGAGATACACTGAAACGATTTTGTGAAAGGGGGGTAGGTAGTTAAACTCACCCTTCCTACAGGGTGGGTTCTGAAGCAATGTCTCAGCTGACGGCCGGGGGAGAGCCGTCCCAATATATTGTTCATTTTTTTAGCTAGAAATAGCGGATGTTCAATAAACACGAATTAATGATGACCCTTCCTACAGAAGGGGGAAGTTCCCCCTTGGTGGAACTTCCCCCTTTCAGTGAGCCAGGAATATTTTCTCCTCCTCAATGATGAATGAGAGTTCCAAACGTCGGCGTCGAAACGAACGGAGAAGCGCTCCCGATTGTACGATCGAGACGAGTTTGAAGAATGCAGACTACACAACGCTGAGGAAAACTGTCAATAAGAGCAAATTCAGTGATATATTCTTCAGAAGATTCGAGTCAAACACGCGCTCACAGATGCAATTTCGACCCAGAGGGAGGGCCGAATCAGAAAGTGAGCATTTCCATCCCGCGGAGAGCCACGAGGAACCTTCGGAATGCCGTGCATTCATACTAAAATACCTGGGATGGCGAATAAAGCCACGTATATGTATAACGAGCACATGCCCAACTTGACAGAACGTAACGATTTGCACAGATAACGAGACTCACAGACAACGAACTAGGCGAATACAGGCCGTTACCTAGTTGGCCGTGACCCACGACGTTTTGGAGAGTCAGCAGCAGAAATCTGCTCCAGAGCATCTGCTTGGAGACTCAGTGATTCCTGCCCAACGATGTTAGATATTTTTTCTCTTCCAAGCATTCGCGCAGCATCAATCTCCAATCTCATGGTTAATCACCGGCGAACTTCAGCTGCATCTCGTGGTAACGGATTGTTGCCGTTGTAGGGGGAGCAGATCATGATCTGCGACATGTTTGCGAATTTCGGCTCACCGGCCGTTTGATTCACAGGTTCGCGAAGCATTCGATAGTTCCTTCGATCACTATGGCGTTGCTCAATGCACAGTGGCCTGGTTTCCGAGAGTTTGCGAGACGGATTGTTCGAATGGACGCGAAAGGGGGACGTTATGAGAGAAGTTTGTTATCTGTGACATCCGCTATCTGTCAGGTTCGTTATCTGATCGGGTCCCCTTTCTGCGCGATTCCAGGGTGATTCGGTTCCTTTGGCCCCCACACCGCGAGAAGCCCGGCAACAAAGCCGCCGGCACACAAGTAGCGACGGTGGCGACGGCATCGAGCAACACGAGCTGAGGCGTGGCGAGGAGTTCTACTTACTCGGGCGTTCTTGTTTCTCTCGTCTCTCTCCATAGTTATTCGAGCCCGTGGGTGCTCGGGAGGAAATGTTGAGGGTCACGGGAGTAGTGAGAACGCTAGATCGACGGTTTGCTCGACTCTGACTTACTCAGGTTCGCCTGACTTCTCTCGGAGGGCGCCAAACAGACCAATACCGGGTCCCTCGCATAGCGTAGCGTCAGCGATGACGGATGTCGCTCTTCTCCTAACAGAGGATTCTCTTCTATGGCTCACTCCAAGCTGACGGGAGTTCCCGATGGATTTTGTTCTTTCCTGTGTTGTCTTGAATGCATTCCATAACAGTCACAATTCCTACGGTATTTGCAACAGGACGAGTGTCACATGGGTTCAGAGTATGTTCCCGATCTGACCCACGGAATCCTTCGTTCTTGGATTTATTCCAGTGTTTTCCTGTGATTTTTTTCCAGCATTCCAACGCAGCACCGCACAGAATGAGAAATCCGCATAACATCATCAAAGGCATTAGTTCACAAAACTTCTCGAGATCAAATAACGATGCCTCCTCGTCAAAACTGAGATATTTGCTCCAGTCTGTTTGATTCCACCCAGTAGAACGACGTATTAGTGCCAGGGCAAAGGAGTCAACAAGACCAAAATCCACGTCTCTTCGCTGCCGGATATTCCGTCTGTACATCTCCGGACCGATGAAGCCGTGTTGCAGGAGCCGCTCGAAAGTCTTGCTCGTACGCGTGAGAACCAAAAGCAATTGAACTGACTTCAGAGGCCCAACGAGAAACCTCGGTTTCAGCTGGAGATGGCAATCCTGCAGAGCTGTGAAGTTAGAATGCTGGTCGCGCCGGAGTAAGTGTCGCTGCAGTGGTCCCTTGCAATCTTTTTTAGCTTTTTCGGACAACCTACAATAATAAAAGTATTCATAACGTAAATTGATTCGCTGCGATGAGAACATGGTGTCGCACATGTTAGTAAGCTCGCAATCAGTTGTTCCATTGGGTCTAACCTCACTCGCTCTGTCCAAGAAGTAAGACATGACAGTGTTCGAATAAATTGCTGAGAGTATGAATGTCATCGAAACCATGGTGCAAGCAATGATCAGCACTGAATATCTTTTGCAATTCGCTTCGATGGCTCCGACAGAAAAGAAGGATAAAATCATCTGAAGGATTTTTAGTGAAATCGGTTGCGGTTGGATCCACTTGAACGAAATGGCCATAAGCAGTCCGCTCAGAGTTGTTGCTAACCAAACGTCCGGACCGAAAGGTTTCAGCAAAGTGGTGACGTCCGTCGGCACACGAAGGATCAGGGAATGGCACTCGATGGATTGGGAGCACGAGGAATATATGGATTTCATGTGTTTATCGTAGGAGTTGGTGGAACTCCTGAAGTAATCGGTGTCATATCTGAGTGAAAACTTTGTTCGGTTGCAGGAGATCGACAGAGTCAACCGCTTACGGACGGTATAAGGAAAGATAACAAGTTCGGCGAGAATGCTCGATGTGTGGCAATCGAGCTCCGGAGCCCCACAAGATTCCGAAGGTTTTGTCGGCCACGCTGTCAACAATTGATCGTACGTCTGAGCGCAATAGAGCGCAGGGGCTCTCTTGGACGACAAGACGTAAGAGACACCGCTCGACGCCGTAAGAGTATTGGGTACGACGATAATTTGCAATAAACACTTGTGGTGTATGTTCTGAACAAAATCAATTGCTTCATGTCTATCTCTGGGTGCGAAGAGAACAACAATCACGAGAGGGACAGCCAGTGCTTCAAGAAGAACTGGAGAAGTGATGTCTCGAGGCTCCGAACTTGAAATGCGCATTTTAGTTTCTAGCGATAGGAAGCTGGTGTTGAGCCTCACGGAACCATTTCTCAGGAGGCAGCTGGCATCTACGATCACAACTTCTGTTAAGGGAATTCCGCGTTGAAGAATGTAGGTTTGAGCGAGTTCCGCGATCCTTTCCGGGCTCGTAGCGACGCAGCATTTCCCTAGGAAAGAGAGCGCAAAAACAAACGGCCACCAACCGCATCGAGTTGATTTAGACGCCCGATCACACGATACGTCAGGGAAAACTCTGATTGTGAGCTTTTTCCCCGCGGTTCGGAGTAGTAGTAAAAGTATTTTCTCCATAGGTGGAACATGGATCTCTGATGCTGAAGAAATTGTGGAGTCGTATTCCGCTCCGGGAGCAGCGAAGTGAACTCGGCGGGAAGCGAGTCACGCCGACTCAAAGTGTCGGTCGAAGTGTTGGTCGGCTGGTGCGTCAGCTCTGCAGTTGTTTTCCATCGAAAGTACCCTCTCCACATGCCAGAAGGTCACGAAGATAGAGTCAGAGACCTCCCCCGCTCACAAAGAGTCGGTCTCCCCTCATCAACATAATGGAATTTTCTTTGCCTCTAGTAATACACTCAAGTACTATGAGCAGCTCCTCTGAGCGACTCGGAACGCGTCAGGATCGATGACATTGTTTTCGACCTTACAAAGTTCATCTGAGCTGAAGTCAATCTCCATATATGGGATTGCTCCACCCCGATTCCCTAGACAAGACGATGCAATTTCAACAAGAGAGTGCAAGCGATGAACGGAGCACTCCGAGTCTGTGAAAATCCAAATCACCCGAAAAACACCTTACATTGATGGAGGACGCAATCGGGGTTGATGATTGATGACGAGGAGCTCACTTTCGAAGGAGAGCTGCTGGAAGTCGGATAAGTCGAGTATGTTCGCACAGTGGAGAAGGGGTGGACTTCTCTCATCAGATCCAAGGGGAGGATCCATAACTGCCGCGACGCACAGTGGGCCGGCGGCGGCCGAAAATACTTGCAGGTATTTCTCCCGCTTCAAAACTTCAGGAGTGGTGTCCAATAATGAGAATGAGTCGAAATGAGAAGATTCAGCCTAATTCATGACTGTTTCCTTGGAAAAAATCGGTTTTTCGATTTTCCTATGGGTCCTTAAACATGGGCTGGTCAGAAAATCGTTTTTCCGGGCGACCGACACGTCCCGACACGCTCGTACCTATTTTATCCAACTCTTGAACCATTCAACCTCCAAACAAGACAGATTCCAGCTGCGCTCTCCTGCGCTTTTGAGAGATTCATCAAAATGTTGATTTTAATCCTTCCTGGTCGTCCTTGACCCCGGACTCCGTTCAGCGGCCTCCCGACGTTCTCCGACGCGCTCTTACTCATTTGGTGTCGATTTTCCATGCGAATAACATGTATTTGAGCCACGCAGGTGTCCGTATCCATCATGATTCGGTACGATCCTGAGCACCATAAATTCAACACAGCTGATTGATGTCGAGAAATTCAAAACGTTTTGTACCGACACGGCCATGTTATACGTGAGACTTCATCCATGGTATCCTATGCCGAACACTGTTCACAAAGTACTCATTCACGGAGCTCAGATCATCAATGAAGTATCGCTACCTGTCGGGCTATCGAGCGAAGAGGCTCAAGAAGCGCAGAATAAGGTTTTTAGGCAACAAAGGCTACTGCACGCACGAAAAATCAATAGAGTGGCAACGAATTTATAAATCTCATGCGAGCGCAGGAAAGCGCAGCTGGGATCCGTCTTGTTTGGCGGTTGAATGGCTCAAGAGTAGGATGGAATAGGTACGAGCGTGTCGGGACGTGTCGGTCGCGCGGAAAATCGATTTTCTGACCAGCCCATGTTTAAGGACCCATAGGAAAATCGAAAAACCGATTTTCTTCCGAGAAAACAGTCATGGATGCGGCTAAATCTTCTCATTTCGACTCATTATCAATATTAGACACCACCCCTGAAGTTTTGGAGCGGGAGAAATAACTGCAAGTATTTTCGGCCGCCGCCGGCCCACTGTGCGACGCCGCATAGTCCAGTTTCGCATTTGGCGAACACCATACATTCGCTCGATGCAGAATGTCGACCATCGTTCCCCCGGCGGCGCATGACGCTCACTCTATGTATGTAGTCACCCTTGATGTTCCGTTTCTGCGCCGCGTATCGGAGGCCGGCCCCATGTTCGGGAACTCGTCTCTTCGCGGTATACTCGCTTTCCAGACCGCGTTCACGGTTAAACCCTCCATGAGAAATGACGAGACATACCGATGTCTTCCCACTGCTTGACTTCGTTCTTCGTGAGCCCAGAACACTATCTATCCATAGCGTTTCCGGAGACGGGGAGCGAAAGGTTTGTTGTCTCACGGTTAAAAGAGTATATTAGCGACATGGGACTCGTCATTGAGGAATCAGCAGAGCCGGATTTAGGATTTTGCCGCCTAAGGCTGGCTCGGAATACCGCCTGTCATTCCCGCAGAGAAAATCCGAGTGTCAAACTAGTATGGGAGCGATTCTATCGTTTCGAGGCGTAGAGTCTATGGAACGGCAGAATACGTGAACCTGCGAAAATCGAGGCTGGTCAGGCCTTCGCTTCTTGCGTTCCGCTGAATCCGGGCGTCCCCCCCGGACGGTCTCCTCGTTGATTTTTGGAGGAATTTTCATATAAGGGGATGTGAGGGGACAGAGAGCTTACGGCATAGCTCTCGGGTAGACCCAAGCGACGATCCAGTCGAGTGGTCTAAGCAGTGTGTGCCACGAAAGCATGCTCGCAAAGCCACAGGTGAAGCTTTCTAGGAGGGTATGTTGCGGGTTCGATCCCTGCAGGCGGCTATTCCGTGAATGGCCTCCACGGCTTCCAATCTCTACGGGCGAATTCTCGAACCGATCCACCAAATTCCGCTGCTCGAACCCTCGCCTGAAAGATTCTAGAAGCTTCTTGCGGGTGGTCGGAGGGAGGGGACGACGACGAGAAAAAATCCGCCGCCGATCAAAAATCCGCCGCCGATCAAAAATCTGCCGCCTAAGGCTATAGCCTTGTTAGCCTAATGGGAAATCCGGCCCTGGGAATCAGAGCGTCACTTTTGGCGCGAAGGCGCATTCAAGTTCATCACGGAGGGGCGGTCGAGGGTAAGAAATTGCCGCCAGAATACCCAGAGAATAAGTACCTAGAGAAACGTATGAATTCGCCAAAGCTGGATGAAATGAGTGAGCGATTGATTCCACCTAGAATACCTCACATGCAAATACGACGTTCACGATATGGGGTATCGTACGGAATCATACGGCAGGTCATCAATGTGCCAGTTGACGTCAACACGATGGTCACGTGTCTGCCCCGATCGTTGGATAATGATTATGCGTTCAATGTGAATTGGAAGAGAAATATCATCCACAAATCATCGTGTATCAGTGGATACGTGCGTAAACCCGTTATATGTAAAAACTTGGTCGCCTCCCTGGTCGAGTAACCATCGTATAAACATTATAATAGTCGGGTTGATTTGAGTATTTTCGAAAACTCGGAAGCAATATATACAACGGCCCTCGGCCAGCCCTCTTAGCTGCCCCGCGTTCCCCCAGTCGACGATTACGGCTCCTCCGACCTGTCATGCGGGGCGGGTTGGAAGATTACTACGGGGTTTTGTATCAATTGGAAGATCGGCAATGAATCCTGGAGGAGAGTTTCCTGCCGACTTTGACGGGCGACAATGGTTCGATTCGAGAGTTCGTTTGATCATCATAATATCTTTATTGTTGAAAAAATGAAGTTGATGGTTTGGATTTTTGAGACGTTCGTCGAGATATTAGTCAAGATAATCATCCCTCCTACAATACTTCTTTGTAAACTACATTCCGTGTTTTTCCTTCCTGCGCGAATAGGGAAATATTCCTTGGCTATCCAACTCGAGAGAGGGCAGCGTAAAGTTGACCGTGCGAGAAACATGGCGACGACAGCCACCTCATTTAACGTTGGCGCATTGAAGCGTCCTTCGTGCTCACCGACCGGTGTTTCTTCGCTTTTATGATAAGTTCGTATCTATCCGTCGGCATTCTCTCCAATCGAGTTTTGAATTCGCGAATGAGGCTGTTGTGTTCGTTGAATGAACGTTGCAGTATGGACACGATCTCGTGTCGCGCGTTTGGCATAAGACTACATCGTTGATCTATTTGAGATTCTTCTTCTCCTGTGAAATAAACCTGCAGTAATTTGGGCGTTTCGCCATCGGGGGGCAGCAGAGAACCGACTTCGGGGTGAATCTGCCCCCGTTTGTTGAAGGTTGTAGGGATGAATTGGAGGGGAACTGTCGTCCCAGACAATGTCACCTGGAAGCACGAATCGTAGCCTCTGATGTTTGCCAGGAAATGCTTCGATTCCGATGTTTGGACAGACATGAGAGATCGTAGATCATGGGGTGGGGGTTCCAGCTTCGGTAATTCTACCGTTTCACTCTAGCAGCATGTTCCTAGAGGCTCCTTTTCGGATGTTCTGGCCCGACAGAAGTCACATATTTGATCCATCGCGCCGATTTCTATCGCTGGATTCGCAGAGCATCGATATTTGGATCATAATTGAATGCGGCCAACTTCAAATTCGAGATTTGCCGTGTTCTGCTCGTTCGGTGGCGCGCTCTCGGTCGATCAGCAGCCAGTCGTCGGTCATGTTCTTCATTCGTTTCATCATGTCTGGCCTGCGCCATTTGCTGCCGTTGGTATTCCAGTCTGAGATTGCGTTGTTCTTCCGATTCGTCTTCTCTCGCTTGGGATGTTCTCCGCCGTTGATTTTCCACTCGGAGTTCTTGTTGTTCTTCTGACTCACGGCGTCTCGCTCGAGCTGTTCTCTGTCGTTGCTCCTCCACTCGGAGTTTACGTTGTTCTTCTGACTCATGGCGTCTCGACCGAGATGTTTTTCGTCGTTGATCGCTGAGCTTGTCTTCACTATCATATTCCGTCTCCCTTGATCTCATCAGCTCCACGGTACGTCTCTGACTTCTAAGCCGTTACGAATCCGTTTAAATTTTCTTGTTTGAAATAGCACACCACGCTAGAGGGCGCTCATTCGATTTTCCGGCGCAAACGATTTCGCCGCACCGCGACGCGTCGCCCGGCGTTTCTCTCAGAGGCTTCGAAAGCATCACTCGACCGATCTCGGAGATGCAACTCCGGTCCTACACGGATGCAGAAAAGGATGAATCTGATTTGAGCACAGAGTCAGCCGATATCACAGTGTATCCGCGGCGACGAAAAATACTTATGGTCACGCTTGAACTCCACGGCGCCACTGTGCCACTGCGCCCAGAGCGGGATGAAAACTGCATGGCGACCTAGAGGGGACGCCGATGAAACTATCTAGCCCCATACCGGACGGTTAGGCCCATCCGTGACGATTTGCATAGCGGTCATACATACAAACAAACAAACAAACAAACTAACAGAATTTGATTTTTATTAATATTAATTATTAATATAGATAGATTAGCGATCGATTCGAGGCCGGGCCCTCACAGAAAGGTTCATGGCCTCAAAGAGTTCCGACGTTGTAGAAGAAGACGAAGTCGTGAGCTGCGCGCTTGAGGCCGCATCTGCCGTGCGAGTAGTCTCCATGAGCTCGTATTGCGCTCCTTTGTGAAATAAGATAGGATCATTGCCAACGTATGGCCCCCAGCAACCGAGCGCGGAGCGCGGCTGGTAGATGATGTTCCGGGCTCAAGGAGAACGAAGTCAAGCAGTGGAAAGACCTGGGGCATGTCTCGTCATTTCTCTTGGAGGGTTCCACCGTGAAAGCGGTCTGGATCGAGTATACCGGATCTGACGAGAGACGTCCACCTCTCCTTCTCTAAGCGAAAATACTCGGCTTATCCGACTTCCAGCGGCTCTCCTCCAGAAATGAGCTCCTCCTCATCAATCCAGGTCCCGCACAGCTCGTCGCCGACGGCTCGTCGCTGAAAATTCAGCGCCGGACGAGTCGTCGACGGACAGTTCGTCACTGAAAGAACACATTGCTAGGACATTTTGACGCCAAGACAGCTCGTCGCCAGGAGTCCATCATTTTTTCACGGCGATGCTTCCCTGCGGGGCGGCTTGTGACTTGGACCGAGGAAGCGCCAAAACGCCAGTTCTTGCACTGCCTACAGGTGTTCAAAAATCCAGAGGCAACGCCAGCCTTCTAGCGCAACGATATTCCCGGCGACGAGCTGTATCGACGTTGAGTTGTCTTGACGATGAGTCGTCTCGGCGGTAACTCGTCCGGCGACGAGTTGTCAGCGGCGAGCTGTCCGGCGCTGTCCGGCGCTGTCCATCCTGCCGCACCGTATGCTTTCTGGCACTATCGCTTATACATAGATAAGTTGAAGATTCGCTCCATGATGATCTCGAGAAGGGTCCCAAAAGGATTTTGACGGCAAATCGTCTTTTCCGGCACTACGATAGGTAACAGAATGCTTATGCTTCGTCACTCATGCAACGTTTCCGAGTGAAACTTGTCCGCCGGGGACGAGCTCAAACTCCATCATTTGGCGACCGATTCTGCCCTGGTTTCTTGAGAAGACTGGCTTCACATCAGGAGTCGCCCTCCGATTCTGGGGTTGCAACAATCCCCAGGAGTAAATAACGCAGCCCGTGTACGAACCCCCCCCCCCCCCTTGACAATGCGCGAAGTCGGCATGGAATCGGTGCAAATAACCGTTTTTCTCTCTTGTCCATGGTGGAAATTTGATCGTGCCTCTGTAGAAGTAGCCATCGCGATATGAATGTTCAGACGAATGTCTCAATATCGAGGAGATATCCCGTATCAAGGCACCTAAGGTATCCCATATTGGGCTCTTGATTAAATTTCCAACGATCAGTGTGACACCGCTCTAAACTCTGGCCTCTGGTCGTACACAGAACGTGGATGCTGCGCCTCATAGAGCAGGCCTCGGAGGTTAACATGCAGGAACTATCGGGGCCAGTGGCATAGCCAGCACGAAGTTTGCGAAGCTCAAGGTTCGTGATCCGGGGAATCTACGAAGGTTCGCGTCGTAGATTCCGAAAAGCCCGAAATATGCCCACTACATCGTCTTCACGAGAGGAATTACCACGTTGAACTTCATCCACCTTGACTTGACGTTGACAAACATGGCCGACTGCGGCCGACCAAAAACTTGCCAGCACAAATGCACGGCAACATACACTTCCAACAAATCCCCAAAACGCTCCTACCGACCATATCAACCAACGAGTATGACTTCCGAAACGAGAACCCCTACATGAGCACAAAAACTTCGGTGGAGCTACAGTCAATTAAAACACGTCCATATAAAGGCCCGCAATCCCCAGAACGACACAATTCTCGAAGAAGCTGGAGTGATCGAACCGACAATGGCGAACTTTCAACAGGAGCACGAGGATGACCTAGGTGAGTCCCGAAAACATGTTACACATATACGACACCCGCACAGGGAGAAGACTTATGGAGTTCGCGTACCGCAGGATTGTCAGAGGAGGCTTTAGCCTTCCTTTATCAGCGGGACGAAGAACCACAGCTCGAAGCTGTGTCCGATGAAAGTCAACCACCAGCAAAAAAAATGCAAGCCGGACGGGGTAAGAACGGGACGCAATACAACAGTCATGCCATCACCGCTATACGACAGATCCTTCGAAGAGAACACTAATTACGTATTTACCCAGGACGTCGACGACAAAGAACGGACATCCCGTCAAAAGCTGCAAGATACGTGAAAAAGGAGAAGCTCCACGCCAACGACGCTCCAAAACCAGAAAGTAAGTCTTCATGGACACAATGAAGAATTCAGATATATGATATCAAACAACATGAATTCCTCCCCGTCCAATCGAAAACACAAAGTTCAACACCATCAGATCCAGCCCGAGAAATAAAGATAGACGCCCACGCCGCTGAAGGACAAGACGAAGATACTGGCGAACCCATGCGAATCCGCAAAGAACGAACTACACGTAAGAATTTACATGGAGTTCTGATAAAAAATGAACGAACACCTTGGAGGCCACTCCCAAGCGCGTCAATTAGGGCAATCACATCGATCCATTCCGTCCCGCAGTCGTCACCAACAACGTCCCCAATACGACTACACCCATCAAGGCCAAAGATGTCACCCAAGCAGTCCCGCAAAACATGGATATTGGAACAGCACATGCCCCACCATTAACGACTGGTAGGACCTGCTCCAACGATTAACTACATTCAACAACGTACTGGAATAGTCAAGATTGTTGAGAGCCATGTATTACTCATTTTCATAGTCCTCCCCATCCCACAGCATCCCCACTGAAGGGACTGATGACCCAACAAACAGCACCAATCGCTGGAAATTCGAAGCAGGACACCCCAGAGGCACCCACACCCTCAACATCAAATGTGTCCGACCCACATGCCTCGAATATCTCGAAGACCCCCGAGGCACTACAACCCACTTCGACCCTCGACACCACGCAAACCCAGGCGCCGAAAGCAACGACACACGTGTCAATCGCGAAACTGGAGCCCGGCAAAATTGCCGCCCGTGTTCAAGGACGCGTAAGCTCCAAGACAACGCTAAGACAGCATACGCGCGACCTCAGCGTGTTCAGCTTCGTCATTCAGGATGGAACGGGAAACGTGAGCGTCACAGCATGGGATGCTATCGCGAAACGCATCTACCCCACGGTCAAAGTCGGCGGTTGCTACGAGGTTACAATGACCAAAGTAAAAGAGATAGCACCCGCAAACCTTCAGTATAGCATGACCAACCATACAGGCGACCTAACGCTAACTAAGGTAACCCAGCGACATAAAACAGCAAAACATAAGATCCTCACCCAGTCGGACCAGAGTGAAAAGAAAAACTTAGATTCCCATCCTCGCTTACAGTGGAGCGCCATCAACCCACTGGAACAGAGTACTCTGCCGCCACTCGACACCCAGCCCATATCAATTATGGATCTCGAAAAGATCGACTGCAACACTATTGTTGATCTGCTCGCGATTCCATTTGAGGTTGGCCCAATCCAGATCATCAATTGCCAAGACGGCGAAACAAGACGGAAACGGAATGTAACCTTGGTAGACGAGTCTGGCAAGATGGTCACACTCGGCATGTGGCCGGAATACACAGACGACCTGAACGACCGCGAAGGAGACGCAATATTATTCCAGAATTCACAAGTAAGAGAGTACAACAACAAGATCATGCTATCCACCACGACCAACACCATCATCAACACTGAGCAACAAGACGATGCGGCCAAACATCTACGAAAATGGTTCCAAGAATACGGATGCCAAACGAACAATGAAGAGCTGGACGCCGTTAACCAACATTGATGAGTTCATCCATCGATACATCATCAGACGAGAGTAGAAGAAAATGAATCAATAATAGAAAAAAGGTAACATCGATCAACTGAGACACAACTTGATTACAATCATTTCAGATGGCCAGATGGTCCCAATGGAGACTGGGAATCCCAAGGAGCTCCCAAACCAGGACCTCAAGGAAACCAAACATCCAGTACGACAAAGGGGAGAATGGAATACCCCGAGAAAAAAATACTCCGGATATCCAATTTATTTATACGCCCTCAATTTCCAAATACCGCCCATGATTGGATTTGAAAATCAAAGAATACTGTTGAATAAAATACTGTAGCCGACGCTCTGAGCGCTGTCAAAAGCTATGCGTAATTATAAGTTCAAGTTCCAGTTCAGTGTCCGACGGGTCAACGTCCAGACAGCGGGACTTCAGTGTCAGTTACCCTAGTGCAGTAACCTCACAGTCTTTCCAGACTGGTTTTCTCTTCAGACTATATAAGCACCTTCTGTTCATTCAATAAACACTCTGGCTGTAACCCTTGGTGGAGAAACGTTCTTGTCTTTATTCTGGTTCCCTCAGTAGCTACGACTCCGACATTTGAGAGTACCCGCATCCGACCGAGTTAGTGCCCAAAACTTCCAACAAATACGAACGACAGCAAAGTTAAAGCAAAACTCCCGTTTCCCAATCAGTCCAAGAGGCAATTCATGAACTTATTTTGAAGATAAAAAACTATCAATAAAAACTTGATCTCAATACTCTCCGCATTTTTCTTGATCCCAACAATATAAACGAGTAGGTACGCCACACAAACGAAATCTCCAATAACCCTGCAGCCTTTAACAAACGAACCCGACCAAAGAGAAACACGTGAATACCGCACCGGTATCCCAACCAGCCATGATTCCATCAGACAAAACAGAATCAACTTATCGCACTATTCAGAAGACTGACGACACCAGACATAAATTGAAGTACTACAAGACAACACTGATACGGAAAAATACAAGAAAGACTCTAAACACGAATTTGCATCAGGGTACAACAGGACACCGCACAATCGTAGACGTGCAAAAAAGACAGGCATCAAGAACGGTCGCGCGTAGCGCGGCCGGGAACGCTAGTTCAACAATGAAGGCATGCAACTATAGATGCACAGCCATCCGAAGGTTCCTCTCTCTGATTCGACCCCTACTCGGGGCCGGAATTGCACTTGTGAACGCTTGTTTGATTTAATTCTGTCAAACAGTATATCACAGAATTCGGTGTTATTGACGATTTCCCGCTTACATGACTCCGGTAGTATGAATTGGAGTTCCCTAGAGGCTGCGCCCGGGGCACGAGCCCCCTCTGGCACCCTCCCTAGTTACGCCACTGCCCTCAACGGTATTGTACGGAGCCCAAAAACATCTCCTCGGTATTGGCGGCTCCGGAGGCCGACTAAAAGTGAGCCTTGAAGGAGGCTCACCACAATGATCTCATCATGAGATAGATAATTTTGAAGCTGGATCGACGCTCTGTCTGTCTTTCCCGATGTTTCTGAAACAAGTGCGGGAAGGAGTAACTCATACACCGCTCCACTACTCTCGCGAACGGTGGCCTTGAGGCGACGGAGCTCGGAACGCTGCAAGGAATAATTGATCGCTCCACTCAAAACAACTGGCACCGTCCTCATGACAGCGTTTCATTGTCCATCCGGGACTCGACTGAAGCAGCTCGTGAAGTTTGCGAGAAGCCGCGAAATGTGACTCTGTCAGACCGAGAGGCATCCCGACCGAAAAAGTGGTCTCGAAGTTTCCTGTACAATGTCGTAAAAGTCGATCTTGCCTGTATCGATTCCACTCATTAAAATTCATCCCAGATCAGCGTGCCCTGCTCGACGCCAGTCGGGAGCTATGGTAAAAGGCTCGTCCCGAGCGAAATCCTCCATTGTCGGAAATTTTCGGAATTTTTCAGAAATTTTCATCGCAGAATATTTGTCAGGATGCAGTGACGGCTCAATTCCATACTGGATCGATTTTTTTGCACGCTGGGAAAGAGAGCGGCCCGGAGCATCGGGGGAACAATCGGGACGATGGTTCTGTAGTTCACGCAGCGTGCGGGCATCATATGATTGACACCGTTTGCGCTACATTACAGATTCGTCTGTGCCCACTGAGCTAGCAGTGGCTCCGATCGTCGTAGCTGTCGCTGTTGTTGTCGCATTCATCATCATCGCCATCATCAGCGCTATCATGATCATCATCAATATCGTCATCCTACGGACTCCGATGAAGCTGGCCTGTCATCGGTGGAATGTGATGCGTTCCGGTGGAAACTCTCGGTATAAACCGCACAGTATGACCACTTTGCGCCGTGGTCGATGCGTGTGACACGTTAGGGAGGGGACCGAAATGGACACGGAAGGAATCGCCGCAGTCTTTTACACCACGAATGGGGGCTCAGTCGAACTCCTGGATAAGCGACAGAGGTAGGAGTTCGAGTAGACTCAAGAAACGACTGAAAGCAACGAGCAGATACGAAGTCGCTTTCACTCACAGTAACTGTGGGGTGTTCTTTTTTGTATAGTTTAATTCAGTTCCAACGCAGTGACTATGTATATACGGTGTCGTATTCCAGCAGATGGGTTACGGGCGCGGAGTGTTTGTCTGGCAACTTGCGAGTGAAGAGTGGTAATGAATCCCCTGAGGTTTTTGTGAGCGATCAAAATAGTTTGTTTCTGGTGTGTCGATTCCCTCTTTGTTTCCATGGAAGCTTGTAGCACGCTGGCTTTCACTCAGCCGATGTAGTTCATCCAACTTCAGCGCCACGCGACCCAATGGAACCGCCAGATCGATTGAAAAATCGATTGTTGCCATATTCTAAACCGAAATTTCTTCCCTTCGTGAGTCGCTTCGATAGATAGATGTTATTCTCCCGGAGCAGTGGACGCAGGGAGAATCACGAGAGCGTTCCGAGGTGGCAATCAGCAGCATGTGAACGAAGATGTGCATTTTATTCGAATCGTGCTAGTTCGCGTCTCTTTCACTCTGGACAATTTCTTCACCCCTCCCCGGCTTTTTAAAAAACGGTATGGTGACTCCGGGGATTTTTTTCGTAGCTTCATTCATTTGGCCGTGCTTCTCTAGCGAATCCGGCTGGCGCGAGCCTTCACAAATAATCGAACTGATCAATGAATACGCTACACGTCACGGCATACCTCCGATCGACGTGCTCATTCTCGACATCAGCTACGTGCTCTCCGAAGGAGGTTCCACCAGCAACACGTCCTTA
Source organism: Neoseiulus californicus (assembly GCA_028455905.1). Taxonomy (NCBI): domain Eukaryota; kingdom Metazoa; phylum Arthropoda; class Arachnida; order Mesostigmata; family Phytoseiidae; genus Neoseiulus; species Neoseiulus californicus. The sequence continues at coordinate 397,063 of JAMQGS010000017.1, forward strand.
TTGAGCCTGCCTGTCAATAACTCGACGACCGGAACGACGGTTTGCGATGATTCAGGACCGCACTCAGCCTTCATCGGTGTTCTCCAACATCGCCAGAACATAGTCGTGCTTTCGAGACCCCTCATACGAGGCTGTTGGACGACGAATTTTGTCACGAGTCGGAGGCAGCATTCGATTTCGAAATCGTTCGACTTCCTCCAGAACATCCGTCATAAATGTTTGCTACACATAATTGTTGGTACCCGAAGCCGTATATGGCATGCGAGCGCGTCAACGCTGCTATGGATAGCGGACGATGGAGCAACAGAGGGGCCTCAAAGGAAGGAGTACTCGTGCACTAGTCGCTTCGACCACTTGTATTCCATATCAAAGCCTTTTCATCACGAGTCATCATCGGAGAAATGCCCACCAACACTGAGATGCAGAGTCATTGACGTCAACCACGCCGCGCGCAGAGTCAATGGCGCCTCAACCTTGTTCCAAGTGATGATAACCCTCAACTGTAATGCATCTCGACAGGCGGACATCTTCTTCGATGCGTATAGAGTGGACAGTTGGTACAGCGATAAATTTGAGCCTTACGCGTTGCATGCGGGCAAAATCAACAGCATTTCCCGTCCGATGGTTCACACATGCGATAACATGATCTTCCTGCGAGAGACCAGCAGTCAAGACATGTTCAAAGTTTTCAGAGTTTCAGTTTGGCTGTGCTTGCTCTTCATAGGGCTGTTCATCTCGATTTCTCTCACTCTGGTTGGCGACGCTTCGTCTGTGGACATCATGCTGTGGATGATTGGGAACTTCATTAACATCCCCCCTGACCTTAATCATCATTTTAGAAGGTACGGTGCTCTGTGCTTGGGCTGCTCCGCGCTGCTCATGTGTTTCTTCGTAGGTCACGTTTTCTCCAACGATGTCATGTTGTATTTCCTTGATCCGTCGCTCCCGTTCGTCCCGAGAGATTTCAACTTCTGTGAATTCTCAGACACCTGCACAGGGAAAAATTTCGTTCGATATTACCTGAGGCTCCGATTCGCCCTATGCCACCTCTCGGAAATAGACAGAGGTCAAATGGGTACACCTTCGCGGCGTTCCATCTACAAGGTTCCCGAGAAGAACTTGGGCACGCTCATTTTTCTCAGGGCAAATCCGAGTCCTTCGCCGCTTTCCAGCGTTTCCTCGCACGGAATCGTCGACAGCGGCGCACAGTTGAGCATGACGCTAACTCGAGGTAGCAAATCGCTCAGGTGGCTACGGGAAGCAGGCGTCATTTCTGTGGAGAGGTTTCGACCGTACGTCATTTTCAAACAAAACGACGACTGGGTAGCTCTCAATAGAGCAAGGATGATGATTGACAACATGTATGTGAAAGCCCTTCAAAACGAATTCCTGTTCCCAAGAAATTATCTCCGATTTGACACCCCAATCGGCGTTTTCAACTTCGCTAGTTTCAAGGAGACGCTCGCCGTTTTCGTGACACTGACTGACAAGAAGCCTCGGTTGCGTCGCTCGGCCCAGATTTCCCGCTTAAGAATCAATGACATCTGCCCCGCGTGCATAAGTTTCTCAAATACGTTCGGATATGTATAAACTTTAATCGCATGGATGCATGGTCTTTCCCCGTGAACCCCATCTTCAGGGGGGACTTCTTCCTCATAGAGTCCAGTGCAGAAATTCGATGCCTGATATGTTCATTGAAGGCGAGATTTCAGGGTAATCGCTCAATGATTGTCGAATATCAATCGTATTGGAAGTTTCGCTGAGTTCATGGTTTGGCTTTGTGTTACCGAGAACTTTGGAGAACGGAAGCTCCGTGAACAGTCCGTGATACCCGTGGAGGTTCACAATCGCCGCTCTTGATTAGACACTTGGGCCAGGGTATTCGCCTGCGATCCATCATGACATCAAGGAACATATCATGAACGTTACGTGTTTTCCTCGCGACGCCAGTCGGCCAACGCCTCCCAGGTCACAGGTGTTATCAATGAGCATGTTGCACGTTATGGCATGCATTCTAGAAAGGATTCCAGGATGAAACCTTTGAGAGTCCTCCCAGTGGCGGCGCCAGCATGAAGCTTCGAAAGCTATACCTTCATGGATTTCGGAATCTATGAAGCTAGAGTCATGAAATTTTCGACTTATTTTCCTCCCGAAGAGCGGCTCCTGCTAATTGTTCCTTCTCGATCCGAAAACTGTTGGAAATCCTTTGTGGAAACAAATTATGAGTTTTCATCGCGCTTGATGATATTTGAAAACCGCCAAAGCGTTAGTCGATTTTTCGAAGGGTAGTTCCGGCTCATCCTAACCTTCAATGTGAAAGCTTGGATAGTTATGATGATGAACTTCAGCGTTCCAATCTCTTCGTCATATCATGACCTCATGTACGATTTGGGAAAGAGACGCCGACAATTGAACAAGATATTCAGAGATATCTGACTCTGCGGTGCGGAAGCCTCTTCAGCACCGCAAATCAGAGATATCTACAAGGTGGTAAGTGAAACGGTTTTTTGGGGTTTTCTCGAGAAACAACAGTGTGCTCGAGGAGAAAGTGCCATGGATCACCCCACTGGCAATTCGATTTCACGCTCGATAGACGTATCAGAATTCGCCTGGAACCCCTTCTCCGCGTTCAAATCTACCCTCTGTCCTGTATTCGACTCATTTTTTTTAGAACAGCATCAACCTCCCTAGGATAAGTCATGAAGAATGGATCGAAACCAAGACGAAGGGTCAAGTCAAACGCGGGAAAGGGGTTCCAGGCGGATCCTGACAAGTGTATCTTGTATCTAAATAGATAAAAGGCAAACTCAAGTTGCCCGCTGGACGGGAATAAACGCCGTTACCTCTGCGTGGATCGTGCCGAAAACGCGCGTGGTGGTGCGCAACCGACCGAGGAAGGACATAGGCTACCCGATTCCCCCCCAAAATGTCCTCCAACGCAAGAATCTTCAGAAAACCGAAACACTTCGTCGTCGGATGGCAAAGCATTCAACCATTCAAACAAACGCGCCGCGGGCGTCCGCTGGGCGTACCGCACCGGCCGCGGTATCGACCGCGTTGAGCCGCGCAGGCCTTGACAACGGTTGTTTTTCCAGATCACGAGTATTCCATGCGTGGGTAGCCCGCGCATGGAATAGCCGCGCCTACTGGATACGAGAGTGCTGTTCTTGCCTTCATGCCCGAGCGCAGGCGTTCCAACCCGAGTCGAAGTACGTCCGCTGCACGGCAAAACAGATTAAGCAGGCGTTCAAAAGCTGTCGGGGAACCTGTATTAGGTACACGAGGTTCCAGTTCTCAACGTTTAACGCTCCGTAGGAATGGTGCCTATGGACGAGCTCCAACGAATCGTGTTGTTGACGTTTAGGGACAGCTTCATCATACGAGCCGGAAGAAAAAGAAGAAAAGAAAGCGCGAGATTTAATGTGGTCGAATGGAAAGGTCTCGGAGCTGCTCCAAGTTGAACGATTTTACGATTTTCGATCGTCCGGATGCGTAAAGCCAATCCAGCCTTCGGAGCCAAAGACCGAGACATCGAGCTTACGTCGACGAAAGTAAGACTCCGGGAGGATCAACGGCCGTTGGCATTTTTCATTGGGCCAAAGTCACTCCACTGCCAGACGACGCGCTTCCGCAGTTTCATTGCGGGTTACTCAGTGAGTAATACCCAACCTTGCACAGCTGCAAGCTACAGAAGTCAAAAGTACCGTCGGCCCCGTCCAAAGAATCAATTTCCAGGACAGCCGAGCTCGATAGAAGCGTAATGTTCTTCTAATTGAAGTAACCCTGGCAAGACCCTGTTCCAGCCCGCGCGACGTGAGACGACGTTCGGAGTGCCGCACTCGTCGAAAAGCCTAGTCAGACAGTCTCTTCCTTACCGCTTACCGCGAATTTGGGGATCCCTCCCGAGGGAGGTCAGAGTTCTGGAGTCAATCAAAAAATTTCGATCGGAGGTGAAGCGCCGAGTACTCGATTCTAAACTGGTGTATAATTTTTCGTAGTTGTGTTGCTTTATTAGCATCTTACCTTTATCTACCCTATTTTTTTTTTAATGAGAACCTGAGCATCATTGTGATTGCAGTTCCATTCCAATAAACCGCACATCAATCAATCAATCAACCTACTCGATGATGACATTAGGCCCCTGGCCGGAATTCACCGATGATCTGAATCCGGTTGTAGGACGTGCAACCCTGTGCTACAATCTGCAGTTGAGAGACTTCGACGGTACGCTCATGATGTCGACTACGTCTATACAGGAATCACTGTTGACAGCGATGACAGCTCCGTGCGGGACCAGTTGCGCTGGTTCGAAGGACGGCGAACAACAGGAACTACGACTTCGGGGGGATCTGACCGTTGATTGGAAAGAATCGAGGCAAGAACCTCTGAGCCGTTCGATCAAGACTGCGAAGACATCCGAACTCCGATCGACATGAAATTGGGCAAGTAGCTCGGCCATGCGATCCTAGCACAGCTTGGAAGCTGGTGGTGGGCCCCCTCCAGGAAGAAGACATGAAGGGAACTTAGGTTTACGGTTCAACAGCATAACCCAAAAGTTCGCGTCTCATGAAGGAATTCGAGTGAATTCACGGCAAATTCATGGCTGACTATATTCCCTGATATTCGAATATCTCTGGACCCCTTTTGACTCGATAAACTCCTGTCACTCCAGACTCCTCCAAGCTCTTCAGAATGCTGGCCTCCGAGTACGTCGGTGGCACTCCTCTTATTCTGCCCCTGATATTCGAGTATCAGGCCCCTAGCATTGAGTTGCTCATAAGCTCATATCAATGTCGTTTGTTAAAGCTCATATGAATGTCGAGTACTGTGACTCAGTCAAGTGCATCAAGTACAATCCCAAGTACGTCTACAAAGAGCACAATCGCCCCCCCCCCCCCCGTCATTGCATCGTCCGGAATAGCAGCAACACTTCTGGGGGAGGGCGAACTGCGCGGCAGAGGCGCCGGTTCGCAACATTTCCGAGACTTCCAGCTGGAGGAGGCTGCTGCAAACAAGTGATCTTATCATATGAGACGAAGCGACAAAGGCCCATTAGAACACTCTGGAAGCGCTTGATCGCATCTTGAGAGACTTTTGAAGTTAGCAACAACCCTTCGGCGCGACTCTTATCCTATTGTCGGGTGATTTTCGCCAAACGTTACCAGTGATACCGCGCTCAACCCCTGCAGACGTGTTGAATGCGTGTTTGAAATCATCGCATTTATGGCGACAACAAACATTTATGGCGTATGAACAAACAAATTGAACAAACACGTTTGTCAATACCCTCGAACGCAAGCCACGGGAAGAGTCAACCGGGGTGACTCTGATTGGTAGAAAGACAACAAACTGGATGAACGATTTCGAATACAAGTTGTACTTGACTCACTGAGATTTTCTTCCTTGCGAAGGAATATCGGACCATCAGGTACTACGGTCAACTACGGACCTCCCAAAATATACTCTTAGAGCGCGCTCTAGAAAGAGAAATATCGTCTGCTAGAAATTCAAACGAATAAACTCGCGCACACACAGTTGGTGTCTGGCGCTCCAAGAGAGAACAGTTCAGTCAATCCGACTCATAGGCAGTGAAATCCGAAAAAGTCATAACAGTGGCGACGAAGACTAAAGAACTCACAACCTCAACGGTGTTCAGTGCAACTCAACAGAAGTTCCATCACCGTGAAATCATCAAAGTGGAAGTTCGCGCGACGAAAACACGAGAACTCACAGCCTCAACGGTGCTCAGTGCAACTCGACAGAAGTTTCATCACCGTGAAGTTCATCATCGAGTGAAAGTTCGCGCGACGAAAACCCAAGAACTCACAGCCTCAACGGTGCTCAGTGCAACCCAACGAAGTTCCATCACCGTCAAGTTCCTCATCAAGTGAAAGTTCGAGCAGCAACGGAAAAGCAAGAAAATGTCAAATTTCACCGAAGAAGATGTCCAACGAATCGTCACAGCGGCTATCAAAGAAGCCTTAATGACCGTGCCGAGACAAGCTACAACTTCAGCCCATTCCATCATGGAGCATATCAATACCCGAATTCCGAAATTCACGTTTAAGCCGGAGGACGGACACACCTTTGAAAAATGGTATAACCGATACTCTGCGATCCTCGAGTCTGAAGGTGGTGCGTTGCAAAGAAGCGACAAAATAAGATTCATCATCAGCAAACTGAACGTGAATGAATACGATACATTCGTGAATTACATCAAACCGAAGAAAGTGTCTGAACTGAAGCCGGACGAAGCCATCGAACTGCTCAAAAAAGTGTTCTCCGTTTCTACAAGCCTCTTCAAGCGACGCATGAAATCTCTGAAAATCAAGCGGTCAGGCAGAACCATGAAAGAGCTCATGGCAACCATCAACGAGGCAGCGGAAGACGCTGAGTGGGGTGGTATTTCGCTCGATCAGATGAAACAATACATCCTGATGCTTTCGCTGATGAATCCGGAAGATAATGACATCCGCGCGAGAGCAGCGAGACTGATGGAAGATGACGAAGAAGAATATTCCTTCCCCGAGATCATGGATGATCTCGAACATTTCGAGCAACTGAAAAAAGATCTCACGCCATCCACCAAAAACCGCTTCGAGGTGAATCAGGTCAACAAAAAACCTGTGAAAGAAAAACCTCATGGGCAGCTCAGCGACACCCAGAAGCCGTCATCAAGCTCATCGAAGAAACCATGCTACCGTTGCTCCAAAACGAATCATCACGCCAATGAATGCAGGTACAGAACGGCAACCTGCACGGAATGCTCCAAAGTGGGTCACATTGGTCCAGCGTGCTTCTCAAAGCAGAGATTGAACGCCAACCGCAATATTCAACAAATCCGAGCCCCATTAAACTCCGTCAAGCGGTGTCCAAAACAAGTCTTGATCAACGGAAAAATGTTCAGCCTGACACTGGATACGGGCGCGGAAGTGACATTGATCTCCGAGAGAATCTGGTCTCGGCTCGGGAAGCCAACGCTCCGACCGGCGACTGCGAAGCTGACACAACCCGACGGCAGCAAACTCGACACCTTCGGAATGCTATGTTGCGATGTCGTCATGAACGGAATCAAATTTCGAGCCGATTGCTTCGTCACAGAAAAATGTGAACTCCTCGGTTACGATTGGATTGAAAAAGACCCAGCGATGAAATCATTCTTGGAAAACCAAATCCAAATGAAACCATCAATGCAGATTCAAGCGATCTATGAAAATGATCAAAGCAAGAAAATCAACATTAAAGAAAGCCTCAAGCAAAGGTTCCCGGAAGTGTTCGACGACGGACTCGGAAAATGCTCAGTTTTCAAAGCGAGTTTCAAAATGAAAGAAAACTCGACTCCAACGTTTAAAAAAGCACGACCCGTAGCCTATGCGTTGCTGCCACGAGTCACCGCAGAGCTTGAAAGACTAGTAGCACAAAACGTCCTCGAACCAATAAGCCATTCACAATACGCTGCTCCTGTAGTCATCGTCCAGAAGAAAGATGGGCAGATCCGAATCTGCGCAGATTATTCTACGGGGCTGAACAACTCGATCGAAGACGACACCTATCCGTTGCCCACCGCAGAGGACATCTTCGCGAAACTCAACGGCGGGAAGTTCTTCTCTCAGATCGACCTCGCGGAAGCCTATCTTCAAATACCCATCGACGAGGCATCACAAGAATTCCTCACAATCAACACGGTGAAAGGACTTTTCAAAATGAAAAGATTGCCTTTCGGTGTGAAAACAGCCCCGAGCATCTTTCAACGCTTCATGGACATGCTCACCAATGATCTACCAGGTACAACAACGTACCTCGACGACATTCTAATAACCAGCCCCACAATCGAAGAACACGAGAATCGACTCATCAAGCTCTTCGAACGTCTCAAAGACAACGGTTTCAAAGTCCGAGAGGAAAAGTGCTCATTCCTGCAAAAAGAAGTGAAATACCTTGGATTCATTCTGAACGAGCATGGAAGACGACCCGACCCCGAAAAGACCAGAGCAATCATCAACATGCCCTCTCCAAGCAACATCCCCGAACTTCGTGCGGCACTCGGCATGATAACGTTCTATAGCCAGTTCATCCCGGACATGAAGGCGCTGAAGGAACCTCTGAACAACCTTCTAAGAAAGAACGTGAAATTCGAATGGTCACGTCAATGCGAAGAAAATTTCAATCGATTGAAACAATACCTTCAGTCGGATCTTCTCCTGACTCATTACGATCCAAGCCTTCCAATAATCATCAGTGCCGATGCGAGCCAAAGCGGCATTGGCGCCGTGCTAATGCACGAATTAGCAGATGGAACCAAAAAAGCGATCATGCATATTTCTCGCTCTCTTTCCGACACAGAGAGAAACTACTCTCAAATCGAAAAAGAAGCGCTTTCGTTGGTCCACGCAGTCAAGAAATTTCACAAGTTCATCTATGGCAGAGAATTCATACTCAACACGGATCACAAACCATTGCTGACGATTTTCGGTTCCAAAAACGGTATATCAGCTCATTCTGCCAACAGACTACAACGTTGGGCAGTGATCCTCCTGGATTATCAATTCCAGATCAAGTACAAGAAAACGACCGATTTTGGTGAAGCAGATGCATTGTCCCGCCTGATCGCGAGGCAACAGAGCAACCTCGGCGAAAGCGACGAAATTCCGGACAAAGTCATCGCGAGCATTGTTCTTGATGACGAGCTTGCCCTCGATGAAAGCCTCGCTCCCTTGCTCGTTACAAGAAACGAAATTAAGAAGAAATCTGCAACCGATGCAACACTCTCCCGAGCCAAAAAGTTCATCAACAGCTACTGGCCAAAAGTTCAACGCGAAGATCCGCTGTTCGCTCTCTACTCGAGACGAAACGAACTGAGCATCACTGACGACATCATCATGTTTCGCGATCGAGTGGTTGTCCCACGTGCCTTACAAGAGCAAGTGCTATCGACACTTCATAATGGACACCCCGGCGAAACAAGAATGAAGGCGCTTGCGAGATCATACGTTTATTGGCCAAACATCGACAAACACATCGAAGAATTTGTCAAAAGCTGCGACGACTGCCAACTCGCTAGTAAAAACCCAGTCAAAGTGCCTCTTTCTCCTTGGGAACCTACAACCAAACCGTGGTCCCGCATACACGCGGATTTCGCTGGCCCAATGAACAACACATACTATCTCATAATAGTTGATTCTTTCTCGAACTGGCCCGAAGTTGTGCCCATGAAGAAAATCACAACCGAAAACACCATCGAAGCATTCGAAAACATCTTCTCCCAACATGGATACCCCGAAACCATCGTCACAGACAACGGTTCCCAGTTCACATCCCATGATTTCATCGACTTCTGCAAAAAGTACGACATCAAGAAATTGTTCACAGCTCCCTATATGCCGGCTAGCAACGGCCGCGCTGAACGTATGGTGGACACCTTCAAAAGGTCCCTGACCAAGATGAAAAACGAAGGAAACACCGCAACAAACATCAGAACGTTCCTGAGAGCTTACCGTACTACTCCGTCACAGAGTTTGAACGGGAAAACTCCAGCTGAAATGTTCACCGGAAGAAAATTCAGAACGGAACTCGACACGATTCGACCCGCCCCTGAATCAAGTAAATCAAATACAATCGCTTCCATCCAAGCCTCGAGTCAACAAACACAAATGAAGAAGAACTTCGACAGACACCACGGGGCAAAGAAAAAAATCTTTGAACCCAATGACAGCGTGTATGTCCGAACGCAGAAGAACAACAAGCAGTACTGGACTCACGGCACAGTTCAAAAACGTAACAACGTCATGTACGAAGTTGAGGTCGACGACAAATCAATGTCTCGTCACGCGAACCAACTTCGCAAAAGGCTTACTCGAAACCAGCACCGGAACGAAGATGTCTACGACGGTTTCATGTTGGCGTTCGAGATGCCCCTGCCTCGGAAAACATCATCCGTTTCAAGGAGGGAGGAGAGCCCTCCGGCAAAAAGAAAGGATCCGAACCTGGCGGAACGGAACTACCAAGCCCCAACGACCGATATCCTAAAAACTCCAGCCCCCAATGCTATGTTCCTCAAAAAGGTGGAAACCTTGGTTAAACAAATGCAGAGCGTGGAGGGACAGGAAATGAGAGACACCACCAAAGACGAACTCATGCAGACCATCAGTCAGTTGGAAGCAGAACTGGCTGTGTCCGACGAGATTTTCCAAAGAAGCTTCACAGAAGCACTCCAAAATGTTGACACTTCTCACATGGAACCGGAAGATGTCTCGAATCTCTTCAAAAATCTTTCCTTGATATCTGTGAACTCCCAACAATCAATTGACGAAGAAGATGAGTTCATCCCGACTGCGGAGACATTGACGGTGCCAGTCGGCACAGCCGCGCCGCCGGTCAGGGAAACAGTAGAGAGAAACCAAACTGAAACCGCCTCTACGGCGACCACCAGCAACGACGAACAACCGCTCTCCGGTCAAGATGCCATCACACGTGAGACGGAAAACCGAAAGCTGCCGGAAGCCGAAACTTCAGCGGAACCCCTACGTAGAAATCTTTTCCAAGCGTCCAAGAATCTCACCAGAGATGACGGCGACGAAGACCCGAGCCCCTTCGAAAACTCTGTCTTCGATTATCAGGAAACCGTAGAATTTACTTCCCCCGAAGCAAATAGATTAGTGTTACCTCCGACTAGAGTTAGGAAACACCCTTCGTTTTTAGATAAGACCCATACGAGATCACCACGGTATAAGTCTAGAAGGAAAAATAGTTGAGAGAAAATTCTTCCACACTTTTCTATTTCTTTTTTTTTTCTGGTAGGGGAGGTGTTAGAGCGCGCTCTAGAAAGAGAAATATCGTCTGCTAGAAATTCAAACGAATAAACTCGCGCACACACAGTTGGTGTCTGGCGCTCCAAGAGAGAACAGTTCAGTCAATCCGACTCATAGGCAGTGAAATCCGAAAAAGTCATAACACTCTTATTCGTAGCAATTAGGTAACTCGCAGTAGCAGAAAACGACGCCTTGCTCCTCCAGAACCTCAGGGGTCGCAGCGAAGCGCGACCAGGGACGCTAGTCGAAAGTAAAATCGAGTTTGAGATGGGTTCGTCCATGATATTTTTTCCCTAGAAAATGCTGTATTCTCCTAACAATAAGATACACCCAAATAATCGGCTTTGGGAAACTCCTGTGAGGCCTATCAGATGTAAAATCGAATTGCCAGTCGGATCATCCATGACACTTTTTTCTCGCGCATGCTGTTATTTCTTGAGGAAAACACAAAAAAAAAACGTTTTACTCACCACCCTGTATATGGTAATCATGATACAATACAAAATAGCCGAATTGAGAATATGGCCGAACAGGCGTTGGCTGTGGTTGGCGGTTACAACAACAACAACACAGTTCAGCTTCATGAGGGAAACCGGCTGGCGCCACCTACCCACCTCACATAGGTGACACTGGAACTCGTAACAGTGAAAATAAACTCATAGACCGCGACTCCCCGAAAAATATGCATATCGAAAGTTGTGGTACGAAGCATAGTGTGGCACAATTGTGATGTGTATGCGAGCAGAGACACAATAATAAATCTCGTCTGCTCTTGGATCGGCACGACGTGTTCTCTGTCGGCTCTGCGTTTTTTTTCGCTTTTTACTCCTTTCATCTGCCAAAATGTCGAGTGCGGGTGCCCCCACTGATGGGGATGCTGCTGCTGGACCTGTGAGTGCCCCACTGTCGACCGAAACCGTCCCACACGACTTAAAGTGGCTTGGTTTGTCCTGCCCGGTTTGCGCTCGGCCGCTGGAGGATCGAAGACTCAGGCCCCTAATTTGTGTCAACTGTGCCACGCCTACGTGCATCTCCTGCTCTGGCACCCCGTCGTGGAGCATCTCACGCGCGCGTGAATCGTTTCGGTGCGCAAATTGCGTAACTGGAGTTCAGGTCGAGCCGGCCGCTACTCTTTCGGCGAACAGTCGCATCGAAGATCACTCCGCTGTTGACAAACTACCGTTGGCTTCCATACACCCTCCTCTCCCGGCTCTGTCTACTGGAGGTGTTGAACTTAGTGGAGACTTTGCTGCGCTTCTGGATTCGCACCTCGATGCACCCGTTGCTGATGCTCGTGTTCCCTGCTCGGACAAGCACTGCGCCGCGTATGCTGCAGAAATTCGCTCCGAGCTCCGACGGGTGGAGGCCGCGTTCGGCGCTCTCTCCGCGGAATTCAAATGCCTCAAAACCAGGATGGACGCCATGGAGTCCGCCGCTGTTTCATCTAAGGTGACGGCGGACACTTCTCTGGTTGACAAATCTGTCGACCCCCCTCCTGAGGACTGCGACTTCAAACGCGTCCTGTTCAAACGACTTGCAGCGTTGGAAAGAAACATCCTTGCTTCCATCGGCTCGCGCTCCTTCTCGTTGCAGAAAGACCACTCGGCTCGCAACACACCTGCAGCACGCTCTTCTGCTTGCCCCAATCCGGTTCGCGCACCGACTGTCAAAAATCAACGAAATGAAAATCTCGCTGCCACCCCGAGGGTTCCTGTGACTCCCAGACTCCCGTCAAGGAAGCTTCGTGTGGATGGTGACAGAGTGAAACACGGTTCTTCACTCCCATTCTCCGCCGCCATCCAGGTGCCGAGATCAACTGCCGACGTTGTCATTGGCACGTCCGTGCGTCCGCTGCCTTTCCAGGCGGCCGCTTCACAGTCAGCTGTCACGTCGACGGCATCAGATGAACACATCATTTTCGTCTCCAAGATCTCGCCTGAGACATCTGCTGACGCCATGCTCAGTTACTGCAAATCTGTGGCCTCTACCGTGACACGCGTCTCCAAGTTGAAGGGTCGGCACTATCACAGATCAATCTGAAGGCTGAGTGAGAACACTGGGTTGTACTGCAACGCGTCAGGAGTGAGTAGGTGACACTGATACTGTAGTATTGAGAAACACCGGGTCGGTGTAGTTTACACGCGACCGCGGGTTCGATGATGATGATATTGACTGGCTCTCAAGATGGCGGCCCACACAGGGAGCGGCCATCTTGGAGGCGCCACCCTCTCTCTACTCTGGACGCGGGTTTATTGAATAAGAGTCTCCGGCTTGGAGACTCTTCTTAGAAACGATTCTCCAACAACATATATATTACAACGTAAATTGGGAAGAAAAGACACACCGAACCTCGGTTCGTGATATTCCCCCGGGGACGGGATGTCGGCAGACTCGAACGTTTGAGAACATTTCTGCCGCTGCACATCTCCGCTTGATGACATTTGATACATTTTCTCTCGTTCCGAACATCCGAACCGCTTCAAGTTCTTTTCGTTCTGGCTGACGCTAAGAGTGGACGTTTCGTCTCGTGACTTGAACTTGTTGAGGTGCCTGTTCGACCCCGTGAGCCGTGATTCCCCGCGAACCCGCGACTCTCCGTGTTGTGAAGTGCGACCCAATCGGAATTAATCGTGATGTCTGGAGGTGAAGACTTTTCTGCTGACCGCGATGATCCTACGCATTCCGGCCGACGCCATGAGTTCCGCACGTGGGCTAATTCCGCCTATGGAATCTTCTGTCACGAAAGACGGAGACACGACCCCGCGCTCCGCCAACTTCCAATTGAAGAGGTGAAGGCGCTGTTGAGCGAGGATTGGCTGGGGTTGGATTATTATACTGACCGCCTCTATTACCTCAATCTCTCGCTGCAATATCGGGAGGACGGGGACCTCCCCGACGGCGCCGATGTGCCTCAGACAGAAGCTTTCCTTGCGCGGCACGGTCTGGCCGGGGCGCCGGAGGACCGTCCTTCGACGTCGCCCTCCCCGCCCGAGCGCGGCCCGACACCGCCTCCGGAACCCGAAGACCCTCAGGTCCCCGTCGTGCCGTCTGCACGCGGTGACCGTGGGTTGGAGGAGAGCCGCGAGTGTGTCGACGATGCGGACGACGCGAGTGCCGAAGCGAACGAAGATGGCGGTTTCGAACTGGACGAAGACGAACGTGATGAAGTGGACGACCCCGTGGTGCCACCTGCACACGGGGAAGTCGTTGCTGACGCTGCCGACGTAGACCCTCGGCTCGGTCATCCCGAGTGTCGATTCGGTGAAGTTCGGCCCCCGCGTCCATTGAAGGACCTGTTGAAGTCGTACGTGAAAAGTGTCCGGGCGAAGATCACCCCCCAGAACCGACTGGGCCGGAGAATCGTACGGTTTCAAACTGTTGACGTGATGGGGGCGCGGTTGACAGCTGATTTCGGCACTACATCCACGTTATTGGACTATGACACGACGCTAGAAGAAGTGGAGGATGCCGACGAGTACTTCGGTCCTCAATAGAAGACGGAGCCGATTAGGTAGGAGGAGGAGCCGGGATGGATGGTGGGTTATCCGGCGCCTCGTCTTCGCGGATACATGGTGAGCTGCATTTTTTAGGCCGTTTCCGACTTGTAGATTTTTTCGACGATTTAGTGTTGTATTCTTGCTGTATTTGGTCTGCTTGACGTAGAACGGATTATGTTGCGCGACGTTGGATGCCGACATTTGAGCCGTGCTGCAGTTGGCAGTCGCGGCTCATCTGGAGTAAGGCGATCGTCTTACTCCAGGTCCGGGTCGGATGACTCGAGCCTGTAGAGCAGTCTTACGGGGCGAGTCAACGATTTTCCGCTCGTTGTCCTAACGGTGCACGAGCGCGCTAGACCGTCGGTTCCAGTATGCAGCTGCTCGACCCTGGTGAGCGGCCAGTAGCACCGAGATTTTTCCTCGCTTTTGAGCAGACAAATGTCTCCCACTCTCAGCTGCCGTTTGTGGACTGGCTTCCGCTGATTTGCGGTGCGAAGATACACTAGGTATTCGTTTCGGTATCTTCCCCAAAAGTCGGCCAGGATTGATTGCTGGAAGATCCAGCGCTTGGAGAACGCTACCGCTGAGATGTCTGATCGGTGCTCTGGGACACTCGCTGCGTCCGGTATCATGTTGTCGCCCACGTAACCGGTGACCAGGTTTGCCGGAGTAAGCGCGACGAGCTCATCGGGATCCGTAGAGACTGTGGAAATGGGACGCCGATTCACGATCGCTTGCACACCGGACAGGATCACTTCGAGGTCGCGGAAGTAAGGCAACGCTTTTCCTAGGACTTTCTGGAGGCATCTTTTCACGGACCCTATCTGCCGCTCGTAGAATGATCCGGTCCACGGAGCAGCTGGGGTGATGAACGACCATGTGATTCTGTTTCTCGCCAGCCAGTCTCCGATGTATCCCTCGGCGATATGATGGTAAATGAGCTTCAGCTCCACCTCTGCTCGATGGAATGCTGCGCCATTGTCCGACTTGAAGTTTCTTGCCGTCGGATAGCGGTGCAGAAACTTTTGCAGTGCGCGGAGAACTTCGTAGGCTGACATGTCGATGGTCAACTCGAGGTGTACGGCTCTCGTTACACAGCATGCAAATATGATCACGTATCCCTTAGTTTTGAGCTTCTCTTCTGTTCTGAAGTACATCGGGCCGAAGAAGTCGACACCGGAATCGTGGAAGGGAGGTGATCTTTCGATGCGGAACACTGGTAGGGCTGGGGTTTCGACTTGAGCTGGTTTTGCTCTGAATCTTCGGCAACCCACACATTTTCTGAGTGCGGCATTGGCGATTCGCCGAGCCTTGAGGATCAGGAAACGTTTGCGAAGCGCCTGGAGAGTGTAGGTTACACCTCCCCAGTGCCAGCAATCTTTAGCGTGGGCGTTCAGCACGATCAAGTTCGCCCAGCCTCCCTCACTGGGGATGATAATCGGGAACTTTGCGTCGTATGGCATCGTTTCTGTGCGCTCTAGGCGCGACCGGCAGCGGATGACGCCTTGATGGTCGATGAACGGCGAGTATTGATAGATAGGGCTGGACGGCCGGATGTTTCGGCAGTTGTGCGCGAGCTCCGAGGTGAAGTGCCTGCGCTGCATGCGCCGGATCAGGTCCTGCTCGGCTTGGATGGTTTCCGCAGCATCCAGCTGCAGACTGGCGGCTAGAGACGACGAACGCAGCGTGGCTCTTCGGCCTGCGATGATTGGCTTCTTACGCTTCTGACGAATGGCTTCCGCGTATTTTCGCAATCTATTGCACCATGCTTGAGCTCGTAGCAGTTTGTACCACGATGAGAACCTTTCTGGATTGAGATAGTCATCTACGGCATTCGAATCATCGTAGTGGACGATGTGGAAAGCGCTTTGCGGTGGAGAACGCTTTTCCTCTTCGGTCGTCGAGATTTCTGGCAGTGTGGAAGGCGTCCGCCACTCCTTGTTGCTCAGCCATTCGGGGCCGAGGGTCCAGCGTTTCCAATTGTTCGGTGAAGAAATGTCGGAGCCTCTCGACACTATGTCCGATGGGTTCTCTTCCGAGCGGACGTAATACCACTCTTCCTGATCGGTCAGCTTTTGAATGAGCCGGACCCTGTTTGCGACGAACGGTTGCCAACGATCGGGGTTGCTGTGTATCCACGCGACACAGGCCATGTTGTCGATCCAGTAGCGGGTTTTTGCGATGCGGCTTGTGAGGTGGGAACGGATCTGGGTGGTGATCTGTGCGGCTAGCACTGCGCCCATCAGCTCGTACCGGTGAATGGATCCTTTGTTCTTGAGGGGTGCAACTCTGGCTTTTGCCATGACAAGTCGAGTTTCTACACCATCTTCAAGAATGGTTCTCAGGTAGATAGCACACCCGTAAGCTTCCAACGAGGAGTCGCAGAAAGCATGCAACTCGAAAACAGCGTCGGCGTAGCAGGGGGCTAGCGACCGACTGACCGTCTGATTGGCGCATCTTGACAGCAGATCGACGAATTCCTCGTATCGGGTGAGGATGTCTTGTGGGAGTTTCTCATCCCATCCGATCTCCTTCTTCCACATGGCTTGGAAGATCGTCTTTGCTCTGATCGTGACCGGACTCAAGATTCCGATGGGATCGTAGATCTGAGCTAGACCTTTGAGAAGGATTCGTTTCGACGCTGTTCCCGAACGGAGCTGGTTCAGGGCCTTTTCTGTGAAGACACCGAGCTGGTCTGCCGGCTGGTTCCACTTCACTCCGAGGAATTTGGCGTCTTCCTTATTCACAGTTATCTCGGGGTCTGGTACCGGAGACACGCGGTGAATAACTGCTGCTAACTGGGGGTTGTTGGTGCCCCACTTTTTTAAGGGAAAGTGCGCACTCTGGAACACGTTGAACATCGTGCCGATCTTGCGTTCCGCTTCTTCTATTGCGTTCGTTCGAAACACAATGTCGTCCATGTACAGGTTCTTGGAAACTTCTTCGATGAAGGTAGCCTGAGCAGGTTGCTCCAAGGCTGACCTTTTGAGATGATGCTGTACTCCGCGTATATGGCACCAGGGGCTACACGTCAGACCGAACTCGAGTCTAGTAGACCAGAATTCTTGGATCGGGGCTGACGCGTCGTCTGATATCCCGAGCGGCCATACGAACCGGAGCAGTGGCCGGTTCGAGGGATTCAAACGGAATTGGAGGAATGCGTTTTGTATATCCGCCGTGATTGGATAACGGCATTCACGAAATGCGCACAGGACTTTCGGGATCACCGGCAGCAGGTTGTCTCCGGAATGGAGACAGTCGTTCAGGGACGCCCGGTGACTGGTTCTCGCACTTGCATCCTTCACGATCCTTGTTTTCGTGATGCTACCGTCGCTGCCATATTTGAAGACTGCTTGCAACGGTAGGAAGTGAATTAGCTGGTTCTGCGATCGGGGCGAGGCTTTCTCAGCGAAGCCCTGTTGAATGCTCTTCCTGATTTCCTCGTCAACCGCCTTCAACTGGCCGTCTTTCTTCTTCAGCTTGCGTATGAGCGACGCGAGGCGCGATCTTGCCAGGCCCTCGTTGTCTCCGAGGTCTGCGAGATTCTCCTTGAATGAGAGGCAGAGCTCATAGAACCCTTCTGGGTGTCTGATCGTGGTGTCGTCGAAGAATTTTGACAGCGCCTTTGCTACGTTGTCCTGTTCTTCGGTGCTTCCTGGAGCTTCGAACCCCATGAACTCTCCTTCCCACAGGAATTTCATGTCGGCGTCTATGGAGTTGTCTTTGCGATGTTTAGAGCGGCAGACGTCTCCATGAATCAGGGATGGTGGGGCGAGGCCGTACTCTGCATTCGGGTCGACGGCGACGGGCAACGCTGGGTGCAGTTGGCACAACAGCGCCACCGTCTTGGGAGCACTCTTCGAGTTGCCGAGTGTCCCGCTGAATAGCCACCCGAAGATGGAAGACGTAACCATCATCCGGCCAATCGACTTTTCGACTCCAGTATGGATCGGAGCGAGGTCGACGGCTCCCACTATGATGGACAGATACCGGGGAGAATCTTCCCCGCGCTTGAGATCGGCGACTGGGCTGAATCCTAGGTCGTCCGAGACCTCCGGGAGAATAGCGTTGGTTATCTCCGGTGTCTCGATGGCGTCGATTGTCGCTGTTTGACTGGGATCGTGACGACTACGCAGGACGACTCGGTGCACACACGTGTCCATCGTCGATACGTTGTTTCCGAGCGTCTTCACTGATGTTTTTATCGCCGCCACCGGAGATGAGTCGATACTCCGAGCCGTGCAGGCGGTGATGTACGATCTATGCGCTCCGGTGTCCAGGAGTATCCTGGCGAGAGTGCGTGAGGAGCCTGACTCAACCCAGACGACGGCGGTTTGAAGGAGAATGTCCGTCTCGTTCTCTTGGCTGCTGAAGGCTGCATCCTCACGGTTGTCGTCGCTAGATGCAATGTGGAAGCTCGCATCATCCGCGCGGCTGTTCGGGCACATTATCAAGTAATGCCTCGCATTGCATCTCGGGCAGTTCGATCGAGGGCCGTCACGGCAGTTCGCGCTAGCATGGTTTCTCTTGAGGCATCTTGTGCAGCCGTTCTGTCTTTGTATTCGCTCGACTCGTTCTGCGTGCGAGAGCACAACGTTGCACCGGAAGGCTTCGTGAGGACCTTCGCAGAAAATGCATGAACGGTTGGCGTTTTGCCGGCTGCCCGTGTTGCTCGAAGACTGCGGTGCATTTGCCGTTGGCGACCCGCCCGACGTCGAGACAAAAGGTGGGAGACCGGTCTGCTGCGATCGGTTGGACGACGCTTGACTGCCTCGAGGGCCCGTGGCTGTGTCCCGTCGATTTCCGCTCCCTCTGCCGTTCGCGTTGACTCGATTCCCTCTGGCGTTGGAACTTTGCCGTGCGTTTTGCTGTCTTGGCTGGTCAGCAGTGAAGAAAATGTGATGGTTTCGAGATCCCACCTCATAGGCACCAATCATCCTATTCTTCGTTTGCCGTCGCGGTATCCGCGTCTCAGAAGCACCTCCTGCTTGACCCCTCCGCGTGGACTGCCGGCATGCTGGTCAAGTCGTTCGATGGTACGCTTCTGCCACGCATGCTCTGCGAAACTGCGGCCGCGGACCCTCCCGGGAGACCCGCCATCTGACTTGCTGGACCCCCCGTCGCCGCTTCTCCTCCTACTGCCACACCTGACCGAAATTTTAAATGCTTGTATCTAAATGCGAGGTCGATAGCCAAGCCTTCGGCTTGCGACTCGCTTCATATGTTCTGTCTCCTACACGAAATCGATGTCATCCTACTTTCTGAGAGTTGGCTAAACGACTCGGTCTGTGACGCGGAGCTCTCCTATCGAGGACTCTACAAAGTTTTTAGGTGCGATCGCTCCACCAGAGGTGGAGGAGTGTGCCTGCTTGTCCGAAACAACATTCATTGTGTGGAGGTGCTGGTGTGCCACCTCACCGAGACCGTCGCCATTGACATCTTCGCTGGCGGGTCCACATTTCGGGTCGTTTGCTCTTACGTCACGAACTCGTCAGCTGGTATCGCCCAGGGTTCTCGCATTGCGGCCATCTGCTCGCTCTACGAGAAACTTTGTTGCTGCTCTCACCCAGTGGTCATTCTTGGCGACTTTAATCTTCCCAACATAAATTGGAATTGCCTAAAGCTCGTCGAGTCCGACTCCAAAGAGTCAATTTTTGTCGATTTCTGTGTTTCCTATGGATTTCATCAGCTCGTCGACCGCGTTACCAGGCCGGCAAGCGACTCTCTTATTGATCTATTGCTCACCACGGAGCCTGACCTGGTGGCTGAGGTCTGCGTTGTCGATCCACCTGTCCGATCCGATCATCAGGCCGTCACGTTCACCCTTGTGGGATCTGCGGCGAGTACCGATCGACCGGGCCTTGTTGCGGACTTCGGAAATGCTGACTTTGAAGGTATGGCTGCAAATTTGTCGCTTGTTCAGTGGTCGCTTTTCTTTAGCACGTGTGAGTCAGCCGATTCCATGTTTTCCCGCTTCGCGGAATACCTCCGCTTCCTTGTTTCAATCTTTGTCCCTTTCAAATCTCCTGTCCCTCGTTCTTGTGCCAATATACGTGCTAGACTTACCGAGCTCACTCACATGGCGGAGGCCGACCCTTCACTCTCAGTCGCCAGGAGATTGGATAAGGTTTCGCGACGCCTTCGTATTATCGAAGAATCTAAACTGCGCTTTGAAAATAGCGGACAATTTTTTCGCTATGCAAATCGACGTATCCGGGGCAGGGACGGCATAGGGGAACTCTCCCTGGAGGGACGACTTCTGGTCGACAGTGACGACAAAGTCCGGGCCTTTGGCGACTATTTCAGATCCGTTTATGCTGACAAACCGCTAGATCCGTCTAAGTTCGTCTCACCCTTCCCTCGCGCGGCCGAATCTACCGAGCTTGTCATCTCGGAAGATAAGGTGTTCGCTAAGCTACGTACGCTCCCCGCCAAATTCTCTTGCACACCGGATGAGCTCCCTCCGATTCTGTTCAAGGAGCTCGCGCGGGTGCTCTCTCTCCCGCTCTCTCTCATTTACAATCGGTCATACTTTGACTCGTGTGTCCCTCTCGCTTTCAAAACCTCGCTCGTCTCCCCTATCTTCAAGAAGGGAAATCGCTCAGAAGTCGGCAATTATCGCCCAGTTGCTCAATGCTCTATCTCTTGCATGGTCTTTGAAAAGCTGCTTGTTGAGCACATCGTCGGTCACCTTGACCGCTCGGAGCTCCATGATCCTAACCAGCATGGCTTCAGACGAGGCCGATCTACGGCCACTCAGCTTGTCGAGTATACGCATGATCTCGCGTCTCACCTAAATCAACGTATTCCGTCTGCTTGTGTCTACTTTGACCTCTCAAAGGCCTTTGACAGAGTCGACCACGGGTTGCTGGTGGCAAAGCTGGCGGCTCTTGGACTTGATCCTAGGACTGTGGCTTGGGTCGCAGATTATCTCCGTGGGAGAACGTTCCGCGTGAGGATTGGCAACACCTTTGGGCCGTCCCTCGACTGCCCCTCGGGGGGTCCCTCAGGGGTCCGCTGTCGGGCCGATTCTGTTTTCTATCTTCATGCTTGATCTCTCGTCGTCCCTCCCTTCGGGCACTAACTATAAGTTGTTCGCTGACGATCTCAAGTTATTCTCTTCTGTTGATCCCCACTCGCACAGAAACCTCCAGTCCGCTGTCCGTGCTGTTTCCGAGTGGTGTGAGAAGAATGGCATGTCGATCTCAGTTGGAAAGTGCGCCGTCATGTCTTCTGCCAAGGACTGCCCTCCCATCCTCCTGGGCCACGCCCCAATTCCTTCTGTTGGAAAGTTTCGGGACCTTGGTGTTGTCATGGACCCCTTCCTTGACTTCTCCTCGCATGTTGCCGAAGTTGCCTTGTCGGCCTCTAGGCTCTGTAATGTCATTCTTCGCTGCTTTATCGTCAGGAGTCCAAGGTTCTACATTCGACTCTATCGTTCCATCGTTGTGCCCAAGATACTATACTGTAGTGTTATCTGGCGGCCATATCTAAGAAAGCACATTTCCGCTCTCGACAAAATACAGTCGAGGTTCGCAACTAGAGTCGCCCTCCGATGTGGCGTGCCCGTGAGCTCCGTCATCCTTACGCCGATCAGTGACCTTTTCGACCGCGCTGACCTCGCTATGCTGCACAGGCTCCGCCTGCTCCCTTGTTATAACTCTATGTTCGTTGAGACTTTCTCCACTCGGCGAGGCCGAAAGCTTCGACCGACTCACATCGCCAACACTGACCGCATAAACAACATGTTTCCTTGGAGGGTGTGCCGATTGTTACCTACGTGACTGTTTATTCACATTGTCCCCTTGCAATAAAAAGGTGCGTTGAAATGAAATGAAATGAAATGAAATAAATCAGTCCCGGTCCAGACGCAATCGCGTACACCAGTGATTCCCAAACTTTCGAGTCCCGCGTACCCCTTCGGCCTTATCCTGGCCTCCGGCGTACCCCCTAGGCTTTGCAACGGTTATTTAACCGCGGTTATAACTGCGATAACCGCGAGCGGATTGCGGTTTTAACCGCATTAAACCGCAAGACAGCGAGAGGATTCCGCGATGCGGTTCTGCGATCCCTCGAAGATCTATGAGTTTCGAAGCTTCCGGGAACAACTGAGACGCGCGGAAATCATATGGGGTGTTTCCCCTCAGGGGAAAGTTCCCTCACGGGTTCTCACTGGAGTCTCAAGCGCGGCCCCGAAGGGATGTGTACTTTGTCGTCGGAGATGGCTCGCTTTGGTTGCTTGGGCAAAAAGACGAGGATCCAATCGCAGGTAGTACTTGAAATTCCGTCTTGAGGTATGATAACGTATAAGCGCGGTCATTTGCGCTTATAACCACGGTTATTGGTCCGATTTTCGGGGCTAACTTAGATCGCGGTTATCGGTTTGCGGTTTCCGGTCAGCCGCGACCGGGGTTACTCTGATATGCGGTTATTTGCAAAGCCCAGTGCCCCGAAATCGCCCACTTTGGGCTATGCGCGTAGAAGAGATGTTTATCCAACTTTGTTCACATCTGTGCTACCAGAAACGCCAGAAATATCCAAGAAACGCCAGAAATATCCAATGTGCGTTGCCACCGATCGAAAATCTGTTGTCATCTCGAGACTCGAAACGCAATATGCGAAACTACGGTACTTGGCCGAGACAATCGAAAATTCTCTCGCGTACCCCCTGGAATCGCTCCGCGTACCCGTGGGGGTACGAGTACCCCAGTTTGGGAACCACTGGCGTACACAACTGTGTTTTTAGTCTCCTCTCATCTAGCTTGGTCAACATGGTGGCAGCTGCGGAAACGAACTGAGAAGAAACCATAGATCGCCTACCAGAGAACATCGTCCTGAAAAAAAGGTCGTGGAGCGATTGGAAGAAGTTTGCTCAGAAAGTGCAACTCGTCCCCACAGCAACGAAGAAGAACAAAGAAGACGACGAGACGAAACTCGCCATCTTGCTGGCGTGTGGAGGTGACATTGTGCTCGATGAGTACAATGCCAAGTACGGACCACAGGAAAAATCAGAGTTCGAGGATGTGATAAAGGAACTGGGACTTGAGTTCGCTGATGGGGAATCAGAGCATTACTTGTCGCATGTATTCAGAGAACGAGTTCAACGGCCGCACAGAGGGAGATTTGGCCATTCTAGGAGGAAAAAAGTCAACTCGGCGTCGGGGAATTCTGCTCGGCGAGATTGGATCCTAGTTGGCCCAGGGTTCAGATGCAACGGGTCCCGTTTGATTATGCTGGCTGTTTCCGTCTCTGGAGAAGTTCAAAGTCAGTGCATTCTGACCCGAGAATCGACGACTTTCTTCGTTTCATTACGCGAACCGCTCGAAACTCATCCAGGGCACAAGCGAGTGGACTCGCCTGAACTGAAAGCTTCAATTCGATGGTGGAACATCATTTTGTAAGCGGGAGGCGATCGGAGTTCTACTTTCCAGCCGTCCAATTGGCCTTACGAAACAACGTCAAAATTCACTGATTTCGGCAATTTTGAGCGCGCGCGGAAGTTATGCTAGGTAGCCTTAGGCGACACGAAACTTGTGCGAGAATCTTGACCATCCTCTCACCTTTCCGCTGTATCTCGCTGGGGGTGCGCAAACCCGCGCGAAAAAAATCTAGAGCGCTTCTTGTAAAGGCATCGAAATCGAGGTCGACCGGGTTGGTGATTTCAGAGATCCCACTAGCGCTCAAACAAAAGTGCCGGACGCGAATCTTTTTGGTGCAGAGGGCACTCTGAGATTCTAATTCGCGGAGCTTCGTGCGTCTTTCATTTCTAAAGTTCGGTTTTCCTCGCGGAACCGATCAAGGCGGATCTTTGGAAACCCTATCTGTGACACACATATCAACACATTTCGAGTGAACGCTCTCCGGACGCACGTGCTTCAGTCCGAACATTGGCAATGCTGTGACTCCGAGTCTTCTGGATCTGAGGAGCGTTCGGGGAACGATTCTGGCTCCATGTCACGAAACGATCCTTTAGATGACGAAGATGGCTTGGATGGGTTCCTCAAAGTAGGGACTGATGGGGAAGGTGAGCGAGGCTAGCAGATTCAATAACTTTGTGGCCGCTCTCCTTCACACAGTGGAAGCAAATAGACCTCGTTGACATTGATTCAGAATGACTTTTGCAATTATGTCCCGAAAATATCGAAAATGTTGTTTCCATGTTTTCCAAAAGTTTCCAGAGGTAACTAGCATAAAAATAGCGTTGAAAAAATTTTTTCCTCCTAAAATGCCCAAATCTCCCTCTGTGGGCCGCAACAAACGGCAGCCGAGTGGATAACGGACCTCCGACTCAAGGGGAAACTGTGCAACTATGAGAAAATGGCAGACCGAATGGTACGTGATCAGATAATCCACGGGGTAGCCAACAAAGAAACGCGCAAGGAGCTACTGGAAGTGTCAGTGTGATCCACAGGAGCAGCGGTCAGAATTTGCCTAGCAATGGAGAGTTGGAGAACACAGCCAACAGCGTTCGACACCACCGGAGAACGACAGAGTACCATGGGAGCGGAGGATCCCGCCAGAGATGAGGAGGATCTCAACAAGCTCGATCAACGAGGGCCCAGGCGACGGGGACCAATGTCAACAAGCAGGGGACCGTTCCAAGATGGCGCGTCCCGTTGACAACACAGCCGCGTATCATACACTCAAGCAGTTCGAATAGCGTTCCTTCTAGCGCCGACATCAGAGGCATGTCCGAGATTCGCAGGAGCGATCGTCGTGGAGTTACGCCCCAATACGTTCTCTACATGGCCATGAAGATCCGTCGGTTTAGGGTGCGTGACGGTGTACAAAACATGTCACGATGCTTGAAAACAACAGAGAATATTTTTTCGGGATATAATTGAGGATCGGGAATTCGTAGAGCGAATAATAGACCTCAATCGGGCGTTTTTAAGGACAATCCCTAACTCTGCCCAGGACCGGGCCGACCGAAAGGAAGATTTGTTCGCCATGATCCGTCACCTTGGGAAACCGACCAGGTCCAGAAAGCTCGCAAGACATTAGATCCCCAGCTTCTTCCGCAAGCAGCGACTTCACTCAAGTTCACTCCACAACGAGCGAAAACTTGCGCAAGGTTACCTATGAGAACATCAGGCTGGTAGTGAAAGAGTTGAATCTCGATGTCTTCCCCGCACAATGAAGTCCGCGCCTGCGAGGCGAAATGCTATCCGGGGAGGCTCGAAGTTTCCGAAAAAGTCAGCGACGTCGGCGTCGGTCCAAATCGGAGGCTCGGCTGGAATCGATGGTCAGCGAGTTGACCATCGACTCGCGTCTGCCGACCTCTGAGATTTGAGTTCATCAAGGAAACCAGGGTGTTGATAAAAGCCGAGATGAAGGGAGTCGAAGACCAGATTTCGCGCATAGGGCGAACTGAGGTTGTGGTCAGGGGAAAGACCTCTTTCTTCCGCTTCGAGATGGTCTTGTCGATGATTGATGGGGAAGTTTCACAATTCATCGATGACACCAAGTCCATGCAGCTATGCTCGATTTGTTCGACATGCTCGATTCGAATAATCGAGTTCATGGGGTGTTTGGTGAAACTAGCATACAACTCGCCCTTCCAACAGTGAGGCATCGACGGCTCAGCAAAAAAAAAGGAAGATGGATAGTTCCCAGCGAATCCAGGCTCAGTTCGAAAAGGAACTCGGAGTGCAGATAGATGTCGTGACACAAGGGGCGAGGAACTCGAATGATGGGAAGACTTCCCGGAGATTCTTCGACGACCCCGAACTGCTCGCTAAAATCAGTGGCATTGATGTAGATCTCATTAGAAGGTTCGAAACCATATTAGACGCAATTAACTCCAATTGGGAAATCGACGTTGAGAAACTTAACAAGTATTGCGCGAATACAGCTCGCTGTATAAGTGGCACCCCATGACGAATACATTGCACAAAACTCTAGTACACGGAGGGCCGATAATACCCAACCTTTCGTTGCCGATTGGCCCATTCATTGAAGAAGCGTCCAACAAAATTTATCGGCAACAGAGGCTATTCCATGCACGCAAAATGGATCGCGTCGTGACAAACGAAGATGTGATGAAGCGTTTGCTTGCCCCGTCCGACCCGTTCGTAAACACTTTCCGTAGGGAAGCGAATCAGTAGCGGCGCCAGCGGGAAGCTTGGAAGCTCAAGCTTCCCGAATCGGGAAAACTGGGAAGCTAAGCGTCCTTAATTCTGGCAACTTCTTGTGAGAATTTTTTTTGTCGTGTGCCAGAAGTTCTCGTATCGGAGTCCAGAACACCAAGCGTGTCAGCTAAAAACCTTCTGCGGGACAAAAACCTTGATACTGCGCTTGAATGTTTGGAATCCGATGGCATTCGGATTCGATGATCTCATCAAGGTCTCCAGAATGGTGTCAACCGTTCCGGTCACGAGTGTTTCATGTGCGAGAAGCTTCAGTGTATTGGGGAGAATCAAATCATGAGTTTGAATCACATCGAAGGACGAAAGGCTGTATGCTCTGGCTTTGTTGTCAATTGAGAAGGACCTCACGGATAACCTCAGCAACCATCCAGAACAGGTCGTCGATGCGGTTGCAAAAAGGGAAGACCGCGAAGTGTCTTTCGCCTTGTGGAAAAGTTATGATCGAATGATATGCGACATGCGTTCCGGTCGGTTTCAATCCTGGTCTAACGATAGACATATGAGCGATTGAATTCTCGTCTCTCTAACACGGGTGTGGATACTCTGGTCTGTCCTTCTTCTCTTCCTGACCCCCCCCCCCCCTCCGCACGATGCTTCGGCGGGGGCTCAAGCGTCCCAAAAAAGAAGCCTGGCGCCGCCACTGAAGCGAATACCTTTGCGCACAGATTGCAGCATGTTGTTTCACAATTACGGAAGCTGGATTGAAAACTTTTCCTCAGGGGATCTTTCGCATCCGTCGAAGAATAGATTCGATGCACCATTGACCAAATCAGCTTCAATTTTACTCATTCTCTGTCTCATGGGCATCCGGTGGGCCATTTCTTATCGAGCGCGTTGGGACGGATCCGACTCGATGAGTCATAGGGTCGGTGATGAGACAGCTCACAAGGGCGCTGCACTTCTCGAAGGGGAACGTAGGGGGACACGAAACTTTAGGGACCTCGTAGGGTGGAAGGGGATAGGAAACATCGAGTGTTACCATTAAGTGAGTGATTCTATCATCTCGAGGCGTAGGGTCTGTGGAACGGCAAAAGACGAAGACCTGCGAGCCTCGGGGCTGTCTGGGTCCTCGATTGAACCCGCATTCCGCTGAAATCTGGGCGCCTCCTCCAGACAGTCTCCTTATTGTTTTCGGGAGGAATTTTTATATGAGGGGAATCGCCGGTGTCGAAGAGAGAATTGACGGCTTAGCTCTCGGGAAGACTTCATCGACGAGACAGTCGAGTGGTCTAAGCAACTTGTGCCACGAGAACATGATCGCATGGCCACATGAGAAGCTTTCTTAGAAGGGGGAATGTTGCGGGTTCGATCCCTACAGCCGGCTAATCCGGCAATGGCCTCCACCGTTATCGATCTTTCAGGCCACGGCCTCGATGTTCGGGAGCGGCGCCAGATTGGATTAATCAGCGCTGTCCTCGCCGGCAAGGACACTCTCTGCCGACCGGAGACGGGAGGTCTCTTCGTTTTCTCCATCCTGTGATCTTTCTCGAGAAACTGGCGGTCGTGATTTCACCACTAAGAGCTCTCATGAAAGACCAGGTAGAGAGCTGCAGGAAACTCCACCTCAGAGTAATCGCCCTCGAGCCGGGCGATGAATCGTTCTCGCACCCAGAGATCACCAGCGCTCTCGTCTCGGGACACGCCGATCGGGCCCAGGGTCAATTGGGCCCCGGTCTCGAATTACGTTTTCGGGATGGGAAATTTAATCTGGTTTGCCGTCTGGCATTTCCGCCACAGCGAATATGCTGGCCCAATAACATTCGTTCAACCAAGACAGACACGTAAGGGACTTTTTTGTACTCTAACACCTTGCTTCCGGTCTCTCACGTTTGTAGGGTCGCTTTCCGGAATCTACTGAAGTCCTCAAATCGGGACGGGGTCGAAGACGAGTTATAACTCTCCTGTGTGCCATCGTTGTCAGGGTTTGCAAGTAATGGATCATGGTGGGTTTCAATACCATGGGTAATGGATCAATATGCCCTTTCCAACCATCACGCATCTTCACACCATCTTTGTGAGAGGAACTGGCTTTCTCCGGAAGACTGTTTTTCGGGTTCCGTCTCTGACACCTCCACATCATCCCATGTTGCCCACGAGAAAGAATACTTCAGGGGAATCGCAAGAAGCAGTGAAACTTCTTCGGAGCCGACTAACAATTATTTGAGATGTGGAAAGATGGAAAAAAATGAATTCTGGATTCTATGCAGCGGATCTGATTATATTCGCGTTTCTTCGGAATTGAAAATGATCCATGGCAATGCAGTTTTTGAGAAATTACTTATTGTCAGAGAAACGCGCTGCAACTTGCGGTTCCTCGTGGTTTTAGCAGGTTCCTCGGGAACCGCGAACCGCAGTTCTGCGATTTTCCGGGTCTTTGGTGGGCCTAGTCAAAACTGGTACCCGTCCCTCAATCCCGGTCCATCCCGGTACCCGGAACAGCACAAACTTCGTCTTCGTAGAATTTACCTTCTGTACAAAGTTCTCGACAATCTTCTCCGTGTTTCGCATGGCCTCATCGACATCGTGTTGCAACCGTCGCGACTCACAAGCGAATACGAGAGTCCTATCGTCAGTATAACAGATTGTTCTGCAGACATCCAATCCGTTCATCTTGAGGAGAATCGAACTCATGAGTACTCCAAATGCGAACGGTCCGATGATTGAGCCCGGGGCCGCCTCCAAGTTTATCTCCACCCGAGGGGAGCCGACCGAGCAAGGGGCCATGCCTCCCCTCCGACAGCCATGCTCGTACTATAGACCCTTGTTACATGCTCGTACTATAGACCCTTGTTACAGGGGTCATCATCATCATCGCTCCACGATCCACGACCCAATGAAACGGTTTTGGCCGCCTTCGACAGAAAATTCTGGCTACGCGCCTGACCACCTCTGCCTCGTTGTCATTCCCAGAACGATCTTGACCCGGACGACTACCCTGTCTTGGGAGAATCACCTGAGACGTCACCACCGCTTCCACAACCCGTTGTCATGTCGAGCCCTCAAAATGCGTTCGTTCAGTACATCGGCTTCGCGCCACCCTCTTCGAGGAAAGCTTTATGCACTGCTAACTTCAAGTTTTTCGCGTGCGCGAAGCATCTCTAAGAATATTCGGAATCTACGAGTTCCTGATTGTATACATAAATGGAGAGTTTCTGAAAAGCGGGTCGTGGTCGATTCCGTGTCGACCTTTCTCAGAGAGAGAACTTGGGCGTTCAGCTGGCCCGTGTGGTCCAGCGGATCTTGATGAGAGATCGCCGCGTGTATCCTACCGCAGCGTATGCAGAGCGCGCCGCGGACGCTCTGCAGAGCGGGAAGGCAAGCGGAAGATTGTGCCATTTGAGCGCATCTATCGTTTGTATCTTGCTCTGCTCATTTTAGGTGAAATATCAGAATGAAACACTTCCGAAAAAGAATTTCCCACCGCAGAAAAGACACAGTTTGAACATCAATTCTTGGTACAATCAATAGATTGGCGTAATTTCCGTTGGATAAATATCCTTCTCTTAGTTTCAACGATCCATTTTGGTCGGTTCGGAAAACCGCGATGAATGAACCGTGAAGTAGGAGTTCTGGAAGAGGAGTTTTATCCAGAACCAACGCAGTTTTCAGAATCCCGTCTTACAGACTGAACGTTGCAACTTAGAGTTTACATTGTCGCCTCCCGCAAATCTGGAATCAGATACCGGAGTCCGTGCGCTCGTCAATGACCGTAAACTCCTTCAGGAAGAAATTGAAGAGCCGAATTCCAAAACGTCACATCTCCATTTTTTCCAAAATCGAGTTTCCTGAAGATTCTTGTAGCCATGAAAGGAGGCTACCTATCCACGTTCACGGATTTTGTCAGGAGACCCTTTTTCCTATTCTGGTTAGGGTTTGAAAATGAGGTCCGCATAGGAAACGTATGGAAGCCACAAGAGTGTTTCGCGTTTTTCTCGAAACGCTAAAAATGGAGATGTGACGTTTTGGAATTCGGCTCTTCATATCGTGTGATAAGCTCCTCAAGAAAGAGATCATCTTTGAAGACTGGTTTCCATGAGATATTGTTCGCAACTAGCTTGAACGAAATGGCCATAAGCAGTCCGCTCAGAGTTGTCACTATCCAAACGTCCGGACCGAAGGGCTTCAGGAGGCTAGTGAACTCCACTGGCGTACGCAGAATCAGGGAATGGCACTCGATGGATTCGGGGCACAACGAATATATGGAATCCATGTGCCTATCGTGGGACTTGGAGGCATTCTTCTGGAAATCGGCCTGATATCTGAGTGAGAACTTTGTTTGGTTGCAGGAGATCGACCGAGTCAACCACTGAACGCCGACATGGGGAAGGATGGTGTTGTAGTTTTCTTGCTTTTCGATGTCGAACTGGACCTGGGCCTGCTGGTATGAATGAGAAGACGTGTGTTCTCTCTGGAAACTGAGCGCCAACTGCCGTTGGACTCCTTTATTGCAGACGACATGGATAGAGTCGAATGTTTTTAATCTGGTATTTGAATGATTTCTAGGCGGGCCTAACACCTCCCTTACAATTGAAAATGAAAAGGAAATATAGACATTCTTCTAGGAGTACATCGATCCTACTTTTCGAGATTTGTAACGCGGCGATCTAGTGTGAGTCACGTCGAGGAAAGAAGGATGTTTTCTGCTCCTCTTCAGGGGAAGTAGGCGATTTTCTTCCGGGGACGCGAAATCTGCTTCGTCTTGCCCGTCGAAAATGGATTGCTCGAGTGGTTCAGGGTCAAGATTCTCATGTATTCCGGTAGATGAGTCTTGCTGGAAGAGCTGTCGTCTAGTCGTGGATGAGGATGTCAGAGCCTCCTGGTTTCGCTCTTTCGAATCGCTGTCCGCTTTCTCTCTTTGGGACACTTGGGTCGGCGTTTTGTGAGACTCAGCATGTGCACTCATGGGCTCATTGCTAGTGGTGGTCGATTGATTTTGTTCAGGATCATTGCGAGCTGGAGCACATGTCGCACCTATTTGTTCATTCCGTGATTCGACGTCTGCGATTTCGTCAGCCAGGCTTGGTTGGACATTTTTGGTGAATTCCTTGCTGCTTGACTGAGGAGGCGAGTCTCTCGGTTTATCTTGGATTGACATGTTTTGGAAGTGGATTGAGACTTGGTCGATTTTCGCATCGGTTGCTCCCATTACACGCTGGGTTTCTTCAAGGATCGCTCTGATTTCAGGGTCGGATTCCCCGACTCGCTCTTCAAGGGCTCTGATGGATTCCATCAGAACGTCTTTTTCTTCGGAAGACACCGGTTGCCTTTCCATTTTTCGGATGGTTTCGCAGAGGGTTTCCATTTTTTTCAAAATCGGAGTGAAGGGAGATGCCGCGATCGGAGTTTGCAGCGTTTCTTTTACCGTGGTGGTCTCCTCCCTCCGTGAAGTCGGATCCCTCCTTTTCGGCAGTGGTATCTCGAAGGCTAACATCAAACCATCGTACACACTTTCGTTGCGGCGCTGATTGGGCACATACCGTTTTCTTAGTTGGTTTGCATGGCGTGCGGTGATTTGGTTGTTGACTTCAACATCATACATAACATTTTCGCCTCGCTGGATTGTTCCGTGCGACCAGCATTGCTTGTTTTGCTTCTGCATACGCATCTGCATCAGCGCAACAACTTTAGTTATTGCGCTGATCGACTTTGATGTTTGCGATCGAGTTTGAGTCTGCGGAAACTTCTTCAATTCAGGGTCTTTCTGAATCCAATCCAACCCTAGAAGTTCGCACCTCTCAGTAACGTGGCATTCGGCTTGAAATTTGATACCGTTCATGCTGACGTCACAGCGCAGAGTTCCGATGACTTCCAGTGCTCTGCCGTCGGCCAATGTTAGACTGACTGTTGGCGAACGGAGCGTCGGTTGTCCGAGCTGAGACCAGATCCTCCGTGAAATCAGAGTCACTTCGGCGCCGGTATCTAGCGTGAGGCTGAATGTGTGACCGTTGATCGCTACTTGTTTGGTGAATCGGCTCACGTTATTCGATCTCATTCGGACTTGATGGATATTTCGGTCAACTGCGGCGTTAACCTGTTGTCGTGATAGGCAAGCTGGAGCAATATGACCTATTTTCGAGCACTTCGTACAAGTGGAAGTTTTGTGCCTGCATTCTCCAGAATGATGATTGGTTTTCGCGCACCTATAGCACGGTTTCCTGATTCCGCTCGTAGATGGTTTTTGCTCATCTTTTGCTTGGGAGTTTCTCCTCATGGGTTTTCGTTGAACCTCGTTGACCTCAAATCGGCTTGTTGATGCCGGAGCGAGATCTTTCTTGAGCTGCTCGAAATGTTCCAGATCGTCTATGATCTCAGGGAAACTATATTCGTCGTCGTCGTCTTCCATGAGTCGTGCTGCTCTGGCGCGGACGTCGTTGTCTTCGGGGTTCATCAAGGACAGCATCAAAATGTATTGTTTCATTTTGTCGAGGGTTATGTCGCCCCACTCTGCGTCATCGGCGGCTTCATTGATTGTTCCCATGAGTTCTTTCAGAGAGCGACCAGATCTCTTGATTCGAAGAGATTTCATTCGTCTCTTGAATAGGCTGGTTGAGATCGAGAACAGCTTGTTGAGCTGTTGGGTCACTTCTTCTGGTTTAAGGTCACTAATTTTCTTCGGTTTAATGTAGTTGACGAAAGTATCGTACTCACTAACATTAAGCTTGCTGATGATGAATCGGGTTTTATCGCTTTTGGACAAAGCGCCTCCCTCAGATTCGAGGATGGGGAAATATCGTTCATACCATTTCTCGAAGGTGTGACCATTCTCTGGTTTGAAAGTGAACTTGGGAATTCTCGAATTTATGTGGTCCATGATGGTATGAGCGGAAACCGGTGCTTGTTGCTTCGGCAGAGTTTGCATGGCTTCTCTGACTGCCGTGGAAACGATCTGTTGAACTTGTTCGAGGGTGAACGACATCTTCGGTTGCTTTTGTAACAGCCTCTGCCGGGGGAACCTGGATGGACTCTCTAGGAAGAGGGATTACACTCAGCAACTCGTTTTAACTCCTTTATTTCACTTATCGCTTCACGACCTGAGCCTCCTCGGCTGGCCGTGACGCGTACTTCACGACTGCTTCTCCTAATCTGTCAATGCTAACGCCTATCTCTGCCACTAGGTGGCGCTACCGTCGCTAATTGATGTCCTCGAGGGCTTCCAAGCCGCATCGATTTGTCACATCAGTGATTCACTAGCTGCGATCTTTTCCCGGGCGCTTACACTTTGAATCACGAGTCCGCACTTTGTGGTTTAGTCCTTTTCGTTAGGCACTAGGCACTGGAGTCACGTGAGTTCACAATAAGGATCTTCGTCGCCACTGTTGTAGTTTTCTTGCTTTTCGATGTCGAACTGGACCTGGGTCTGCTGGTATGAATGAGAAGATGTGTGTTCTCTCTGGAAACTGAGCGCCAACTGCCGTTGGACTCCTTTATTGCAGACGACATGGATAGAGTCGAATGTTTTGAATCTGGTATTTGAATGATTTCTAGGCGGGCCTAACAGATAACAAGTTCGGCGAGAACGCTCAACGTCTGGCAATGGAGCTCTGAAGCTCCACAAGATTTCGAAGGTTTTCTCGGCCAGACTGTCAACAATTTATCGTACGTCTGAGCGCAATAGAGCGGAGGATTCCTGGGACGACCAGACATAAGAGACGCCGCTCGACGCCAGATAACGACTGGATACGAGAATTTGCAATAAACACTTGTGTTGTATGTTCTGAACAAAATCCATCCCATCAGCTGCATCGTAGGGTGCGTGCAGAACAACAATCTTGCAAGGGACAGCCAGTGCTACAAGATGAAGTGGCGAAGTGGTGGCTTGAACCTGGGAATTCGGAACACGGAGTTCGGTATGTTGCGACAGGAAGCTGGTGTTTAGCTTCTGAGGAGGCAACTGGCATCTAAGATCACAACTTCCGTTAGGGGCATTCCGCGTTGAAGTATGTAGGTTTGAGCGGGTTCCGCGATCTTTTCCGGCCTCGTCGCGGCGCAGCATTTCCCTATAAAGGCTAGCGCAAAAATCAACGGCCTTGACCAGGTTCAGACTCAGGCTGAAGGAGACCTGGGACGGTTTGAGGTAGGAGGATTGAACCAGGTAGGTGCGGGGTTATGGTAGACGTTTGAAAGACTACGGTCTTCGACCGAAACGGCCCCGGTTTTTTGGCCTGTTCGAGCAATCTCTCAGGACAGGTATTGTACGAATCGTCAAGGATCTTGGATTCGAGAGACCCGGATACAACAAACCGTTTACAGAGTCTATTCCTCTAGCAAATCGACCCAAACACTGCGGGAGTTGATCATTCCCTGATGGGACGGAAGCGACGCTTGATAGCGTGGGTGGTGGTGCAGTCGTCAAGTACCGACCGGCAAATATCGTGGAAGATTTGCGATTTGGAGTCTAAATCACTAGCAGGGCGACCATTCTATAATGCCATGGTCATCCGCGTCACTAATGACGCGTAGTCGATTCTGCAAGACTTCTTTCTCGGATGCACTGACTGAGGAATGGAGACAGAGGAGTTGATGAGTTTGTGATCCGATGCTCGCAGAGGGTCACAGATCTGGAAATCATCCTGGAAAAGTTTGTAGCAGTTCCAAACATTGTCGGAGTTCAAATGTGCTTGTGGTTGACACTAGAACACGTTCGCTTGAACTGTTCGTTTCGTTTCTAATCCTCGTCGCCAATTGTAAGGTTCTGTAACGAGAGACTGGAAACACGTAACGTCAGGTAAACAGTTGGAACTCGGGTGGTTTATTATTTTCCTGCAGACGACCTTCTAAACGTCGAACCACTCTTCGAACCGAACTTCTAACCTGCAAATCTAACGCAACCACTTGTATCCGAAGCGAGATACACTGAAACGATTTTGTGTAGGTAGTTAAACTCACCCTTCCTACAGAAGGGAAGTTCCCCCTTGGTGGAACTTCCCCCTCTCAGTGAGCCAGGAATATTTTTTCCTCCTCAATGATGAATGGGAGTTCCAAACGTCGGCGTCGGGTAGCTTACCGCTGCGAAACGAACGGAGAAGCGCTCCCGATTGTACGATCGAGACGAAATTGAAAAATGCAGACTACACAACGCTGAGGAAAACCGTCAATGAGAGCAAATTCAGTGATACATCGTTCAACACATTCGAGTCTAACACGCGCTCACAAATACAATTTCGACCCAAAGTGAGGGCCGAATCGTGAAGAGTAAACATTTCCATCCCGCGGAGAGCCACGAGGAACCTTCGGAACGCTGTACATTCATGCTAAAATACCTCACATGGTGAATAAAGCGACGTATTTGTGTATCGAGAACATACCCAACGTAACAGAACGTAACGATTTGCACAGATAAAGAGACTCACAGACAACGAACTAGGCGAATACAGGCCGTGACCCAGTTGGAGCCACGACGTTTTGGAGAGTCAGAAGCAGAAATCTGCTCCAGAGCATCTGCTTGGAGACTTAGTAATTTCTGCCTGACGATGTAAGATACTTTTTCTCACCTCAAGCATTCTTCAATCTCATGCTCAATCACCGTCGAACTCCGGCAGCATCACGTGATAACGCCAGTGATAACGGATCGTTGCCGTTGTAGGGGGAGCAGATCGTGATCTGTGACTTGTTTGCGAAGTTAACCTTCTCGGCCCTAGGATTCACATGGTTGCGAAGCATTCGACAGTTTCTTCGATCACTATGGCCTTGCTCAACACACAGTTGCCGTGGTTTCCGAGTGTGTTTGCGAGACGAATTGTTCGAATGGACGGGAGAAGAGTACGTAACCTGAGCAGTTCGTTGTCTGTGACATTCGTTATCTGCCAAGTTTGTTATCTGATATGGCGTAAAATCGGGTTCCCTATCTGCGGGATTCCAGGGTTATTCGGTTCGTTTGGCCCCCTCGCCGCGAGGAGTCTGGCAACGAAGCCGCCGGCACACAAGTAGCGACGATGGCGGCGGCATCGAGCAACAGGAAATGAGGCGTGGCGCGGAGTTCAACTTGCTCGGGCGTTCTTGTTTCTTTCGTCTCTCTCCATAGTTATCCGAGCACCCACTACTGCTCAGAAGAACATGTACAGAGTCACGGGAGCAGCTAGATTGACGGTTTTCTCTACTCTGACTCACGTTAGTCTCTACTTGTAACGCGGGGACGGTTTGTGGGAGCGTCATTCCACTCATGTTCGCCCGGGTTCTCTCGGAGGGCGCCAAACAAACCAATACCAAGTTCCTCACATAGCGTAGCGTCAGCTATGACGGATGTCACTCTTCTTCTAGCGCAGGATTCTGTTCTATGGCTCACTGCAAGCTGACGGGAGTTCCTGGTGTATTCTGTTCTTTCTTGTGGTGTCTTGAATGCAATCCAAAACTGTCACAACTTTCTCGGTATTCGCAACAGGACGAGTGTCGCATGGGTTCGGCGCATGTTCCCGATCTTCTTCTTCGTTCTTGGACTCATTCCAGTGTTTTCCTGTGATTTTCTTCCACCATTCAAGCACAGTGCTGCACAGGATGAGAAATCCGCACAACATCATCAGAGGCATCAGTTCACTGAACTTCCCGAGATCAAATAACGATGCTTCCTCGTTGAAATTCAGATATTTGCTCCAGTCTGTCTTATTCCTACCATGAGTTTCACGAACGATTGCCACGGCAACGGAGTCGATAAGACCAAAGTCCAAGTCTCTTCGCTCCCGGATATTCCGTCTGAACATCTCCGGACCGATGAAGCCGTGTTGCAGGAGCCGCTCGAAAGTCTTGCTCGTACGCGTTGGGACCAAAAGTAATTGCACTGACTTCGGAAGCGTACCTGGTCGGAAAACCTTCGGTTTCCGCTGGAGATGGCAATTCTGCAAAACTTCGAGGTTTGGATGCTCGACGCTCCGAACCAAGTGTCGTCGTAGCGGTCCCTTGCATGCTTTTTTAGCTTTTTCGGATAAACGACAATAATAATTGTACTGTTCTATATCGATTCGCTGCGATGAGAACATGGTGTCGCAGATGTTGGAACGCTCACAATCCAGAGCATCGTTGGGTTTGATCTCACTCGCCCTGTCTAAGAAGTAAGACATGACAGTGTTCGAATAAATTGCGGAGAGTATGAATGTCATCGAAACCATGGTGCAAGCAATGATCAGCACTGAATATCTTTTGCAATTCGCTTCGATGGCTCCGACGGCGAAGAAGGATAGAATCATCTGACGGATTTTTAGTGAAATCGGTTGCGGTTGGATCCACCTGAAGGAGACGGCCATAAGCAGTCCGCTCAGAGTTGTCACTATCCAAACTTCCGGACCGAAAGGTTTCAGCAGAGTGGTGACGTCCGCTGGCGTACGCATAATCAGGGAATGGCACTCAATGGATTCGGGGCACGAGGAATATATGGATTTATCGTAGGACACTCCTTGTTTGATTGCTTTCATGTATCTGGCCTCATATGTGAGTGAGAACTTTGTTTGGTTGCAGGAGACCGACAGAGTCAACCGCTGAAGGGGCACATGGGGATGGATAACACGTTCGGCGAGAAAGCTCGATAAGTGGCAATTGAGCTCTGAAGCCCCACAAGATTCTGAAGGTCTTCTCGGCCAGGCTGTCAACAATTGATCGTGCGTCTGAGCGCAATAGAGCGCAGGGGCTCTCCGGGACAACCAGACATAAGAGACACCGCTCGAGACCAGATGACGATCGGGTGCGACGAGGATTCGCAATAAACACTTGTGTTGTATGTTCTGAACAAAATCAATCGCTCTATATGTGTCCTTGGGTGCGAACAGAACAACAAACACGAGAGGAACAGCCAGTGCTTCAAGAAGAACTGGCGAAGTGATGTATAGCTGCCCGGGCATCGAGAGTCGTGTTGACAGGAAACTGGTGTTGAGCCTCACTGAACCATCTCTGAGAAGGCCACTGGCATCTAAGATCACAACTTCTGTTAAGCGAATCCCGCGTTGGAGAATGTAGGTTTGAGCGAGTTCCGCGATCTTTTCCGGGCTCCTTGCGGCGCACCACTTCCCTAAGAAAGCCAGCACAAAAATTAGCGACCACCAACCGCATCGAGCTGATTTAGACGCCCGGAGGATCACACGACTCGTTGGGGAATGCTCCAGGCTTCTTCCCCGCGGTTTGGAGGGATGTAAACACCCCGCTCTGCCTGACACAGAATCTTCGCTCCATGGGTGGTACATCGATCTCTGATTTTGAAGAACTGTGGAGTCGTATTCCGCTCCGGGAGCAGAGGAGCGAATCGGAACTCGACGAGGAGCGAGTCACTCCGACTCAAAGTTCCGTTTGAAGTGTTGGTGGGCTGATACGTCAGCTCCACTGTTGTTTTCTTTCGTAGTACTCTCTCTACATGCCAGGAGGTCGCGAAGATAGAATAAGAGACCTCCCCTTCTCACAGAGAGTCGGTCTCTCCTCATCAACATAATGGAATTTGTTTTTCCTCTAGTAATACACTCAAGCACTCTGAGCAGCTCCTCTGAGTGATTCAAAACGCGGCGGGATCGATGACATCGTTCGACCCGACAAAGTTCACCTGAGCTGAAGTCAATCTCTATATTGAGGATGCTCCACCCCGATTCCCTAGACAGGACGATGCAATTTTGATAAGAAAGTACACGCGGTGAACGAAGCAATCCGAGGCTTCGAGGATTCGAATCACCTGAAAAAAACACCTCACATTGGTGGAGGATGCAATCGGGGTTGAGGATTGATGGTGTGACTACAAACCTTCCGCTCCTCGTCGCCCCTCGGAAACGCCGTGGATCATCATCACACTAATTAATGAAGCGTGACGGTGACAAAAATTGAAAGCATTAGTGCCCAAAGCACTACTGAAAGGGAGGAGCGGGAAAACGCGGTGTCTTAGTGACCCTTCAGGAGTCGAAAATCGGGTGAATGATCCGAGTTCCTCAAACTCATGGGAGAAACGATGAAGAATCGGCAATAATAGTCCAATTCACTTCGTTGGCTGACAGAGTCATGAAAGCAGTTGGTTTCCCCGACTGATTCATACCGGGCACAAACATCCCACAGAAAAACGCCGCGCCTCCACGCCTGCTGAGAACCTTTCCAGCTCGTCGCGAACGAGTTAAAATTGTCAACATCATCCCAAAGGCGGTTCGCCAGTTGGTGGCCGACGAGCTTCGTGGGGCGCTCCATACGGTCTGCGTCCGGGATGGCGACGATTCGTGGAGGGCTCTGCTGTCCTTCGCCCCTGTGGTTCTCCAGATGCCTCCCAAAAGAGCGCCCGGCGACTCTTGGCCGAAGATAATTCGCCGCAACATTGCTGCCTATAAAGCCGGTACCCGTTCCGAGTACACGCTGAGTGCCCGCGCGCGTCCTAGGCGGCCGAGTACCACGGATGCGCAGGCAGCCAGACGGACCTCGGGGAAACTCGCGGAGGGTGATGTTTCGGGGGCGCTGCAGGCCCTTCTCTCACAGGATAGCTTTGCGCCCAGGTCTGCCGACTCCACTCGACAGATGAGAGAGCGACATCCTGACGGGCTAGTTTGCTAACTGCGATGATTCAGGACCGCACTCAGCCTTCATCGGTGTTCTCCAACATCGCCAGAACATAGTCGTGCTTTCGAGACCTCTCGTACGAGGCTGTTCGAAGACGGCTCTCTCGGGTCGAAGGCAGGATTTCATCTTGAAGTCATTCGACTTCCTTCAGAATATCCGGCATAAATGTTTGCTACACATAATTGTTGGTCCCCGAAGCCGTATATGGCATGCGAGCCCGTCAACGCTGCTATAGATAGCGGATGATGGAGCAACAGAGGGGCCTCAAAGGAAGGAGTACTCGTGCACGAAACGCTTCGACCACTTGTATTCCATATCAACGCCTTTTCATCACAAGTCATCATCGGAGAGATGCCCACCAACACTGAAATGCAGAATCATTGACGTCAACCTCGCCGCGCGCAGAGTCAATGGCGTCTCAATCTTGCTCCACGTGATGACAAGCCTCGAATGCATCTCGACAGACGGATATCTTCTTCGAAGCACATAGAATTCAACGTTGGTTTAGCGGTCGAATCGTGCCTTACGCGCTGCATGCGTGCAAACTCAACAGCATTTACCGTCCCATGTTTCAAACATGCGATACCATGATCTTCCTGCGAGAGACCAGCAGTCAGGACATGATCAAAGTTTTCAGAGTTTCAGTTTGGCTGTGCTTGCTCTTCATCGCGCTATTCATCTCGATTTCTCTCACTCTGATTGGCGACGCTTCGTCTGTGGGCGCTGTGGATGATTGGGAACTTCATGAACATTTACCCTGCCCTTTATCATCATTTTAGAATGTACGGAGCTCTGTGCTTTGGCTGCACCGCGCTGCTCATGTGCTTCTTCGTGGGTCACGTTTTCTCCAACGATGTCATGTTGTATTTCCTTGATCCGTCGATCCCGTTTGTCCCGAGAGAATTCCGCTTTTGTGAATTCTCAGACGCCTGCACAGGGAGAAATTTCGTTCTCTTTCACCTGAAACTCCGCGTCGCCCTATGCCAGCTTTCGGAAAGAGACAGAGGTCGTATGGATGAACCTTCGCGGCCTTACATCTACGAGGTTCCCGAGAAGGACTTGGGCACGCTCATTTCCCTCAAACCAAGTCCGAGCCTTGTGCGGAATTGTCGACTACGGCGCGCAGTTGAGCATGACGCTGGCTCGAGGTAGCAAATCGCTCAGGCGGTTACGGGAAACAGGCGTCGTTTCTGTGGAGAGGTATCGACCGTACGTCATTTTCAAACAAAATGGCGACAGCTCAACCCTCGCCCTACAACTGGGAGCTTCAAATACAACGAGGGTCATGCTTGAAAGCATGTATGAGGGTTTCCTTCGGAAGAAGTTCCTCTTCGAGAAAAATTATCTCCACTTCGGCACCTCAATCGGGGTTTTCGACTTCGTTAGTTTCAAGGAGACGCTCACCGTTTCCGTGATCTGCTACGTCCTAAATGGCGCGCACTTCGCGCTCGAAATAATTGTGCATCAACTCAGCCGCCTCGCTCGAGCATGCGACACTGACTGACACAAAGCTTCGGTTGCGTCGCACGGCCCAGATTCCCCGCCTAAGAATCAAAGACATATGCCCCGCGTGCATAGGTCTGTCAAATACGTTCGAATATGAATAAACTTTGATCGCATGGATGCATCGTATTACCCCATGGACGCCATGTTCAGGGAAAACTCTTTCCTCATAGAGTCCAGTGCAGACGTTCGATACCTCTATCTTCATTAAACGCGAGATTCGCCTGAGATCCATCATGACATCGACGAACACTTCATGAACGTCGCGTATTCTCCTCGCGACGCCAATCGGCAAACGCCTCCCACATCACCGGTGTGGTCAATGAGCACGTTGCACATAAGGGCATGCATTCTGGACAGGAGACCAGAATGAGACCCCTGGGAGTCCTCCCAGAATTGAGGCCTCAGC
Source organism: Neoseiulus californicus (assembly GCA_028455905.1). Taxonomy (NCBI): domain Eukaryota; kingdom Metazoa; phylum Arthropoda; class Arachnida; order Mesostigmata; family Phytoseiidae; genus Neoseiulus; species Neoseiulus californicus. The sequence continues at coordinate 438,932 of JAMQGS010000017.1, forward strand.
TACCCACCTCACATCGGCAGACCGCGACTCCTTTAGGAATATGCATATCAAGGGATATGTATTGTCCGAACGAATCGAAGAAGCTGCACTCCTCGCCGATGACCTCGCATCACAGTCGAGTCGGGGATCCAGCGGGGAAATCGGAGTTAACCTCGATATGTCTTATTAAGCTAAAACTGCAAGGTATCCAATATTCGGCATTATTCCATAAACGGGCCTCCTCTTCTACACCGCGTTGGGAGACCCTAGGGTTGGGTTTTCGAGTGAGAATCCCGCATCAGTTCACCTTCTCGCCAGTTTCCGCCGCGTTTCCAGAAGCCCTTCCCTCCAAGCCATCGAGAATGCAAAGTTTGATGACGTCGATCTCGTGGCAAGAGAATAATCGGGACGATAAGCGCGCAGTGAATCATTCTGCAAGGGTATATCGAGTTCGAGAATCAACCGAAGCTGTCACCGATGAACTCATTATCGTAAGCGGGCAAAGCCCATGGCGAAAGTGGCGCCCCCTGTGTATCATCCCTTCAACTTCTTTACAGTGTAGGACGTCCGATACGGATAGACGAAGGGAGTCCGCCTCCCATTGTCAACGTTGCCTTAGAGGGATGTCATCATTTGCACAGAAGATGTGATTTGAATCCGTACATGCGATTCATATCCATAGATCCTCGAATCCTGGATTCCTGCACAGTCAGACACATGTGAAGGTGACCGATGCAGTGACGTCCCATGGGTGAGAGATAAAACTCGTATGCCATCCGGTGCCACGTACAAGATTATACAACGCCGCGGCGAAGGCGGTTCCGTTCGAATCGTTCTCGCACCCAGAGATCACAAGCGCTCCCGTCTCGGGACACGCCGATCGGGCCCAGGGTCGATTGGGCCCCGGTATCGACTTACATTTTCGGGATGGGAAATTCAATCCGGTTTGCCGCCTGGCATTTCCGCCACCGCGAATATGCTGGCCCAATAACCTGCGTTCAACCTGTGTCCCCAACCCTACGGATACTAGAGATCCGATTCGAGTCACAACGGAGTCCAATGGGAACGCTCAGTAAATTTGATCGCTGACCCTTTTGTCACAACCAGGCCTTCCAGGTGCTCCGAAACCGTGGTTCTGGAACTGCCAGGAGTGCAAATTTTCAGCGATTCCGACTGACCCTCAAGGAGCCGCAAATTTTTTCCGGGTATCACCGCGGGAAACCGCTCGATTACCTACCGCTGAAACTGGACCTCAACATGAGGTAGCTCACAACGAAATGGAATGAGGATTCATCATGCAGATACAGGAGGGAATCGTTTGCTTTCTGACACCTTGCTCCCGGACTTTCGCGTTTGGAGGGTCGCTTTCCGGAATCTACTGGCGTCCTCGAATCGGGACGGTGAGGAAGGCGAATTATTTCTCGCCCGTTTGCAATCGGTGGTCAGGGTTTGGGAGTGATGGATCATGAGTTGGTTCCAATACAATGGGTATTGAATCAATCAATCTGCCCTTTCCAACCATCAATCATCTTCACACCATCCTTGTAACACGAACCCCCTTTCTCCAGAAGACTGTTTCTCGGGACTCCGTTTTTGAACCCCCGCCTCATCTCATGATGCTCACGAGAGAGAATACTCCGGGGGAATCGGAAGAAGCAGTAAAACATCTACGGAGCCGACTAACAATCATTTGAGATGTGAAAAAATGGGTAATTGTAATCCATGTAGCTGATCTGATCATATGCGCGTTTTTTGCAATTGAAAATGATACATGGCAATCCAGTTTTAGAGACATTACTTATTGTTGGAGAAACGCGCTTCAACGTGCGGTTCCTCGTGGTTCTATTAGCGGCGCCCCGGGAACCGCGAACCGCAGTCCCGCGATTTTTCGGGTTCTTGAAAGGTCTGGTCACAACTGGTACCCAATCCTTCAACTGCTCCTCGATCAAATGAGCTCGTCCCGTCCGCAGTGTTCTTATGACGATCCCGGAAATTTCGCACTCTGATAGCAACGATCTTGCCTTCATGTGATCGAGCCGTATCGATATGAATTATTACAGATCCGTCCGGATCCCACGATGGAGAATACCCACGTAGCACTCTGCCAGGGCTTCGAGAGGTCGTGACGGAAAGTTTGTTTTACTTGTTCCGTATATCTGAATGGATGTCGGACTGTTGGATCGGAATTTTCATTTCTATCGGAATAGACTCGATTGCAACCAGGTGAAGAATTCTTTAGCTTATCCAGGCGGCGCACAGTGGGAGATTCGTGCTCGAAACCCTTTTTTGCCTTTTTCGCGGTTTTGAAGTATAAAACGTTGAATTGAAGCTCGAAAGGATGGTCGCATAGGCTCGAGGCGGTTGTTCGGGATAGACCAGATGGAGATCTGTCGAAAAAAATTTCCACCCCCCCCCCCCTCGCAAATTCTCCCTCAGAGCGCTGTCGCCTTTTCTGAAGATATCCATAAAATTTTGCCTCCGCGCGATCCCAGCCGGGCGCATGTTGCGTCCAACTCCTCACCAGAGGTAGAGTCTACCATCAAGATTTCAGCTGCGTATTCGTGCATATACGCGAATACGAGAGGAAACCGCTTTCTCGACTCCACGCGCACCGATCGCGACCAAATGAGTTGCATTCGACGTGGAATGTCATGGACTTTGAGAAGAAAGACCTGTCGACCTGTTCCCAACCCTCAAGCTATGCTGAAATCGAACTGCCTCAAATCCCACCAAAAGCCACTGGTAGGTACCGCGTTTCTAGACTTACGATTAGAATGAACAACATGGTTAGATAATTTATGCGAGGCATCCGCATTTTCTGAGGATCAATTGATTCTATTATTCCGCGTCGGACTCGGTGACGCAGAAACCCCGAGCAAATATTTTCTGCTTGCAAATAGATCGTTGAAACTCAAGAGTCAGAGCAGATGATCGATGAGTGCTCCCATTTGAATCTTCCTCCCCATCCCACTGATGGATCTGGGTTCCAAAGTTCGAACCTAGGCAAATATAATCAGCACCCATCGATCCAAGCCCACACTCTGCACCTGCGATCCGAACCCTACTGCAACGGTTGCTCTAGGCAGACGTTAAGCCCTTTCCCATAGACTTCCTTTATAAACCAACTTCATGCTCACAATTAATCTACTGTTCACTGTTCTGCTACCACGCTCGTGTGTACTGCTGAAACCCGTTCCTGCTCTGTGCCTAAGCAGCATCTAGTGGCTTTCTTGAGCTGGTGAGCACTTGGGATCATAGATTCCAACCTCAACACAGATCACAACTGTTTAGCAATGAGTTTGTTCAACATTTCAAACCGCCAGCTTGCGGAGCTCTTCTTGGAGAGCGAAAGGAACGTGGATGCCTTTCTGAGACTACTCCGCGATAGTAACGCGGCTCTAACAATAAGTGCTGACAACGTGGAAGAAATACACCGGTATGTGAGGAAGCGCTTCGTCGCGAAATTCAACGAAAAGTGGTCGAGTGTGCACAGGAACCGCGGCATCTTCGTCCAGAAATACGGTCAATGGCTGGACACCGTGAATAGCATCCAGATCAGCATCACACCCGTGATCCATTCCGAATCCGGCCCCTCCAATGAGAGAGCTGACTCCCCTGTTCTGGGTGGTCGTCCCTCGAAATCATTCGAGGACTCTGCGCCGAGCACTCGGCGAGGAAAAGTCTCTTTTCTCCGAGACGAAGTCGATGAGGCTTTACTGCAAGCAGCCGCGTCACCGATGAAGTTCTCTCCAGAGAAAGCGCTAGCCCTGCTGCTCGACCTCTCGCTGTCTAAAAGGAAATATACGCTGATGAAGAAATCCGCAAAGGAAATCGGCTCAAACATCTATCCATGCTACGACCGAGTGAGAGAAGCGAAGGAACAATGCTATCCGAGGAGTATCGAAGTAACCGAACGATTCAGTTCGGTGAACCTAAGAGATCTCCTCGAGCATACAATCGAGCGCTTATTGTTATCGTTGCCCGATACGTCAATCGACGACATGGAATCTTCCTTGATTCTTGTGTCGAAATGGGGGTGCGATGGCTCCTCAGACCATAGCGAGTACAAACAAGTGTTCGATGATCCAAAGAACTACGATGGCAGTCTGTTCATCTCATGCTTTGTTCCACTCAGACTCCTTACGGAGACGAACTCTTCTCGCGAGGAGGTTTATTGGGAAAATCCGAGACCTTCGTCCACACGATTGTGTCGCCCAATACGTTTTGAACTCGTCAAAGAGAGTCCAACGGTGATACTTGCGGAAGTCGACAGAGTGAAGGCAGAGATTTTGAACTTGGAAGTCTCAGAAATCGTTGTCAGAGGCAAGCCCTTCAAGGTTCGCTTCGACATGATCAATGGCAAGATTCTCCAAACACTGAACGAGACTCCGGGAATGCAAACTTGCTCTATCTGCGAAGCCCAGCCCCCCGAAATGAACCAGCTAGAGATGATTTTTGATCGCGCGCCATCCGCGGATCATATGACGATGTCATCACTACACGCGAGGATAAAATTCATGGAAGCTATCCTGAAGATCGCGTAAAATAAGAAGCTCAAGAGGTGGCAAGTCAAGGGAGATGAAGCGGAGACGACGAAGGCGGCTGAGAAGAAAAGGATACAAGATGAGCTCAAGGACGAACTCGGCTTGAAGGTAGACTTCGTAAAACAAGGCTTGGGGACCACCAACGATGGCAACACCTCCCGACGCTTCTTCGCCGCTTTCTCACAAGTTGCCAGAATCACTGAAGTCGACGAGGAGCTGATCCGAAGATTCGAAACCATTCTGAATGCGATCAATTGCTCTGACCATCCCGATCTGGAGAACTTTAAGCAGTTTTGCGTAGAAACTGCTAAACTATATGTCACTTTGAATCCGTGATACCCCATGACAAATACGGTCCACAAAATACTGATCCACGGCCCTCAAATCTTGAGCGAAGCCTCCTTGCCGATTGGCAGGCTGAGCGAGGAAGCCCAAGAGGTTCAGAATAGGGCTTACCGAGAGGCACGACTCTGTCATGCACGGAAAATGAGTCGAAAAGCAACTAACGAAGACATCTTGCACACTATGTTGGCGTCATCCGATCCGCTCATCTACAGCTACAGGGAGATGCAAGCGAGAGATGACGATGAGTATGACGAGGACGTGGTAGAGCTCTTGGCGAGAGTAGAGGAGGATGACTCCGACTCCGACGCGGAATAATAAAATCAATGGATCCTCAGCAAATGCGGATGCCTCGCATCATCTAACCATGTTGTTCATCCTAATTGTAAGTCTAGGAACGCGGTACCAACCAGTGGCTCTGGGTGGGGTTTGAGGCGGTTCGATTTCAGCATAGCTTGAGGGTTCGGATCAGGTCGACAGGTCTTCCTTCTCTAAGTCCATGACATTCCACGTCGAATGCAACTCATCTGGTCGAGATCGGTGCGCCTGGAGTCGAGAAAGCGGTTTCCTCTCGTATTCGCGTATATGCACGAATACGCAGCTGAAATCTTGATGGTAGACTCTACCTCTGGTGAGGAGTTGGACGCAACATGCGCCCGGCCGGGATCGCGCGGAGCAAAAATTCTATGGATATCTTCAGGGAGAGCGACAGTTCTCTGAGGGAGAGTTTGCGAGGGGGGCGGTTGCAATTCCTTTCGACAGAACTCCATCTGGTCTATCCCGAACAACCGCCTCGAGCCTATGCGACCATCCTTTCGAGCTTCAATTCAACGTTTCATACTTCAAAATCGCGAAAAACGCGAAAAGGGGTTTCGAGCACGAATCTCCCACTGTGCGGCGCTTTTGGAGGCATGCTTTCTTGAGCCGCTTGGCAAGGGCAGGGACTGGGGAGTCAGACGTTGAGAGTCTTCTCTCAAGCCTGTTTATATGAAGGTCGAGTGGATCGTCGAGCGGAGGTGAGGTTCTAGTCGGCACGTGGTTATCGATGAGAAACTGACAGCAGGCCGTGAATTCGGAGTACATCTCGTCGACGTTCCGGCAGCGGGACAGGAGGGCTGACCAGTTGACAATTTCGAGGTGACGTGCGATGGCGTCACAATCCATTCGCCGGAAGTCACGGGAAGAGGGTTGGGGCTTCAGGTGTTCAGACGAGTGAAGGAGTTCGAAGGCGATACCGCGGTGATCGGAGGAGATTGGTGGATCGACGGGGCGCATATCTGCGAAAAATTCGGGATTAGATGTGAGGATGAGGTCGAGGGTGTTGCCGGAACTGTGGGTCGGGAAGCCAATCAGCTGGATAAGGTTGTTAAAAATGCAACACTCAACGAAGATGGCCATCTTATAGTGAAACCGTTGGCGGCGTCTAGGCGGCTCCAATTGATGGACGGGAAGTTAAAGTCACCAATGATGTGTACAGGATAGTCAACAGAGCATAGGGAGTTTATGCTGCTGCAGCATTCCTTGGTGCGAGTAAATCGGGTGGCGGCGTCGCCAGCATTCGAGAAATAAAAGCATGCAAGGCGAATTTTGTCGACCGAGCCTATTAGATAGAAGGCGATGACCTCGGAAGACGAGCAGGTGGAGGGAACTGGAACAACGTTGTAATGATTCCGCACAAGAATACAAACGCCGCCACCTCGAGAGGCGCGGTCGAATCGAAGGGGACGGTAAAGCCCCTTGAGGGAGAGCTCGGCGTCTGTAACAGGATTGTAAAACCAGGTCTCGGTGAGAAAGATCATGTCGACGTTGCTGGAGATGGCATACTCCGCGAGAGAATCGATAGCGCCGTGTTTGGCTGCTGAGCGGGAGTTGAGATATAGGCAGTGGAAGGGAGTTGGGCGTGGGGAAGCAGGAGGTCGGACGGCGACCGGCGACGTCAGGGAGGGCAAACCTGGTGGACAGTTCGCGTCAGGCTTGCGGGGCTGTGTCGATGATACGTTCGTCCGAGAGTTCGTTTCTCATATGACCCACAATGGTTCCAGGGTGCCATCGATTTTCGTCCTTGATGATTTCGTCGAAGTCGAGGTCGGAACAAGAGATGGCAAAGCATCGATAGTTGTCGGCGCGGGACTTCGTCTTGATCTGATGTACTCGGAGAATCGAGTCGACTGAAGACGATTGGGGGTAGTCCGTCGGGGGTGAGGTTGAGTTTGGACTTTGAACTCAGGAGTGTCTTTTCGACGAGTGGGATGTCGAAGGAAATGTCGTTTAGCACGGCGGTTGTTTGGGCGTGTTGAACCGGGACAGAAGTTAGTGGCAGGGAATAAACCGACTGGAATTGGTCCTTTAGTAGATTTGCCCGGAAGACGTCGTCAGAGGTGAGAGTGTTGTGGTGGAGAAGCCGTCCAAGCTTTGGTCTAAGGCGCAGGCGGCGGTTTGCGTAGCTGAAGAAAGCCTTACAGTCTCGCGGGTCGAGCTGCTCTTCGAGGGACCTTCGAGCACGCGTGGACGCGCTCTAGCTCGCGGGCACGCCTCGGAGGGAGGACCCCTGTTTGTTTAGCTGAGGAGGCTCGGTCTATGAAGGATGTAAGCGGACTGGGACGTTTTCTCGCTCTAATGGGCGGAGTGAAGCAGAATAAGAGGAACGACAGGAGTTCTTGCAGCGCGACGTACATTCCGTCCGCAGTGTCGAGATGGGAGGAGGATTTCCTCCAATCGACTAAGAATAGATTTGACGAGATGGCCTCGTAGTCAGACTTGTGATAGTTGAGTCGCGAGACCGGTGGGGGTTCATCAAATCGTGCTAGAATGGAGAAGTTCACCGCCTGGTGGTCGGACGAGAAGGGAAGGTCGGACACCGTGACTTCGGCGATGCATTCAGGTTGGTTTGTGATTAAGATGTCCAAGACGTTGTTGCTATCGAGGCGAGTGGGAGAATGAACCATTTGGCTTAGACCGTGAGAACAGCGGAATGAGTTGAATATCGCTTCCTTAGAATGCTCAGCGCCGTTTGCGACGCCGGAAGACCAATTCAATAGAGGTAGGTTCAGGTCGCCCACGATGGTGACGGGTGTGGGGGTGTCACATAAGGACTCAAGGGCGGAGCACAGCGCTCTGATGCGATCAGAGAGTTCCTCGGCGGAGCCTGTTGGTGAGAAGTAAGTACAGATGATTCGGTGTTGATCAGGGGTACCACAAAGGATGTCAGTGGCAACAAGTTCAGCGGGAACGGAGTCGGTCTCAACCTCAACGGCTCGCAGACGGTGGGATGTGAGCAGGCACACACCGCCGCCGCGACGTTGTGGGCGATCACGGCGGGCGACGGAGCACCGGTTTGAGAGTGAAAGTTCAGCAGATGATAATAATCTGTCCGTCCCCCAGGTTTCACAGATAGCCACTATATCGATACAGAGCAGGGATAGTGCATCACAGGCACCTGTTTTGGTGATTGAAGCAGCGTGGATAGAGAGGCAGCGAACTTCCTGCCACTGGGGAACGTTTGAGTGTGCTTTAGATGGGGTGGCATCAGTGAGGTCGTGGTTTAGGTTTGTGAAGAAATGGTCGGTCGGACAGCAGCACTTGACACATGTATCAAGAGCAGAAGTCTCGATCTTCACCGCATGGCAAGTCCTCGAACGCAGGTTTGGAGTCTTCGTCGGTGTATCTGGAGTCTTCGAGCTCCTCGGATTCGTCGACAAAGAAACCATATACTTTTTAAAACCGAGTCGTGAAACAAAACACCAGCGTATGCACGTGATAGAATATAGCACTCTTATCTTTATATTGTGTGATTTTCACACTCGCTTCATCAGCTCTCCTTGTAGCAGTTTTTTATATTATATTTTCAAAGCACAAATTTCTTCATTGGAACGCCACATCGCCAGCCAAACCGTTGGCAACACGATGAATTCCAGCACAAATGTTATAAGTATTTAGCAATTCACATTTACATTACAAGAAGATTAAGATTGTTTTTTCCAACCGCCCTCGGGCTAATCCAGCAGTTGTCGAAAACTTGCCACAAAGCGCCGGCGTGCTGCCGACGATATCAGATACAAATCGCCTATGTAGGCGGCTGTGTTGTTATACAGTCAACTCCGCTTAATAGGATCACCTCGGGACCGGGCCATTTTGATCCCAATAAGCGGAGTGATCCCAATAGGCGGAGAATAGGAAAATCATTATTTGGTGGAATACAACCGGCGGAATAAGCTGAGAAGTCATAGAATACCCTGAGCGTGCGCTGATTGAGTACGCCGAATGATTGTACACTACGGCAGCTTCGATCCCAGTGCTGCGAGCAAAGATTGCTGAGTCGTTCTGTCAATCGCGGGTTCGACTCAACGTAGCTCATGAATTTTCGTCTTGATTCATTCTGTAACCGTACTTAAGACTCTACGATGCAGTGAGCGCGCCATGGTGGGTTGCATTCTCCTTGAGTTCGAACATCAATACGGATGAAGGAGTCCGTCCCGTTTAACCCCCAACGAGCTCCGGGGCTCGTTCATTCACCTCTCGAGCGCTGACGCCACCGAGTAGACCTGAGCGTGGTCATGAAATCTACAAAACTCGTTCGGGCTTCGGAACGAATCGACGAGACTTCGGAGGAACTATGAGTATGCGACAAACTACCGTCGCAAACATCATCGAGCGAGCAACACAACTAAATTTCCGAGTTTTGGATAACAGAGTCACAGTCTCGAATGATCCGTTTAAGCGGAGTCATGATCCGATAAAGCGGAGTAAATTAGGCTTAAAAGATTCGGGACTTGGGATTTTGTACCGAATAAGCGGTTGATCCCATTAACCGGTGTTCCCATTAAGCGGAGTTGACTGTATTGCGGGAGCAAGAGCGGTCCTGCTCTCTCCCGTATTTCCTACATTGGCCCAAAGGCCGTGCTGTGGGCGTTGACGGCTCTGACGAGCAACTTGAAGAGAGCGGCAACCTCCGCGTCAGCGGCCGCCACGAACGGGGTGAGCGGGTCGCCGCCGTCCCTGCCCGTTTGGGCCCGGGGGCCGGCGCCGTCAGCGCTGGTTGCGGTCGTGTTTCTTTCGGCGTCGGTCGCGGGGTTTTCAGGCTGTGGCAACTGCCGTGAGGTTTTTACAACGTCGGCGGCGCCGGGGTTGACTGGTTGTTTTGAAAGCTGCCTCGGGTCTTCAGCGTCGTCGGCCGTGCCAGCCACAATCTCCAGGGAGTCTTCCCGGCTTCCGGGTGATGAGCTCCCGCCCGGCGTTCGAGGATTGCGGGGCGAGGTAAGAAGCGCGGCTCTTCCCGAGTTGGTAGATTGCGTCGAGGACGTCGCGGCTGATGAGGTCGTCGTGGAAGCCGATGTCAATGAGTCGCCCTCTGACTTCGAGAGCGATTCTGGCGTTTAGGCTCGGGGCACCTGGGGCGCTGGCGTATCTGCCAGAAGTGGGCGCTTGACCGTCATTGTCGGCCGCGGGCGATCGTTCGCGCGGACAGACGGGCCCTGGACGTCTGCGGGCGGCTGGTTTTCGTCGTTATCCGTCGCGTCGTCGTCGTGGCCGCTGTTTATGAATCTTCGCCACTTATCCACCTGTTGGACAAGTGCGAGGCGTGGTTGCCTTTTAGCCACGGTTTTGATTGCTGCGTCATGAAATGACGCGTTGACTGCGTTCGGTGTGCAGAGAAGAAAGCACCCGTGAGCTGCCCTCTCCCGGCAGAGACTACGCCCCCCGTTTTTCCGACGGGGGTTGGATCTCTCGGCCGCGTGGCACTCTGTGATGCTCACGCGAGGCAGTGCCTCCAGGGCACGTCGGAGACGTCGCGTCCCTTCGCTCGACCGACTGCTAGCCAAGCAAGTCAGGTGCCAAGCCTTAGCAGTGGGCAAATCTTGAAAGACGTAACGTTAGTGTTAGAGACGCGGCCACGTCGAGCGCTCGTGGAGGCTCAATGAAATCATGCTAGCTGGAGCGGGGTGTATAGGCTGGCATGCGTACTCACCTCGTCGCGGCTCGGCCATGTTTTTGAATCAACAGCGTGTCAACCAACAAGACCTTACGATTGTCGACACTTGCCAAGAGAGTGAGTGGGCTGTCAGTACCTCGCTGGCAATAGGTGACCATGAAAAGTGCGACTTTTACACAGTAGGTATTGAGAAAGGTAGAAATGTTCCCGTGCCAGGGTGCCCCGGCCCTGTTCCCTTGGGCTCCCTGCTCTGACCCCGTGTTTCGGGGCCCCCTTTCCGGGCTCTGTGCCCCGGGGTACCCTGGCCTGGGGCACTCGTAAGCCCTCGTAGCAGGCAACGCTACGAAGGCGGCGCCGACTTTCGAACGCGCCCTCGAAGAGTTGTCCGTGACTGCTCATGCCCTCCGGTACGGTTCGCGCTTCCCGGAGGCCGAAGTGCGCCACCCGGACTGTATTGGGCCAGTATTTAGCCTATATTGGCGCCAAAATTCGACCTCGTCGGAGTGGACGGGCACTGCTCAGGCGGGAAAATGGGATCGAAAATCCGGTGGCTTGTTGACAACATGCGGAAAAGTTGCCCAGTAGTTGAGCACCGCGGGCCGGTCAATCCATTCCTCGGCGGACTCATGGTCCGCAGCCGAGCGGTCGTCGCAGACTTTGATGAATTTGATGTTGTGTCGGGCCTTGAATCTGTGAACCAACCTTCGGATGCTTTGAAGTTGTCGTGGCCGAGCTCCTTGGCCAACTGCTCGGCTTTCTCCTTCAAGAGGGGACCACTTATCGGAACATTTCGGGCCCGTGTTTGCAGAAACCAAGTCAGAACAGCTTCGTACACATCTTCGTTCAGACTAGCGCAATTCCTTCTCCGAGCGGAGCTGTGCTTATCCAGAGCGAAAAGTCGTAGATTGAGCTCGTTCTTCTTGCACTTGAAGAACGTGAACCTTCCGACTTCGAACTTCTTCGAGGTTTCTTCCGGAGAGTGGGTCTTGAGATACTTCAACAGATCAATCTTCTCAATCGCTGACAGTGTTCTTCGAGAGGACATCTTCACTCGAACACACTGTAGTCGGAGACCAAACCTTTAGTGGCCGAGGTCGTGTTCAGAAATCCGTTTCCGAAGTTGTGTTGGCCACCGAAATAAGAGCAGAGTTCGGAAACACAAGATATCGAATTCGAAACTCGAGATGGAGAAATTCTACGATAGCGAGATTCGAAAAGCTCGGCGTTCGATTTTCGAGCAGCGAGGAGTGGCATCCCACTTGCGCTCTAACGCAAACGTGCGCGCATGTTCGTCTTCTCGACCGAAAGGATCGCTTCCCTCCCTCTTACTCTGTGAGGAACTGCCTTCCACGCTCAGTTTCTCATAAGCGGTTTTCTTAAGCATGGGTGTCTATGGAGTGGGAATCGATGATCAGTTTCTTTTATCCGGTTTTCTCTTATACGCGAGTCTCTTGTAAGCGGTTTTCTTCAACATGGCGGTCTATGGGACTCGAAACGGGAAATCAGGAACGGTCTCTTATATCCGGTTTTCTCTTATATCCGAGTCTCTTGGAAGCGGGTTCGACTGTATACGACAAGAGTCACGGGAACAACAGAGTCACGGGAGAAGCGAGAACGCTAGGTCGACGGTTTTCTCTACTCTGACTCACGTTGGTCTCTACTTGCACCGCGGGAACGGTTCGTGGGAGCGCCATTCCACTCGTGTTCGTCTGCCTCTCTCGGAGGACGCAAAACAAACCGATACCGGGCTCCTCACATACCGTAGCGTCAGCTATGACGGATGTCACTCTTTATCTAACGGAGGATTCTGTTCTATGGCTCACTGCAAGCTGACGGGAGTTCTGGGTGTATTATGTTCCCTCCTGTGTTGTCTTGGGTGCATTCCAAAACTGTCGCAATTCTCACGGTATTCGCAACAGGACGAGTATCGCACGGGTTCGGCGCATGTTCCCGATCTGACCCACGGAATCCTTTGTTCTTGGATTCATTCCAGTATTTTTCTGTGATTTTCTTCCACCATTCCACCACAGTACCGCACAGAATGAGAAATAAGCAGAACATCATCAGGGGCATCAGTTCACCAAACTTCCCGAGATCGAATAACGATGCCTCCTCGTCAAAACTCAGATATTTGCTCCAGTCTGTTTGATTCCTACGAAAAGTTTCACGTGCGATTAGCATGACAGCGGAGCCCAAAAGACCGAAGTCCAAGTCTTTTCGCTGCCGGATCTTCCGTCTAAACATCTCCGGACCGATTAAGCCGTGTTGCAGGAGCCGCTCGAAAGTCTTGCTCGTACGCGTGGGGACCAAAAGTAATTGAACTAACTTCGGAAAGATACCGCGAAACTTCGGATCCCGCTTTAGATGGCAATGCTGCAAAGCTGTGACGTTTCCATGATGGTCGCGCCGAACCAAGTGTCGTCGTAGCGGTCCTTTGCATTCTTTCTTAGCTTTTTCGGACAAACGACAATAATAATAGTATTCATCTATGTCGATTCGCTGCGATGAGAACATGGTGTTGCAGATGTTAGAAAGCTCGCAATCCAGAGCGTCAGTGGGTCTGTCCTCACTCGCTCTGTCCAAGAAGTAAGACATGACAGTGTTCGAATAAATTGCGGAGAGTATGAATGTCATCGAAACCATGGTGCAAGCGATGATCAGCACTGAATATCTTTTGCAATTCGCTTCGATGGCTCCGACAGAGAAGAAGGATAGAATCATCTGACGGATTTTTAGTGAAATCGGTTGCGGTTGGATCCACTTGAAGGCAATGGCCATAAGCAGTCCGCTCAGAGTTGTTGCTATCCAAACGTCCAGACCGAAGGGCTTCAGCAGAGTGTAGACGTCCGTTGGCGTACGCATAATCAGTGAATGGCACTCCATGGATTCGGAGCACGAGGAATATATGGATTGCATGTGTTTATCGTAGAACGCTCCTGGTCGGAATACTTCCCTGTATTTGGCGTCATATGTGAGTGAGAACTTTGTTTGGTTGCAGGAGATCGTTAGAGTCAACCGCTGAATGGCGACATAGGGAATGAGATCACGTTCGGTGAGAACGCTCAATGTGTGGCAATCAAGGTCTGAAGCCCCACAGGATTCCGAAGGTTTTCTCGGCCAGACTGTCAACAAGTGATCGTACGTCTGAGCGCAATAGAGCGCAGGGGCCTGGTTGGAAAACAAGACATAAGAGACACCGCTCGACACCAGATAACGATTGGATACAACGAGAATTCGCAATAAACACTTGTGTTGTATGTTCTGAACAAGATCAGTCGCTTCATTATTGTCTTTGGGTGCAAACAGAACAACAATCACGAAAGGGACAGCCAGTGCTTCAAGAAGAACTGGCGAAGTGATGTCTCGAGGCTCGCCAATCGGAATGCGTAACTTAGTTTGCAGCGACAGGAAGCTGGTATTGAGCCTCACTGAACCATCTCTGAGAAGGCAACCGGCATCTAGGATTACAACTTCCGTCAAGGGAATTCCTCGTCGAAGAATGTAGGTTTGAGCGAGTTCCGCGATTTTTTCCGGGCTCGTTGCGGCGCAGCATTTCCCTATGAAAGCCAGCGCAAAAATGAACGGCCACCAACCGCATCGAGCTGATTTGGACGCTCGGAGGATCACAGGATACGATAGGGAACACTCTGAGCTCTTTCCCCGCGGTTCGTAGCAGAGTTGTAGTCTCTTCTCCATGAGTAGGCTTTGCAACGGTTATTTAACCGCGGTTAATAACCGCAATAACCGCAAGAAATTCGCGGTTATTAACCGCAATAACCGCGACCAAATTGCGGTTTTAACCGCTTTTAACCGCGAAACACCGAGAGGATTCCGCAGTGCACTTCCGCAATTTCTAGAACAGAGGTTCGCGAACTTTTCCAGGGGCGGCATCACGCGGCACCCCGAGCTCTTCAAAAAGTATGGTCAGACCGACCCGGGAATTTCTCCCATAGACTTCAAAGAGTCTGGTCAGACCGAGTTCGGAATCGCCCGTGACTCTCGGTCGTTTCACCCCGGGTCAATCCGGAATCAGCGGCAGCCCCGCCCTATGCTCAAGGAGCCTATCTCGCGGCACCGCGGCGATTTGGTGCCGGTGGCACACAGTTTGAGAGCCCCTGCCCTAGAAGATCTGAGTTCCGAAAATTCCGGGAACAACTTAGGCGCCTGGAAATCATATGGGTGTGTCTCCCTTCGGGGGAAAGCTTCCTCACCTCCAGTTTTCACTGGAGTCTTTGATCGCGGTCTCAAAGGGTTTTGGGCTCGCTTCAGTTGTTTGGGCATGAGAACGAGGGTCCAATCACAGGTTCTGCTCAAAATTGCGTCTTGCAGCATGATACCGTATAACCGCGCTTATTTTCGGCTATAACCGCGGTTATTTGACAAATTTTTGCGGTTAACTTCGATTACGGTTATGTGTTTGCGGTTTTCGGTTAACCGTAACCGCGGTTATTCTGAAATGCGGTTTTTTGCAAAGCCTATCCATGAGTGGAACATCGATCTCTGATGCTGAAGAACTGTGGGGTCGTATTCCGCTCCGGAAGCAGAGAAACGAATTAAAACTGGGAGGAGAGCGCGTCACCCCAACTCAACGCTCCGTTCGAAATGTTGGTGGGCTTATGCGTCAGCTCTGCAGTTGTATTCCATCGTAGCACTCTCTCTACATACCAGAAGGTCTCAATCTCAATCTCAATCTCCTCTCATCAACATAATGGGATTTTTTTGCCTCTAGGAATACACTCAAGTACCCTGAGCAGCTCCTCTGAGCGACTCGGAACGCGGCAGGATCGATGACATTGTTTTCGACCTGACAAAGTTCACCTGAGCTGATGTCAATCTCCATATGGAAGATGCTCCACCTCGATTCCCTAGACAAGACGATACAATTTCAATCAGAGAGTACAAGCGATGAACGAAGCCCTCTGAGTCTGTGAAAATCCAAATCACCTGAAAAAGTATTAGAGGTAGTATGGATACACTGCCGTAGGGGGTTGCGCGAAAGCGCGGTGGCGGTTGTCGGTTTTCGAAAACTCAATTCAAGGACGGTGAATGCGATGATCTCGAACGTTGTTCGTGTCAATGTAAGGAACAACGGGCGTTTCTGCGGAAGTTAGAAGCCCCTTTCTGTTGTCTTTCTCATTCCAATGGGGAGACGAGTAAGTCTGTGTTCACAGTTATCGCAGAAAGATGCCACAGCTTCTATCTCAGGCTGCCTGTTGCCTGGAGTGTCGAAAAGTGTCCGCAACACCATGTTCAACGAGAAGGTTGTGAGATTTTCTAGTGGATAGCAGTGAAAATAATGTAACCACCAGTTGGCGGAAATGGATGGTACAAACAGGGTCTTCTGCCACCAAATAGACTCTCTCGAAGCGACCGAACTTCCAAGAGATTTATGTTCGTCAGAACACTTCCTGTCCGCAATTCCGAGGGATGTCGACTCGAGAGCTGCAAATTGCAGCCTGCAATTGACATCGTCTACACGGACTACAAATCCGCATTTGAGACAATGCCCCACAATCTCCTGCTGTCCGTTCTACCTGCGAAGGGGGTTGGCTCCACGATTGTTCGCTGGATCTCCAACTTCTTCACCGATTGAACGTTCAGAGTCCGAGTGCGCGACTCATTCTCAAGGACTGGATACCCGCTGACTGGATGCCCGCAGGGCACTGTCCTCGGTAGCCTGCTATTCGTTCTCTTCATTGATGAAGTCAAGCACATACTTGACGGACGGGTCGACTTCTATATCTACGCAGATGATGTGAAGATTGTCAAGACGTTCAACTGTCCTGACGACTGTGATGATCTACAAAATGTCCTTCCCGATTTCTTCACGTGGTCAGATCTCATCGGCCTGCGACTCTCCGTCAACAAATGCGGAGTCCTTCGCGTTGGACCAGATCTCCCCTGCGCCGAGTACAGGATGGGCGATGTGCCCTTAAGGAGGATACAAGAGATCAAAGATCTTGGCGTACTGTTCTCAGACTCAGTGTCCTTCTCCGGCCACGTCCAAAGTGTGGCCAAGAAATGTTCCCGTCTGTGTTCATGTATACTGAGATCATTCGTTGTTCGAGACCCCTCGGTATATCTTAAGCTGTATCACTCCATCGTCATCCCTCATGTCGAGTGCGGTTGCTAAATATGGTCCGCCTGCTTGATGTCTGACTTGAAACTTTTGGACCGAATGCAAAACCGATTTCTGATGGTGAGGCGAGTTGAATGGCGCTGCGGCTTGCCCCGCCGATCCCTCGAGTGCCTGCCCATTGACCTACGGCTGCGCGATGCCGACATTCGATACTTGAGGAAGCTTCTGACCAATGACCCCCGCCCCCCCCCTCCTTGCAATAAAGAAGTGTTCATATCAAAAACCGGTGTAAAACCCCTCCTCCTCACTCCCCCCGGCACCTCCTACAAGCTGTTTGCAGACGACTTAAAGCTCTCCTCTCCAATCGACTCCCACTCCCATGCACGACTCCAATCCGCCGTCGACGCTGTCTCCGAGTGGTCAAGAGCATCGAAACAGCTTACAGCCATGTTCGATAGAACACAGGTTGCAGCTAGAAAATGGGTTATGGGAATCGCTGGGCACCAGGTGGCCACGGAGTTCGTACTCGGAGAACTCGGATGGTCAACCTTCGAAGCCAGGAAAGCACAAAGCAAGATCCGGTACTTCGCGAGGATAAGCGCGATGGAGCCCACCAGATGGCCAAGGATGATATTGTCCATGATGGCGACAGAGAACATATATACAATAGCGATTCAAAGACTCAACTTCTTGAAAGCAAAATACTCGTGCTCTGATGTCCCCCTCGAATACGGGGAGAATGGGAGACCGAGGCTTGGAATCTTCAACTCGGCCGTCCAGAAACGGATACGAGAGACGGTTGACAAGACATGGACGGAGGCAATGAACTCTAAACCAAGTCTTACTTTGTACCGAGAATGGAAAGAACGAGGCGTCACACCCTTTGGACTGTATCAAAACAGCCGTGGAAGTGCGCTACTGGCCCTGGCTCGGGCAGGAATGCTCCCGAGCAGAGTTCACCGTTCAAAATTTCAGGATATCGACCCCCTCTGCGTAAGATGCAGGCGGGGCCCCGAGAATGTCCCCCACATTACAATGAAATGCGTCACTTATCACCCCGAGACGGACGAACTCGCCAGAAGACTGGGTTTGTCTGGAGAGCGTGATCAGGAGACATGGAGGGACACCAGAATAACCCTAGAAGAGTGGGAAAAAGAAACCCGAGAGATCCGCTGAGTTACTCGCCCCAGAAACTGGGTCACATGTGATATGTATATTAAAAAAATGTAGATACCACGTGAGAGGATCAATAAATAACCATAACCATAACCAAAATCACGACGGCGTTCCCGGTATGCTTGAGAACGCTCCGTGGTCGTTCTGGGCCCTTTCGCTGACCCTGGTTCACTCCCACCTGCTCTACATTTCCTCTGCTGAAAACTTCGGCTCTTCGGACGTGCCATTTCAATTCAGTTCAGCTGACCCTGTCCAATTTCGTTGTTCTGACAATCGATCCACGGGAGGAACTCATGATACAGGTTTTCGATCTGAAATACGTGAATTCTAGAGCGATCTTGTCGAGGGATACTCCCAAACCTAAGAAGCTGCTCTACGGTAGAAATGTACAGCGCAAAGTCGGGTGTACCGCTGCCAGTTGAATTTCTCGTGTACAGCACGGTTAGTCGGTGAATTCACTGTGGTTTTCACGGAATCGAACGTTTTTCTTAAGGCCAGTGAGATATCCCAGATCGGGTCCGTAGTCTCCCTTCGTTCGCCGAAAACCCGTCTTCTCTACGCCTCTTTGAAACCGAATAAAACGATTATTTATACGATTTCGGCGGATTCCACGGGGGGGGGGTCCATGAATCTCCAACGGAGACCCCCTTCCCGAGCTCAGAACACCACAGAAATGGAAACGGAGAAGCTCCCGTAAATTCAACACCCGTCTGAGGGAACCGGGACGTAATCAGTCCACTCTGGACGTCGTTTGAGGCTTTTACTTTGTTACAACTTCGTGACGATAGATGACGAAGTACTAGCTTTCGGTACCCTTAGCAGAGACGCTTTCGCGTCAAAAAACGATCCCCGAAAGTCAATCAATGTTGCGTTGAACTGTAGTCTATGACCGCGATATCGTGATCTCGGCCGCATCGGACCATCGTCACGAGATAACGAAGACAGCGAGAATGACCATCGCAATGATGGACGTCTCGAATTCCGCCCTTGTCGTCACTGGCTGCTGTGTTGCTCTCGGGACGCTGTTGCTCCGCGACAGACGGCGGTTACAGGGCTTTGGCCAAGGAAATCCATGGAAATCATCAAAGATTTTCAAGCTGTTGATTCTAGGCATGTCACTCGTGTGGCTGGTCGGGATGAACTCTCCATCGCAGAGCTCCGTGGACACTCTGCGAGGCCATGGCCGAAGAGAAACGCCCCCGGACGAAAAGAAGCTGATTCTCAGAACGAGAATGTTTGACCAAATCGCGCGTCACACTCTAGAACAAACGATCGCCTTATCCCAGCAGGATAAATTTGAAGTAAAGCTGGGCGCTTCTGGCAGCGAAGTCAATTTAACAATGGATGAAATCCTAGGAAAATTTAAGGAACTCGTCCAACTCATGAGAAGCTGGAAGCTGAGACTAGGGACGAGGGAATACCCCGTGTATAAATATCAAACCCAGTGGTTCATAGCATCGGACATTATACGGAAGCTGAACGGAACGCCTCCTCCTAATGGTTCGTGGAAATTTTTCAACATGCACACCATGTAACAAATTTCGAAAGCTTCCGAACTGAAGAATATGAAACAATGGTGAAAAATCCTTCGACTGTCTTCTGGCATGATACGGCGGGGAACTGGAACGCTTTCGATTGGTCGTGGACTGGCAAAAAGCTTAAAGAACTCTCCATACGTTTTGAAATGAAGCGTAACTGGTATGCAGTCGGTCCCGACCTCCGGGAATTTGTTGATGATCACAAGGCGCTGAGTGAGGAGATGACTGCAGAGGCTCGCACAAACGCGATTGAGGCGGCAAATTCACGTTGTCTGGCGAAGGACTGCAAATTCGACGAGAATTTCCCCGTTTTGAAAACCGATGCCGATGGCTTGTTCATCATGTGCTCAAGCATGGAGGACGACGAAAAAGAAAGGTGGGTAATAGCCCGTGCTAGGCTTCCCGGATCTTGAAAGACGGGAAACTACGCCATGAGTGGAACCGCGAAACCGAAGCATTCCGCCCGGGCGCCGGGGCCCGAGCGCCAAAAATCGACTGACTTGTTCTGAAGTAGTATTCTTCCCAGGCCTATTTTCGAATTGACGTACAGCTACCTCCCGGGGTCGTGTTTCCTCGGATTCCATCCGAGTGCACATCAATGCAGAGAGGATTGGAATTCGATTCAAGAAAAGTAACGTATCATGCGGAATGAATCACGTGTAATATTGATGGGGAAAATCCATGTGCTAAATTGAGCGGTATGTGTTCACAGTTGGATAATACACGGTCTATGGAGCCCGGATTATGAGATCGACGGAACTGGCAGAACACATGCCGATCTTGAAAAGACTGACGATGAACTCCTCGCTGAATGTAAGTTACGACGAAGAAAGTGTGGCCATGCTCGGCTTTATTAAGCGAATTATTATCAAATGTAGGCATGGGCATTCATCGCGGCGGATCCCAATCCGGCCCGATGATGCTTGTTAAATAATTTGTGACCATACTGTAATAATCTTAAAATCGATCTCTTGTGCAATATCAAACTCTTCGCTGCCCTCTCCAAGGGTGGCTGCTTCCACCGCGCGACCGTAGCGCCCAAATAAACATTAGTGTGTGTCCGACGTTTGAACGATTCGCATCTTCAATTCAATCCTTCCGTTTTTGAGTCTTTGGTGTCGAGCGGAAATTTCGAGTAACGTCCGCCAGTTCATCTCGTTTCATCATTTGGTGCCGTGACCAGGATGGTGCTCGTACAAAATTCCCCGCCGAGGACTCAACACAGCTCAACCACTGCGCCCGAGGAGCTCAACGTGCCGACTGCGCCTGCCGCGCTCAGCAGTCTCGCCGTGCTCCGCAGCAGAAGAACCCGGGCGAAGAACTACCTTCTTGCCAATATCGATCAACTCCGGGCAATCGATCGGGTCAACGACGCGAATCGTTTTCAGTTCCGAACGCTGAAAGCCCATATCGAGGGCCGCGCCAAGGTGATCAACGAAATCATCAATCTGATCTCCTGCCATCCCGACCTCCCACAATCCGACGTGGAGCGAGAGTCAGAAGAAGCCGAGGAGGCAACCGAGGCCATCCTTTCCGGGCAAGCTATCGTCTCAGCGTTATTGTCCGAAGAGATTTTCGAGACAACCGCTTCGAGGGCAGTCTCATCTCAAGAATCATCGCCATTGACCTCTGCCGCATCCATCCCGATGGCCAAAGAAATCCAGCCGAGAGTGTCGTCGACTCGCGGACGTCTGCTTCCGAATCGGCCGGAAGTCAACGCACGACGACGGGAGGTTCGAGTGCGCCATCGTCAGCTATCCTTCAAAACATCGTGACCGCGCAGACGCCGTCATCCGTGAGCTTGATAAACAATGCACTTTCGAATGTTGTGATCGAGCCGCCACCGTCAACAGAACACAGTGCCACCTCAAGCAGTTGTGCCAACTCAAAGTTATATCTTGACACCATCCCAGATTCCTTCGATGGAAGCATCTCGCGCTACAAGCTGTGGAGAGCCCAGTTCCTGAACTACGTCCGCCGCAGAACCAAGGCAACTGACAGCGACAAACTCGTGGCGTTGTGCAAGTTGTTGACCGGACCACCGAGAGAACTGATCTCCGAGTTACCGCTCACTGATGGTAATTTTTCCGTCGCCTTGAAGCTTCTAGACGACAATTACGATGTGCCAGAGCTTCGTCAGCGCGATGTTCTCGCCAACATTGTGCATGTGCCGAGCGTCAAACACGCAAACGACGTCGTCGGTCTTCGCGACTTGCTCAATGTGGCCCAGCGGACTATCCTGTCCTTGTCCTCGGTCAATGTGTCCCTGAAAAGCATTGCCTTGCCGTACGAGCAAACCATCCGGAAAGCCCTTCCGATCGCAATGTTGCTTAACTTCGAGGAACATCATCAGCAAACCGTTGCAGCCTTCAGTGAGTCAGAGGAGGTCGATCAAGCTGCCGCCGCGGAGGCTCGTCTGGAGCAGTTGCTGGCTTACCTTCGGAAGTACACTGCCATCCGCGAACGAGTCTCTGCCGACGTGTCAAAGAAGCTCCGAAACACTGTCGGAGATTTCGGCAATCAAGTGACAACCGATCAGAAGCCAAGCCGGTCCCGCGATGCTTCAAGACATCCTCCGCGCCGCCAGGCTGAATCAACAGTGGCTGCTACGACGAAGAGCGGAGCCCCAAGACGCGCCAAGGTTCGCCGAAATCCCTGTTTTTTCTGCAAGCAGCCTGATCATCTACCGTCAGCTTGCTCGGCTGACATCTCCGTGCAGCGGCGGAGAGAGATGTTGGCAAAGCGACGCCGATGTTTGAAATGCTTCCAATTCGAACACGTTCCACCGCAACGCTGCTCTGGTCCCAAAGAACCCTAACGCATCTGCAAGAGTGCCTCTCATTACACTGCGATGCATGAGACTGCGCCACAACCACTCGCCGAGCAGAATCAACCCACCGTCGACGTTGCTCATACCGTGGCTGCTGTCTCTGCTTCTCGCGCTGTCGTGATGACAGTATCGGCTTTCATCGAACATGGCGCCAAGAGGTTTCGAGTTCGTTGTTTCATCGACAGCGGCTCCATGATCTCGTTCGCAACAACCAGACTCATCAAGAAGTTGGCTGGCATCAGACCACAGGCTCGGGTCGAGCTTCGTTTGCAAGGTTTCGCCAGTGAACACTCCATCACCGCGAACCAGTACGCCATTCGATTGATGAGCACTCACGACGATTCTGAACAGGTCGAGATTCGCGCGCACGAATACGACTTTGGCGTCGATCCTCCTACGAATTGCTCGGAGGAGATGAGGCGATTGATCCGGCAGTTCGGTCAGCGTCATCCCTTGGCGGATCCTTCAATTGTGGATTCACTGCTCGACATGGAGCCAGATCTTCTCATCGGTATTGATCAGATGTACAAAATCATGCATTTGAACGGGGAGCAGATCATCGCTGACGGACTGATCGGAAAGTCGACGCGTTTCGGTTGGATCGTATCGGGGTCCTTCGGACCGAAGACGACCAGAGGTGACATCGCTCGGGTTCTCCCGATTTGTTGCGCTACTACGCTCTCCCTTCCGGCAAAAGACGTCGAACGCTTGTGGTCGCTCGACGCGATCGGTATTCGCGACTCCGAAGAATCAAAGTACACCGCCGCAGAGGATGACGCGCTCAGCCAGTTCAAAGAGACGGTCTCCTACGATGGTCAACGATACACCGTCTGCATGCCGAAGCGGGCTTCGATCGAGCGACTCTCGAATAACATGGAAGTTGCCCGCAATCGCCTGGCTGCCAAACGCCGCAGTTTGGCGCGCGATCCCGCCTCATTCCGACGATACGATGCTGAAATCATGGCGTTCTTCAGGGCTGGATATGCCGAAGAAATCTTCGACGTCGACCTTACCCGCAGCAGTCTCTGCAATCACAGCTTCTACATGCCACATCGCCAGGTGATAACGCCTCGAGAGGAGGGCGACAAGTGGAGAATCGTTTTCGATTGTTCCGCCTCGGCTCCGTACACGACGTCCCTCAACTCACATTTGTTGCCTGGCCCTAACCTCAACCCGGACATTCTCAAGCTGCTCCTGAACTTTCGCTTGAGATCGGTGGCATTGTCGGCCGATGTGGCTCACGCCTACATGACAATCAGCCTTGCAGAGAGCGATCGTCCGTACTTCCGATACCTTTGGCAGGGACCGGATGATGATCGGCTTCGCTGTTTCCAGATGCAGAGGGTGACTTGGGGTGCTACCCCGAGCGGTTTTCTACTCGCCGCCGTCTTGAGGGAGCACTTCAGGCGCGTCGACCCGGATTCCACCTATGATCTCGGGTGCTGCTTCTACTTCGACGACATGCTCACCAGTTTCGACTCAGACGCAGAGGCTACATGTTTCATCGAAAAGTTAGTCCCATGGATGCAGACCGCCGGCATGGGTTTAGGCAAGTGGAAATCGAACTCCGCGGCGGTTTTGGAAAACGTTCACCGTCTGTCGAACTCGTCAGAGTCTCCGGGGCTAGTCGAGTCGGGTATTCTCAAGGTACTCGGTATCGCATGGGCTCCCCTGGATGACAGCTTCCGCTTCCGTTTGCCGGCCACTTTCGGCGCAGAAACCAATTCGAAGATCGTGACCAAACGTGGAGTGTTGAGAATGGTTGCTTCCCTCTACGACCCGGTTGGCTGGCTCATACCATTCACGCTCCGGGGCAAGCTCATTATCCAGAGTCTGTGGTCGACGAATCTTCGATGGGACGACCCAGTGCCAGCCGCGATCCTGAAAGCTTTCAACTCTTGGGCAGGTGAAGTCAACGAGTTACCATCGCTTCGCATTCCTCGCTTCTACGGAGATCGCCAGAGGAGCGCCGTCGGCTATCAGCTCCACGTCTTCGGCGACGCTAGTGAACGCGCGTACGCTGCCGTCGCTTACCTGCAAACCCGCTACGCTGACGGAGGCAGCACCTGCGCACTTCTCATGTCTAAGTCGCGCGTCGCCCCGAGAGAGAAGATCACCTTGCCGCGCCTGGAGCTCATGGCGGCGTTGTTGGCCGCCCGTCTTCGTGTTTTCGTATTGGGGCGTCTTGCGGTCCGCGTCGAGCGTATCGTGCATTACACTGATTCCTCGGTCGCCTTTCATTGGTGCACCGCCGGCGAGGCATCGCGATGGAAGGCTTTCGTGTGCAACCGAGTGATGGAGATTCAACGGCTCTCGTCGCCAGAAGAGTGGTTTCATGTCGCCGGGAAGCAAAACATCGCCGACATCGCATCGAGAGGCGCCACCGTTGCGGAGCTCGCCGCGAATTCAGAGTGGTGGTATGGTCCGACCTGGTTGTCCGATCCTGAGTATCGCCGTCCGGTGAAGCGGCTTCGGCCTGGCAGTGACAAGCTGAGTTCTTTTAGTGAAGAGCTCAGAATGGTAGTCGCTCCCGTCGTCGCGACATCGGTACTGGTTGATCTCGAAAGGTTCGGAGGCTGGGAGAAGGCCGTCCGAGTTGTGGCTAATGTACTCCGTTTTGTGCAGCGCTCGCGTCGACAGCCTTCGCTTTCGGATTCCGCCTTGCGTGCACGCGCTGAGCTCCTGATCATCAAATCCGTGCAGGCGATGCATTTCTCCGCGGAGATCATAGCAACACTGTCCAAGGAGCCGCCCGCTCGATCTTCGAAGCTGTCCTCGTATCGTCTACATGTCGACGGCAACGGAATTCTGCGAGCCCGTACGCGGCTCACGCTGGCGCCGCATTTCACTTTCGACGAAGCTAACCCGATCCTCATTCCGAGTCCTTCTCGACTTGCAACGCTCCTAGTGCTGCACCATCATCGAACCAACGCTCATCTGGGTGTGAGCGCCGTTCTGAGCGCTGTCCGAAGGAAGTTCTGTATCCTTCGCGGACGGCAACTCATCAAGAAGATTCTTCGTGGCTGCGTTATCTGTCGACGTGCACACGGTCCTACCGCCGATCAAGTTCAGGCACCTCTACCAGTCGAGCGAGCATCTCTCACGGCTCCCTTCGCCGTGACCGCAGTCGATTTCTGCGGCCCCTTCTATACCCGCTCTCGGAAGGGCACATTCAAAAACTATGTCGCCCTGTTCACCTGTGCAAGCATTCGCGCTATTCATCTGGAACTCGTCGAAGATATGACTGCCCTTCAAACTCATCTCGCCTTACGCAGATTCTTGGCCGAGTATCCCGCATGTCGCCTCTTCATCTCAGATAACGGTCGATCCTTCGTTCGCGCAAGTGCCGACCTGCGTCGATTGTTCAACTCCTTCCGGAATCCCGATGTTCGGGAATTGCTGGCCAAGCACCGTATCGAGTGGGTGTTCAATTGTCCTCGAGCACCATGGCGAGGCGGTCTCTTCGAACGACTCATCGGTGTCGTCAAGACTTCTTTGAAGAAGACTCTGGGTCAGAGTCTCATCGGCGAGCAGGAATTCCGAACAATTCTGCGAGAATTGTCAGCAGTCATCAACAATCGGCCTCTGTCGTACTCGTACGCCGATGCCGATGAACCACAGGCTCTGACGCCTGCTCACTTCATTCGTGGCGGCCCATCTGAGACCCCACTTTGTGCACTGAATCCGTTGGATTCGCTCGGTCCTAACGGTGCCGTCAGTGCAGAGCCTCCCGAGGCTGAATCCTTACGCAAAAAACTTCTTGAGCGTACTAACTATTTCCGTTCGCTGTCCAAAAAATGGCGCAACGATTATATTTTGCAGTTACGATCCGCCAATGTCGACTCGCGTGGAAGATCCCGCCCCATACCAGTGGACTCTGTCTGTCTGCTGGAGGATGGAAACCTTCCACGAACCAAGTGGAACCTCGTTCGAATCATCCAGGCGCATCCCGGCCGAGACGGAGCCGTTCGTACCTACTCCGTGCGCTTCGCGAATGGACATGAAACTCGTCGTCCTGCTCAAAGCCTCATTCCGTTAGAGATCCCGGACGGACCGATCATCCCGCAGTCGACGTGACCCGCCATCGTGCTGGAACCAGGAAGTTCCAGGGAGGCAGTGTTAAATAATTTGTGACCATACTGTAATAATCTTAAAATCGATCTCTTGTGCAATATCAAACTCTTCGCTGCCCTCTCCAAGGGTGGCTGCTTCCACCGCGCGACCGTAGCGCCCAAATAAACATTAGTGTGTGTCCGACGTTTGAACGATTCGCATCTTCAATTCAATCCTTCCGTTTTTGAGTCTTTGGTGTCGAGCGGAAATTTCGAGTAACGTCCGCCAGTTCATCTCGTTTCATCAATGCTTTTCCTATATGATAGACGACGGAGGGGTCAAACGGCGGCGCGGAATTCTCGCGCTCAATGTCGAATAGATAATCTTGGAACTGATCGAGCTCTCAACCGGGACCCGGGACCCTCCACCTTGATGTTGTCGGGAGAACACGGACGGAAAATTCAGAAACGACATACGATTGGGAAGATACCTATCATCTACCTGAATCCTTGTCCTCGTCTCCTCCTTCGACGCCGATGACTGACTCTGCAACAGCAGCCAAAGGAAGAATTTCGAGCGGCGATTCGCTGAGCTTGTGATTGGACTATATCTCCGAGCGCAAACGAAACAGCTGGAGCTTGGTCGAGCTCAATTCTGGGGATCACCGACCGAAATACGAGAACTAGGTCGGCAGCGTCTCTGTAGCACTCGTGCGTCTTCGAAATCTTCTCCCGTCCCCCTCCTGGAAGTCGCCTCTAAGCTCATTCAAATGGCACGCGCGATACAAGGGTATGTGCGCAGGCACCGGTGGCCAGAGAATGCCGATAAGTTGAAACTCACTAGAGGCGTCCATTCGGGCGATAGAAGATAGAACCCTCGTATTAACGATGATGCGGAGGATGAGGTGACCAGGCCTCGAGTTTGGAAATGAAGCCCGTCTCATGAGGGAGTAGGCAGCACCCCAAGCGCGGAAAATCTGACGAAGTGGGGGAACTGCAATGGAGAGGGAAAGTAGAGGGTCGTGACGGTTCGGCAATCGGCCCTTGCCACGTCGCCGGATATTTCCGCCGCCCAGAGCAGCAAAAAAAACTTTGTAATGCTGATATTCTGGGCCACCTCGGAAGCGATCCCTTTGGAGAAGTAGCCGTGAACACGCCGCCTTCCCTCCAGCTGTTGACGCTCCAGCTGTTGTGCAGCGTCGACGAAAACGAGATAAGCAATCCTGAGATGAAGACTGACTTCTTTGATAAGTGGCCAAGGAATCTGATACGCGTAGCCTTGCCCACGAGTGGAGCAGATTGCAGACAATCGCTGCTCGCGGGACGTGCAGAAGATGCCCGATGTGAATTCCACGCGGAAGCATACGAGTCGATGGGGTCCGGTCAAAATATTTGGGCTAAGACCGAGAGTCTTTCTTGGACTTGTTCAGCTGAGCTTCGATGCGTTTAACGGTCATCCTTGAGCGGCGCTTGACACAGAGCCTCGTCAGTGCATTCGATCCATGGCTTCCATCCGCATGAAATCGGAATATTGACCTTCAAATGATTTTATTTCGCATTGTGAGGACATGCGAAGGTGGGAAGGTAAGGCCCATCGTCAACCGAATCCGGCGCATTCCGGTCGGGAGAGATCCGATTTCTTGCGCGGCCATTGCTGTCTCATGCCTACCACCACGCACCAGTCGAGCATCGCAATCTGAGGTCTCACCTCACCCACCGTCACAATGAACTCTACATGACATAGTCCGCCTGATTTTCCTCATATGTAGAGATATTAGCTTCGTCCTCCTGTTGAATTTTTAATAATCACGCCTCTGTAATCAATAGGGAGGATTGTTGCCAGTGTAAATACATATTTATCTCGAACTCGTACTAGCGGTCACCTCCGTCGTTCTTTCCCACGGAAGCTTCACAGATTCAGAAGGGGAAAAGGTCATTCATGGATTTCTGATGGGCCACTTGGGTTTGAGAATGCCTTTCAATCGGGTTGTAGTCTCGACAAAGTTGAACATTTCCTCGAAGGCTATTGTGTCCTCACGGAGGAGGGAAATCATATGCGATATTTCTCAATAGTTCGAGAAACTTGCTGATCACACTCCGGAGGGGGTCGGGGTCGGCCTTGCATGGCCGGGGAGATAGCGTCCATGGCTGATCGACGATGGAATCTAACCTATGAGGGACTTCTATTTGCCCAAGCTCCGTGATTAGGGAAATTCCTCGCCTAGATCTTGATGCAAATTTCCCTATCTGATAAGTTCGGCCATCATGGGCTAGCGTTCGGGGTACACCGCGAAATCTTTCACTCTCGCAGTCACTCACAGTAGCATTCGGATCCCCAGACGAGGGCCGGTGAGTATGCGTCCATATGCTTCGAGGAGCAAGTGAGTTGCTCGTTTTCTGCGTGAATTGATCTCTGTCACTAGAAAGTTTAATCTGACGGTTCTTCATACGAGCGAGCTCGTATTCTCATCGTGACTGCTTCTTTCGCAGGTTATCTGGAAGAGCTAGATACACTTATCGGCACAACCGTGACGTGGTCCGAATTTCTACGGGGCAAACCGAAAAAACTAAGGCACCTAACTCGCAGCAATCCCAGTCGGATATACGATCCTGCTATGCCCTATCTGACTTCTGTAGGGTTTTGCTTCTCGCGAAACGAGACCCTTGTGGACTGCAAACAAAAAGAAGGGGCGAGAAGTGGGCCTGTGTTCTTCATCCCTACGAGAGCTCAAGCCAGTCAAAAATTCGGCTGGCATCTGAAAATCGACCAGACGTAGATTGGGGCAGGATCCAATCCGCCTCCGAGCCCGCGAGGACAGCCAAGGGAAGCGCAGTCGTGAATTGGAATTCTGTGATGTATGACACGGCTTCTTCTTTCCTTCGGTCTACCCCCTGTGATCTGCCACTCCTCCCCCACACCATCCAGTGCGATGTCACAGGCTGATGAAAGGACGTATATATTCCGTGCGCATGTGAAACGGGCGCCTCGCCCTCAATATGCATGTGTGCATAGTGTAAATCAATCATCCCGTTTAGGTGGTCATACCGGTCTGTATGGTATTCGAACGGGCTGATATGTTTGAGATGAGCAAAGTCTGTCGTCAGGCCCTCTGCCGTCAGCCGCGCAGTTGCAGAGCTACGTAGGTTCAGGCATGCCCTATCCGCCCACTCCTTGTATTCCACATCCGGTGCGAAGCACAGTAGAACCTTGATGAAATCATGGAATGGATGTCGGAAATCGTTGACATGACCGACGGTTGACATAATCGAGGTCAATATACCCCAAAAGTCTTGCGTATAAGGAACTTCTCGTATAGAGAACTTTTCCTATAAAGGACTTTTCGTATAGAGGACTTTCCGCATAAAGGACTTTTCGTATGAAGAACTTTTCGTATAAAGGACTATTCGTATAGAGAACTTTTCCTATAAAGGACTTTTCGTATAAAGAACTTTTCCTATAAAGGACTTTTCGTATAAGGAACGTTTCATATAAAGGACTTTTCGTATAAAGAACTTTTCGTATAAAGGACTTTTCGTATAAAAGACTCTTCGTATAAAAGACTTTTCGTATAAAAGACTCTTCGTATAAAGGACTTATCGTATAAGGAACTTTTGGTATGAAGGACTTTTCGTATTAAGGACTTTCGTTTCGGGAACTTCGTTCGAGCGTGTCATTGTGCGCGTGTGTCCCGGGCTCCCAGACGCTCTGATCCTGCTCATATCTCGATTTCAACTCGGTACGATACCCTTTGGGAGGATTCACTCTCTCACATCGATCCGTATTCTTTGTGTCGGCGATTCATCGATTGAGAAATCCCAAACGTTATTTCCAAAGCGAAGCAGGACAGGAGAATTTCATCCCCCATCGAGCCGGATTCTTCGTTTCGGTGTTCCATCGATTGTGAAATCCCGAACGTTGTTTCCACAGCGAAGCAGGACAGCAGAATTTCATCTCCCATTCGCTTCGCCCGAACGGACGCTCGAACTTTCTGTCATTTTTCTCTTAATTTTCGAGATCGGACGTGGCTCCTTGAGATCTCGAGCAGCTAAGCCCAGAAGTTGTCGCCGGGTTTCTTTGTTCTCGTAGTGATGTGGTCTTCTGTATCGTTCTGGTCGGTCGCACCGGCTTCGTACCCTTCCAAAGAGATCAGACGATACCCTGCCGGCTATCCATCGACAAGCATGTGCGCTTCGATATGTCCCTTTATCATCTCAGGATTCTCACGAACCTTGGAAAAATTGGATTTGTGATTTCCTCCCTATTGAGCTCCATGGCTAACGCTATTGAATCTTATTGGGAATGATAATTTTATTAGGATGGTATAGCCGAAGTACTCACAATCGTAAGAGTGGAATCAATATTGGATGAATGTTGTCTTACGCTATAGAGCACACGGAATAGACGGCGATCGACTTTCGGAGTTCCTCGGCCTCAGACCTTGGAGTACGCGATCTACACCATCATGGCGTCAAGCCCCTGCATCCGTTCTATTTGTCCGAATGAGCGTTGGCGCAATACGTCGGAGTAGGTATCGGTGTACATCTTGCTCCCAGCAGATACTGAGCAGCTGCTAAGTCAGGCGGAGGATGCAGGTTCGATATCCGTTCGAATTTCCCGCACCGTGAGCACCATGCAAACGTGCCGGAGAAAAAATGAACGTGCGAAGGACACTCACAACAGTCGATGGATCCCTTCATCCGGGCAGCAGGAATCAGTTTCCCAGGAATTCCGGAATAACAAAGCTCACCCGCCCTGCCGGTAAGAGACACAATCACTCGCTGACGTCCTTTCTTGATGTTATACCACTCCGAACGTTTCCACATTGGATATGGATGGTTGGTGGGGTGCCAAGATTGATATCGCGCTGCCTATCAAATCTTCCGATTCTCGGCTCCCGACTCCCGAACTCACAAATTCTTCGCTGAAGTCGTACGCGTTACCGTCTCCGCGCTTTCGAATCAGAGTGTTTACTTCTCGGCTTATGACATGCCCGCTCGGTGGTAGGCTCTCTCCACGGTTTCAAATCAGGCAGCGCGCGCTCGAGCGAAGAAAGAAGTCAAGGCTTGCGTTGATACGATTTTAGCAACGAGACTGGTTTCTCGCATTTATTCGGATACTAATTCAGATCCTATTCTTCCTTGAAGCGAGATGAGAGTCTCTTACACGGTGCAAAGAAAACTTGCGGCTCTCGCCTTGTCAAGTAATCGCCTCGAATGTATCCGTTCGACTCCGGGAATGATATTCGCGCGCTTGGAAGCCTCTCCAAATTCAATCACCACACATGTCTGGTCTCGTGTGACGTGTCCGGAAAAGTTTGGAGGCGAGTTGCAGCCGCCATCTTGGAGAAGTAGCGCGAAACTAATCTGTCAGAGAAGCTGAATAAACTCGATTGTGCCGCTTCCGGAACCCAGTGGTGTCGTTCGTTGAATATGCCCGTAGAGCATTCGCCGAAGAAACAACTCGAAGGAGCAGGTAAATCGCAATTCGTCTAAATTCCACACGCCTTTCTATCCGAGAATGGCATGACAGCAACTCTACTGAGATACAATATCTCGAAAAGTATGCTTTATGGTTGGAGGAAGGCGGAAGAGCAGCTCAAAAAGGCCAAGCGAGGTCAAAGATCGTTACGAGCGGGGAAACCAAACATGTAGGCATCGAAGCAAAGTTGAGGGAACGGGTCCTCGAGGAGAGGTCACGGAATCGAGCGCTGAAGCTCCCGGATATCCACCGCAAGGCTCTCGACGAAGCTCGCCGAGTCGGCGACCACAACTTCAAAGCCTCGAATGGATAGGCGCAGAACTTCATGAGCCGTAACAATTTCAGCATCAGGCGACGAACTAGCGTGGGCCAGCCCCTTCCCATTGGCTACGGACAGAAAGTCGCAGATTTTCGGAACTTCGTCCGAGATTCGACGTCGGATATTACTTACTCAAGCGTCGGCAACGTCGACGAGATTCCAGTTCCTTCTGACATGGTCCACGGTCGCACAGTGGCGGTTAAGGGTAGTGAAGATGTCAAAATAGATTCCACCGGGAACGAAAAGAGAAATTTCACAGTCGTTCTGTGTGTGACAGCAGCCGGCGAGGAGCTGATGCCAATGATCTTATTCAAGAGAAAACTCATTCCAAAGGGCCAGTTTCCTCCCAATGTCATCATAATAGCGAACGAAAAAGGATGGATGAATGAGACGCTCATGGTCGAGTAGTTCGATGAAGTGTGGGGGAAGCGTATTTTCCACGATCCCGACCCCACGAAATCCCTTCTGATCATGGATTCAGCCCGCTGCCACCTGACCGATCGCGTGAGACGCGAATGGAAGATGCACTCGAAAGCGGCAATAATCCCCGGAGGCCTGACACGCTTTTGTCAACCGTTGGACGTAAGCGTAGATAAAGTCTTCAAGGATAACCTAAGAAAACTTTGGGAAGAGTGGATGTCAGACAATACGAAGGCATCATTCACCCGAGACGGTCGACGACGAGGCATGGACTACGCCGAAGTAGCCAACATGGTGGAAAAAGCTTTTGATGCGATCTCGACGGAGACAATCGTAAACGGCTTCGCCAAAACGTTGTTTCCGGAGCCTGATCGAGGCGAAGAAGAAGAACTCGAGTACGGCGGAGACGGAAACGACGGCGGAGAAGACCATGAGGAGCAAGAAGAAGAAAAATCAGAGGGCGAAGAAGAAGATTCATCAGAAGGAGATGAAGAGAGTTCGGGTTAGGAAATCTGATGTCGTCCCGGGAAAGATCTCTTGAAGAGGAATAGCTTCAACTGGGAAGCCCTGAGAATTTACGCGGAGATGCCGGATGGCAGAATCGCGGAACGTGAATTGAGACCGTCGCAGGATGGGCCGCGTTGGGCTCATTGAGGCAATGACTCGCTGCGCGCCGGCATCGAAATCAGTTGCTCGAATCGACCTCGCGAACTCTTCCTCGCGGATCAGCACCAGGGGCTCGGAATGCGGACCTGATGCTGTTGCGAAGACGCAAATCAGTTGAAACACACACCTGACTTTCCTACAAAAACTTCTGCGAGAAATCCCTCGTGCTAAAAGTTCTTAATACGGAAAGTCCCTCATACGAAAAGTTCTTCATACGAAAAGTCCTTTATAGGAAAAGTTCTTCATACGAAAAGTCCTTTATAGGAAAAGTTCTTTATACGAAAAGTCCTTTATACGAAAAGTTCTTTATACGAAAAGTCCTTTATAGGAAAAGTTCTTTAAACGAAAAGTCCTTTATACGAAAAGTTCTTTATACGAAAAGTCCTCTATACGAAAAGCCCTTTATACGGAAAGTCCTTCATAGGAGAAGTCCTTTATACAAAAAGTCCTTTATAGGAAAGGTTCTTTATACGATCGACACTTTTCCGGAAAACAGGGTTCGTTATACGGAAGACTTTAGGGTAATTTTAAATCGTTCAGACTTCGATACATGGCTTGTAACCCGTTTAACGATCTTCGATGTAATTCAGTCATGTACCCGGAAATCCCGCAGATGAACATTGCAGATAACGAACTTTGCAGATAGCGAAGTGTACAGATAACGGACCTACACGCATGAAGAACACTTCAAACCTCAACAGATAACAAACGTTGCAGATGATAAGCCTCTGAGCCAGTGGTTCCCAAACTTTTCTTGCCGACGCCCCACCTGTCAAGAGTTCTGGTAGACGCGCCTCACCGTATGCCAGGGCTCGGCAACCTCTCGCGGAGCGGAGCTATTCTCGAATTTGGGGGCGGATGAGCTGGTTGGCAAATCATCCGGTGGACCGATTGCGCGGATTTCACTGTATGGATCTGAATCGTATGAGTCTGTTCCATGAACTTACGCGGAAAGCATCACACTTCATGGCGTATTTCAGAGAGAAACCGGAGCTACCAAGATGGCGCCCGGATCCACTCCGACACGTGGGACGTTGATTGCAGCTGCAGGATCTTGATCGGGAATTCGGAATTTTGAAGTCAGCGCGGCTTCTTGATGGGGATGCCGAATGCAGTCTTGAACATGCTTCGCCACATATCAACCGGAAGGAATCCCTAGTTCGAAAGAGCGCAACTTCAAGAATTTCTCAGGAGGAGGTACGCTGGAGTTCCAGTGCTCCTGTGCATTGTCGTTTGCCTTCGCATGTTCCTGACGGTAGTGATAGGCCCTTCCAGTTGCGAGAGGAGCTTCTTGACGCTTCGGCTTAGCGAATCGTACTTGCGGTCAAGTACGGGCCAGATTCGCTCGTTTGAACTCGCGATCCATTCAATAGGGAATGAACTATCGGATGGTCTTGATGTGGAAGACGCTATCAGCGAGTTTGCAACCCTCGAGGGAAGCAGGGTTCGCCTCTGAAAATGTTGCCTGTGTCTTGAATAGAAATGTGTACATAATAATATAATCTCGATAACCGGTGACCAGTTTCATTTTTTTTGTCGGTAAAGCGTGGGGGGGGGAGGCGCAAATTTCAGGATCCGCCCCGGGCGCATTTCGTCCAGTTACGCCCCTGATCGGGCCTCGTGAGTGAGGCGCGCGGGTTCTTCAGGAACTTCTGACACCAAATATCACGCACCGAACCCTAGATCCGGGGGGAAGAATGAAGAGGCGGTGTTTTCAGTACTTCGCGCCGCTGACAGAATTGGTGGGAGATGAACGAGAACCGGGGCCGAGCTCGTTGGAGGCGTCGGACCGCACGGTTGATAGATGGTGACTGTACTGATTGGTTGTGCGGGCGGTCGCCACCTGTCAGCATACCTGGCGGCGTGCCGCCCGCTGACGGAGCCCGTTCGGGCGGCGCAGCGGCGCTGTTCATCAGATAGAGGGCAAAGCGGTATTACTAGAAGGTGGCGCGGAGGTCCCGGCGATACAGAATATTTCATGTGCACCGAATCCTGATTCGTGACACCTTCAGATGCACTCAGATCAGCGGCGACTCAGAAGCGGCGGTTCGATACCGTGCTCTAGCAGAAGATCTCGGAATGCGCTTCGAGAGGACTAGGGGACAGATTAAGCTGCAACGCCAGCAGTAGGAAGTTGCTGTTGGTGGATCAGGGACTAGCTCTTCTCAGGAAGCCACAAGAACGAAGGGCACAGACGGAGCAGTTTTTATTTTCAGTTTCGTTCGAAGAAAGTTTGAGGGAGCGGATATTGTGTCGTCGATTTTGTCAAGGCATCATCAGCGCAACTCCGGGTGGCATTAGAGCTAAAAAACACGGCAAGAGAGCTCCCCTGAGGCGCTTCTATTTTTTCCTCATTGTCTCCATTTCGCACTGTCGCCCGAACTCTTTCTCGCCACTGAGCTCGGTATACAAGAGTTCCAAACGAACAAAGAAGCGCTCCCGATTGTGAGATCAAGACGAGTTTGGGGGACGCAGGCTTACACAACACTGAGGAAAATTGTCAATAACGACAAATTTAGTTATATATTGTTCGACATATTCGAGTCAAACACGCGCTCTCAAATGCAATTTCGACCCTAGGGAGGGTCGAATCACGAAGAATAAACATTTTCATCCCGCGGAGAGCCACGAGGAACCTCCGGAAAGCTGTGCATTCATGCTTAAACACCTCGGATGGTGAATAAAGCGACTTATTTGTGTAACGAGCACATACCAAACCTGTTTTTTTTTGTTTTTTTTTTGTATAGAGGTTCGGGAGAAATGCATTTACGCACGACCCGGGCCAGCGGAGATGTAAACACTCACTGGGCACGGGGTTGTGTGGGACTCGCTTGGGCGGGCTCGCTCTAGCGGTTCCCCCGCCCCAGTTTCCGTCCTGGTTGAGGTTGGTCATCATCATCAGCTTTGGGAGTCCGTATGGGTCCGTAACGCTAGCTCGGGCGGTTGGCTCGTCTCCGTGCTTGTCTCCTGTCTGTCCTGGCTCGGGCGGGCCGTTGGTAGTATAAGCTTTGAGGCTCCGGTCCTTGAACGAGATGACGGCTGCCGCGTACCTGCTGACGTCCGTCCATGCCTGCTGTCAAGTCTGGAGCAGCACAAGTCACAAGTCTGGAGCAGCACATGGATCCCCTCGAGCGGAAGGTCTCGAGGAGCTCCCGTCGAAGGAAACCTGTCCCCAGGCATGTTTCGAAGGAGTGCGCTGGAGAGTCCTCTTCGCCCGTCACACACAGGAGGCAGGTTGCGGTAGCACATACCCAACCTAACAGAATACGATGTGCACAGATAACGAGAATCACAGACAACAAACTCGGCGAATACTGGCTGTGACCGAAGCATCTGTTTGGATACTCAGTCTTCCTGCCCAACGACATGCGATAGTTCTTCTTACCTCAAGCATTCGCGCAGCATCAATCTCCAATCTCATGGTTAATCACCGGCGAACTTCGGCTGCGTCACGTGATAACGGATTTTTGCCGTTGAAGGGGGAGCAGATCGTGATCTGCGACATATTTGCGGATTTCGGCCGTTTGATTCACAGGTCTGCGAAGCATTCGATAGTTTCTTCCATCACTGTGGCGTTGCTCAATGCACAGTGGCCTGGTTTCCGTGTGTGTTTGCGGGACGGATTGTTCGAATGGACGGGAAAACGCTACGTTATCTGAGCAGTTCGTTATCTGTGACATCCGCTTTCTGCCAAGTTCGTTATCTAATATGGCGAAAAATTGGGTTTCCTATCAGCGGGAATCCAGGGTAATTCGGTACTGGTTTGTTCTGCCCCCTCTCCGTGAAAAGCCGCGCAAAAAAGCAGCCGGCACACGCGTAGCGACGGCGGTACACCGGGCAACAGGGGTTGAGGCGTGGCGCGGAGCTCAACTTGTTTGGGCTTTCTTGTTCCTCTAGTCTCTCTCCGTAGTAATCCGAGCACCCACTATTCTCTGAGAACCGTGGGCGCTCGGAAGAACATGTTAAGGGTCACGGGAGTAACAAGAACGCACGATCGACGGTTTCGGCGACTCCAACTTACGTTAGTCTCTGCTTGTACCGCGGGGACGGTTCGTGGGAGCGCCATTCGCTCATGTTCGCCGGCGTTCTCTCGGAGAGCGCCAAACAAACCTATACCCGGTTCCTCACTCCGCGTAGCGTCAGCTATGACTCGCTCCTCTTCTAACGGAGGAATCTGTTTCATGGCTCACTGCAAGCTGACGGAAGTTCCTGGTGTATTATGTTCATTCCTGTGTTGTCCTGGGTGCCGTCCAAAACTGTCACAGTTCTTACGGTATTTGCAACAGGACGAGTATCGTACGGGATCGGCGCATGTTCCCGATCTGGATCGTTCTTGAATTCATTCCAGTGTTTTCCTGTATATTTTTTCCACCATTCCAACACAGTACCGCACAGAATGAGAGATCCGCACACCATCATCAGAGGCATCAGTTCACCAAACTTCTCGAAATCAAATAATGATGCCTCCTCGTCAAAATTCAGATATTTGCTCCAGTCTGTGTGATTCCCACCTTGAGCTTTACGTGTGATTGTCAGGGCAACGGAGTCGACAAAACCAGAGTCCAAGTCTTTTTGCTGCCGGAGACTCCGTCTGAACATCTTCGGACCGAGAAGGCCGTGTTGCAGGAGCCGCTCGAAAGTCTTGCTCGTATGCGTGAGAACCAAAAGTAATTGAGGTGACTTCGGACCGACAAATTTTCGTCTCCGCTGGAGATGGCAATCCTTCAGGGCTGAGGTCTTAGAATGCTCGTCGCGCCGAAGCAAGTGTCGTCGTAGCGGTCCCCTGCATTCTTTCTTGGCTTTCTCGGACAAACCACAATGATAATTATACCTATTATCTATATCGATCCGCTGCGATGAAAAGATGGTGTCGCAGAGGTTAGAAAGCTGACAATTCACAGTTGCATTTGGTTTGTCCTCACTCGCTCGGTCTAAGAAGTAAGACATGACTTCGTTCGAATAAATTGCGGAGAGTATGAATGTCATCGAAACCATGGTGCAAGCAATGATCAGCACTGAATATCTCTTGCAATGCGCTTCGATGGCTCCGACAGAGAGGAAGGATAAAATCATCTGAAGAATTTTTAGTGAAATCGGTTGCGGTTGGATCCACTTGAACGAAATGGCCATAAGCAGTCCGCTCAGAATTGTTGCTAACCAAACGTCCGGACCGAAGGGTTTCAGCAGAGTGGTAACGTCCGTCGGCCTACGCAGAATCAGGGAATGGCACTCGACGGATTCGGAGCATGAGGAATATATGGACTCCATGTGTTTGTCGCGGGAAACTTCATCTTCACGCTATCCCTGGAGAAATCAGCCTCATATCCGAGTGAGAACTTTGTTTGGTTGCAGTAGATCGACAGAGTCAACCGCTGAACGCTGAGATAGGGAAGGATAACACGCTCGGCGAGAAAGCTCGATGTGTAGCAATCGAGCTTTGAAGCCCCACAGGATTTCGAAGGTTTTTCCGGCCAGACTGTCAACAATTGATCGTACGTCTGAGCGCAATAGAGCGCAGGGGCTTGCTGGGACAACCAGACATAAGAGACACCGCTCGACAACGTATGACGATCGGATGTTACGAGAATTCGCAATAAACACTTGTGTTGTATGTTCTGAAAAAGATCAATCGCTACAAACATGTCTTTGGGTGCGAACAGAACAACAATCACGAAAGGGACAGCCAGTGCTTCAAGGAGAACTGGCAAAGTGGTGATTCGAGTCTTATAAGTCGGAACGCGCAATTTCGTATTTTGTAATGACAGGAAGCTGGTGTTGAGCCTCACTGAACCATCTCTGAGGAGGCCACTGGCATCTAGGATCACAACTTCGGTCAAGGGAATTCCGCGTTGAAGAATGTAGGTTTGAGCGAGTTCCGCGATCTTTTCCGGGCTCGTCGCGGCGCACCATTCCCCTAGAGAAGCCAACGCAAAAATCAACGGCCACCAAACACATCGAGCTGATTTAGACGCCCGGAGGATTACACGACTCGTTAGGGAATGCTCCGGGCTTCTTCCCCGCGGCTCGGGGGGATGAGAACACCAAGCTCTGACGGACACAGAATATTTGCTCCATGAGTGGAACATCGATCTCTGATGCTGAACAAATGGTGGAGTCGTATTCCGCTCCGGAAACAGAGAAGCGAATCGGAACTCGACGTAGAGCGAGTCACCCCGACTCAAAGTTCCGGACGGAGTGTTGGTGGGCTGATGCGTAAGCTCTGCAGTTGTTTTCCATCGCGGTACTCTCTCCCAGTGCTAGAAGGTCGCGAAGATAGAGTCAAATACCTCCCCCATTCACAAGGAGTCAATCTCCTCTCATCAACATAATGGAATTTGGTCTGCCTCTAGTAATCCACTCATGTACCCTGAGCATTTCTCTTGAGGCACTCGGAACGCGGCAGGATCGATGACATTGTTTTCGACCTTAGAAAGTTCATCTGAACTGAAGTCAATCTCCATACATCGGATTGCTCCACCCCGATTCCCTAGACAAGACAATGCAATTTCCATGAGAGAGCACGCGATGAACAAAGCACTCTGTGGTATCGGAGGTAGTGTGGATACACCGCCGAAGGGGGTTGAGCGGAAGCGCGGTGGTGGTTGTCGGTTTTCAAATACAGTGAGTCCCCGTTATTCGCGGTCAATTGGTTCCAGGACCCTCCGCGAATAGCATATTTCCGCGAATAGTGAATCATTTTTTTTTATCATCGTCGCGTCGTCCCACTGAGGTGGGGCTCCGGAGAGGCGTCATCGGAAATTCCATGTGAATATTATGATACCTTTCGCTGAGAAGATTCTGAATTCTTGGATGAGAAAAAAACGAAAAAAGAAAATTCCGCGGACGAGTCGCAGTTTCTGACGGGTTCGAATTCCAACTGGCGCGCTGACCATTCAGCGACGGTGGGGCGGTTGAGCGTGCTCATTTGAATTCCGCCTTGCCGGGAATCGCTCCGACTCAGCCCCTTACGCGGACTTCGGCGGATGATTGCTGAAGCGGCTCTTTCCGTTCCAATCGTACATTTGGCATCGAAATCGGGAATCAGATCAGCGTGAGGCCGATTTTAGCGTGAGGCCGATTACAGCGCGCGACCGATTTCAGCGTGAGGCAATCCGACCGCCGGCGCCGCGGCACGACAACCAAGATCGTGGTACTGTACCACGCATCGTCTTACGGCCTTTCGGTTTGCAATTCACCGGCTGCTGCTCGGGAGTTCCCCTCGCTACGCTTGGGGCGTATTTTGATTGCGTCGGTCTTCCCTGTCAAAACTGCCCCCCATGAGTGCACACGAACTAGGAAACTCCTCTCTCGAAAATGTCATGGACGAGATGGGCTATCCGGATGGGATAGAATAGCATCGTACTCGTTCGCGCTCAGATAGGACCATACATCCAGCCGCTGATCGAAATTATGTTCTGTGAGTACCGATCGTCGGGCCGACTCTGCCGAATTCCCGAAATGATTTTCAAACGACCGAAAACCACACGAAGGAAGCTGCCGGAATTCTCTTCGTCGTTCGGCCAACCAGCAAATCCGTACCAAATCGGATCGTCTGACTCGCCGCGTGTGCCCTGAACTCGCCGCGTGTGCGCTGAAATCGGCCCCGCGCAGAAATCGGCCCCGCGCTGAAACCGGCCCCGCGCTGAAACCGGCCGTGCGCTGAAATCGGACTCGCGCCGAAATCGGCCCCGCGCTGAAATCGGCCCCGCGCTGAAATTGCCATGCGCCAAAATCGGCCGCCACGCCGCGGCGGATCGGCGCGCCGATCCAAAAGGGGAAATATTTGTTGGTTTGCCTCATACACGCAGGCCAATTTTTGGAGTCGGTACCTGCCGAATATGTTCAATGATGATGAAAGCATGCATTAGGGAGGTCAAATAAAAATTAGAGAGGATCTGGCTGTGATTGTGGGCACAATTTCCGAGCATCAGCGTGTTCTCTCGGGTTCAACCCGACGGGAAATTTCTATCTGCAGGTCTCCGCAGCTAAAATCTGTGCCGAGGTATTCTACGAAGCCTCAGGAATCAGAAAAACTTTGTCCGCCCAGGGCGCTGCTCTTCCAGGGGCGGAATTCTGAGAGATTCAGCGAGAAAAAGAGACGCCCCAATCAATAATAATGCTCCAAAGATGATTCCAGATACAGTGGAACCCCGTTAGTAGGGACTCAGCGGGACCAGAGGCTCGGGTCCATCCTAACGGGGTTTTGACAGTCGTACCCCGTTAAGAGGGACTCACAACCAGGGGCGCCTGGCGCCTGGAAATGGTCAAATATGGACGGGAAATCGATCCTGAGCGCGTCATCAAGGTAGATTTGGTAGGATGATATGTGCGACAGCCTCTCAAATCACCGTTTGCCGTCCGTGCTCTTCCTGCTGGAGGTAGAAATTGTTCATCTTATCAGTAATATGCTCAAGAATCTCGTCCGGCTCCCGTCCATGCCGCCGCAAATATCGACACAACTCGAGCACGGTTCGTTCGCGAAAGGCCTTCGGCACTCGGGTGGGCATATGTGGCTGTGTTCGGCATGATTCGCGGCCAGTTCCAACGCTGGACACGGATGAGCGCGAGTCCCTTCTAACGAGGTAGACCGTGGCGTGTCCGCATTAACGGGGTGAAATCATCATGGAGGGTATGGGAACAGGACCGGCAGGGAAGCATCACGTTCCTTTTAACGGGGAGTCCCTACTGATGGGGTTCCACTGTATCTGATTCAGGAAATGTTTTTTTTTTGCGAGAATTTTCTCCTCGCAAAGCAGGGACGTACACAGCTTTTATTTGGGGGGGGGGGGGGGGTCCAAGGACAGTTTGTCAGGCTTTTGGGGGGGAGGCCAACAGATTGTTCGAAGCCAAACCGAAGGAGAACACAAAAGATGGTGATACACACACCTGCACTCAGAAGTATTTTATTCTGGTACCAACCCGCTTATATATGAACCGTCACCGAAGAAGTGGAAAGCGGTCAAGTGACCGCGAGTTATGTTGGAAGCTTCACACAGTGAAGTCTAGCTAGAAGCTACCTAAAGAACACGAGTCAAAGAATAATATTCTGAACACAGATGATGATGATGATCCCTCCCATGGGACTCTATCGGCAGCATCGAAATTTTGGGGGGTCCATGCAGTGGCGTAGCCAGGGAGGGGCGAGGGGGCGGGCCGCCCCGGGCGGCACTTTCTGGGGGCGGCACTATCAGCTTGTCGTGTCCACTATCAAACTTGAATGGGGAAGAGTGATTGGGATCTGAGCTCTGAAGGCGTCAGCGTGGGTGAGTAAGGCTGAAAGAAACTCCCGGAAGCCGCGGAAAGCGCGGGAGCCGAGATTTTCAGAGTCCGGCACGCTCTCCGACGTCCTCCGCAATTTTCGAAGTTCCCAGCGATGACTGAAGCGCACGAGAATTTGGACGTTCAGAACCAGGTTCTTCGTCGATGCCTCTCATTGTGTCGCCCTGTGAAGCGCTCTTGATCCCATTCCGTGGATCGGATCGATGGAGTCGCGGTAGAAGAAAATTGAGAACCGTTTTTGCGGCATTTCTGATTGAGTAGCCACCTCCGAATTACCGCAGTGGCTCATTCGTCATCGAACATATTCCCTGGTTCGAAGAAGACGATTTTGCGAAGGCGGAGCCCAGAGTTTTCTTGACCTCAATCAAGAACAAAACGCCGGAGCATTCTAGCTCTGATGCAGGTGCGCCATTTTTGCGCAGATCGTGCGCAGTCGGAAAAATCCTCATTTCCCGATGCGTACGAACCAGGATCTCGTTATAAGTTGAGCTCGTTCCAGTATAAAGAAAGATTCCATGATCTCTGAACAAGATTGTCTCTGTGCCTCGGGATGATTGCGGTGGTACAGCTTCACATCAAGTTATCAGATCTGAACGAGCTCGCTGCAAGATTTATATTATCGCATCACAATCCGCGATTCGGAGTAATTTCCTCAGTTTTCGCGATTCCCTGATCCGTTGCCGCGCTTTTGCAGCCCTGTGAATGAGTTCATGATAGAGCAGAATTGACTTGTCACTTCATTAAACAGGCTGCCGAGTGGGATCATTACGACACTCGCCCGACACGGTTATGAGAGCATAACATAGGTAGAAATTACCCGCATTCTTCGAGAGAGGGTTTATGGTAAGTTGTCCAGGGAAGGGGGCGGCAGCTCAATTCTCCGCCTTGGGCGGCACTCTGGCTAGATACGCCACTGGGTCTACGGCCCCGTTGGACCCTCCTTCCCCCCTGTGTACGCCTTTGCCGCAAAGTGTCGAGGAGCCTGAGGATCGAGCTCGAAGGGCGGCAAAATATGGAAGCCGCCCCGGCCGGCAATTGGGCACAGACCGCCCCTGCCCACGTATCAGAGGCAAACCAAAAATGATCTCCCCATTCGGACCGTCTCCTCCGATCTCAGCCAGACGGCGCGGCGGCACGCTTTTGGAGAGGGAACTAATTTGTCCGTCGCCGGCCCACTGAGGGACGGTGTATGCCAGTGGTTCTCAAACTTTTTCGGTCTGGGCCCCACCTGACACTGATCCCGATACCCAGGCCCCACCTGACACTGACCCCGATACCTGGGCCCCAACTGGATCTTTGACACACAAGGGCCCTTCTGGCCTGGCTTTCTCGCCGTATTTCTCATCGAGAACACGTGATTCGTAACGAGAATGATTCAGTACCTATTCGTATGAGGTTCCATCGACGATGAGTTTTAGTTACAATGACCATGCGATGGGTGAGCTTGTCGCCGGCGGACAACGATCAGTGAATCAAAGTCGATGCTAATGCTCGAGCGCTGTTCGTGTCTATGTAAGGAACAACGGGCGTTCCTGCGGAAGTCAGGAGCCCCAATTTTT
Organism: Neoseiulus californicus; assembly: GCA_028455905.1. Classification (NCBI taxonomy): domain Eukaryota; kingdom Metazoa; phylum Arthropoda; class Arachnida; order Mesostigmata; family Phytoseiidae; genus Neoseiulus; species Neoseiulus californicus. Next base: position 483,123 of record JAMQGS010000017.1, read on the forward strand.
GTTGTCTCCCCCATTCCCATGAGGAGACGAGTAAGTTTTTGTTGACAGTTATCGCAGAGAGATGCCACAGCTTCTATCTCAGGCTGCCTGTTGCGCGTGAGTGTCGAAAGCTGTCCACATCACGATGTTTACCGAAAAGGTTGTGAGATTTTCCAGTGGATAGCAGTCCAATTAATGTAACCACCAGTTCGCGGAAATGGATGGTACAAACAGGGTCTTCTACCACCAAATAGACTCTCTTGAAGCGATCCAATTTCCAAGAGATTTATATTCGTCAGAAAACCGGTGTAAAATGAGAGGAATATGTGGCCAATCTACTCCATTAGCGCTGAGAGTGAGGAACGCATCGGGCTTCCCGATTTCTCTCGATCCGCCCAATACTGAATGGAATTTGGAATCGTCTTCGAAAACGCCTGAGTGGTGTCAATCAATCGCTCGACGGAATCGCGCTTCTCAGTCACGGCCCGAGTGATGCTCCATCGTTCGCGAACCGCGGTACATGGTCCTCATGCAATCACGCACCTTGGATCTTACGATCAGTACTTCGTTGAAGCGAACATGGGATCCAGCTGTCGACTCCCCATTGACAACACGTCCCATCCTCCGCGCTTCGTCGTGTTCGAGCAACTTTCCAAGCAGATCCTCTAGTTCAGGTGTCTGGCTATTCCCCAAGGGGAATTTCAAGAGCTCAGGTGGAGCATTCGGCGAGCGAAATCCGTCGAATGGAAACTTTTTGAGCAGAAGATCGTATAACAACACGCAAAAAGACCACCAATCGATGGGATCCCGTTATCCCCTGTTCCGGAGGACTTCTGGCGCCATGAATTCCGGACATCCACGAATACCGTAGGCCATATTTTGACCAATTCGAACAGCTGATCCTAGATCGCAGAGTTTGACTCGCGCTTCCGGAAACAACAAAACATTCTCGGGTTTGAGATCGCGGTATAAAACGTGTGAAGATATTCGAGGGCAAGAATTATTTGTGCTGCAAAATGTCTCACGATCTTTTCCCTCCTGTCCTTGATCTTGCTCAGGTCGCCACCGTGTGCGTGCTCCAGTACGAAATAAACGTTGGGACCGAATGGGATGCTCTACCCCAAAAATCGGTTCAGGATTTGTATGAATCGTTGCCAGATCGCATGATCTCGGTTCTGGAAATGCGAGGAGGATCGACGAAGTACTAGGAGCTCAGTTTGGCACCGCTTCTGCTGGAATAAATATGTTTTCCTTCCCTTCGCGCTGAATGCCGGATTTATCGCTCCAAGTCCGTGCGTGGAGCAGTTCGAAATCCCACCACAAGCTCACAAAAATCAGCGCACACTTTGAATGGAAATCGCGAAGACATCGGGGTGGGTTACACTATTGTCGCGGAAAATACGAGCGAATATCTTGTGCACATTGGGAGGAACGGTTCCGTGACCCTGATCATCACGCGATTTTGCGCAAGATCTTCACCAGTATTCCATAGATGAGAGGAAGGCAGGCAGTCACAGAAGAGGACTCAGCTACAGAATTCCAGCCTTGTTTCCTGCTGTCGGCAAGTTCCTGAATCTTTCGAGGACACCTCGGTGGGAGGGTCTCGAGGCTTCTCAAAATCTGGCTTCATTTTGCGCAGGATCGGTCACTGCCGTCAGGAAGCTATGAGGCAGGCTAGCACTGTGCAAGAAAGGGCTCACCCGTTAGCAGCTACTGTGGTCTCCCGGTCAAGTTGGTCGATTCTGAGCGGAAGAAATGTATTCGGAAAACCTCTGTTGGACCCTGGGTTGCAGAATTTCGAGCCGCTGTATCATCATGTGAACTCTTTGCCCCCGTTGAGATAGAGAAAGAAGCATGCGATCGATCTTGAATGCGGTTCTCAGTCAGCTTCTATGATCGGAAGTTTCACGACGAATTTGCGTCGTCTTCGTATCTTTTCTTGGGTATCACGCGTCACGATTCTCATACGCGGGCAGAGCTCTGAAGTCTTTGATTTGTTTCGGGATCTCATTTCCAGCCTCCGAATCTCGTTATCAGCCCTTCGGGAGAATATTCTGTCCCGATCAATGAGATCGAGAAGAGGGCTCTCGAACAATCACGAAATAACGAAATCTGAGGGGCGGCGATGAAGGGAGTTGTTTGTTCGATCGAGGGTCAGCCGATCTCAAGCGAAATGCTCGAGCCGTCACTATCTGAACCCAGAATCATTTCGATCATCCTCGGAGAGCTCGTGGATCAGAGCGTTCCACATTACAGGTCCATCCTGCTCTGATTGTGAGGGTGCTTAATTAAGAGGCGAGGAGTTCGAACTCAGAGCTACTATAAGAACGAGTGATCGGAGGCTCGGGCCACAACAGATCAAAGATGCCTTCTGTTAACTTCCGAAGAAGAGATCGGGCCGTGCAGGACTTGCGGTCCTCTTGCAACGTAAGCCATGGCTACATTGCCCCGCCTGCGATCCCTGAATTCCCGCCATCGCAGCAGTACTTGGACCAATAGAGTGAGGTAGAGGAGAAGCTGAAGGAATACACTGCACCCCCTACGTCCTGTGTCCAAACTGACGAGGAGTACAGGCATCAGTGGATGCAGGTGCTGAATAGTCTGAAGAAATTTTAGGAGCTGAGCCCACGAGCTCCGAATTCCATTGCGTACGCACTCTCTGTGGCAGGAGGAGCCATTCGGTATTCGCTAGCCATGGACGACTCAATATCCATGAGCCTGTGCTTCCAGCGCCGGCATACAGCAAGGCTGCATGAATCTTGGAGCTTGGCCGATCAGCGGACATGAATCAGAACCGAAATGAACTTCAAGCCTGTGAATTGGAGAGAATCGAAATCCGCTTCTAAGAAAATGACTCAAGAGATCGGCCGAAGGACCAGGTCAGCAGGTTCCTCCCCCTGCTCAGACTGCGGAACACAGTGCATGACCACGCGCAACCGGCGACGATACGTGAAGCTGAGGCATCATGAGCAGAAAATCATGATTATCCCTTGAATCGATGAGCAGAAGTGTAGTTCACATTCGAAAGCTGCGACGTGCAGGATTGCCGCAGCGAAGGAAGAGCATGCGTCCAGGGAAATGGCGAAAGAGGAGGCGATCCCGAAAACCAAGAAGAACCAGCGGACGACGCACTCGGGAGCCTAAGTCCCAATGAACAATGTCCATGTGCCACTATAGAGGCCACTGGAGGCAAGGAAGAATGTCCCGACCACACTTGTTGCGGCGGCGGCGGCTAGGCATTGAGACGATCCCTGTTGCTATTGAGTGAGGAGTTCATGTATTTTCGGCAATAAAAATCGTAACCATAACATGTTTCAGATCGTTGCGTTTTCGCCCCGTGGATCTCAACAGAAGCACAGATAGCTCCTGAAGGAAAACGATTTTCGAAGTATTTGCAAAGCAAGCATAATCCACTAGAGTCCCTAGAGGATCTGGATGTCGGGCCACCACATTTGTATACACAAGCTGTGGCGCCTCGGTATTCCGTGGGCTCTCACTTTATCACGCATCAGACGACCTCCGGCAGCCTTTCGAATCGCACGTTCCGAGATTGTTACTAGTTCGCCGCATCGAGAGCTGAAAGAATCGCTGCGTAATCTGTACGTTGAGAGCGCAGCGACTCTTGCATATTCCGATGCGCCCAACTGGTAACTATCACGAGACGCGCGATTCGACAGCAGAGCCTGGCTGGTCATCGACGGGTCGGGTGAGTCCATATCGAAAAGCGAGTCAGCGGATGATGAGCCGAGTGTAGCGAGCGGGCCCCTCGGGCGTACGCAAGCGCCTAGAATGCCTCCGATGCCCAGAGAACTGAGAGGTCAAGTACATAATCAGGTTGGAGCAATTTTCGGACAGAACAGAGGTGGCCCTCCATAGCTTTAGATGGATTCTCGCGAGAGATACGTGAGCGAAAGTTTGTTCCGCCTTCAGGATGGCTGATCTGTGCCGTAGTTAGGGGAGCCAAGCGGGTCTACCTTGATTAGATCGTCCGAGTACACTAATATCCCGCATAGGTATGCCGAACACTTGAGCCAACTAGCCTACGGTTAACCACCGACGCGATAGCGAAGCGGTCCAAGCGGCGTGTATTTGAATAAACGTTCGCTCAGCCGTGGCTGAAGCCATCTCGATCCGGAGGATATGGGATCGAATCCGGATTCGGGCAACTCTCTATATTAAGTGTTCAAAAAGGAGCTGGATGCTCATATGCAGGTATTTCGTATGGGGTCCGGAGTGTTATTTTAATCATCGGCGAGCGGAGTTTGATGCTCGTGAGCAAGACTGCGTCACCCGATGGAAACTCTGCATCAATGAACCGCAGCGGAGTTTTGAGCGCTCTCTCGTTCAACGACGGTTTCCCGTACAGCTCGTGACTCGTGACTCGAAAGCAGACGACTGATGTTAGTGATTGCTCTAGCCCTCATTGACTCTAATGCGTCCCAAAAGCTCAGAGCTTGCGGCGCGCCGCAACTTCAAGCGTCGAGTGTAGACAAACGGGCGGCCGTCTTTGGCGGTCCGTCCCGTTTGTCGTGAAAGAGCTGAAATAAAGATGCCGTAAGCCGCGCGCGAGCGATGATGCAATGAACCAGAGAGCGTCGTCTGCTCAGAAGAGACCCGAGAGACAAAATCACAACAGAGCAGTTAGTAGTGTGAAGGCCCGCCGGCCGAGTGTGCCGGTAACCTTGATCAGAACTCAATTAGAATATTGCGTCGTCGCTGAGAGCGGTTGCGGCCGTCGACTACAACCCCAGTGTGTCTTCTCTCTTCGAGGGCAGTATTTCTAACATCGAGGCCACGAGAAGGCTCCGAAGAGAACGTCGAGTGGATCTCCGACTTTTTCCGCTCTTCGCGACACAATCTGCTCGATCAGATAATTTCACCGCGCGCCGCGACGCAGGATGTCGGTTTCATCCACCTCGGTATCGACCGAATTCATACTGCAGACTTTCCGCCTCCTGTGTTGGCTCCGTTCTCCGGAAAGCGGCTGCAACCTTCCCAGAAATTGTTTCGATGTCATGGAAACTTGGATCGAACCCTTGAGATCTCACCCGTGAGCTCATGCAATGCTGTGATGTCCACTGATGCTGAACTTCTGACTCTGAAGAATATTCGAGAGCCATTCTGGCCGAAAAAGAGCTTCAGGGTCCATCTGCGGCATGCAGAATTCTTCACCGATGCTCTTTCGAGGTCGACTACGACGAGAAAAGAACGAGCTCTGAAGATTTCGTGCCACAGCCACGAAAGCTGACGGGCTCGTGTAGGTACAATTTTGAAGCTCCCGCTGTTGGCTGCGAAATGGGACCAGGGCGAACTACCTAGCTTTTCGATTCACGATTCGTGAGCGTTTTCGATCTATCCACTGCATTAGACCGGCGATCGTCTGTTACCGATGGAGCCGAAAACGTCGTGATTCCACTTTTCCATTTCCCGAACAAACCGCGAAAAACCCTCTGGAATTATATGTTTGATGCATTTCTCCGGGAAAAGGCCCATCGTTCGGGCTTGGGTGGACCCGTCGATCCCTCGACACATCTTGCAGATCCGATCAAAAACAGGGGTAAACGAGAACCGTGTAACCGATGGCTCACCCAAAAGCACCTATAGCGCTCTCCTCGTCAACTTTGTCGAATTTCAGCGGGAGGGGAAATCTCTCTTGGACCTCGAGAGCTGAGAGATTGCGCCGGTGGATCATTATGTGAATAGTTGGCCCCCGTAGGATACCAAGAGTGTCATGTGGCCGAACTCGGATGCGGTTCTCTGTACCTGACGATCGGGAGGTTCAGGACGAGATTCACGATGTCTCCGTGTCACGTCTCGGTTACTCCTGGCCACGATTGCCATTGCGAGTAGAGCTCTGAACTACCTGATATGCTTTGAGATCTTATCATCAGCCTTCTAGGAGCACGTTGCTGAAGGTTCTGTCCTGATTGTTGCAATCGAGAAACAGATCCAAACAATCAGGAAAAAACGACATCCGAAAGTAGGCGATAGACGAGAGTCGATTACTCGATCAAGGATCAGCCAATCTTAGGCCAGATGCTTGAACCATTTCTATCTGAACCCAGGAATCTGATTATTTATCCGAGAAGCGCGCGGATTGGAGCTGCCCTAAATGATTCGGTTCGTGAGCCAATTAAATGGCTAGCGCTCGAGAACTCCATGAGGTTGTCCGGCTTAATGAGACCCAAGTTGAGGCTGCGGTCGTGGAGGGGGTGATTCCGAGGGTACCTCGGAGAGCGGCGAGGAGTTCGAACTCAGAGCTATAAAATGAGTGATCCAAAGCTAGGGCCAGAACAGATCATCACATCGCCAAGCTCGAAGATGCCGTCTGTGAACTTCCAAAGGAGAGATCGGGCTGTGCAGGACTGGCGGTCCTCTGGCAATGCAACCTTCGGCTACATTCCACCGCCTGCGATCCCTGAATCGCCGCCATCGCAACAGTACTTGGACCAGTGGAAAGAGGTGGAAGAGAAGTTGAAGGAGTACTCTGCACCTCATTCGTCATATGTCCAATCTGGCGAGGAGTACAGGCACCAGTGGATGCAGGTGCTGGATCGTCTGAATAAGTTCTAGGAGCTGAGCTCACGAGCTCTGAGTTTCAAGGCGCACACACTCTCTCTGTTCGGAGGAGTGCTTCGGATTTTGGTATTGGTTATGGGCTCAATATCCACGAGCCTCAATGGAGGCCACTGGAAGCCGGGGAGTATGTCTCGGCCACATATATTGCCGCGACTTGGCGGCGGGACGAGCGTCAAGGTCCCCAATCAAGGAATTCATGTATTTTCGGCAATAAACAGTTTTCAAATCGTATCACTCTCGCCCCGTCGATATTCACAAATGCTTTCATAGTTCCCTGAAGGAAACCAACTTTTGTCGGGTATTTGCGAAGCAAGCAAATGCGGCATTAGCCCGCATTCAGCTTGCTCTGGAGAGTTTGTTCCGCGTTCAGAATGGCTCATCAATACCGTAGTCAGGGGAGCTAAGGGGTCACGCCTCGAGAACAGCCTTCGAGTACACCGATATCCCGTAAATCACCAACACCATAGATAATCGAGCCCAGAGATAATGGATCTCTCAACTCATCGCGTCTCAGATAACGGATCCTTTCGGTTAACGGATCCCGAGATACTAATTTTGCCTTCGGATTTTCACAGATAGGAATCAGAGGTCCTCCTCCACGGCCCCAAGCCTACATTGCGGAGGCCGGCCATGAGGCAGCGAGGATTTGCCATGTATCGACGGGAAACATATTCAGCGAAGATAAAGGAGAGAAACATGACGTGGCCCCTTGGCCCCCCTGGCTATGCTACTGCGCAGCGTAGTTTGAAGCGTTGTCCGGTCCACCGATGGTGTCCTGTACAGCTCGCGACGCGCAACGTTCCGAAGAATGTCTATGCACCGTGAGTAAGCCGACGCACAGTGGGAAATTTGGCCGAAATAGGATGACTTAAGTGAATGTCTGAGTTGAGCCCCCAAAGCCCATGCATCGTGTACACTGATGGCTCAAAATCCAGCTGATCAGAAATTTCAGGTCACGTAAGTTCTAGAGAGTCGTGAAAGTCGGCGAAACTTCGGCGAAACTTCGGCGAAACTTCGGCGAAAATAGGCAAACTTCCCGGGTCTGAAAATGCACTGTCCCCAAGTGTCCCCCCGGAACTTTTTTTTTTAAAATGACCGCCTTCCAGTCCTCTTTCGGATGGAACAGAGAAATCTTGCGGAAGTTTGCGGAATCGAGCGTACGGTCAACTTCTAAGAGGTCCGGAAAACTCGATCAAGCGGTGGTCATCCTCATCCCAGAAGAGTGACACTCAGCCAACTCCACGCCAGAACCCACGTTCATTTGCTGAATGGACTCTCGTTACGACGAAGACCGTTGAAACGAATTTCTGGATGATATAAGGAAGTTGTGGTTGGCTAGCTTGGCTAGCTGAGCTAGCTGCTGGGATGATCCCGTTGCAACGGGATCATCTCGACGACAGTCCTCCTTAGAAGTTGACCGTACGCTCGATTCCGCTAACTTCCGCAAGATTTCTCTGTTCCATCCGAAGGAGGACTGGAAGGCGGTCATTTAAAAAAAAAAAGTTCCGGGGGGACACTTGGGGACAGTGCATTTTCAGACCCGGGAAGTTTGCCTATTTTCGCCGAAGTTTCGCCGAAGTTTCGCCGACTTTCACGACTCTCTAGAACTTACGTGACCTGAAATTTCTGATCAGCCGGATTTTGAGCCATCAGTGTACACGATGCATGGGCTTCGGGGGCTCAACTCACAAGTAAACATATGTTTTGGTAAAAAACAATTGCCGATCCCGCTATGATGGATGGAAAGGCCTTGGTCCAAGAAGTAATACACGACATAGCTAGCCGGCTATCAGGCCCTTCTTGATAGTTAAAACGGTCGAAAACTTCAGGAGAGACCTATATGAGCAATTTTCAAATGCATGCCATTTCGCTCTCGACGGGGCTAGCGAGCTGATTCTTCCACCATTTTCAAGAGAATTTTGTCCTCTTTCAGATGGTTTTTTGTAGAACCTTCTACGATGGATACTCGCTTTTCTAGAGCACTTTGAAGGTATCGAATAAAACGTGAGAATTCCAATAGAAAACACACCGCACAGTGGCGTTTTCCAATGACGGCTAGTGCACGTTTTCCATTAGGGTTTCCACGTTTTTTTTGGTATTTTCAAAGTGCTCTAGAAAAGCGAGTATCCATCGTAGAAGGTTCATCCATTCAACCATCTGAAAGAGGACAAAATTCTCTTGAAAATGGTGGAAGAATCAGCTCGCTAGCCTCATTGAAAGCGGAATGGCATGCATTTGAAAATTGCTCATTTCAGGTCCCTCCTAGAGTTTTTGACCGTTTGAACTATCAAGAAGGGCCTGATAGCCGGCTAGCTATGTCGTGTATTACTTCTTGGACCAAGGCCTTTCCATGCATCATAGCGGGATCGGCGATTGTTTTTTACCAAAACATATGTTTACTTGTCAGACATTCACTTAAGTCATCCTATTTCGGCCAAATTTCCCACTGTGCGACGGCAGATCAGTGGCGTAACGTGCCTTAGTGCCGCCCGGGGCGGACCTCGGAAAATCCGGAAAATGCCGCCCCCTGGAAGCGCCTCCGACGCGGAGCGACAACTAAAAAAACGACCCGCTATAGGGCATAAATCAGCAAAATGCCGCCCCCTCGAGAGTGTCGCCCGGGGCGGACCGCCCCCCCGCCCCCCCTCTAGTTACGCCAGTGCGGCAGATGAGTGGAGTCGTGAATGTTCTACCGATATTGACTTCAATGCTCAATGCCGAGCGGCTCAGGACTTGCGAGCGCCGCAGATTCAAGTTCCGTAAACAACATCACGCTCGAAACATTCATCCGGATGGATCAGCGACCTTGGTCGCTCTCCGCGACACCAGCTGCTCGATCAGGTACTTCCACCATGCGTTGCGAGGCGGGAAGTCGATTTCATCCGCCGAGACCACAGTATCAACTCGTTTGTACTGCATACTTCCCGCCTCCCACGCTGGCCTCGGTATCCGCGGAGCTGCTGCAATTTTGTCGACATGAACAAACCACTTCGGGACCGTATGCCGTTATTTTGAGAGAGATGAGGATTCCGTATATAGTCGCAGAGAACTCTCAAAATCGGTCAACTCAGGCAGCTGTATGTCGATACAGTGCACAACTAGTCTAGAACTGTTAGAGCCTTCATAAATTTGGGCGACAATCTAGAGAATCTGCGGCTAACATTGATCTTTGCAGCGTCTGCTGCTGGATATTCCATTTACGTGTGGCGTCCAAACGATGTGTCACTTTACGAGCGACAGCTATCAGTCGCATCGCGGCGTCGCACAGTGGGGTATTTTGGCCCGGGGTGATCAAAAATATTTCCCGATTCAGAAGTGTGGATATTCCTTTTGTGCTTGGTACTACGAGTCTCTCCAAGGATTTTGTACGAATTGGAATTTCCAGAATCGTGATTTTTTCTTTTTTTTTCGATTTTTCCGTTTCACCGATTTCAGAAAATTGCAAATAATTGATGAAAATCGAGCCAGGTATGGCTGATGTGGAAGCTACTCTGTCGAAAAGATGTCCGCTATAAGCTCCCGTTCGATTCTGCATGCAACGTTCGCAAGAAATGCCGTTTTCGAAAACCGGCCACAACATGGGAGTCTATGGGCGGACATGAAATCTGCCTATCGAATCGAAACGGGGCAACATCGGATGGGGTCGTCCATGGGGCGAATGTAGGCCTGTCACCCAGCTACAAGATGCGATGCGCACGGAATCTGTAGAAATCCGCATAAGCGAAATATCCAAAAACAAGTAAATAGCCAGCCCGTCAAGCCCTATCGACATCCCTTATGACACTTGTCCGCCAATAAATCGACAGCGTTGAGCGGGAACCGCCTGTACATCTCCGGGGTGAAACTCGAGCAAAAGAAGGCAACGCACCGTTTCTCTCCATGCCGTCAGATTCCACAAAGGGGTTGTTATGATCGAACATGCGGAAGGCTTGGCATGTTGAAGACAGCGGAACACCGGTGCAAGCACTTCGGACAGTATCAGGACACATCAGCGCTTGACGGGCTGGCTATTTACTTGTTTCTGCGATATTTCGCTTATGCGGATTTCTACAGATCCCGTGCGCGTCGCATCTTGTAGCTGGGTGACAGGCCTACATTGACCCCATGGACGACCCCATCCGATGTTGCTCCGTTTCGATTCTACAGGCAGATTTCATGTCCGCCCATAGACTCCCATGTTGTGGCCGGTTTTCGAAAACGGCATTTTTTGCGAACGTTGCATGGAGCATCGAACGGGAGCTTATAGCGGACATCTTTTCGACAGAGTAGCTTCCACATCAGCCATACCCGGCTCGATTTTCATCAATAATTTGCAATTTTCTGAAATCGGTAAAACGGAAAAAACGAAAAAAATGAAAAAATCACGATTCTGGAAATTCCAATTCGTACAAAATCCTTTGAGAGACCCGCAGTACCAAGCACAAAAGGAATATCCACACTTCTAGATCGGGAAATATTTTTGATCACCCTGGGCCAAAATACCCCACTGTGCGTCGAGCCAGCCAGCTTTGGGGAAACACAAAGGTGGTAACAAAGTTATTGTGAGCACTTTCTTTGCTCCGCATTCCCTTCAAAAAGTCTTGGTCTGCGAGATTTAATTGCGATCTACATGGAGGAGGACAAGCTCCCGTCAGTGGCGTGGCTAGAACGAAGCTTCATCAGCTAAAGCTTCGCATTTCTCAATGTCCACGATACTAGCTTCGTAGAATCTCGGGCTTTCGTAGGAAGAAATATGGTAGGACGTTAGAAATCTTGGCCGGTAGGTCTTCCAAAAAATTGACGAGAATTCGGAAGCAGGGGCGTAGCCAAATATAGACTTCGGGAGGGGCGGACCGGAAGGAGGAATGTCGGAGGAAAAACAGGTTGGAATTTTTTTTCGGGAGGTAGCACCCTCGTCTCAAGTCTCTTTTAAGTACTGGAAGTCAAGCTTCGTGAAAATTAAGGGCTAGCTACGCTACTGGCTCCCGTGCATTTTTTTTCGATATGAGGGTTTCCGAGATGACGGGTTTTCGAGATACCTTCTTGAAATCCGCAAAAGTCATTCCCAGATGTGTCAATAATGTAACCCACTGGTTGACTATAAGCAGAGGTGTATCCCCGGGGCCAGGATTGTTCTTTTTTCCTTCTCTACCGGAACCATTGTGAGCTGATAACAGCCATTCCACGTGGTCGTAAGCTCGGTGAAGATGACAAGTGATGGCAAGTCGAAGTCGGTTTGGCGTTCAGTCAACCGGAGCAGGCGAGTGATTGGCAATCACTTGAGAGATCTAACAGAATATGGCACGAAAAAAGCTTATGGTCGATCTCCGGCGATGTCTTCGCGCGAAAAGAGGGCTCTCTTCCCGGCATAGAGAAGCAAGGGCGTCCTTCGCTCGCAAATACATGTGTTAGATGGACCGATCAATGGCGTCGAGTCCTGTTCTCTGATGGAGAACGATCCAATCTGGATGGCCCAGATGGCAATTCGTATTACATGTATTTTCATAATCTCAGAAAAAGAGCAATCATTCGTAGTTGACGTCAGTAGGGTGGTGGTGCGAAATAGTGCGGGCGGGTACCGGTAATCATGGAAATGATTTTGTCTTCATAGACAATCGATTGAACAGTCGAGGTTACATCGAACTCTTGAAGGATCAACTGGGGAAGCACGCCGAACGGATCTGCGACCCGATTTTCATCTTCCAACAAGATGATGCGGCACTTCATACAGTCAAGATTGTGAAAGAACTTTTTGAAGACGATTCAATTGGAGCTCAGGGATGGCCTGCACGCGCTTGTTTTAAATCCAGCCGAAACCAAATTCGATCACAAACGTGACATTTGCGCCCAAAATCGTGGTCAGTGATCATCCGTTGGAATTCCAGTCTTGCACGCGGCCGCGAACGACTGTATCGAGTATATCTTGAGATTTCCCGAATATCGGTTGGAATATCAACCGATACCGCTGACTTCATAATTCTGGCAGCCTTGGATGTGGCGGCTGTTAGGGAGTGAGTGAACTCGCAAAGGGGATGACTAGGGCTGGGATTTCTATGAAATGCGTATTTTTATGCATATGTGCATATTCTGCTATCCTCTGCATATTCTGCTGTTTTCTGCATTTTCGCGCATATCTTCCTCGATTCCTACATATAGAAGACCGGATTTTGGGGAAACTTGCGCGGTTTCTCAGCGAGGAACCCATTTCTCAATCGAGAAAAAGTGAAAGTCAATCATCAAGAACAGAGTCAGGGTGGACAAAAGCGGTGGAATACTACGCACAACACGTCGAACAGCTGAAAGCGTTTGACTGCGAGGAATTAGATCAAGAAAACTCCGCGGTGATCGGAGAAAGGCAGAGTTCATTCGCTGACCGTACCGTTGCAGCCGAGCTGGTCGCCATCTTTACTGATTCTCACGAAATATGACGATCACTGTCCGGAGTAACACTGACTGGATTCGGAAAGAGAAGTTGGAGGATCTCCGTCTCCCGATACAAATCGATTTCGCGAAACAACAGACAATCGTTCCCATTTGAAAATTTGGAGGAATACGTAGTGGTGGCTTATTGCTAGGGCCAGAGACTTCATGCACTAAAATATGCAGTGAAAGTATGCTCTTATGCACTAAAATTTGCAGCAAAATATGCACGAAAATATGCACAGGAATATGCAAAAAAAAATTTCGATTTTTGCGAGTCCAATGCTGCATCCAAAGCTTGTTCTGTAACCATGGAGGAGATATTATAGAGATATTTCTGTGTGCATCATCCCAAGTCCTCTTCGCCCGAAAGATCTCGGCGGGATGTTCAATTTTTTCTTTGGTGAGTTTGTCCTGTTCTGTGAGAAGCATCGACTCATCGCTTGATGGTGCAGTGATGGCTCACTTTCGCATGTCCGATTCGATTGCGCTCCCCTCGAACACATTCAACTCTTCTCCAAAATTGACACTTCCGGATGATATCCTAATGAGACGACACTCAAATGGTTGAGCATTCTAGAACAGAGCTCGGAAATTGATAGGAGGGAACTTTGAGAAGCCCCTCGACTGACTCTCTACATCAGTGCATCGCCGCACCTCGATGACAGCGGAGCATCTCGTGAATCGGTGCTTTTGGAATAGCTCTCATTTCGTGAACAGATCCATTCTTGTTCCTGATCGTCTTCGAGTGATCATCGCTACGCTTTGTGCTACGAATCGTTTGTATCATGCCCAGGAACAAGCTGACGTCGGAGGGCCTTGTAGCAGATTATGGATCCGACGTGTTCGAGTGCGATGAAGAGTCAATTATGTGCACCGTGTGTTCGAAAATCTTCGCGAACCCAAGGAGGTTTACCCTGGAACAGCACATTGGCACATATTGCGGAGCATACAGAAGCTCTGAGGCGGCGCGACGCTCAGTCAAGCAAACGAGAAGACCTGACCACGTCGTCTCGCAACTCGAAAAAAAGTCAGTATTCGGCAGAGCTCTGCAACGCCTTCTTGAAAGCGGATATTCCACTTGATAAGCTGCACAACACCCATCTCAAAAATTTCCTCGAGTCGTGGACTGGCGAGCACGTTCCTGTCCCGACAACGCTCCGTGACGGCTATGTTCCGGCGATCTACCACGATTGCCTCGAGAGCATCAGGCAAGTCATGCAGGACAAGCCCATATGGATTTCGATCGATGAAACTACCGATAATTGCGGGAGGTTTATAGCGAACGTAGTCATCGGCGATTTGGTTCCGGAGAGTTCCGGTAGGTGTTCCCTGTTTGCCTGTGAAACTCTCAAAGTAACGAACTCGACAGCGATAGCCCAACTATTCTGTAAACTATTCTGTCTATTTTAGATCGCTGAAAACCCGTTTTCTCTACGCACGTTTGAAACCGAATGGAACGATTATTCATACGGGTTTGACAGAGTTCACGAGGGATTGATGAATCTCCACCAGGGAGTTCTGAGCGCCACAGAAGTGGAAATATAGAATCTCCCGGAGATTCAACATCCGTCTGAGGAAACCGGGACGTGATCAGTCTACCCTGGACGTCGTTTGAGTCGATTACTTTGTTACAAGAAATTCGACGATAGATGACGAAGTACTAGCTTTTGGTGCTCACAGCAGAGACTTGTACGAGTTACATCTCCCTGCATCCCGTCCCAGTTTTCAGTTTTCACCAGCGCAAGCGCATGAACCTCGAGGCTGCATGAACATACCGGGAATCTGCCTTCCGTTCCCGCTCCATCGCTGACCAGCTCGCATGACATGTATTTCATGAGCTTCCTAGAATATGATCCTTCCGACATTGACGTCTCTGATTTGCCACTTTCGTGCCCCAGAACACTATTTCGAGTCCACAGTGAAGCCAATGTTCTCATCCCGCGCTCTGGCTATGTGAGCGCCCGCTGCAGCAGCGCTGCTCCTGTGCGCGCCATTCTTCTCCGCGTTGGACCCACTGTGCCCCGCCCAACGGAAAGCGAGGGAAATGAACGGGAATAAAAGAGCGAAAGTAGGGAAAGATGTTGGCGAAGCAGTGGCGTAGCCAGAATTTCTTCTTAGGGGGCGGCTCTACGTTATTTGGGCCGGCTCTATGTTATGGGGGGCGGTGCGATACTCCGGACACCGCGGACACCATAGGGCCATAGGGACTCGACATGACACGAGAAAATCGCTCGATCGCCCCCCTCTCGCTACGCCACTTCGGCACAGAGCCATGTAGCGACATTGGGCAAGTTTTCATGCAGAGAGAGAAAAACGCGAGAAGCGTGGGTGGGGTGTATGTCTCGCTGCTCTGTTCATTTGAGAGCTATTTCGCGAAGTTGAGAATAGCTCGGCCGACTCGGCAGTCCAGTTTGTTCGGTTACTTAAGCTTGAAATTCGACTTGTCGTCCTTCAGTATTGGTTCTCCATAGGCCGCCGACTCATTCTTCTCTCGTGCCTGAAATCAAACGGGCATGCTCTCTTAGCCGGGCATGCTCTTTTAGCCGGGCATGCTCTAATAAGCGGGCACCTATTGGACAATCGAAATATTTGACGGGCATGCCCTTCAATGAGGAGAATTCTCACCGAAATGAACATCGACATCCGTGACTCAAAAACCCTGTTTCGATATGCCAAATCCAGAATGAACTCTTATGGTAACATACCGCCGCTGTCCCATGAAGGTTCTCTGGTCACCAATGCCGAAGACGACCAAAGGCCCTTGCAAATCACATCAGCTCTGTATGTATTCACCACCCCTGGCTTTCTCGACGGAAAACCATACTCGATCACACCCACCGCGACGACGTTCCCTGATGAGGAAATATGTTCCAGCGAGGAGACCGTCCACTCACACTTGGATACCCTCGAATCTAAGCACAGTATCACCCCTGACGACCTGCCTCCCTCATTCCTCAAAGAGTTCTCGCTTTTCGTATGCGAACCTTTAACTCTCATCTACGCACGTTCCTACGATACGTCGGTTGTCCCGGAGGACTCCAGAGAAAGTATTATCTCACCGGTACATAAGAAAGGACTAAAATCTCTCACTTAAAATTATCGACCGATATCGCAATGCTCCATCCCTTCCCTCGTCATGGAGAATATCATCGCAAACCACATTGTCAAACATATGGAAGCAAACAAGTTGTTTGACAACGGTCAGCACGGATTCGTACCTCGAAGATCGACGCTAACACAGCTGCTGTCCACGACAAACAATTGGGCTTGCTTCATCAACGGCCGCATCCCATATAATTGCATGTACTTCGATCAAAGAGCTGCATTTGATCGCATAGACCACAAGCTCCCCCCCCCCCCCCCCGAAGTTACGCCCATGCAACACGCTGACGACCTGAAGACCTATATTGCCCTTCGCACGCCTGACGCAACCACAATCCTCCAGACTGCGATCAATAGTGTGGTGAGACGGTGCGAGGAAAACGGTATTGAACTTTCTCCAGGGAAGAGTGTTGTTTTACGGGGTGGGAACGAAGAAGTGCAATATGAGATTGGTGGAGAGCCAATACCCATCGCAACATCGACACGCGACCTAGGCGTCATGTTGTCTCCTGATCTCAAATTTGGAGAACACATCTTGTCTTTGGCGTCCCTACCGCGCAGAAGACGTCGGTATTCTGCTTTCGGTACGAAGACATTTCACGCGAAGACTTATCAAACGATGTAATATCAAGCTAACCGAAATCGACATTCCTTCAATAGAGGAAATGCTCGAGAGGGCTGACCGTTGGTTGGGCCCTCATCGCAGTCCGAAGGGCTGCCCTTTCTGACAAATTCTTTCTAGCCCGAAGTTATAATCTCCGCTTCGGTCACACTGTACAGGCAAGCAAGCTGGCCAGAACGGGTATTGTGAACAGCTCTTTCAGTCGGAGAATGGCTCGCAAAGCCGCCGACGACGCCATTCCTGCATCCATGTATCATAAGTTATGATTCATAACTGATCTAAACAAAACCCTCTTTTCATTATTGGATAGAGAGACTGAAAATGAAATGAAGAAACACGGTCTGTAGTGACGCCAGTGGCCGGGAAGGAAAGATGAAATAGAGTCAAGTGAAGCCATACTCCACTTATCTTCAAGTCAAAGCTTGAGCTTTTGCCATAGTGATCGCTTCCATTGAGCTTCCCAAGAATGTTTCCCCTTGCGGAGAACCGCCGCTCCGCTTCTGCCGAAGTTGCTGGAATCGATAAAACATTTCTGGCGAACGCCGCTACATTTGGGAAAATCAGTGCGTTGGTTCTACGTCAACTGAGAACTCACCCCGATACCATATCCTAGCTACGATCGACACCTCCTTTGCTCAGCCATTTCGATCCCCTATCGACAGCAACCCCAAAGACGATGGCGTCCGGTCGACTGGCGCGTCTGGTCACCCAGGCGGAATGTACAGATCAGAAGTGAAAATTTCATCAATGTCTTCGGGAATAGATGAATGTTTCTGCTCAACAAATATCAAACAAATAATTCAATATTCAACCGCATCATTGGGGTGGAAAAGTTCTCCTGGGACATCAAAAATCTCAAACAGCCCTCCGCCTCGAGCCAAACCTTGATCGCCACGGCTTCCAGCAGCTCTGCTACAAAAAAAACAGCTCGTCATCAATCCTCAACCCCGATTGCATCCTCAGCTAATATAAGGTGTTTTTCCTGGTGATTTGGATTTTCACAAACTCGGAGTGCTTCGTTCACCGCTTGTACTCTTTGATTGAAATTGCATTGTCTTGTCTGGGGAATCGGGGTGGAGCAATCCCATACATGGAGATTGACTTCAGCTCAGATGAACTTTGTCAGGTCGAAAACAATGTCATCGATCCTGTCGCGTTCCGAATCGCTCAAGAGAGCTGCTCGGAGTACTTGAGTGTATTACTAGAGGCAGAACAAATTCCATTATGTTTATGAGGAGAGACCGGCGCATGAGCGGAAGCGGAATCGGGGTGGAGCTATCCCATATATAGAGATTGACTTCAGCTCAGATGAACTTTGTCAGGTCGAAAACAATGTCATCGATCCTGCCGCGTTCCGAGTCGCTCAGAGGAGCTGCTCAGGGTACTTGAGTGTATTACTAGAGGCAAAACAAATTCCATTATGTTGATGACAGGAGATTGACTCTTTGTGAGTGGGGAAGGTCTCTTCGCGACCTCCTGGCATCTGGAGAGAGTACTACGATGGAAAACAGCCGCAGAGCTGGCGCATCAGCCCACCAACAATTCGAACAGAACTTTGAGCTGGGGTGACTCGCTCTCCTCCGAGTTTTAGTTCGTTTCTCTGCTTCCGAAGCGGAATACGACTCAACAGTTCCGCAGCATCAGGGATCGATGTTCCACTCATGGAGAAGAGACTACTACTACTACTCCGAACCGCGGGGAAAAAGCCCAGAGTATTCCCTGACGTCTCGTTTAATCCTCCGGGCGTCTAAATCAGCTCGACGCGGTTGGTGGCCGTTCATTTTTGCGCTGGCTTTCCTCGGGAAATGCTGCGCCTGGAGGAGCCCGGAAAGGATCGCGGAACTCGCTCAGACCTACATTCTTCAACGTGGAATTCCCTTAACAGAAGTTGTGATCTTGGATGCCAGTAGCCTCCTCAGAGATGGTTCAGTGAGGCTCAACACCAGCTTCCTATCGCTGAAAACTAAATGGCGCATTTCGTCGTCCAGCCCTCGAGACATGACTTCGCCAGTTCTTCTTGAAGCACTGGCTGTCCCTTCCGTGATTGTTGTTCTGTTCGCACCCAAAAACACATTCGAAGCGATTGATTTCGTTCAGAACATACAACACAAGTGTTTATTGCAAATTGTCGTATCCAACCTTGTTATGCCGTCCAGCGGTGTCTCTTATGTCTGGCCGTTCCTGGGAGGCCCTACGCTCCATTGCGCTCAGACGTACGATCAATTGTTGACAGTCTGGGCGAGCTATCCTTCGAAATCTTGTGGGGCTTCAAAGCTCGATTGTCGCACATCGAGCGTTCTCGCCGAACGTGTGATCTTTCCCCATTTCGGCCTTCAGCGGTTGACTCTGTCGATCTCCTGCAACCAAACAAAGTTCTCACTCAGATATGAGGCCAGGTTTGACAAGAGTCCAACCGAGGAAACGCCCCTCTACGATAAACACATGGAATCCATATATTCCTCGTGCTCCAAATCCATCGAGTGCCATTCACTGATTATGCGTAGGCCGACGGACGTCACCACTCTGCTGAAACCCTTCGGTCCGGACGTTTGGATAGTGACAACTCTGAGCGGACTGCTTATGGCCATTTCCTTCAAGTGGATCCAACCGCAACCGATTTCACTGAAGATCCGTCAGATGATTCTATCCTTCCTCTCTGTCGGAGCCATCGAAGCGAATTGCAAAAGATATTCAGTGCTGATCATTGCTTGCACCATGGTTTCGATGACATTCATACTCTCCGCAATTTATTCGAACGAAGTCATGTCTTACTTCTTAGACAGAGCGAGTGAGGACAGACCCACTGACGCTCTGGATTGCGAGCTTTCTAACCTCTGTAACACACTGTTCTCATCGCAGCGAATCGATCTAGAGGAGTACACTTATCATTGTCGTTTGTCCGAAAAAGCTAAGAAAGAATGCAAGGGACCGCTACGACGACACTTGCTTCGACTCGACCAGCATCCAAACTTCAGACATTTTCGGGGTTGCAGTCTCCAGCGGAAACCGAGGTCTCCCAGTGGGCCTCTGAAGCAAGTTCAATCACTTTTGGTTCTCACGCGTACGAGCAAGACTTTCGAGCGGCTCCTGCAACACGGCTTCATCGGTCCGGAGATGTTCAGACGGAATATCAAGCAGCGAAATGACGTGGATTTTGGTCTCGTCGACTCCGTTGCCGTGGCAGTCGTCGCAGAAATTCATGGTAGAAATCACACAGACTGGAGCAAATATCTGAATTTTGACGAGGAGGCAGCTTTATTCGATCTCAGGAAGTTTGGTGAACTGATGCCTCTGATGATGTTCTGCGGATTTCTCATACTGTGCGGTACTGTGCTAGAATGGTGGAAAAAAATCACAGGGAAACACTGGAATGAATCCAAGAACGACGGACCCACGGACTCGATCCGTGGGTCAGATCGGGAACATGCGCCGGACCCGTGTAACACTCGTCCCCTTACAAATCCCGTAAGAATTGTGACAGTTTTGGAATGCATCCAAGACAACACAGGAAAGAACAGAACACACCAAGAACTCCCATCAGCTTGGAGCGAGTCATAAAACAGATTCCTCCGTTAGAAGAAGAGTAACATCCGTCATTGCTGATGCTACGCTATGTGAGGAACTTGGTATTGGTTTGTTTGGCGCCCTCCGAGAGAACGCCGGCGAACATGAGTGGAATGGCGCTTCCACGAACCGTCCCCGCGGTACAAGAAGTGGCGTGCAACTACCCAGTGCCGCCCGGGGCGAGATCGCCCAACTTCGGAAATTGCGCCTCTCGACTGATTTTCTTTGATCTTTCCCGGAGCATATTGGCTCGAAGTTACACGGTTCGGATAGAGGGGTTCCGGGGGACGACGAAACTGAACTGAAATATTGATGCGCAGGTTTCTCGCAACCGTTATTTCTTCTAAGTAAGTCAAAAATCGTGACAGGACGAGTTGAAATTGCCGCCCCTGGAAAGTGCCGCCCGAAGCGGACCGCCCCCTCCGCCCCCCTTATGCACGCCACTGGGTACAAGTAGAGGCTAACGTGAGTCAGAGTAGAGAACTACTACTCCCGTGGCCTGTTGTTTCCGTGACTCTTGACATAATGTTTCGAGCACCCACATTTCTTTTGAGAACAGTGGGTGCTCGGAGAGCTATGGAGAGAGACTAGAGAAACAAGAACGCCCGAGCAAGTTTAAGTCAACGCCCCAACTCCTGTTGCTCGATGTCACCGCCGCCGCTACGCGTCTGCCGGCGGCTTCGTTGCACGGCCTCTCTTGGGAAGGTGGCCAAATGAACCAATACCGGATCACCATAGTATCCCGCAGATAGGGAACCCGATCTTCCGCCGTATCCGACAACGAATTCGGCAGGTAGCGAATGTCACAGATGGCGGACTGCTCAGATAACGTAGCGTTTTTCCGTGCACTCGGACGATCCGTCTCGCAAATACACTGGGAAACCAGGCCACCGTGCATTGAGCAACGCCATAATGATGGAAGGAACTATCGAATGCTTCGCAAACCTGTGAATCTGTTAGGCAGCCGCCAAATAATTCAAATTCTATATAGTAGCGCCTTAGAGAAGGAGCAGACGTAAAAGCAGAGAATAAACATGAAACCAGCAGTGTGTGATCGACCTCCCACCAGAAAACATCGCTCTCCTTCTAGAGTAGTCCATGAAAACATAACAGTGACGACGAGGATTCTAAAAGAACTCACAAGACGACAGTAAAGTGCTGAAGAACATTCTGCTCAAGTGATTCGTCAACGAAGTATCGAAGAAAAACTCGTGCAACGTGAAAAGATGGCGAACTTCACTGAAGAAGACGTGCAACGTATCGTGGCCGCAGCAGTAAAACCGGCTCTTGGGAAGCGTCGGTCGTCGTACGGGGTACAACGACCGAATAGTAATGCTAAACTAGAATAAGAATCTGTAACCCTTTCCATACAAGTATATAAAGAATAAACGAAGCGTAGACTACCGAGGAGCAGTTACGCGTGTGTGTGAACCACGTCTATTCATTTAGCCCTACGCACCAAAGTTAAATTGGTTAATAAAGTGACATTGATTGAAATTTTTTTTTTATTCATTTAGCCGTGATGGCCGTGGCGTTATTGTTTCAGTGAGTTTCAGTCTGGACCAGAGCTAGTGGACAAATCCCATCATCGTTATCAGCACGACCAGTGTCTCCAGAAAATTCACCGGAACTTTTGACAGCGTGTTGCAGTGACATTACTGTGTGCCAAGTGTGACTTCTTGTTGAGTCAAAATGAGTGAAAAGAATCCCTCGGACAGTCCTGCAACTTCATTCGGCGATTCCAGTGGCTCCCACGGCTTCAGTGACTTAGGTGAAGAAACACCTGAGCAGGCACCAGGACGTTCAACATCGATGACTCAAAATCCGGACCCACCATCACCATCTTCGTACTCATCGATACAGCCGGCCCCACGTACCAGCAGCGGAATGAGAGTGACAGCGCTACCGTCCGCCGCGTCCCCAGAAAATGATGCCAACATGGAAATCAAGCTCGACGAATTCGACATCCAAACAAGACCTCGCGGAAAAGATGTTACGGTTCTGAAATTCGACGGATCCAACTACACCGAATGGAAAGTAATGATTCCTTCTTCGCTAGATCAAAGCCCATATGCTCGTGATGTAGTCTTGGGTAATATCAACCCACCGCTTCCTGGTGACAAAAGCCAACAAGCAAAGATACAGCAGAAAAAGTTCGACGCTGGGAATAGAGCAGCTAGATGCATTCTGTTCTCATCGATCCAGACTGCCTTGGCTGTGTCTTTGTTTTCCACCAATGCGGATACTGTTGAAGCTTCTGAGATGTGGAGGGAAATCAATGGGAAGTTCAGTAAAACGAACGGAGCATTGAAACAACTCGCACTCACCAAGCTGATGCATTACAAGTATCAACCGGGCAAATCCGCTGAGGAGAACATCTTGCGATTCAAGTAAATAGTCTCAAAGCTTGCGGCTTGAGGATCAACGGTCTCGACAGATCTCCAGATCACACTCTTATTGGGTGCACTACCACCATCCTGGGACGCATTCAAGCAGGGTTTTACTGTGAGAGAAGGTGAGTCCCAGTCATTCACTCATCTCGTCGCGGCGATAGAAGCAGAAGCACTTAGACGCGGAAATTTCAGTACCAATGAAGTGACGGCATTGTTCTCGAAACTCAGCACGTCAGCGGGTGGTCAGTTTCGTCAGAGATCCATGAAAAGACGATTCAATACCAGCTCTGTTACCCGATCTACTGAGATGATCTGCTACGGCTGTGGACGTCGTGGTCACATGGCATCCCAATGCAGATCTTCACGACGAGCCAGAGGTACGAACTACCGTCGTGGCGGAAGAGGTCGTCAAATTGGTCGAATTGGTCAAATTGGCGCCCCGGCCATGTGACCCCCATCTGTTACGTTCTCTTGCCCAGCAAAAAAGAAGAACGTTACCATGAGGTGAGAGACCATGAGAAAGTGGTCAATTTCGAAATACTACACTGGTCATGCTTCGATTGCCAAACCTAGCTGAATCCATCGTTTTATATCTTTCAGATGCTCGAGTTGTTGAAAGCTTAATGGCCCGACTTCAAACCTTCGGCTATCTCAATGGATTTCGAGAAGGGTTTGATGAAGGCCTTCAAAGCTCATTTCCCCCAGGCGGAAATACTCGGATGTTTTTTTCATCTAGTCCAGAATATGAAAAAAAAACTCGCTAGTCGTGGGTTGACGAAGCGATACCGAAATGAGCCTGATTTCGCTCTCAAAGCGAAAATGATACCAGCCCTCGCGTTCATACTTCCAGCACAACTCGAGGATGCGTTGAGGCAGCTTCGCGAGGTCCTCTCCGATGCGTTGCAAGTGGTGTTGGATTGCTTTGAAGACACTTATATGGCGCGACTCCAGGTGAGACGCGGTGGTGGATTCAACCGACTAGACGCGCTGTTCCCTGTATCGACGTGGACGGTTTACGAACGAACTCTACGTGGACAGTCCCGAACAAACAATTTCGCAGAAGCGTCCCACAAAAGCCTCCAGAGTCAGTTGAATGTTCATCATCCGAGTCTTTTTAAGTTCATTGATGGACTCAGATGTGCTCAAAGATCAAGAGACCCCGCACTGGAGCGCTATATTGCTGGGCAAAAGGTCCCGAAGAAACGAAACAGATAGATTGAGAACGAAGAACGCATCCTCAAAATACTCGACAGTTTCACGATGTACCCTCTGAAAGACATTCTACGGGCAATCGCTCATACTTATAACATGAGTCCATGAATAATTTAAAGTAACTCTTCCACTAGTCGGGAGAATACGCTAATACAGTTCACTTGACCCGTTGTACTCATACGAATTGTCCTCGTTCTCATTCGAAAACTTTGAATTTTAAGTTTATTCGTGGCCGAGTTGTCGTAGTGGCCGGTTTGACTCCTAGGCCGAGTTGTCGTAGTGGCCGAGTGGTCGTAGTGGCCGAGTTGTCGTAGTGGCCGGGTTGTCCCCGTGGCCGGGATGACGTGTACCCCATTATTTGACATAAGAACATAGCATACGACAGTAAGAGTGAACAATGAGAAATCTCCCTCCAACACAACACCGGTTTTCCGTCGCAGACGTTTTCCCGCCAAACTACACGATTGTACCATTGGTACTAGCATTGCAAAACTTTTTGTTGGAGCTCTCGGGTGTTGTTGATGAGTCCTGATCTTCGGATGGTCCCGGTTGTGATGATGACTCGTTGTGTTGGGCTGGTTGAGAAGGCGCCTCCTGGCTTTGCTGTTGATCTGGTGGAGTCGTTGGCTGGATTCCTGTTCGCTCAGCAGTACGTGAAGCTGCTGGTTGCTCCGGCTCTTCTGGAGAGGGCAACTGCTCCTCAACTCTTTCTAGCCCAGAAACCGGCATTGTAGGTTTCTCTGGCTCGACGGCGCGCTCAGCTGTTTCGGCGCTGGTATCTTCGAAAATAACTTTGTCCTTGTGGTTCCGTTCGGTTGGCTCATTTCCACTTGAGTTTTCTCTGAATGCCTTTGGTGCTTCTGTTGGAAACGTCACATGCTTGGTCTGGAGAACTGTGCGAGTTCCTGGTAACCAACACCTGAATCCGTAGACGCCCGAATTCAATCCCACTAGTTTTGCAGGAATGGATTCGGGAGCGAACTTTTTCCGATTGGGTCTTAAATCAAGAACTGAACATTCCGAGCCGAAAGCTCTGAAGGATCCCAAATATAGTCGATAGCCCATGAAGATCTCAAAAGCAGACGTATTCGTAGTTTTGTTTATAGTTATTGCATTCAGGACGTCACAGGCAAATCGATAACTTTCCGCCCACAAGCTTGCTGGCAGTCCGCTGTCAATGAGCATGATTCGACCCAACTCAACCAAAGTTCTCATTGACCTTTCAGAAACTCCATTGCCTTGTGGTTCGTACGGATTACTTTGAGTAAACTGGCAACCGATATCTTTCATTAATTTCTGGGTTTCGTTGGTGATGAATTCACCTCCATTATCGGTGTGTGAACGGAATATGTGCCTACCGAAGATCGTATGAAACCACTGGACGTATTCTCATATACACTCAGCCACCTCACTCTTTTGCCGCAGATAGAAACAACGGCGGTAGTGACTGGAGTAGTCAGTCAACACCAGCATATACAACTTGCCTCCGAGCGAGCGTTCTGTTGGCGCCATTGTGTCCCCGTGGATGCAACCAGGTCTTGTCGCGCGACAATCTTCAGGTTTGTCGCCGGCGGGGACGCGATGCTGTTTCCCGAGGTCGCAGGGAATGCAGGAATATGAAGGAAAGTCGTCTTCATACTCAATCCCACCTCGCCGGAGCACTTGCACGTGACCAACCAAGCACGTGACCACGTGACCAAGAGCTCGATGAACCTCGCGTAGACTAACTCTAGTCTCGCTTGAAGGTTCTCATCGACTGGGTCGGCTACAAGTACATATAGGCCATTCTGCCTATTCGCGACCGCTCTGGTTTTTCCGGTTGACATGGAAGTCCTGTCACTCGTAACCGCAACCTTGAATCCTTCGCTGGCAAGTTGACTGAGCGAAATCAGATCCGCATTCATGGCGGGCGCGAACAGGGCGTTCTTCAGCTTGAGAATCACCATGCGATTTCCCTGCTGGACGGCAAGACGAGCTTCCCCGCAGCCCTCAGCTTGAAGACTTGCGGAGTTGCCCAGTCTCACCTCTCGAGAGTCCCCCGAGGAAATCAATGTGGTGAAGAATCGCTCATCGTTGATAACGTGTCGATTGCTCCCACTGTATACGATAACCTCCATCGGACCAGAGCCCCGAGGACATCCCTCAATGTCCTCAAATTCGACAGTCATGTGCGCTAGGCTGAAATTTGCCCGGGGCCTAGCTTGCCTTTTAGCAGTAGGCTGACGCTTCGAAGATTTCTGCTTGGGACAGGATGCTGCAACATGTCCTCGTTGTCCGCAGGTCCAACAGGTGACCTCCGTTGTCCGCGTGGTTTGCTGCCGTCGATTCATGCTGCTGGATTGCTGGTTTCGCCGGTATTGATAACGCTTTCAACCGAAACCTCGGCCGATCTGAGTTCGCGCGAGCAAGGCGGTTACGTCGCCCACTCCTTGATCCAACTTTTACCTCGCAGCTTCCGCTTTGATGAGGTTGATGAGGGACGTAAGGGTTTTTTTGCTCTCTTCCCGTGCTGACCAGGCCTGTTTGAAATCGTTATAACTTTCTGGTAGTGATGTGAGTAGTCGCGAGCTTATTGCTGATGGGGGTAGGCTTGCATTGCTCTCCGTCAAATTAAACTGAATCTTATTGCAATCGTCAAGGTTTTGCTCAATGGTTTTTGACGGAGAGAACTCAAATGCTACCCAGCTTGCAATACCTTGCTCACGGAACAGTCAATAAACAATCAATCAATCAATCAATCAACAGGCAAGCTTGGTTTTGGAAGCGTTCCTTGATTTTCTTCCACATGTCAGTTGCGGACACCACGTCTGAGTCATCGTAGAACAAAGACACAATGATGTTTTGGTGTACGATGGAGAAGAGCACGGTTCTGGCGTTTTTGTTGCCGAGCTTTGAGTGGTCGGGGTCCGGTTCTGGGGTGATCGGATCCTCCTTCCTCAGGATGTCCCAGGCATAGGGTTCAGATTGCATGTAGCCTGGGACGAGGCACTTCCAGGCTAGGAAGTTCTTACCATCTCCCTGGAGAATTACAGCGTTGGCAAATTTAATCTTCGACGCGGTTCCTGGTTCGTTGAAGGCGAGCACAATTCCTCCTTTTTATGGCATGGTGGTGGTTCACAAATTTGTTAGCAGGTTCACTGATTAGTTCACGATTGGGTCCACTTGATTGTTTTGTCACTTCACAATTGTTTCAATGTTTTATCAGTACTTTTGATCGTGCTGATAACGTGATACGATGTACAGGTTCTAATACGGTGCAAGCTCAAAGTCTGATAAAACAAATCTGTAGCAAAAAAGTCTTCAGCACTTTGTTGAGGGATGAACTGGAATTGGGAAGATGAACACACTGACGGACGAAGTGACGGTGTGCGGACAACAAAGCATATTTCATTAGGAAGAAACCTCGCATATATACTGATAATACAATGACGTGGAGAGGATACAGAACCCTGAGTCTCATGCCCGAGCCATTACGGAAACAGGTCATCCGTGACTTCAGTGAAGACACAGTGCATGATAATTCGTTCGTTGAACTGTGCTCATAACCGAACGTGGAATAATTACCGTTACGTTATCACCGTTCGACAACTCCGTAGACGTTGCGTTTCGGTGGCCGTTCATCCGGTCCAGGTCCCATGGACGCTTCCACGGCGTTTCTTGAGTCTCGCTGCCCACCGTCCCACCGTGTGGAAGTTCTCTTGCTTACATGTCCGAATGGGACACAATACATGGTCCCATGTTCCATCTGTCGAGCATCTCGATTTCAACTTCATCCCGGTTTGACGCGGCCGCAAAGGGTCACGCAGGTGAGGTCTCGAAGATCCTGGATTGTGCATCGGGTCTGCAGGCAGACTTGAAGACAGGAATATGAAAGATACCGTGTAACTCAACCGTTCTTCGAAACCTCTTGGCAACGGAGTCAAACTCTAGTACCGAAAGTCTCGCCACATTCGGCAGCTCACGGTCTCGTCTGGCACGATGAAAGAAAAGGAACAACCACATGGAGGTCTCACACTGAAAAATTCGCGGGTGGCTGTTCCTAAAACTGATGTAGTTTCCAGAGCTCCCGATTGAGATCTTGGGGCTTCACGTTCGAGTTTGACACGCTGCCGACGCAAACGGTGACGGTCACTACCAGTTGAATCTATCGAGGTCACGTCTCCCATCGCTCTCGTTGCAGCCGCCAACACGGCCGCCGAAGGAATCGTTTGGTCTCGTAAACTTCGTTGTGTGGCCACTCGTCGAGTGACTCTGTATAACGTTCCCTCCGAGACAAGGCTGACGAGCTGTTCAAACCCTCCATACTGAGCACCAGTGGCGTAGCGAGACCGAGTGCCGCCCGGTGCGGAAATTCAGAATTTGTGGAAAATCGGACAATGCCGCCCCCGGCGGCCGTTGTCAAGCTGGAGCGGCAACCAAAAAAAAACAGCACAAAACCCGAAATGCCGCCCCCCGGGACGTGCCGCCCGGTGCGGACCGCACCCCCGGCCCCCCCAACGCTACGCTACTGCTGAGCACTGTTTGAAAATACCGTACCTATTCTAATTAACGCCAATAGACGGTTTGTCTCTGATTGACGGTCACCTCAAAGAGAGGTAGTCAAATACGACAAGAGCGCTCTATCCGCCACAGGCTGGCTACTGAATCCCATTTTCGACACATTGACCGATGTGGGAGGACGGAAATCGGGACTTCTCATGAGGTTGCCGAATCGGAAATTCTGCAAATGTCTCCTTCATCGAAGGCGATTTCAATCTGTAGCCAAAGACTTGCTCTTTGGAATGACAACGGAATCCTCTCTCTAGCTCGCTCCGAACGCGCGCGACGCTGGCGTCTTCTTCGGGATTCCTCCGGTTCCACATGCATCGACCTTAAGGTTGTATCTCTATTTAGCGGACACTCTTGGACCATTGAACATATGGATGGGCAATCTCCAATCGACGGGCACTCTCTATTTGACGGGAACATTTTGAAAGCTCGAAAATGAGCGGGCATGCCCGGCGATTGGAATAGATACGGTATTCGCCTACTATCCACGAACGCTTCTAAGTGGTAGAAGAACAAACACAAACGTGATTGATCCGTCTCATGATGCACACCTCACGATAAGATGACGCTGATTTACATGTTTCCCCTGAACTAACCTTCCGAATCTCGATGACGGATGTTAGAGGCCAGTGTTTGTCGCACTTTCCGGAAGACGGCTTCCTGGCTGCGGAAAGATCGTTCTGCAATCAACCTTTACCGCGTTCCCGACAATAGCGTCCCGGAGTCCTCCTCTTAACCAATGAGCCAATGGGTTTGATTCGAAACAACCGTCGGTCGTCGACTGTTTTCACTAATTAGTTGTCCACGCTCTCGTTGGCTCCTTCGCTTCACCTCAGTTTTTGTCCATCGTTGTTGAACGTAAGCCTACGAAGCCATGCTTTCTCGCAACCGGCGCGCCGGGAGAAGGTAACCCCCGAGTTCTTTCAGGTGATTTGGATTTTAACAAACTCAGAGTGCTCCGTTCATCGCTCTCTGACTGAAATTGCATTGTCTTGTCTAGGGAATCGGGGTGGAGCAATCCCATATATAGAGATTGACTTCAGTTCAGATGAACTTTGTAAGGTCGATAACAATGTCATCGATCCTGCCACGTTCCGAGTCGCTCAGAGGAGCTGCTCAGGGTACTTGAGTGTATTACTAGAGGCAAAACAAATTCCATTATGTTGATGAGAGGAGATTGACTCTTTGTGAGTGGGGAAGGTCTCTTCGCGACCTCCTGGCATTTGGAGAGAGTACTACGATGGAAAACAACTGCAGAGCTGGCGCATCAGCCCACCAGCATTTCGAACGGAACTTCGAGCTGGGGTGAGTCGCTCTCCTCCGAGTTGTAGTTCGTTTCTCTGATTCCCAAGCGGAATACGACTCCACAGTTCCGCAGCATCAGAGATCGATGTTCCACTCATGGAGAAGAGACTACTACTACTGCTACTCCGAACCGCGGGGAAAAAGCCCAGAGTATTCCCTGACGTCTCGTGTAATCCTACGGGCGTCTAAATCAGCTCGATGCGGTTGGTGGCCGTTTATTTTTGCGCTGGCTTTCCTCGGGAAATGCTGCGCCTGGAGGAGCCCGGAAAGGATCGCGGAACTCGCTCAAACCTACATTCTTCAACGCGGAATTCCCTTAACAGAAGTTGTGATCTTGGATGCCAGTTGCCTCCTCAGAGATGGTTCAGTGAGGCTCAACACCAGCTTCCTATCGCTGAAAACTGAATGGCGCATTTCGACGTCCAAGCCTCGAGACATGACTTCGCCAGTTCTTCTTGAAGCACTGGCTGTCCCTTTCGTGATTGTTGTTCTGTTCGCACCCAAAAACACATTCGAAGCGATTGATTTTGTTCAGAACATACAACACAAGTGTTTATTGCAAATTGTCGTATCCAACCTTGTTATGCCGTCCAGCGGTGTCTCTTATGTCTGGCCGTTCCTGGGACGCCCTACGCTCCATTGCGCTCAGACGTACGATCAATTGTTGACAGTCTGGGCGAGCTATCCTTCGAAATCTTGTGGGGCTTCAAAGCTCGATTGTCGCACATCGAGCGTTCTCGCCGAACGTGTGATCTTCCCCCATTTCGGCCTTCAGCGGTTGACTCTGTCGATCTCCTGCAACCAAACAAAGTTCTCACTCAGATATGAGGCCAAGTTTGACAAGAGTCCAACCAAGGAAACGCCCATCTACGATAAACACATGGAATCCATATATTCCTCGTGCTCCAAATCCATCGAGTGCCATTCACTGATTATGCGTAGGCCAACGGACGTCACCACTCTGCTGAAACCCTTCGGTCCGGACGTTTGGATAGTGACAACTCTGAGCGGACTGCTTATGGCCGTTTCCTTCAAGTGGATCCAACCGCAACCGATTTCACTAAAAATACGTCAGATGATTTTATCCTTCCTTTTGGTCGGAGCCATCGAAGCGAATTGCAAAAGATATTCAGTGCTAATTATTGCTTGCACCATGGTTTCGATGACATTCATACTCTCCGCAATTTATTCGAACGAAGTCATGTCTTACTTCTTAGACAGAGCGAGTGAGGACAGACCCACTGAAGCTCTGGATTGCGAGCTTACTAACCTCTGTAACACACTGTTCTCATCGCAGCGAATCGATCTAGAGGAGTACAGTTATCATTGTCGTTTGTCCGAAAAAGCTAAGAAAGAATGCAAGGGACCCCTACGACGACACTTGCTTCGGCTCGACCAGCATCCAAACTTCAGACATTTTCGGGGTTGCAGTCTCCAGCGGAAACCGAGGTTTCCCAGTGGGCCTCTGCAGCAAGTTCAATCACTTTTGGTTCTCACGCGTACGAGCAAGACTTTCGAGCGGCTCCTGCAACACGGCTTCATCGCTCCGGAGATGTTCAGACGGAATATCCAGCAGCGAAATGACGTGGATTTTGGTCTAGTCGACTCCGTTGCCCTGGTACTCATGCGTGGAAGTCATGGTAGAAATCACACAGACTGGAGCAAATATCTGAATTTCGACGAGGAGGCAGCTTTATTCGATCTCAGGAAGTTTGGTGAACTGATGCCTCTGATGATGTTCTGCGGATTTCTCATTGTGTGCGGTACTGTGTTGGAATGGTGGAAAAAATTCACAGGGAAACACGGGAATGAATCCAAGAACCAAGGACCAACGGACCCGATCCGTGGGTCAGATCGGGAACATGCGCCGAACCCATGCGACACTCGTCTTGTTGCAAATACCGAAGGAATTGTGACAGTTTTGGGATGCATCCAAGACAACACAGGAAAGAGCTCACACCAAGAACTCCCGTCAGCTTGGAGCGAGCCATAGAACAGATTCCTCCGTTAGAAGAAGAGTGACATCCGTCATAACTGACGCTACGCTATGTGAGGAGCTTGGTATTTGTTTGTTTTGCGCCCTCCAAGAGAACTCGGGCGAACATGAGTGGGATGGCGCTTCCACGAACCGTCCCCGCGGTACAAGCAGTGGCGTGCAACTACCCAGTGCCGCCCGGGGCGGAATCGCCCAAGTTCGGAAATTGCGCATCTCGACTGATTTTCTGTGATTTTTCCCGGAGCATATTGGCTCGAAGTTCCACGGTTCGGATAGAGGGGTTCCGGGGGACGACGAAACTGAACTGAAATATTGATGCGCAGGTTTCTCGCAACCGTTATTTCTTCTAAGTAAGTCAAAAATCGTGACAGGACGAGTTGAAATTGCCGCCCCTGGAAAGTGCCGCCCGAAGCGGACCGCCTCCTCCGCCCCCCTTATGCACGCCACTGGGTACAAGTAGAGGCTAACGTGAGTCAGAGTAGAGAACTACTACTTCCGTGGCCTGTTGTTTCCGTGACTCTTGACATAATGTTTCGAGCACCCACATTTCTTTTGAGAATAGTGGGTGCTCGGAGAGCTATGGAGAGAGACTAGAGAAACCAGAACGCCCGAGCAAGTTTAAGTCAACGCCACGCCCCAACTCCTGTTGCTCGATGTCACCGCCGCCGCTACGCGTCTGCCGGCGGCTTCGTTGCGCGGCCTCTCGCGTGAGGGTGGCCAAACGAACCAATACCGGATCACCGTAGTATCCCGCAGATAGGGAACCCGATTTTCCGCCGTATCCGACAACGAATTCGGCAGGTAGCGAATGTCACAGATGACGAACTGCTCAGATAACGTAGCGTTTTCCCGTCCACGTAGCGTTTTCCCGTCTCGCAAATACACTGGGAAACCAGGCCACCGTGCATCGAGCAACGCCAAAGTGATGGAAGGAACTATCGAATGCTTCGCAAACCTGTGAATCTGTTAGGCAGCCGCCAAATAATTCAAATTCTATATAGTAGCGCCTTAGAGAAGGAGCAGACTTAAAAGCAGAGAATAAACATGAAACCAGCAGTGTGTGATCGACCTCCCACCAGAAAACATCGCTCTCCTTCTAGAGTAGTCCATGAAAACATAACAGTGACGGCGAGGATCCTCAAAGAACTCACAAGACGACAGTGAAGTGCTGAAGAACATTCTGCTCAAGTGATTCGTCAACGAAGTATCGAAGAAAAACTCGTGCAACGTGAAAAGATGGCGAGCTTCACTGAAGAAGACGTGCAACGTATCGTGGCCGCAGCAGTAAAACAGGCTCTTGGCAAAGTTTCGAGACAGCCCAACAACATCTCCGGACACACGATAATGGACCACCTCGACACAAGGATTCTCGAGTCCGAAGGTAAAGCTCTATCCGAATCCGACAAAGTACGATTGGTGATAAGCAAGCTCAACACAACTGACAATGAGTATGACTCCTTCGTGAACCACAAAAAAAATTTCCGCCGAAAAAAGCCGAAAAAAATTTCCGAACTGAAACCAGACAAAACAATCGAACAACTCACAGAATTGTTCTCCGTCTCGGTTAGTCTTTTCAAGCGACGAATCAAGTCGTTGAATATCAAGAGGTCAGGCCGCACACTCAGAGAACTTTTCGGAGTCATAAACGAAATGGCCGAAGACGCAGAATGGGGACGTATCAGTTTGGACGAAATGAATAAGTACATACTGATGCTATCACTCATGAGCAGCGAGGACAATGACGTCCGCTCCGCGCCCGAGCGGCTCGTCTCATGGAAGAAGATGCAGAGTACGACTCCCCTGAGATAATTGATGATTTGGAACACTTCGCACAGGTGAAAAAAGACCTCGCTCCAGCCCCAAAGAATCGAGTTGAAGGCAACAAAGTGAACCAGAATCCATCCGAGAACAAGCAGCTCTCTTCTACTAGCTCGAAAGCGACCCCTTGCTACCGGTGTTCTCGAACCAACCACCATCATAGTGAATGCCGTTTCAGAACCTCTACTTGCTCCAATTGCTCCAAAGTTGGTCACGTCGCCAATGCGTGCAAAGCGAAGCAGCGTAACGAGCCGAATGCGAAGAGAGAAGTACAACAGATACAAGTCCCGAAAATTGGTAAATGCGCTTCGCAGCGAGTAATCATCAACGGCAAGTCCTTCAATCTGACATTGGATACCGGTGCCGAGGGGACACTCATCTCAGAGAAAATATGGTTGCAACTCGAAAAACCAAGTCTCAAGCCACCGACCGCAAAGCTCACGCAGGCCGACGGCGAAACTCCATTGGAAGTGAGAAGCACATTTCCCTGCACTGTTGCTCTGAATGGAACTCGATCCCATGCCGAGGGTCACGTTACATCGAGCGTTGCTCTACTCGGTATCGACTGGATCGACGAATATCCTGACTTAAGAAAGACGTTGCGGAAAAATTCATCGAATATTGTAGGATCGACGACACAGTTGATTAGATTCAACAACTTTATTTCTCGCGGACCGGCACGGTCCGATCGTCAAGAAGGCTTGAACGAGAATGAGGATGTCGCTTCTGCCGTTGGCTTCCCTGCTCGCTCTCTATGTTCACGTCTCATGTTTCGACGTACCTACAGTTGTGAACAAAAGTTTCCGGACGAATGAATGGGGTCTTAGTATTGAGCATTTTTGCTCCGTCCTGCGTTTCTCCTCTCTTCTTGGTAGAGGGGCGTATGGACGCTGTTATGTACGGGGAGATACAGTCATACCTCGGTTAACGAATTTAATCCGTTCCTCGAAAACGTCGAAACGTCGAAACGATTCCTCCAGAGGAATCGTCGTTGGCATCCAGCCGACTCGTTTTGAGGAAAAGTTCGTTAACCGAAACCACGTTCGTTAACCGAGGAAACTTCTGAGGGACAAAATTCGTTCGTTAACCGAGGCATTCGTTAACCGAGGCCTTCGTTAACCGAGGTATGACTGTATTAGGGAACAACTTGCTGTCATTTGCCGCCGGGAAGATGCGTCTAGAAATTTTAAAGAAGGAGTGGGAGGTATCAGTTTGGACGAAATGAAACAGTACATACTGATGCTATCACTCATGAGCAGCGAGGACAATGACATCCGCGCCCGAGCGGCTCGTCTCATGGAAGAAGATGCAGAGTACACCTCCCCTGAGATAATTGATGATTTAGAACACTTCGCACAGGTGAAAAAAGACCTCGCTCCAGCCCCAGACAATCGAGTTGAAGGCAACAAAGTGAACCAGGATCCATCCGAGATCACTGTGGATACGTCTACGGAAATTTGAGACGATACATGCCGAGGTCTCAAAACGACGTATTAGGTCGGGACACTGGGTCCTGCCATATTGTGCAGCCGATCATCAACTCCGGGAGCTGTTCTATCAAAGTGAAACTGACAAGGGAGGTGCACGACCTCAACCTGGAGTTTCTCGACCAAACTTACAGATAGTCATGGGGTTATGTCACTTATACCGGAAACGTGTTCAAAATCGGCTAAATACAAACTTGAAATTTCATCATTCGTACCCATTCCAGCCTTTTGACGTAGGACTACGTCTAATGAATTGCTTCTAGGGGAGCATCCATCGACAATTTGAGAGAGGGCTCTCACTCTCGCCTGCAACGGAAGTTTACATGGAGACCAGCCGGCGGCTTTCTGCTGTCGACGTTAACACCTATTGTAATCATGACAGGAGCTTACGGAATGATGATTGTTGTTTATTCGTGTTTACTCTCTGTTCTCCAAGCGTCCGCTACATCTCCCTTCCATAAATTCCTTTCCGAAATCCCATATCTATGTGAGATTATTCCACAGTGGATGTCCAGGTTCCGTCCCTCAAGCACTTAACCATTGAACCAACTAGTATAACCAATGGCTTGAGAAACCGAACACAGACTTACTACCTACTAGCTGTGCGGATATGAACAAACGGATTGGCTGTAGCCTTCCCTCTTCACAATTTCTTGGGCTGCTCTAAGCTGAGAGTATATTAATTCTGTACAATCGATATCACAATTTGAGTCTTGCTGGTGTTAGTATCGGTCGACCACTACGTGTTGTCTTGGTCGTCAGATCGGCCCGCGGGGTATTACTACTATTATTATTGTTATTTACTGAAATATCCATGGGAGCTTGCATTGAAATATCTCTTGGTTTTTGTATTGAGATGTCCATAGGAGCTTGGATGAAACTTGCTGCTGCCGGTGGTCGGTTGTCTTTCGGAACTTCCGGCTGGATCTTTCGTGATTTGTTTGACGAAGATGGCGCATTCTCTTCTGTCGAAATCCGAGCGCGGGTTATACGGGGGTTCTCGGCAGGAGTTAGTGCCGTTCTTTTCCTGCTTGATCTCCTGAGTTCTTTCGTTGCCTCGCTAGATCTCTCGTGCCTCCGCGTGCCCCCATTGTTCGGTGGTGCAACTCGCCTCCGAATTTTCGGCGGTTCGGCTAGTCCCGTCGGATGCCTGTGAGGAACGGACTGTACGTTAGTATTCGAGCCATTAGGAGGTTTGTTAGGAACTGCTGCTAGGTATCGCCGGTTGCGGATTAGTTGTGTTCCATCTTGAGTAAGGATCAAGTAGGTCCTCGGGTTGATTCGTTCGATGCATGTCGCTTTCTTCCATTCATGAGTGAAGTCGCTCGGCTGTACTCGAACGGTTTGTCCCACCGTGAGCGGTGGAAGCGGCTTCGACTTTTTGTCGTATGTTTCCTGTTGGCGCTGTCTCCTTTTCGTGATTCCACGTTTCACCTCTTCCGAGTTCGTTGTGATGAGAGCTTCTGGTTTCGTGGGGATCGTCGAGGCGAGCTTCCGCCCCAAGAATTTCTCCGCTGGTGACATGCCCTCGGCCTGTGGGGTGAGTCTCCATTCCAAGAGCGCTTCGTTCAGACATTGGTTCGCAAATTGGCATTTCTTGATTAACCTCTTCGCTGCTTTCACTGCGCTCTCGCTCTTTCCGTTGGATTGATGGTTATGGGGTGATGAGGTTTTATGGGCAATTTTCCATTTCTCCATCAATCTTTGGAATTCAGCGCCTAAGTAACGGGGATCTGAGTCTGTGTGGACTTCTTGTGGTTTGCCATATCTCGCGAACAGGGTCTCCGTTTTCTTCACTATGTTCGCTGCTGTCGTGTCGCGTCCGAGGCGTTCGAGTTCGAAATAGTCAGAGAACCCGTCCACCGTGACAAGATATTGGCAGTCGTTCCACACGAAAAGGTCCTGGTGTATGATCTGCCATGGGCGAACGGGAACCGGCTTGCCGATGAGAGGTTCTCTTTGTTGTGCCGGTCGGTAAGTCTGGCAAGCCTCGCATGATACGGAAATGTTCTTGATATCGTTCTTTATGCCGGGCCAGAAGAGCGCGTCCTTCACGCGGCGGCACATGGAGTCATAACCGAGATGAGCGGCATGTGTTTTCCTCAGGAACTCTTCTCGTAGTAGTTTTGGAATGACCGTAGCGCTGCCTTTGTATATGACACCGTCGTCGTATGTGAGCTCGTCTCTGATGTTCCAGTAGCATTGGGTTTCCTGGAGCTTTTCTTGCCATCCTGACCTGATAGCCTTGACGAGCCTCTGGAGCTCCTCGTCTGTCGCGGTAGCCTGTCGGATTCGTTCGGCCGTCATATCAGAGATCTTTGATTGGTCGTGGTGCTTGATATTTTCAAGGTCGATTCTTCTGATTACCTCCGCTCTGTCCTCAGTCTCACAGGCCAGAGGGTTCCTACTTAGAGCGTCGGCTATGAAATTCGTGTTCCCTTTGATGTACTTTACGGAAATGTTGTATCGCTGTAGGGCCAAGCGCATTCGCTGCAATCTCTTGGGACAGGAGTCCAGAGGCTTACTGAAGATAGCCTCTAGAGGTTTGTGATCCGTCTGCACCTCCACGACTGGCAGTCCGTAGATGTATTGGTCGAATTTCCTGCAGGTGACCAGGATCGCTAGGCATTCTTTCTCAATAACGGCGTAGTTTTGTTCCGTTTTGCTGAGAGTGTGTGATGTGAAGGCTACAGCTCTTCCGTCCTGCAATAACACTCCGCCTAGCCCGAAGTTCGACGCATCCGTTTGAAGAAGCACCGGTTTCTTCTGATCAAAGTATGCCAGTGTGGGGGTTGTCGTCAGTCGTTCTTTGATTCGTTCGAAAGCCGTCTGTTGCTGGCTCTGCCATGCGAAGTTGTACTTGTCAGTCTGCGTGAGTCTTCGTAGGGGCTCTGTTATCTCCGACAGATTGGGGATGAATTGTAGCAAATAATTCACGCAACCCAAAAATGTCTGAACTCCCTTGACGTCGGTTGGCGGCGGCATTTCGCGTATTGCTTCGACTTTGGCGGGGTCGACCTTGAGTCCTTCGTCGCTGATGATGTGGCCTAGAAATCGAACTTCGGAAACTCCGAGCTTCAGCTTATCTTTGTTGAACTTGAGGCCAACCTTCCTCGCTCGTTCGAACAGGGCTCGCAAGTTGTTGTAGTGGTCGGTGTTGGCCTCCTCTGTTGTCTCTCCCTCGCCGTAGACCAGCGTATCGTCGGCCACGACGATCACTCCTCGAAGACCCTCATATACTTGCATTTGACGCTTCTGATACTCCTCCGGTGCGCTGGAGATTCCCTGTGGGACCCTCCGGTATCGAAAACGCCCAAGTGGCGACCAGAATGTGGTCGCGTCGGCGCTCGCCTCTTCGAGCTCCATTTGATAGAAGCCGTCTCGCGCGTCTATAGCCGTGAAGATCTTCGCCCGCTTCAACTTGTGGAGGGCGTCCTGGAGTGTCGGCATAGGATAACGCGGCCTTTCCAAGGCTTTGTTCAAGAAGTGCGGATCCAAGCAAACTCGAAGCTTCTTCCCTTCACGGTGAACAGGCACTATGTTGCTCACCCAGTCCGTAGGGTAATCGACCTTCTCGATTATGCCAGCTCGCTCCATCTCTCGGAGTCGGTTGATGAGTGGCTCGACCATGGCCACTGATGTCCTGCGGGGAGGTTGTTGGACTGGAACTGCATTGGGTTTCAGGTATAGTTTGACAGGCTGGGGTAACTTACCCAGACCTTCGAAGATATCGCTGAATTCTTTTGTCAGCGTGACGAGTTTTTCGCTGTTCTCCGTGGACACGGCGTTGATGAATTCCACCTCGTCCGCGACGCGTATGAGTTGTAAGCGAAGACAGGTCTCGACTGACAAGAGTGTGTCGAGGTCTCGGGGGATCACCTGGAATTCAATGATGTGCTCCGTCTCGTTTCGACGGATTTTAATTCGGATTAAGCCCAATGTTTGCGTTCGGCTTTGGTCGTACATCTTCAGCACGACCCGATTGCTTCCATCGATATCGCCGACAGGTGCTCCGAGTTGACGTATGCGCTCGACCTCCGCCATGCTGATAACATTCACTGAGGCTCCGGTGTCCAGCAATGCGCGAAGTGTCGTATCCCGATTCCTTCTCGTTGGTATGGATAGGCTCACGAATAGTTTCCTGATGGGTTTCTTTCCGACTGTGTGCGTTAGGTACACATCTTCGTCTCCTGACCACTCGTGTCCTCGATCTAGGTCTTCGTATTCTTCGGATACTGCGTTCACTGCTCCGGAGGCCGCCCGTGGCTGCCATCGTTGCCGAGTGGAGCGGCGGCAGAACTCGTCCAGGTGGCCTCTTCCTCCGCATTTGCCGCAGGACATGTGGAAAGCGCCACAGCTTCTCGGAGGATGGCTTTTGCCGCAATTTCGACAGTTGCGTTTTCTGATGTTGCTGTTGTTTGTGGTTCGGTGTGAGCGAACCACGTTGGCGTTCTCTATCTTCGGTTGTTCTTGGATGCTTTTCACTGTTTTCTCGTTATCCTCGAACATTTCAATCAGTCGTAAAGCACCCTGAGCGTCGAGGGTGGAGTGGTCCTCACGAAAGCATGCTTCTTGGGCCTTTGGATAGTTCGTTCCGAGAACCAGGATGTCCCGGAGCATCTGTTTTGCTTCTGCTCCAAAGCCGCACTTTTTGACCTGCTTGTTGACTCTTTCGTGAAAATCCTTAGCTGTTTCACCCGGCGATTGTTTGGTTCGATAGAGCAGGAAGCGTTGATAGATTATGTTTCGATGCGTCGTGAACCGTTTTTCCAGAGCGTCGATCGTGTTCTTCAGCTCTCCGCAAGCGGTTAGGCCTGACTCGCTTGCTCTGTCATTGGCCACCGGTGTAACTTCCAGATTCCGTAAGACTGACCTGTTTTCTTCCCCAAAGACTGCTCTGAACTTCGCTAGCTGGATCTTTGGGTCTTCTTTGTACAACTTGTCGACCAAAGCATAGTCTTCGAATGACTCCCTGAAGTCTTGCCAGCGCGCGAAGTTGTCTTCGCCATGCACGATCCTCATCGCCTTGGGCACCGGCATCCAGGAGTCCTTCAGTGTCTGAGGCATGATTCTCTAGACTCTGGGCAACACTATGGGTTGTGATGGTCACTTTAGTTGATTTACACAGGCTTTCTTTCTTCGGTTCGTCACGACTGCGCCATGTAATCATGACAGGAGCTTACGGAATGATGATTGTTGTTTATTCGTGTTTACTCTCTGTTCTCCAAGCGTCCGCTACACCTATACTCGCAGGAGGCGATGCCGGTCATAAGGTAGCCGAGCAAGATGGCGGCGGCGGACGACTTCGAGTGAGAGAGGGGCGGGTTCTTTCTGTTGGACGGCTGGCGTTTCATCTGGCGGTAGGATGTCTTGCGGGGCGGGTGGTTGGGAAGGTTAGGTTAGGTTAGGGGCGAGCGAGCGAGCAGCCCTGGAAGCCAGCGCGCAAGAGAGTGCTTCCCTTTCCCTCGAAGCCGCCATCTTGCTCGGCTACCTTATGACCAGAGCCCGTGAGTTCATGCAAAATGCATAAAATGCATAATCTATATATATAAAAATCCAGGGTATGTTTGTATGTTTGTTTGTTTGTTTGTTTGTTTGTTTGTTTGTCCTCTATAGACTCTCTCGCGGTTATATCTATGGAGGAAATTCTTTTTCCACGTTGTCGGGGAGCCACCTGGGAAGGACATAGGCTATGCAGACCGGACCCCAAAGGTCCCTTTCAAGTTTTCCAGAGCGCTTTTCATGAAAATGATGGGTGTTTTTCAATCGTTTGCCCAC
Organism: Neoseiulus californicus; assembly: GCA_028455905.1. Taxonomy (NCBI): domain Eukaryota; kingdom Metazoa; phylum Arthropoda; class Arachnida; order Mesostigmata; family Phytoseiidae; genus Neoseiulus; species Neoseiulus californicus. The sequence goes on from JAMQGS010000017.1 coordinate 523,908, forward strand.
TCATTCGTGAGTTTGCGCCCGATGATCGCCTGAGCGATTGATCAGTTCATTTCCCACGTTGTAAAATAGGCTCCTGGGAAGGACATAAGCCCAGGACACCAGGCCATACTCTATGGAGCGTATAGGGCGATTTCGGGGTCGGTCTGATCATGCTTTCGGGAGTCTATGGGGCGATTCCGGGGTCAGACCGATAACACTTCCTGGAACCGATGGAGGCGTTTCAAGGGCGGCCTGATCATACCCTGTGGGCTCATGGAGATGATTCCGGGTCGGTCTGACCATACTTCAAGAAGTCTATGGAAGTACAGAGAGGGTATTTCGAGGTCGGCCATATTCTTTTGAGACCATTTGGCGATCCTGGGTACTTCATAATCATACTTTTTGGAACCTGCGGAGTCGATTCCGGGGTAGGTCTGATTACACTTTCTAGGGTCCATGAAGGCGATTCCGGAGTCGCTCTAATCATACTTCCGGGTATCATGGGGGTTTTTCGGGGTCGGTCAGGTAATGCTTTTTCGAGCTCACGGGGAGAGAGTCTCCAGGCCTGTTTGATCATTCGCTCAGGAACCTATGGAAATGATTCCAGGGTGAGCTCCGATCATGCTTTTCCAAACTTATGGAGGCGATTCGGGGGTGGGTTCGATCATACTTTCGGTAATCATGGGAGTTTTTCGGCGTCGGTCAGATGAGACTTTTTTGAGTCCCTTGGGAGAGAGTCTCTGGGCCTCTCTGATCATATTTTTCGATTACTATAGGAGTGATTCAGGTCTGATCCATACTTTTCCAAACTTTTGGGGGTGATTCCGAGGTCGGTCGGATCATGGTTTCCAGAGTACGTGAAGGTGATTTCGGGGTCGGGTTCACCATGTCTTTGGATTCCATGGGTTTACAGGGCGGAGATTTCGAGGTCGGTCATATCATACTTTTTTGAGTCGATGAGCCGGTTCCGGGGCCTACATTACCATACTTTTTGAGACCTGAGGGACGATTCCGGAGTCGCTCCGATGAAACTTTTTCAAGCCCATGGGGGGTTATTCCAGGGCGAGCCCGATCGGACTTCATAGGTATAACCCTCGGAGGCAACTCCGGGCCGGTCTTATCACAGTTTCTAGAGCCCACGGAGGTGATCCGGGGATTGGTCTGATCATATTTTTCGGAACCCCGGAGGTGATCCGGGGATTGGTCTGATCATATCTTTCGGAACCCACTGAGGCGGTTCGGGGTCGCTCAGACCATACTATTAGGAGTCTACGGGGGTATTTCGAGCCAAGTCAGACCATCCTATTTCGAGTCTAAGGGGGATTCCGTGGTCGCTCTGATCATGATATCAGGAACCTATGGAGAAGTGTCCGGGGTCGATCTAACCATACTTTCGGGGATCCATGAAGCTGTTTCGGGGTCAGACAGATTATACTTTTTGAGTCCATCGGAAGATTGTGAGCCTTTCTGATCATCCTTTCTCGAACCCATATAGGTGATTTCGGGTCCGAGCATATTTTTCCAAACCTGTGGCGGGATTCCGGAGTTGGTCAGATCATACTTTTTGGAATCTTCGAAGGCGACAACGGTGCCGTTCCGATCATAGTTTTCAGAGTCCAGAAAGGTGATATCGGGGTCGGTCTCACCATGTTTCCGGAGTCTATCGAAGAACAGGGCAGGAATTTCAGGGTCGGTCAGGAAAGACTTCTCAGAGTCTAGGGGGTTTCGGGGCTTCTCTTATCATACTTCTTGGAACCTCTAGAGGCGATTCTGGGGAAGGTCTGATCATACTATCCCAAGCCAATGGGGATGAAGCCAGGGTCGGTCAGACGAGCTGGCACTTCACTCGCAAATTTACATCCGGACTTCGGGAATACTGTAAGTCAGAGTGACAATTTGAACAAAAAACCGTCCAAGTCACGTAGGGAATCCGTTGTATGCGCTCCAAACCGTCCAATATCATTGTCACGAAATTCACATCCGACCTTTTCTTTTTCCCTCGCAGAGAACAGTCCACTGGCAGCGCAGGAAACCCAAAACGGTCGGCCGGAGGCCGGGCAGCGTAGTCGGCCGAAGGCCGGCTAGTAATGCATATTTTGGAACTTTATCGACAAATCTGCATAACTTGGAGGTTGTCGCATGAATTTGCATAATTCCAGAGCTGGACCGGACCTAACGGTGAACAGCGTCAAGAAGTGAGAATTGATCCCAAATATCAGAGGTTCAACTCCAACTAGAAAATTTTCACCGCACTATCTCTCGCTCTGCGCGTGAGCTCCACCGCGCATGGAAGGTATCACGGCGGCGTTGGAAAGCACGTCGTCCACGAAACGTCCTTGTTGAGTGGAGCGGGGAGGATTCTCCTCTGAATCAGATAGATTGTCAGTGAATCTTGAGAGTTCGGCTTTCAAGTTCGTATTTTGAGTGTTTTTGGTGCAAATTTCTAGAGTTTTTAGTGCATGTATTCAGGGTTTTTAGTGCATAAATGCATGCATATTTTCAAGTTTTTTAGTGCATAAAGGTACGGGCTCTGCTTATGACCTAGACCCGCAGGAGGGCGCTCCATCGCCCGCAGCATCCATGATGCTAACAGCTCTTCTCCCGTGAGGGCGCTGCCATCGCCGCTTCGGACGGCGTCTGCTTCAAACGCCCTGAGCGCGAGCCAGCGCGACTGCTGGGCCGAAATCGATGCTGCGTATTGACATCTTTGGCAACCACCCGTCTTACAGTCCTTTGTCACTACTGGAAGCACTTCAACTTCAACGTTCAAAACACGAAATGAGCACTTAAGCCAACAATTACCTCAGCATCGTTACCTTGAAACCGGCCAACTCTCTCGAATCGTTTTCCAAGGTGCTCACTCCCAGTGACGCTTCCCAGATAACCGGCACAGTTCTTCGCTCAACGAACCACGACTAGAGCCATAGATTCACAGAACAAAGCGAATACTCGATAAAGGCGCATTCACACATGTTCACCTTGGAGGATCATTCTGGATGAAAGCGGCCGTTCATCGCGGAGGAATCAGCAGAGCCGCGTTCACGGCAATGCAGCTCTGCTGATTCCTCCGCGATGAACGGCCGCTTTCATCCAGAATGATCCTCCAAGATGAACATGTGTGAATGCGCCTTAACGCTCACGCGGCGCGACAATCTTTCAGCTTCTCTCGTGACTCGTGAACGTTTCCATGTCAGCGTGGGTAGATGTGTCCAACAAGCAACAGCTACTTGTGAATTCATGAATATATGTTACTCAACCACAATGTCCTTCGCGAACTCAATTTGGACCTTGTCTTGAGAACATAGATTCATTCCGTTCGACTTTCAAGCTTCCTGCTCGCCCTCTCTTCTGTATGCCTCAGTGATTCGGAGACTGTGGTTACCGCGCAAGGTGTCTCCTGTCGACGGATTCCAAACGAGTTTCGTTAAACGGGTCCCCGTTCGGCGCGATTTGGAGGCGGCTGTTTCGGTCCGTCCAAAACTTGCTCTGGATTCCAGCCCCGTGGACTTCGACTCCCCTTCTTGAATCTTCGTGTGTAGAATCCATGAATTTCTCAGAAAGGGCTTCGATACATTATAACAACTGTGACCTCGTTTTCAATCAATTGTTTAATGCGTCCTACATACAAATCTCTGGCTTACGCTGGAGAACATGCTCGGTTGAAATCAACCACCTCAACGTTCCCTGAAAATTCCTTGGACGTTCGTCTATTCGGACATCAGCGATGGTTGAGATTCAACCTGACGACGTAGTCCTGCGGAATACACGATTCAGTCACTGACTGAATCACTGACGTTTTTTTACGTAGAAGCGTCCCGGATCGTCGATTTTAGCCAACTTTGTATCGCCGTAAAAAAAATTCCCCACTTATTTAGCCGATTCTGAAAACGTCCCTGATATCAGTGTGCCCGACCCAAGTCTCTGTGCGAGTTTGGCCGCGAAACTCCAGGTCGAGGTTGTGCACCTTCCTTGTGAGTAAACACCTGTGTCCGGAAACTTTTGAGCGCGTATTTTTCGGTCTCTTCGGAAACGAAGGCAAGCAAGGGGATTCCCTCGAGTGGGAATAATTCAGGGAAGCTACGGATGTGAGCAAGAATCATGACAGCAAATTTCAGCCTTCTACGACCATGCGGACGATGACGACAACGAAGTTCTGCCATGTACGGAAACTTTTGTTCACAACTGTATGTCACATTGTTTACATTCGATCGACTCGCTTCTCTACCTACTCTATCCTTTTCAACTATGTTAGAATTCATTGGGCAATCTCACATTATTCCTGTTGAGCTGTGAGCTGTTGGCAACTCAGGCGCACACTAGCTAGTCAGGAACATGCACAGGCACTTGCTCTTCTCTAGGCAGAGATCTGAAGACTCGTACTGAAGACGTTGATAGTGGACAGTAGTTTATTCATGTCTATGCTGCGGTTTATAAAGGGATCTAGACACTGCGGTGGAAAGAAGGGACCTAACTAAATGGCTATACCTACATGGCACCCTATGTCTACAGATTGTTGTCTCAGGGTAAGCACTGGGGTTCGATCTCTTAGCTAGAATCCCAGTGCTGCATCTTGTGCATCTCAAGTCGTGTGCGGAGCGTGAATGCCTTCTGGGATGCTCCCGCTAATGAGCTCAGGATCGGCTCCGCACAGTCTCAAGATTTCACGGTCTCCGAGAGGACGCGGACCACCAGAGGGCAGTCGCGTCTCAACACGCCCCCTGACCGTGAAAGCTCTCTATGGAAGAAAGTTATGGGTACCTATAGGATATACATCGATACAGTATTTTGGGTATTTCCTGAAGCTGATCTTGATCCGGTTGTTTGTCGTCTAGTCGTTGATCTGCTGACGGGATTATTTTTGCTTGGATCTCTGGGCTGAAGAAGCTAGTTGAGATTTGTCTCAGGTTTCGATGACAGGCTCGGCGCATCATATTCGCTTCGGCGGTTGATTTTTCTCTCCCCTGCGCGGAGGCTGTTGGAGAAGTTGAGAACGACAAAGAGGGTTGATGTGGGCGTCGGTAAGCGGATGTCGGTTGGTTACGTGCAGAGCGGTTGATGTTCGTCGGTGTGATGTCTCCTGAACGTAGTGCGGAACAAGAAATTTGGTGATTCAGACAAGGAGGTACGGCGCACTGGAATGAAGGCAAGGAGTTCACGGGAGGAACGCTACAACGCTAGGGAGGCGTTGAAGAAGATTTCCAGAATGCCGCCGTCAGTAGCTGCGCGTTCCGAGGAAAAAGGTGTGTCGTCGGGGATTATGACCGAGGAACACGTGGAAGTGCTGAGTCCGCCCGCAGGTGCCGGAGCGCAATCCACAGCATTTGGTGAGGAAAACGCCATCGTCAGACGTACGACCGGTGCACAGTGTTGGATGCCTGAAGAGGAGGTTGAAATGGGCAGCAAACCTTCAGATGATTCCATTGTGAAGACTGTGGAAGCAGAGTTTGCTGCACAGCCACGGATGCTTAATGGTGATGAGGCTCTGGATGAATTGGTTCAGCTCGTGAATGGTGAAGACGGAGAGCCTTACAATGGACCCATGGTGAACGACGATTTGTTGAGCGTTGATTGCTGTCAAGGCCTGTTTCGGTACAAGTTTGTATCGAAATGGAGTTTTTGGATAGTCCTGGTGATCATCATTTTAATCATTTGCGTCATTATTTTTGAGGCAAAGCCTGCGATGGATCCGCATGAAAGTGACGATTGGAGACCGGTAGTCCCATGGTCACCAAGACGGGTTCCCGGTGGGAGAAGCCGAAGAATTGATCTGCGCGGTTTCAGTTGCGTTGTGATAGATCGGCGATTCATCTGTCAATCGCTTGCACGCTCGATTTGTGTGCAATTGCGGTCCATCCAGGCGGTACATCCAGATGTTGTTACTGCAGGGCGAGTTGAGGATCTGGATATCGATTTTTGCGCCGGATCGGATACGTTTGTTGAGATATGATGTCAAAAAAGAGAATTTGTGTGAAACGATATGAATCGAACAGAGTAACATGTCTAACAAGTGGATAATAAGGAATAAGGTGGCTAATAAAGAGGAAAGTTTGCATCGAGTGTCATGAGTAATCTGCGTTATTAGAAGGAATCTTAGTTGTGAGGATGGGAAGGTTGTTCGATGCTATTCAATATTGACAGTAACTAACGAAGAGGTTGGGGAAGCGTTGGGGGGAAGCTAACGGGTTGCTCTCCCCTGACGTTGAAAGTCGTCGTTTGTAGAGTGCAGCACAGATGAGAGTTAGAAGCAGGATTCCGTTGAAGGTGATGGAAGCGTAGAGCGGATAGGTAGGGTGGGTTCCGCAGAAGGGTTGAGGCTTCGGTGTTGGAGGTGGGAATCTCGGTTTATAGGTTGGCCAGAGTATTTCTCCGCCAACAGGTGGATGATCGGGTCGAAGGCAGACGGCATATTTTCCTGCGCTTTGGAGGCAGCGGACGTCGGAATCGACGCAGAGTGTTTGGAAATCGCCGTATTGACCGAGATCGAAATTGTAGAGAATCACACAGGGGTCTTGAGTTGCTGTAATATTCCAGCATGGGCAATCGGAATAGTCGAAATAGTATTGGCTTGCCAGGGATGCATGGAACAGCAGAGTGAAGGCGATAGTGATTTTTATGGGTTTGGAGTCCATTGTCGGAGATTGAGCTTGTGGACAAGTCTCGAGAAAATTTGACGGCCCAAGGGTTTCGTGAACAAATCTCCGAGTTGGTCGAAAGTGCTGATATATGAATATGAGATCTGATTACGCTCGAAAGTTTCGCGAATGAACTTGAGCCTTGTGTCAATGTGCTTGGTCTTGGAGTGAAATTCTGGGTTTTTGATTAACCTCAGAGCACTTTGGTTATCGACAAAGATAGTAGGTTTCAACTGGAGGCGTAATTCCTTGAAAATTTGCAGCAGCCAGAGAGCGTCTTTGGCTCCCTCGGTGGCGCTGACGAACTCGCTTTCAGTTGTGGACAAGGAAACGCTTTTTTGTTGACGACTGAACCACAAGATCGGTCCACCGTTGAACACAGTGACCGAACCGCTTACTGAGCGTCGAGAGTCTTTCGAGGCGGCGTAGTCAGCGTCGGTATAGATGCGAAAAGATTCTTGGAGCTGGGCGTAGGCTCCTCCGGAGTACACAATTGAGAGATCGGCAGTTTCCTGCAAATAGCGGAGAACTCTCAGCCCAGCGTTCCAATGTTGTTCTGTATAGCTGTCGAGGAAGCGGCTCAGGTATGAAACAATGAATGTCAAGTCGGGACGGGTGCATTGAGATAAGAATTGTAGAGATCCGACGAGACACCTGTAGGGCCGCTCCTGTCGCCGAGTTGAGACCGGTTCATCGGAGTAAATCGAGGGATCTGCCGGAACAGAGATTGGCCGGCAGTTTTCCATGTTGAAACGCTTGAGAATGGCTAGCGCGTAATGTTTTTGACTCAGCCATACGTTGTGGAATTTGTCAACATGGATTTTGGTGCCGAGAAACAGACTCAGAGGCGAGATTTTGATTTTGAAAGTTTTTGCGATGTCGCGAAGAAGAGTTTCCAGTTCTTGTTCGCTTGTTGAGAGCACGAGACAGTCGTCGACATAAATAGAAAGGAGGGTAAGTGTCGAGGACGGTCCGTGTCGGAAAAAGAGGCAGGGATCAGCATTGCTGCGTTGCAGATGCAGGTTGGTCAGGATTTGAGTGAATTTCGCATGGAAGGCCCGCGGGCTTTGTTTGAGCCCGTACAAACTTTTGTGTAGTTTGCACACGCGGCCGGTGCCATCGGAGAAGCCGATTGGTTGTTGGCAGTAGAGTTCTCGGTCGATATCTCCATAGAGGAAGGCAACGGAGATGTCGAATTGCCGAGAGTGCATTTTTCGGGCGGCACACATGGCAAGCATGAATCGGAGTGTTGACCAACGTGCAACTGGGGCAAATAATTCATCGAAATCGACAAATTTTTCTTGCGAAAATCCCCTCGCGACGAGACGAGCGCGAAATTTTTCTGAATCAGTTTCTTTGTGGGGTCGATATCGGTATACCCAACGTACTGAGATGGGTTTCTTGTTTCTTGGCTTTGGAACCAGACTCCACACTTTGTGTGATTTCATTGAGTCGAGTTCATCTTTCATTGCTTGACGCCATTGCGCGGCATAAGGAGAAGCGATTGCTTCTTGAAAGTTTCGAGGTTCTTCGATTGCTACATATTCGATCTCATAACGCTTGGGACGTTTCAGTGCAGCTCGTTGCCGCAAGCGCATGAGAGATGAAGTACCTACGGGTGAGGGATCTTCCTCGAGATCGCCCGAGTCATTGTCGGACTCATCTTGGGGCGAAAATTGAGCGGCTGCTGATGCAGCTGGTTGACGCTCTTCTTCTGGTTCGTTCTCGTCATCTGTTAACTGATCTGACTGGAGGGAACAATTCGTATCTATATCATTGCGGCGTTCATTTTCATTATTGCTGAGGAAATCTATCTCAGTAAGTTTTAATGTCGTTTTCGGTAATGTCTGGAGCGTGAGGAAACGCACATTTTTCGAATGCCACAGCTTTTTCAGGGCTGGTATCCAGATTCGGAACCCGTCAAGGCGTCCGGCGTAGCCGACGAGAATTCCGTACATGGCTTTATCATCCCATTTACTTGTTTTCGGCGTATGGTCATAAACATAACAAGGCGTACCGAAGGGATGTAAGTTCGAAATATTTGGCGGCTCTTTGTAAATTGTCTCATATGCCGATTTACCCGTTGTCGGACATATGTTTGTTATATTCAGTAAGTGTGTTGCACACACACAGGCTTCAGCCCAGAAAGTTTTGGGGAGCCTAGCCGCTATCATCATTGTTCTTGCAAGTTTGGTTATCGTTTGATTATGCCGCTCAGAGACACCATTCATTTCATGAGCGTAGGGGTGGCTCGTGAGGTGTTCTGCCCCTATCTTTCTTAGCGCTTCTTTTAAAGTATTATTTTGAAATTCTTTTCCTCCGTCAGTTAACAAGGCTTTCACGTTTGTGCCTGTTTGATTATGGAACCATGTTAAGTAATCTCTTAACAGGTCTGCCGCTTCACTCTTTTCTTTCAAGAGATATAACTTGTTGAAGCGGGAGAATTGCTCATGTACGTTCATAATATACCTAGCACCACCAAGGGACGGGGGAAAGGGTCCACTGAGGTCAGTGTGGACCATCTGCCCTAGTCAAGCCGGAGTCATCGAGGTGGGCTTGCTTCGGTATGAAGCACGATTCAGTTTACCACGAATGCAGGCTTCGCAGTCAACATGCTGTTGTTGAAAGCGGAGTCCGTGTTTTTGGAGAACTTTCTGGACTGCTTTTTTGTTAATGTGGCCGAGGGCTTCATGAGCCTGCTGGAGTGTCGGATTCTTTTGGAGCACTGAGACATATGCTTCAGGCTCGCTGCAGGGGATTTTAGGTGAAGCATCGAGTACGTATAGACCGTTATTGGGATGGACGGCAATTTGATGTGATTCATTCGAAAGTAGGAATGCCGACGCAGACGCATTGACGGACCAGCCGTCAGAGAGCAGCGCAGACAAAGAGATCAAATTCTTTCGTAGATCTGGGCAGAATAGCGCGTGATCAAGGCGCACAACTACTCGATCAAGGGTGGTATTCACTTCAAGCAGGATTGTGCCTGTTCCAATTGCTTGAAGTGTCTGGGTGCCGCCAACCCGAACGGTTAGAGGGGTTGTTAGTTGCTTATAGTCGAAAAATGCTTCGCGATTGTGGGAGAAATGGTTGCTTGCACCTGAGTCAAGGACCCAATGAAGGTGTGAAGCAGAACCTGGTTGTGGAACGGAAACAATGAAAGCTTGCGCTTCGAAGTGGTCGGAATTGGAAGGAGTTTCGGCCAGATAGGCTCGAGGGTTGTAGGAGTTGCCTCGCTGGTTTCCTCGGCGAGACGGGTTCTGGCTTCGGGGCCCGTTCTGACGGGGCGGATAGCCACCGCGAGGGTTGTAGGACGGGCGCTGGGGAAATGTGTGTTGGGGCTGGGTGTAATGTGCTCGTGGGGTGAATTGCTGGTATTGCTGGTACTGTTGGGGCTGTTGGGGGTGTTGGTACTGTTGATTGTTTGCGCGATAGTTTGGGGTGAAGGATGGACGTGGGTTGTAGAAAGGTGTACGTGGAGCGTATTGTTGTGGTCGGAACTGATGCCGAGAGTGGCGGGGTCGAGAGTGTTGATAGCCGTTTTGGTATTGGTGGGGAGGTTGGATTTGGGAGTAATAAACGGCGGGATTGTTGTTTTGATTGACGCGAGAAGTCTGAGCTTCCGCGAGAAGGCGAATCTGTTCGCTTTCGATGAGCGCATAGAGATTTGTGATCGTTTGTGAATCTGCTGGTTGTAGACCCCAAGTTTGCTTGAGAAAGACCCAACCGGGCGGAAGAGCTTGCAGTAAGCACGGAACCAACATCGAATCGTTGGTTTTTGCTCCGGCCATGAGCGCATCCGCGACCAGCTGTCGAAACCGTCGTACGTTTTGAACTGGTGTTTTGGCAGCGTCAAAACTGTACGTGAAAATGCGTTTCATCGCTGTCTGCTGGTTGAGTTGCGTAACATTTTCGAATTCTTCCGTGATACTTTTGTATACTTGAGCAGCGGTTTGCTTTGCGATGCCTTGGTTAAATTTCAACTGGATTAAAGGAAGCTCCATTTGATTCAGAAGCATGCTGCGCGCAAGAACGTTCCATTTCGTATATTCGGGGTCGGTGATGGGCAAGGTGCCCAGGGCGGCTTCATAACATTTGCCTTCGGAAGTCAGCAAAACTTCAATTACTGTCTTCCAAGCGACGTAATTTTTTCCAGCCGAATCAAGGCGTACATGGGATAGGTTGCTGAGTTTGGAGGAGCTGGTGGAGGCCGTCGGTGCATCCGCCGACAAAGGCGCTCCAACAGCCTGGGGAAAGTAGTGAGGATTGTTGTCTCCCGGCATGTCGATCGTGACTGAGGGAGATGGCAAGTAAATGAACTCACTGGAGTCACTTCGAGAGGAGGAACTCATGAGGGGGATTGGGAAGCACGCAGCCAGAAAGTGACTGCCCACTTGTACGAGCTAGATACTTACTTCCTGTCCGGAGAAGGAAGCACGATCCTGGACTAACACCGCGGAGTGTTGAATTGCGGTCGATGAGGTGTTGAGCCAAAGCGGGCTGATAACGTGTTGAGTTGTGAGCTGTTGGCAACTCAGGCGCACACTAGCTAGTCAGGAACATGCACAGGCACTTGCTCTTCTCTAGGCAGAGATCTGAAGACTCGTACTGAAGACGTTGATAGTGGACAGTAGTTTATTCATGTCTATGCTGCGGTTTATAAAGGGATCTAGACACTGCGGTGGAAAGAAGGGACCTAACTAAATGGCTATACCTACATGGCACCCTATGTCTACAGATTGTTGTCTCAGGGTAAGCACTGGGGTTCGATCTCTTAGCTAGAATCCCAGTGCTGCATCTTGTGCATCTCAAGTCGTGTGCGGAGCGTGAATGCCTTCTGGGATGCTCCCGCTAATGAGCTCAGGATCGGCTCCGCACAGTCTCAAGATTTCACGGTCTCCGAGAGGACGCGGACCACCAGAGGGCAGTCGCGTCTCAACAATTCCCTCCTCTAAAACGAGCCGTCCCGGCTCGGCTACGTCAACTGTAGCGTTCGGGCGATTTTCGAGTTCTTGTGGACGAACACGGACATTTTGGCCCCGGCGTTTTGGCCCCGAGACGTTTTGGCCCCGAGACGTTTTGGCCCCGGACGTTTTGGCCCCGGACGTTTTGGCCCCAAGACATTTTGGCCCCGAGACATTTTGGCCCCGGGGAACCGCTCTCCGCTTGTACATCGCGGCAGAGATTCTGTAGAAGACACTGCTTACAATTAGTTGGGGGCTGCGCCCATGAAGGAGAGAAAGCACCGCGGCTGAAGGAGTACGTTTCCCAGGATCGCGCTTGGAGACACAAACTGATACGAGCCGAAGAAGCCCGACTGAGATTGTGATTGATTCACTGAGCTGACGATATCCGAGGGATAGAGCGATATCAGTTTACAGATATGATCACTGTTTCACGCTGTGCCATTGGGATCGTTGGAGTTCAGGTAACTTTGAGTCTGGTCGCGTCGCATCGGAGAGACCTTCATCGAGGTCTCCAGCCGAACCATGTCCGAAGTGGGAATTGTGAGCAGATCTGCCGCCCGGACTCAAATTGGAATACTCGACCCGAAGTATATCTGTTTCGGATGGCAGATGTTCCATACTCATTGAGGTACGGGGAAACCCGTTTGTAGGTCAGGATGCAGTGTGGGTTAGTGAATGTCTATGAACAATCACCAGCTCGAATTAATATGTTTTTAACGGAGAACTCCGTTTATAGGCGCGTTGGCCACGGGACGGAAGTGGCTGTTGTTGCTGTCGTTTTTACCCTCTCCCCGTGAAGGTGCGCTAGCAGTTTGCGCTATGTGCTGCGCGCTGTGCTGCTGCCGTGGCCAGCTCGCTCCACGCGGCGTGGAGCGAGCTACCGTCGCCCGTGGCTAACCGATCAAATCCGCCGCTAACGTTGTTATCTGTTAACTGAGGCTGACAAGATGGCTCGTTCAAATCTCGCCCGTATTGGTAGCTATCCGATGTGAAGGAAGCTGTCAGGACCCGCGCGTATCCAGTTTGAATTCGAACCAATGGAGAGAAGTAACAGCGGCGGCACTGCTCTGAACGACAGCAGCAGCGTCCCGAGCGAACACACTTACTTGCACCCATGCTGTAGTCGGAGAAGCAGAACGGGTAGATTTTTCTGAAATCGCGTCCACCATCAATTGACCAACCTACGATCGTATTCTGTTTGCCAGTTCAAGAGCTTTCTCCGGACGGGTCATGCATGGAATCACGGAACATCGTTGTGATAACCCTACGCAATCAGAAGCACTTCTTTCATACGGCGCCGGTGCTTCAGTCATCAGATTCGCCGAATGCTGGCTTCAAGTTCTTCAAGGAGCAACAATTCAGCGTGAGCAGTCTGACCCTATGCTCCTCGTCAGCAGAGCATACTTGACACATGCGGCCAATCGATGACTCAATAAGGATTCGAAGGCTGGTGTTCCGGGACGATGCATGGCGGCATGTTGCCAAGAACAACAGCGGCCCTCGAAGACCTCAGAGCAAAGATGCAAGAGCTCAAGGAAAGCAGAGAAGGGATGAACGTCCCCGCTGCATGATCACAAGGCTGGCAAACGCCTCGCCAGTGCTCCGCGTATCTTACACGACCCCTGCCGTCTCATTCAAAGTGCCACTCAAGGCGCGTCAGTATACTTTCGCCGCCGCAGCCCCCCTCCGCCCGTAATCGAAGTATCATGGAAAGCCCCGAATGTGTTCAGAAGAAGTTTTCTGACATCGTGCACCGAAAGTGATTGTTCACCAACCTTAGCTTCGAAGAGCTTCGTTCCCATTATGTCACACCGATACCAATCGTAAGGAATGTTCGCAACGCTATGACAATATTTCGAAATAAAGAGGCCGAGACAAAAGTTTTGAATTTATACAAGGATGCCGAAAGGAGTGCCTTCCTCGAATTTAAGCATCATATTTGAGGCCGTCACAAGTAATAGCAAATGCCTCCGTTCTTGCGTGAACTCTATCGAATTGTCTATGTAGCTGCGGACGACTTGATTGACATATGGATTCTGGAAAAAATACACGTCTCGAGTTTCCGTCGGACGGCTTCTCCAGCTTGTTCCGCTGCTGAGAGCGAACTAGATTCCTATTCTTTCTTCTAAATGGGGAGCAACTGAGATTAGATTCTTCGCTTTCGGAGTCTGTGCACAGAGCGCTTGCTTTAGCTGGTTCTCTGCTCATGTTGGATCTGCTGCTGAACTCCCGTGAAATCCGCAGCTGAGACCCGCGTGGTTCGCTAGAACCTCTGTCACGAGTTTGCTCCGCCATGGTTGAAAACGGAGTTCTCCGTTAGGGCTTTCACTCCCCGAGTGAAAGGCACGAGATTTTTCATCTGAAATTCTTCATGCAAAGTTATAAGACCAACGAGACTGTTCAGCATTCTGCCTGATATGCTCATTATATTTTCATATACGTAGCAAAGTTATAATGATAGATCAGTCTATCTATTGCACGGGTACATGACAACTCAACGCCGACAACTCAACGCCAACAACTTAACGCCGCCATCTGAACGCCGAATGACTTGACGCCAAGACAACTCAGCGCCAGGACAGCTCTACGCCGTATAACTCTACGCCGTATAACTCTACGCCGTATAACTCTACGCCGGATAACTCTACGCCGGATAACTCTACGCCGGATGAAACCACGCGGGACCTATCGAGGCTCGAATCGTCGTCTCCCTCAATTCTCACGAAGTTTTGTTAGAGAGTGTATCAAGAGAAAACAGATTTCAGCTCTTCCGTTGGCATCTTACACGGTCGCCAAAAGCTCAACCATGAGCACAATGTGACGGCCTCGTGAGATGGCTTATTATTTATTGTTGACTTCTCTTAAATTATGGTTATTTTACATGATCTACAAGACATCTTTTCTAGTAACGTTAGGAGTCCATGACAAAATTTCGCGCAACTCCCTGCAGGAAGCCAACGATGGTATTGTCTGCAAAATTAGTTACCAGTTGCAACAGCCTCCGATCAGCGTCAACGTACTTCTTCCTCTTGGCGGTTGGTGGGTTTCCTGCCAGAAATCTGGCAACGAGCATATCTCGATGATGCTGAACTTTCTTCAGCCCCCTGATGAAACGCCAAAGGTCCGGGTGGTCGACTCCGAACTCTGTCTGCAGTCTGCGGTGGGCAGCTTCTGCAAAGTTGTTTGTGCGGGAGTCGCCATCTAGGGTCCTTTCATAGACCGACCACATGCTGATCGGAAACATGGGGTCTCTTCGAACGACGCTGCCATCAGGTAATAAGTGCAGAAGGGATCCCACATAAGTGTCCTCAAAGATTCTTCACGAGATGAAACAGGCAGCCGTGCAACTCGGCGGTGGGAAAAGCTTCTGTGAATGCATTTAAGAGCCCCTTCTCGAAATCCGTCGACACCGCTTGTGGGTTGAAAGCAGGCCAGGCGCGTCTTATGAGTTGAATCATACGAGAATATGAGTCTTCCGTTTTGTTCGGCAATAATGCGTAACAAACTGGGATCACATAACCTCCACGGTCGGCGAGAACAACCACGATTTGGAAGAAGCAGCCGGGTGCTAAACTGAACGTTCCATCAACGTAAATTTTTCGCACTAGCCCGATCCACTCCCCAACGGATGCTCGGCCGAACAAAAGGATTCGCTTCTCGTCACCTTCGCCTGTTTGAGAAAGAACGGGTGATAGCTAGTGATTCAGGGCATGTGTCGAAATCCAACGTATATATTCCTGGATATCAGAGAGGTCGAAAGTGGCACTACTTTCACAGTCTTACCAGTGTCTCCCATTAGGAACTGTTCGAAGTGGCCTGGCTCATGTTCGTAGACCGCGTACTCTGGCGGTATGACAATTTCTGCTCGAGTTAGGGGGATTGCCGGTGGTCTCACTGCCGCCTTCCTGGCACGATTGACAATGCGTGACAGCGTTTCACAATTGGGAAGGGATAATTTCGCAGCCTGTGTTGAATCTTCGAAAACGCTTTCAATCAGTTGAAGCGGTCGTTCCTGACTAACAATCGCACGACGTTTCAACTCGTTCGTTCTCCTTGCCACTTCGATTTGGGATGGACTGGGCTCATCGCTGTGCTCGTTGATGACCCTCACAACTTCACCTGTCATAATTGATGTATGAAGTCGAGCCTTGCAAGCTCCGACCGCATGACAACGCCAAAACTGAGTTGAACCATCCTTGCTCCGCTTGTCTTGAACATATAGATGGCCCTCGTACACTTTTTTTGGATTCCCTCGTTGCGAAACTAAAGTGCTAGAAGACGAAGCCATTTTACAGAAATCAACGTTAAAATTCAGGTGAATCGGATCGCGTGTGACCGCCTCTGTAACACAACACGGCGTCGAAGGAAATTTGTTTACGCTGTGTACTCGATTCCTCGAACTCCTCTCCACACTCGGTGCCCGCGGAAGAATCGAATTTATTGAAACGCGATGTGTATCCATCTCCTCGATAACTCCGGCGTAGAGTTATCCGGCGTAGAGTTATCCGGCGTAGAGTTATACGGCGTAGAGTTATACGGCGTAGAGCTGTCCTGGCGCTGAGTTGTCTTGGCGTCAAGTCATTCGGCGTTCAGATGGCGGCGTTAAGTTGTTGGCGTTGAGTTGTCGGCGTTGAGTTGTCATGTACCCCTATTGCACGATGAACCCGCCGACTCGTTGGAGCTCGAGATTAAAGCTAGCGATAAAAGCTGAAGATCGTTGACTAGACTCGTCTGACGCAAAGGCTCCATCATTCAAACAGTGAATTTGTGCGAATCGACCGCCATAGCACTTAAAATTGAGACCGGCACCCACTCCGGCAGAGTATTCATTCGCTTCGGCGATATCCTGGAATGCCTCCAAATTCAATCCATGAGGAAGTTTTGGGCGACACCCCTCAAGAATCCAATGAGATCCCTGCCATCGATTTCTTCAACCAACGTGAGCAGATTGGAGTCTGTGTCGAGGTATTTGCGCCTTTCTTCCTCGGCGCCACAGTGGGGCAAAACGGCTTTTTAGGTGGAAAAAATTATTTGAGTGCTTTTTTCAACTCGATCGCTGAGAGAAAGTATAGAATAAGTAAGATAAGGAATAAGTGAATCGGAAAAATAGGTTTTGGGTTGAGGTAAAAAAAATTTCGAGCACGCGGACTGCTGTAGAGTAGAACAAATGGTGCAGCTTTTGAGGACGGAATGTTTTATTCCATAAAACTATATCCTTCGTGTTCATGGTGACTAATCGTTCTCGTCAGAGGTGTTCGACGAAATTTCGTACGGGTCCAGATCGGATTCATCGGCTGAGGAGGTGTCTGTTGCCTCGAGAGGATTTGTCGTTGTGGGGTTTTCGAGGAGAAGGGCTGCCATCTCCGGGTCCAACGACCTAGGGGCTCGTTTGACTTCCGATTTCCTCAAAGCAGCGATGCACGGATCTGACGACACGAGTAGCATGGTTAACAAATCCCTGTTCGTGTTCTCCCTCGAGTTTTTGCGCGTGTTCCGTAAGCGAAATAATCGGAATTCCTTGTGTCGCGCCTCCTGTGCTTCCTCTGTCAGAACCCCAATAGGGACGGTATGATACCGCACGACCTGGGCGCTGTGCTCCAAAATTTTATGGACGGTTGGGGTCATCTCATACCACCCGTAGGTGTTTGTCAGATGTGCACGCGTTCCCGTACAATATTCCTCGAATTTATCAGCGTTTATCTCGTACTTTGAAGAGAGCGTTTGTAGTATGACTCGGAACCGCTTGATCAGGCGTTCGTCTAATCCGGTGATGGCCGCACTCTCGGCTGCATTTTCGAAGAAGCGTCTTGCCATGTTACCATCATTCGAATTGCCTGCGCCCTGTCGGGGCATGTCGACGGGTAAATGCAAGCGTGTCTTGAAAGCTTGTTGGATGGCTCTTTTGTTTGCTGCTACACTAGCGGATTCCTCGAGTGTCAGCTTCGATTTCTTCCCTACTGGAAGCTTGTACGATAAATGGAGGAGAAATTCGAACACGCGGATCCAGGCATGAAGAGTGGATAGCCCGTAGGCATATGAGTCCTCCTCATCAGCTGGTGGCTCAAGAGCCTGCTTACGTTGTTTCGCGGTGGACCGGCAAATGTAGCATGTCTGAGAAGATTTGGTGCTCGTCAACGCGTTGGCGACTTTCCCGTCTATCATTGTGAGCAACAACTGGTGGCTCACTCTGATCTCGGTTCCAGCTACACAAGCAACCGTGGGCCGTAGAACAGCTATTTGGGACTTGATCAGCCCAGTTTCATGCACGATTGACTCTATCGTCTCTTTTTGATACATGAATTTAATCGGACGGCAAAGAGAGGTTGATCCGGGCGCCGGATTTTGCCAGACGCTTCCTCCACTTCGCTCCGCGGTGAGACCAAGCGGGACCAAGGAGAACATAAAAAGAGAGGCATCACTCATCGAACTATCGCTGAATTTTTGCTTATATTGGCTTTGCCCGCCACTACCGTCACATCCCCATTTGCTCAACAAGCTGAACTCCGTCTGTCCATCAGCCACGGACTGTGCGACAGCGGACCAATGACCGATTAGTAGTCTCCGACAAGTCAGATCGAGGACGTCTTGTAGGGGAATCTCGGCTGTGGTCTCCGTTATTAGCATCTTATCCGCGGGTACACAACAATCACGTTTCGCTGTCCGTAATTTGTTGTATGACGGTAGAAGACGGTGACCGACTGCTTTGATACTCTCCCGGAGGCCGCAGTACGATGCTCTGGTCAGACGGTACTGAACGAATTGAGCAAGAGCTTCCTCTGGCGTGAATTCTCTGGCATCCGAACTACAATTACTAGCTGAGCTGGACGATGTGGATAAAGATAAGGAAGGTCTCCGGGCGACGTCTTTCACTTTCCGCGCTTTGAGTCGGTCACCTTTAGCATGGAGTGACAAGTGCGCGGCGTGCATGAGGTGTTCCGGCTCATATGACAGGAGAGGGGCTACTTTCGCTTTTTTGGATTTCGCTCCCAACTCCGTGAATTCTTTCTGGGGTCGCCCGGCCCTCGACTTGCTTGGTTGTTGTACCGCCACATCGACTGACAGTAGAAGGGCTTCCCCTTCAAGCCACTCAGCGTACTCGGTCAAGAACCGTTGTCGTTTGCACGAACACTTCTTGTAGAAATGACGCACACGAGCTCCAAATTTGCTCACGACCATTCTTAGGCTGGAGGAATTGATTATCTCAGAAGATTCCAAGCCTCCAGTTTCCAGGAGAGCTTCGAAAAGCCCGTCCAGGTTCTTCCCGAACTCCGCTTCAAGCCAAGCGTCGAAGAATTTCAAGCGCGGAATCGCGATATTCAGCCCTGCAAAAACGCCTATATTACAACTAGCGTCGGGATGCGTCGGTTGCTCCCTTCGCCTTGGGGACCTGTTACCTCTGAACTTGATTTCGAGACAGGAATGAAACGATGGAGAGCGATGGAGACTATAGTTTCGAACCGATTTATTCGAACGACTTTTGCAAAATCCGTGGGTCGCTCTCTCTCGCCAATAGAATCTCGGGACGTGCAAATAACTCGTTCAGAATCAGCAAGAGCGTACGGAGGAAGGCAAATTACTCACTCGTTGTGCTTTGTTCCATATTTGACATTGATTTTGTACCGGTTTCGAAGTTTCAAAGGAAAGCCTCACAGATTCCACGAACGACCGCGATTCTCACAGTGCTCTTCCGTGCCCTCTCCACTACCTAAGGTTCGTCACCGGACAAAAGAGAACGAATTTCCCGTATCTGCCACCATAGGTGGACCTTCAGCCCGAGTTTTAATCAAAAATTCCGACCTTAATTTTTTCCACCTAAAAAGCAGTTTTGCCCCACTGTGCGGCGGCGCGACCGGAGTTATATCGCTCCATAGCGGCGTCGCGGTCGCCTTGGATGGTTCGCAAGCCATCTATAAACTTCCAGAGGGACGGATGATCACAATCGAATTGCGCTTTGAGGCGGCGGTGCGCGGCCTCTGCGAAGTTGTTGGTCCGATCTTCGTTCCTCAGAGTTCGGTTGTATACGGACCAGATGTCCGGCTCGAACGTTGGGCGATCTCTCACCAAGTCTCCGTTCGGCCTGACGCGAACTATCCCTCCTACGTATGTGATCTCGAAATGGTCGTAGATTGGTCGCAGTTCCGTCGGGAGATCGTCCAGAAGTGCGAAGAGAGCCTGGTTGAGAAGATCTGGTCTCACGAACGCGAGTGCGGGAATCATTCTCGCAGAGAGCGCGAAGTTGCCGTCTTCCTTGTAGCGGGCGTAGAGGCCCTTGTCCGAGATCTGGCGCTTGACGTTCTTCACGAGGTGAAATAAACAGCCGTCCATATCTGCGAACGGGAAATGCTCCTCGAAGGCGTTTATTAGACCCCGTTCGAAGTCCAGCGAGATCGCGCGTGGAGACAACGTTGGGAGTTCCGTCCTGAGCATGTTCAGCATCCTGTCGTAAGTGAGCGCGGTTTTGTTCGGCAACAGAGCGTAACACATCGCTATTGCGTACCGACCACGCTTTGCAAGTATCACAAAGATCTGCTCAAAGTGTTTCGGCGCGAGGGAAAAGGTCCCATCTACGAAGATCCTTTCAACCAGATGCGCCCACTGCTTCACCTGTTCGCGAACGAAGATTAGTATTCTCTCTGCATCGCCCGGACCGGAGTCGGCTAGGAGGAAATTCTCGACGCTTCCCGGATCGCTAGCGTCGCTTTGATACGTCGTATAGTTCTCAGGAATCACTATTGACTGGCGATCTCCGGGAACAGCGGGCGCCTGTGATTGTTCCGTTCGAATTCGGTTTATCTTGCGCTTCAGGGTTTGCGGGGTTGGTCCGCAGCCTTTTGCCGCAGTGCTCAGAGCGTTGTGGAAGCTGTTCACGAGAATACTCGGTCGCTCCTGGGTTGAGAGGGCTCTCTCTTTGAGCGAAACAGTGGCCAAGGATATCTCCACCGCCGCGGCGTCCGGCGGATCCTCGTGAGTGCCGACGGTATACTCCCAGATACCCGAATCCCAGATGCCCGAATCCCACATACCCGAATCCCACATACCAGAATCCCGGATGCCCGACGCTAGAAACTACTACTCTCTCCCCCGCCAAGCACAAGACCCTCGATCGATGTGGAACCATTATCGAAATTTTGGAGTCCGGACGACCAACCACATAGAAGCTTGGCACCACTCGCTGAATTCTGCGATACGGAAGAAACACGTGAATCTTTTCGAACTGATAAAATACCTGTAGGGTCGAGAGAGAAAATTCAGTTCAAAAATGCTGCTGCTCCGTCTCGGCCATGATCCGCCGACGAAAAACTCGACTTACGAAAATATCAATAGGAAGCTCATGAAATTCACGGATCAGTGCGAGAAAAGGGAGATAAACCTACTCAGCCTTGGATCAGAATGAATCCGGATTTGTGCTCGGCGGGGGAGAGGGTAGTTTCTAGCGTCGGGCATCTGGGATCCTGGTACCTGGAATTCTGGTATCTGAGATTCGGGTATCTGGGATTCGGGGATCTGGCACCTAACCGTGCCGACAACTTTGATGACCTGCTCTGTCGCGACGCAGGTGTGAAGTCGTGCTCTGCAAGTTTTCTTGAATTGACATCGCCAAAATAGCACTGAGCCGTCTGCACTCTTCTTGGCTCTGGTGTACATGAATCCTTCGTGGATCCTTTTCGGCTGACCTCGCGTAGTTCTGGTAGACGTTGACATCTCTGTTGTCTCGCTGGAAAACAGGAATGAAATGTCTCATTCACGACCAGACGAGTTGATCAGGACTAGTACGGTGTTTCTCCGCAGGCAAAATCCCCCGTTGTCTGAATATTTCGGCAACAGGAGACATGTCTAGAAAATCAGGCGAGCTCTGAGAATCAGCGTAAAATCACGGAGCGCCGAAGAATGCGTGAACATGGAATGCGGAAGAACGCAAGCGTTAGCTTTCCGAAGCTGGGAACTGCGGGTAGTCTGCTCGGAAAGTCGCCGAAAACTTGCAACGACCACGTTCAAGCTGTTAGAATCAGAGGGTCGCAGAATCGAATCTTATCCCTGGCCAAATTCTCCAGAGATGAGCTCCATAGTTCCTAATTCTCTCGGGCAAATTTCGAGGTGAGGAATAAACACCAGCAAAATCCAGTAAGGATACAAGAAGTCCTGCGATGAACGGAATTCAAGGAAGCGGCGACAACTTTCCGTTATAGACGCTGGCCGGTACATTCCATGTATCGCTTCATGGGGAACCGTCATGAAAGAATGGACAGTGAAGGTCATCTTACCTACGTGTCTTGACCTAAGATATCCTGCGTTGATGTCGGCGGAAATCCAATGCAAGCACAGAATCCCCGTTGGAGGTCCGTTGGCTCCGATGCTAATTCAAATGCGCGCCGCTCTGCGCCTTCCTAGGTTTAGGCGCGCTTTTCGAGAGTTACCTGGTCATGACGGGAAACGGCCATCGTCCCGCACAACAAACGAAGAGCAGACGACGAGCAGTAAGGATGAACGCATTCCTACGGAGGCGGGCGGTCGGGGGCACGGAGAAAATGTCGCTATCCCCGAGAGCGAGCCCGCTATGTCAGCGGAGAAATCGCGGCGGTATGCAGCGTTCTTGCGGTGGACTGTAGGTGGCCCGCGCCCCGCGAAACAGGTTCATAGTTGATCTTGATGGATTCCGTGGATCGAACAAGCTGCAGGAAGCGGGTGACGGAGAAGGAGGTTAATCCTTCAATAGTAGAGCCTGGCTTTCAGTTTCCAAACTCGCCTAACGCGTTCAGTTGTGGCCTCGGAAGTGCCCCCCCCCCCAACGGTTGCTGCAGGGTCCCATCCGGTCACAAACCTGCACTGAAACAACCTCTTGATTTTCGACGAGCGATGGAGCAGCCAGATTGAGGGTCGATCTTCACCTGATGAAGATCTTGCCAAAGGCTTGGTTAGAGCCCCCACAGGTTCCTCACTAATCGCCAGCGTGGTATGCCACCCGGGGATGCCAGGCTCTACTATTGAAGGATTAACCTCCTTCTCCGTCACCCGCTTCCTGCAGCTTGTTCGATCCACGGAATCCATCAAGATCAACTATGAACCTGTTTCGCGGGGCGCGCGCTACCTACAGTCCACCGCAAGAACGCTGGACACCGCTGGGATTTCTCCGCTGACATAGCGGGCTCGCTCTCGGTGATGGCGACGTTTTCTCCGTGCCCCCGACCGCCCGCCCCCGCCGGAATGCGTTCATCCTCACTGCTCGTCGTCTGCTCTTCGTTTGTTGTGCGGGACGATGGCCTAGACTCGTCATGACACGCAGAGCGCAGACGGAATCGGCGGCTTCCGGCCGAGCGGCAACACAGGAGCCGTACGAAACTCCCCCATAACAATCACGGCTCATAGGTCGCTCTGGTGTATGTAAACTCATGGACAAAACTCGTTCTCGTCACTTTGGAGGAAGACCAGATATTCGCATGACAAGAAAAGATAGCTTCGTTCCCTGACCCCTGTCGCCACCACCACCATCAATGCCCCCCTTTCCTGATTAAGTACACTTTATTTGTGGTAACAGAGAGTTTTGTATTTAAAATGTTAAGGAGGTTCGTCAGAAACAGCGGTTGACCCGCCATGCAAGGAGCGATGTCACAGTTTGATTTTTCGCCCTAACTCTTGTATAGTACTCAGTTTCCCTCCGGGTCGGGGGACTGTTCTCGGGAAAATTGTAGCAGTGAAGTAGATTTGCCACAATCTTGAAGTGCATCATAGAGCTTCCAATGATCATTGGGTCCTTGATTCTCGCGAGGTCAGTACATATTCGTGGTAGTTGACATCCGAGGTCGATTCTCCATCTGGAATAGTCCGTTACCTCCTGCAGCTTTACCATAACGAATCCATGGCGGGGAGACGCGGACATCGTTGCAGGCATGCTCAAACTTCTCGACGATCGAGGACAAACGCAAAGACAATACACCATGGCCATTCAGAAGAGAGGTGAGTGTGCCCACTGCCTGATCTACCCTGCCCCAGTTTGATTGAATCCACGAACGCTCGCCATCTCCGCGCCCCTGACGGTCCTGTCTCTTCTTTTCAGACCTTCCAACTGCGAAAGCATGGCACCTGACATTTCTGGCCTCCAGTCTGGAGAGCGACAGTGTGGGGCGCCTCCGCCAAGCGGTACGGAGGCTGCCACAAGTGACGCTGTCCTCCTGCCGCGGCGCCGAACGGACCAATACGCGTAGACAAAACGGAGCCCGGAGTCTTTGCGGCGAAAAATCCGCCCACGCATGTGTCCTACTGCAAACCCCGATGAAGGTTGACGCGACCTTCTACGAAGCAGCCCCGAAGACCGTCGCTCGGCGCCGCCCCGAACTCGAGCTGGTGCAGGCCCTTCAAAAATGGCAGCAATTCATCAAGAATCATCACGAAGACGACACTGAGCCAAAAGAGACTCAGCTGCCGAAGATGGATGTTGACCCGTCGGCCCGGCGAGAAGTACCGCGCCCGGAGACCGGGGGGAAATGTCCCCGCAAAATCTTCGCCGACAACGTGCGGCAAGTCCCGACGGCGCCCGCCGCCAAACGAAGTAGAAGAACGCCAACCCCGGAAACGTCGAGCGACTCAGAGAGCGACTGGAGTTGGTCGTCTACCTCATGCCAGTCTAGGGCCGTCTCTACTCGGGGGCCGTCACCGCCGCCCACGCCGGGGCGAAGCACCCCGCCGGAAACGCCGAGAGAAGAAACTCACAAAGAACGCAGCGGCTCGCCGGCCCGAAACGAGCACGCCCCCTCGCCGGTGATCGTGACAAACGCCCCGGAAGACCCACCGCTGCCAACGGTCGTCGCTGCACCCCCTGCGACCGACGACCTCGCCAGACAGCTCTCCCCGTTCGTCGTGCGGGCAGTGGCCCAGAACGACACAGCCGCCGCCGCGATCGGGGCGCTTCGCCTGCAAACAGGCCCGTTGCTGCTGTCTAAGTACACTAATGTGGCCCACTTCGTGGGCGACCTCTGCCTCGAGTCGCCACGGGTGCGTGAACACTTCGTGGCCACCTACAAACAATATCTTCAGTAGGTAGCCCTAGGTACAACATAAAAGAAGAATACGTGCTATACAATATGAGATGAGCTAAGATATAAGCAATTAGATAAGCTATAAGATATTAGGTAAGCTATAAGATAATAAGCTTGAGATATTAGGTAAGCTATAAGATGAACTAAGATATAAGCAATTAGATAAGCTATGAGATAATGAGCTTGAGATATTAGGTAAGCTATAAGATGAACTATGAGATATAAGATAAGCTAAGATATGAGAAAATATGAGATATGAGATAATATGAGATAAAAGATAATACAATATTAGGATAATATGAGATATAAGATAATGCAAGATATAAGATAAGATAATATAAGATGGGCGTACAATACATAGTTCGAGTGCAAGCCCGCGTGTTTTCTTTGGGCGGGTCAGTCAGGGAGGGTGGGAGCGGGAAGTTCGGCTTGTTTGCAGGGCGTCGGGGCAAAGACCTCCCCGGGCAGCCACGACGGACCTGTCCTCGGTCCCGCGTCCCGCCGCGCGGTTCGGCTCCGTGGCTCCTTGGACGGCGACGCGCGGGCGGCGGTCCAGTGCGACGGTCGCCGCACTGCCAGGAGCGCGTGCCTGCCGAGGTCGGCCTTCAGCCTTCCTTGCAGGCGGGCCTCGAGTTTGGCGGGACCACCGCGCTGACGTGGAGGTTGGTCCAGGCGTAGTCAATCACTTCGCCGGAGACCCGCTCGCACAGCTGTGACGGCAAAGTCTTGCGGTTATAGCACCGCCACCTAAGATCGCCGGCCGGCCGTTGTCGCCGCAACCCGTGAATGTGGGTTGTCCGCCCGAAGACCGCATGGAAGTGGGGAACGCCTCGCGGCGCCTGTCCCAAGACCATTGTTCCTTGGTCGTGCGAGTAGTCCAGACGTCTGGCAGCGTCGACCTCGAAGGCGTAGTCGTAGCCGACCACGGCGTCCTTGATCACCAGACGACCCTGCCGGAACTGCCAGACGACGTCGGTCGGCACCGCGCGCACGGTGAAGCACCAGTTCCGGTCGCGAACGTCGCACGCCTCCGACGGGCGCGTCTGAACGCCGTTCCGGGACGGCCGGGCTGCCGGGTACCGCTCGGCTAACAGTCCGCCCGAAGGGTAGCGGGCCGCCACGCCCGGCGAGGCAACGCCGTGGACAGAAGCCGGCAACCGCCGCCGCCGCGCATAAGACACACCTATGGCGCTCGACGAAACAACTCCATGACCCAGCGGCCTGGTCAGCCGTGGGCCGTGGCAGTGCCTTGTTGCACCGTGCCGACGCTGGGCCCAGCACAGCCGTAGGCCATGTCCAGAGAAGGCCCCCGCGGCACGCGGTGGCTGCGACCTACCGCTGCCTGGCTTGTCCCGCGGCTGGCACAGTCGAGGCAGAGTGCCGCCGTGGGCGGCGGCTGCTGACTGGCTTGCCTCTTCGGCCCTCGAGTGCGCGCTCGCATGAAACACTTGGCCGAAGCCTCGTTGGTTACGAGGAATTCCGTACTTGTCTCTGCGAGTTGGCAGCTGTCAGCAACGACCGGCCCATCACTCAAGTTTCTTCGGACGACGACGCTCCAGCGGCTCTGACTCCTGCTCAGTTCCTACGTGGGGGTCCGCTTCGATGAGCATTGGCGTCCGTGTTACCGGTGGACCGCTTACGTGGGGAGGAGCTTGCTTCGGACGAAGAGCTCCAAAGAGAGCTCAAACAGCTTCCGTCGTACTTCCGGGACCTCTTGGTTCGATGGCTCCGCGAGTACATGTTGCTCCTCCGTTCAGCCAATGCGATCAAAGGCAGGCCCAGAGCTGTGCGCCGCGCCGTGGATTCGCCGGCGCGCCGCCAGCCGCCGCCTCTTCAACAGAGCGAGCCGCCACGGCGCGCCGCTTCACGCCGCTGCTTTTGTGTTTCGCCAAGAGTAAGACCCACCCGGAAAATATGACCCGGCATGATTTTCGGGGCTCGGAGGAAAGTAAGATCTCCTCTGAAAATGAGACCTACTTGGGATATAAGCCCCATTTGGATGCCCTTCACCGGAAAATTCGCAGTTCCTAATTCATGTCAGAAAATACGAAGGAACGCCAAGCACACGGGTATACAGTTGCTGCTTTCAGTTTACTTCCAGCTCCCCCATATGCAGCGTTTGCTGCGGGTGTCGACGTGGTTCATCCCATGGAGGGTGCTCAACATTGGAATGCTCATATCTCCTGATCCACATGTTTCCGTACGAAATCCCGATGAGGTTCTCTTCAGTAGATCATGATCATCACCAGTGGCGGCGCCAGCACGAGGCCATGCAGGCAAATGCCTCGTGGAGATCAGGATGTTTGAGGCCGGCCTCATGAAATTTCGAGATTTATCAGGGTTGAATCCAAGAACTAGCCATCAGTGTACTATTGATGCTTTGAAATTACTTGACGTCTTCCTCACCTGATATCGTAATTCAGACTGGAATATCGACGACCAGTATCAATGATGTGAGTAAATGAGTCGCTTTCATGAAGGATATGACGACAACAACAATTACGGAATTCGGCCTCGTAAAAAAATTGGCCTGGCGCCGCCACTGATCATCACGCTGGCCAGGTTTCAGCGGAATCGGAGTGTTCGCATTCGGGACCTCTCCGTGTGGGTGAAAAATGAATAATCTTCCGAAAATACGGCCTAACCCTTTTTTGAACCAAAAGAGAAAATGAGAAAGTGTCTTATTTTTGGCGAAACACGTTACGTCACGTTAATCTGAGATACGCAGAAATAGATTCGAAATAGATCCGCCGCCGTCGCTGTCACTTTTTCACCACGCCGCCGCCGCCGTCTTAAACTTGGACGGCGCACAGCTCTGGGCAGGCCTTCTCCACCCATTCGGGTAGGAGATGTTTGCATTCTCAAGGAAGACAACGAGCCGCGGATTCGTTGCAAGCTCGTCCGAATCATGGAAGCTCCTCAGGGCCGCGATGGCCGAGTTCGTGACTACACGGTCAAGTTCCCGAACTCTCGGACATCTCGTCGAGCAGCAAAGCTCCTCTACCCGTAAGAAGTCGGAGCACCACAGTAGTCAACGCAAGCAGACAGTTCAGCGAATCAGCCTGATTCCGAAAAGTGAATTATTGTGTCACCTTTGTAACTTAACTCGAAGCCTTTGTCGGTAACCTATTGATGTAACATATCTCGACCTCGATTTGCTTTGTAGAGTTTATATATATTCGTGTAGTTGCTCATGATCTCAACGAACTGGTAGCTGTCAAAACGCAAGCGTTTTGGTGGGGAGTGTGAAATATTCGGAATTGCGCGCTCCAAATCCTTTCCACTGAACGTCTGTCTGCTGTGGGACGAGGTCGCCCATAACGGAACACACCGCCTCCGCCGTGGTGGAGCGCATAGCTCTCACGAAGATGTCCTTTGAGAAGTAATCAACGATGACGAGAAAAGTCTTCTGCTGCAGATGCATGAAGTCAGCCGCCACGGTGTGCCATGGGTACGGCGCTGGCGGCGTAGGCTGCAAGGGTTCTCGCTGATTCGCGCGGGTGTAAAGCTGGCTTTGGTCGCAATTTTCGACCTGTTGTCTGATCGCCACCATCAACCTGGGCCAGAAAACGCTCATGCGCGCTTGGCGGATCATGCGCTTCTCCCCCTGGTGAGCTGCATGAATCGTTGATAGCACCGATTGTGTTTCCCCAGCCGGGACAACGAGTCTGTGGCCTCTGTGGAGTGGATCATCCTGCACATGGAGCTCATGTCGGTACTGCCAGTACCTCCTAGCGGCTGGAGGGAGGCTCTGCTTCAGAGCAGGCCAACCTGCAAGGGTGTACTCCACGGCGCGTCGCGTTCCCTGGCAGTGGCGGCGCCAGCACGAGGCCATGCAGGCAAATGCCTCGTGAATATCGGGATGAATGAGGCCGGACCCATGGAATTTCGAGATTTATCAAGGGTTGAAGTCAATAACTTGCCATCAGTGCAGTATTGATGCTTTGGAATCACTCACGTTTTTCCTACCTGATATCATATTTCATATTGGAATACAGTGAACCCCCGTTTTATGCGGTTTCCGCATCCGCATAAAACGATTTCACCGCATAAAACGGGGGTCGGCTAGAATACGCCAGAATTCCTTTCCAGACTTCGTGTTGATAGTCCGGGAGACTACAACAAGCAATCTCCAGCAATATTTTGAGCTCTTCCTGAATTCGGACTTTCTCAGCCAAATCGATACTTCGTTGGAGTCGATTGCAAATGCTGCTAGGCGTCTCTTCGCACCTCTTTGGGTGGATTCGTCGCGTTCTCGGTAGCGACTGCAATCCGATCAGGATACAAATGTGGTCACACATTCTTTCCGGTCGCACTAAGTCCGTTCGAGATTGGAAGATGCCCATCTTCATGTTCCTTGGAGTTGTCAACGACTGCCGGCAGGAGCGTTGGGAGCTCCATCGAGTGTGTGTCTTGAAGTGCAAGTCGAGCCTTCGCTTGAAGTGAATGGGGATGACCGCCACGAAGAGACCAGGAGTCGAAGAAGCTATGAATGCAACGAGAGTTAAGCGACAGGGACGTGCTATAAGCATTGTAGATAAATTGCAGATTCTGACTGGCAGGGGGCTTCCGGATGATGTTCTCAAGACGGCAATTGCCAATCCTAGATAATTATTACGTCGTTAATAACATAGGTGTCAGTGGAATGAATGAATACCTTTCCGCCGGTTCTGGATTATCTGAAACAATTCACTACCACCCACACGCAACTCGTTTCTAGAACCCTTCCTTTACGGTGCTTTCAGGACCAGGAAAGATTTGCAATCGACTCCAAGGAAGACCCGCTTGGGCCGAGGAAGTCTGAATGAATTCAGAGCTCGGAATATCGCTCGAGATTGCTCACTGTAGACTGCCGGACTATCAACACGAAGTCTGGAGAGCGATTCTGGCGTTTTCTGGCCGACCCCCGTTTTATGCGGTGAAATTAGTTTTATGCGGATGCGGAAACCGCATGAAACGGGGGTTCACTGTATCCATGACCATGACCAGTATCCATAATGTGTAAGAATGAGGAGTTTATTTCCGGTAGGAGTTGAGTCAATTTCTCCAGTTTTGAGTAAATCGCGTTTCTAATACCGATGGAGCATCAAGCGCATAAACGAGAATGAATTTCCGGAATGGGATAGGCTGTCTGGCGGGAACACGGGCAGTAGGATCGTCTGGACCCGACGCCTCTTGGATGTAAACTCCAGGAATATACGCTCAAAGTGAGGTTTCTTCGCGGTAAATTGTTGGTACAATCATGGATGGATGAGATCATGGAAGAGAACCCTAGAACAGTACTAAGGATCACACAAAATCGGTTTTTTCCCACGATATCCTCGACGAAACATTTTTGGGCCTAAACTCGCGGAGGCTCGAGCATCCCCGAAATTGATCCGATCAACGAGAGTTTTTTTTTTAACAATGATCGTGTGTACCAGAGGTAGGGTAAGGTGGTCCCTATCCGCCCCCCGAAGCGGAAAATGGGATTTTTCGGTCCGACGCGATTTTTTCGCTCCTATAGTAGTTGGAATTGTTAGATTGAGAGATTAGCTCAAATAGAAGGGTCCCACGGCGCTTTTGTTTGTGTCGAACCGGAGAGAACAAAACGCCTCGAAATCCACGCTGTGAATACAGGTGGTCCGTAGCCGCACACCCCGTGGTCCGTAACCGCCCGCCGGTCTGAATCGGTGTTTTCTATAGTTTTTCATCTCTATGAACTCGGATCTCGAGTGAGGGGCGTGAAACAGACCACCCTCAGGAGGGCGATTACGGACCACCATCACGTATTCGGAAAGTCGTGTGTTATTCACTCATAGGGAGCGAGCTCGTCAGAACCTGGGATGTTATTTCTGAAGCCTAGGCCCTGATCTATCATAAGGCTCAAATTGATTAGTTTTATTGAGCCGACGAAAGAGAGTAGTCGATTCTCCGTGCGCCCTCAATTTTACAAGAAGCGTTCGGTCCCGAACGGCGCACGAACGATCCGGCTCCGAATGGTTCGTCTGGGGAGAGCAGTCGGAACCTACAATCGGACTTTTTTCGTCGACTAAATCGCCCATGTGTGTCTCGTCGACACGGCATTGCTTGATCAAACCCAGATCCTCGGAATCTCTCAGACCCAGAATCGGGGATGCTTTCGCCCTGATGACGTAGCATAGCACCTGTTTCTTCCTCCGTCTGTTGCGTGTGCGCAGGAGCAGTCGACAGACTCCATCGACCCCAAGGGCATGATTCGAGTAGGACACGACTCGCTTCGTCGGCGAAAACACGCCGCGGAATGATTGAGCACTCGGCCCCGCTGTCCAACTCGAAGTTGATCTGACTCGCTGGCTCGCCGACCGACCACTCGGCCCACCATGACCCGGGTAGGCCGCCACTGGGGTCCCCTTGCGCGACTGACCGAACGCTCAGAGACCCCTGACTCAGATCCTCCGGCACGTCATCGTCGGATAAATCCTTGCCAATGGTATTGACCGACTTGCAGACATTTGCAAAATGTCCTTTCTGTTGGCACTTCGGGCATTTCGTGCTGGGAGCCCGGCATTTCCCGTTCGGATGCGTGTAGCATCCACCTTTGCAGATAGCGTTCCTGCGCCCGGACTGGGCGCCGATGTCACCTCGGCGATGATGTTTTGCTTGGTTGTGCTGTGGACGCCTGGACAGGTGATCGACCGATGCCGGATCCATCTTCGACAAGTGAGCCATGCTCTTCGCTCCCGATATCTGCTGCTCGATGCAACGCGTGGCTGCGAATGCTTTAGCTTTTAGGACCATCTCTTCAGGTGACGATATTTTGTTCAGACCTATCAGATGTTTCCTAAGTTTTCTGTCATCGCTGAACATCTCTCGCAGAACTCGCACTCTGGGACGCGGTCCTTCAAGAGTCTCATGTACTCGTCAAGATCTTTGCCATCTCGCCTGAGGTTAAGAAGCTCGAATCGCGCCTGCGATAAGTTCAACTGATCCTTGAAGTATGCTTCTATCTTCGCGCTCGCTGCTGTGAAGCCGTCTGTTTTCCCAATTTTGCTGGCGATGTAAGCGTCGTAGATGTCAGTGATGGGCTCGCCGGCATGGATGAGCATGCGGCTGATTTGCTCGGCGACGTCAAGTGATTCGTATCCGGCCGCCTTCGCGAAACGCGCAAAACCTTTGCTCCATCGTTTCCAGGCTGTTAAACCTCCAGACACCGCGAACATCTGTGGTGCTGGGAGCTGAATGGTAGACACTGACTCAAGAGGCATTGCTCAGGCGGTGCAGTGACTTGCACGTGCTGAATGTGGGAAACTCGCCGATTTTCGTGGCCTGATGAGCACAGGATGATCGTCCACTTCACCAGGCTTCTAAGATCCTAATGCGACACCATGTTAGGCTCGCTGAACCCCATCATGCACAAAGAAGACTCGGGCATGAGATCACAAGTTGCTTGGAAGCCTGCTGCTGTCTCTGTGTTCGCGCCAGCATCAGCTGGCCAACCAAGTGGGATCCATGTATTGCAAACCTCGTCTATAGATGCCGCTGAGAGAAACCAACATTCTTCCAACTCTCCGTTTTCATTGCCTGTGTGGCAAAGAACTCCGGGTGAACCGATCCCATCTTGGTCTCGAGTTCCGCAATGAATTCGTTGTACACCGCTGTTTTCTCCAGCGAGTGCTGTCGACAAGAATCCTCCATGAATGATGGGACACCAGCAAGCAGATACACCAGTCTATTTCTCGTCGAGGGGTGTAAGCCGAGGACTCTCTTAAGAAACACCGGTTTGATTCGGTCTAGGGCTTTAAGATTCGCCAGTGTCAAATCTTTCCAAATCACCAGTATGCCGTATGCCGCTGTGGGTGCGACTTTCATCTGAAACAGTTTCCGCGCTGTTTGAAGGGATAACTTCTGCGGGTCTTCAATCGCTGTAATTGCCATCATGGCCTTCCTCGCTCTGTCCTCGACGTGCTTTGCAAATGAGTTCCCTGTCACTGTGAGCGTGATTCCCAAATAGGTGAACGCCGATGTATACTTGACCACTACTCCGTCTGATCTAAATCTATCACTCGATGCTATGCGCCCACCTC
This sequence comes from Neoseiulus californicus, assembly GCA_028455905.1. NCBI lineage: Eukaryota > Metazoa > Arthropoda > Arachnida > Mesostigmata > Phytoseiidae > Neoseiulus > Neoseiulus californicus. Next base: position 556,562 of record JAMQGS010000017.1, read on the forward strand.
AGCGGAACTTGACCGCCTCCGTTTTGCTCTGGTTGATCTCAAGTCCCGCCTTTCGTACGTATTCGCTTAGAGTTCGAAGTGCCGGCTGTAGCCGGTTCCTGTATCTGCTATAGATCGCCGTATCATCGGCGTACAGGATAGTTTTCACCAGTGGGTGTTCTGTCGCTATTATTGCGGGGAGATCGGCAATGAGGACCGAAAACAAAATGGAGCTCAGACAATATCTTTGAGCAAAACCGGTGGTCTGAGTCAGTGGTTCACCAATACCCACGCCATCGTCGATTCAGATGGAGTTCTCTTGCGGTATTGCAGCCAAAAGGCCTAACATTTTGGGAGGCACTGCCATTCTGCTCAGCTTCTCGAGAACCAATTCTCTCGAGCCCGAGTCAAGGGCCGCTCTAAAGTCTACGAAAACCGCGTACAGTGCGCCATCCTGTCGTGACAGATTCGCGTTGATCTCGGATCGCAGGACATCGCATGCTGTCAATGTCGACCTGCCCGGTCTGAATCCATGTTGCTCATCCAGCAACTCTCCTGTTGCCTCGAGAAATCGGGAGAGACGTCTAGTCAGTAGCCCTGACAGGACCTCATACACGCAGCTTTTTTGCATATGCCACGCCATGATGTCCAGCAGTCAGCAGCGGAAGCGATTCACAAATGAGCTGGTGCGATCTTCATAGCACAAAATGCATCTGATTCTGCGTCTTCTGTCTGTCTGTCTGTCCGTCTGTCTGTCTGATTCTGACTCTGAGTGCAATTTGCCTGAGCGATTATTATCGGCAAAAGTGAAGGGTTCTCGAGCTTCCAGGATGACCCGGAACTAATTCTACTGGAGATTTCGGTCTCCCAGAGTGTTCTCTTGAATCCAAAGTCGCGCGCTTGGTCTCTGTCGAAGCACGTCGAAGTCGATAATTCCTCATAGAGAACCCGAACATTGTTCGAGCTCATTTCGCTCGCACATTAGGGAAGAAATTGGAATTCATTCTTCCGGGAGGTCCTACTAGGCATGGCAAATAACCGCATTTTCTAGAACCGCGGTTCTCGAGTACCCGAAAAACTTGAAAAAAGAACCGCAGGAGCCGCACGTGCTCCCGACTTAGTTTATCACCGAGAGCGAAATGACTTGGAAAATCGGGATCTGCACATGTTATGATCAAATCGGAATCTTAATTTATTTTCCTGAGCAATATGCAGATGCTTTCTTAAGTACAAACATGTTATTGATCGTCCCAGAACTGAGATTGGCTCGGTTTTCGCGGAGCATGAGACGTAGAGCGCTAAAGTCTCTTCCAGGCTCGATCAATGTCGGAAGTACAGCTTCGACGGTCTTCCGGCGCAAATTGAGAAGGTTCCCGCTTGCTCCGCCATTCTTAAAAACATCGAGCTCCCGACGTAGGTTCTCAGACAGAAATTTGCTCTTGTCTTGTTTTGTTCTTGTATTCGAACTGGTCACAAACACTGATTCCTAAGTAATGGCAACCTGTAAAATCGATACGAGCACATGTGAACTGTGGAAGGCTGCCTCGGGTTATATCACGTCGGATCATGAGCTATGCGTGGCTCGTGATGATTCACGTAGATACGAATCGAACTTTCTTGCTCCGCCTCCTCCGAACCAAGCGGATTGGACTCCGATTAAGCGGAGAGAATCTGCGTCAAGGTGTTCACAATTTCTTCGGACGTCGGCTGTCTCTGGCCGATCGCTCTTTCCAGTTCGAAGGTGTACTTGGGATTGTCCAGCACGGCAAGGGTAGCGGAGAAACTACTTCTCCGTTTGAAAATCTCTTCCTTGAGAATCTCACAAAGCATCGATGCCAGCTCGGATTCGCAATATCGAGTTATATATATTCGCAATAGGAGTTTCGAAACACGTGGCAGATACTAACCATTCGACAAAATGCTGCCGCATGTGATCCTCAGGTCTTCAATCACTTTCGCAGCATCCTGCTCCATGCCTGCGCAAGGTTAACCAAGATGCTCGTGACCGATGTTACAGTCAGTGACTCAAACGGATTATCAGATCATCAACTCATCGACTTCAAGGTCTGGTTCCCGAAACCCATCGAGAAAAATCGTCGAATCTAAACCTATAACTCCGAATGTGTGTACGACTTTGAGGCCTGTGGATTCGGAAACGTTCGAACCGTTAGGTTTGAAATCCGACGGAGAGGTGGGCACTGATCGTCGGGTGGCGATAGGATACCTTTTATCATTATCGGGCAACGTCACGTCAAGTTTTTTTGGAATCACGTTTATTTTTTCCAAACTTCGTTGTTTCAGCGGGGGTATGGGGTCGAGGAGAGGATCCCTTGGTGATTTTGACAACGAGGTCTGACTTGAAGAGGTTGTTGCGCGGTCGGTGAAATTTGTGTGAGGTGATCGTCGGTGAGCTATGGCACGTAGAAGGTCTTCTTTGAGTCGAGATGCCGTTAAGGCTAGGTGGATGAAGGTCCGACGAGCTACCGGGACCCCTGGGCGGTGGAGTCGACGCTGAGAGTCGGTGAGAGTATCGAGTCTCAGGATGTTGGTCCTGTCGGATTCGGGCCTGGAGTCACTTTCCGTGATTTTTTGTGTAAAACTGATGAGCGACGGTGGGTGAGGTTGAGCTCTGATCCACAACGTACGTTTGTATGCGTTGATGATGGCGTTGAACAACCTGAACCCAGGTGCAGGTCTGGTTCTGGGTTCAGTTTCCGTCAGTTATTGTGTGAGTCCGGAGAGCGACGATCTGATCCACGGATTGGTCGAGAGCATCCTTCCGTTGGAACATTGGTACAGGAAAATTCGCGATTGAAATCGGAGCGAGAACGTCGACGTGAAATGGGATCGAAGGAGACAAGTGTTGAACAAGCGAGACGGGTCAAAAACCGAGAACGTATGAGTTGTCGTTGACGGTCGTTTCATGTTGATTTGAGATTGGCTGCCTGGAATTACGTTCCCGATGAAAATTACTGGAGTCACCCAGGTGTGAGTATCGGGGGGATGGGTTTGGTCTGCGACTTCTGTCATGTTTTGAGATTCAAGACGGAGGCGCCCGGGTTGTGTTGTGCGGGGGATCAGACTCGAGTCCCAGAGTTGGTTCCACCTCAAGAACCATTGGCATCTCTGGCGTCCGGGAATTCTGTTGAATCGAGACAATTCCTCCTGAACATTCGGAGGTATAACTCGTGTTTCCAGATGACATCTTTCGGTGCGACGCAAATAATGAGAGACAGTTATATGCCGACTTTCAAAGTACAAGGACAGGTCCATCATCGTGTAGGGTCGTTTTTATCTCTGCCGGACGCTGAGTACAACTTCCTTCAAATCTATTCCATGGGGGAGAGTGATGAAGAGGTTGATCAACGAGTCAAATTAGTCAAAACGATAAAGTGGATCGGAAAATTGTGACGAGGTTACAGAAGTTTCTCCACGAACACAATCAGTTGGTGCGTCATTTGAAGACTCGGATCCAGGAGATGTCTCGGGAAAATCATGTTGTCGTTATCAGGGCGGATAAGACTCCCTCTGCATGAGAGACAGTTCAATGCGCCAACAGTCCAGGAGGTGGCTTTGGTCATTGTTGGTGAGGAATTCAACCGTCGAGATGACCCTTCTTCGGAATTTTTGTGCCTGTACACGTATCTCCTCCTCCCTCCACATGCTCTGGTAGTGGAGGGTTTGTCTTTCGACAATATCACCATTCAGCCAATTTCTTGGAACCATGTCTTATTTCCGTGCTTCCGTTTCCGTTGAACTACGGAAAAACCATCAGAGGTAGTGTTAGTACACTACCGTCGGGGGTTGCGCGAAAGCACGCTTTTAACATTCAAATGAGAAGGTGATGATCTCGAACGTTTTGCGTGTGAGTTCACGGAGCAACGGGCGGCGCTGCGGAAGTCATAAGCCGAATTTCGTTGTCTTCCACATTCCAATTGGTCGCCGAGTGAGTTCATATCTATATAACAGAGAGGATCACCAATATGAAATCCGCTCGTTCGACCGTGGTTTTGTCATAGGTGGGTTCACAACCTGAGGGGCTGCCACTCAATAGAAATGGACAGTACTATGATCGTCATACCACCGACAATAGCATTTTTTCTGTATCACGCCGAAATTCGGTGACTTTCGGTTGAATTTTTCAAGAACTAGATATTCCACACCCAACTTGTGAGATATTTCAGATCAGGCTGCTAGTCTCGCCCAGATTGCTGGAAACCCTTTCCTCACACGCCTCTTCGACTCCGAACGAAACGGTTATTTATACGGATTTCAATGATCTGACGGGGGGGTCATAAATCTTCATCAGTGACAATGTTGTCGGGAACAAACTGTAACAAGCCTCGAAATACAGATTCTCCCGTAAATCAGGAAACTTTCTGAGAAAACCGGAAAGTTTTCGGTGCGACCTAAACGCAATTTGAACTCTTTACTTTGTTACAAAAAACGTTACATGAATGACGAAGTACGAGCATTCTGTCCCCTAAACAGAGACGCTTTCGCGTCAAAACGAGGTTCATTCTTCACACCCTACTCCTCCGTGTTCCGCCATGCAGACCTTCGACGTAGCCTCTCGCGGCGAAGCGCGACCGGGCACGCTAGTCAAGAAAATAAACTTCGAAAAATTGGAAGAACTCATCACAGGACAGGCCTGGTCGCCGGTATACAATACCGTCGACCCTGAAACGAAGTCATCAATGATACAAAAAATATGTTCGGCAGCTATCGAAAAATGCACGACATACTCTGAGGTCACGACCCGATTTCGAGCACTGAAAGAGTGGATGACTCCTGGACTGGTGAGAGCGATCCGAAAAAGAAATAGGTTGTACAAGAAATATCGTCAACACGAAACCATGCAGAACAAAATCCTGTATGAAGCATACCACGTGAAGACCAAAAACCTTCTAACGAAGACCAAGAACGAATTCTACAGGAAAAAATTCAGCGACAACACAGGGAACGCATCAGGAACTTGGAAGATCATCAATGAATACTTCCGTGGGAACTCTTGTTCGCAGACGCTCAATCCAGAAACAGTGGGGCTCAGCCTGGACAGCATCAACGAATACTTCGCAGGCATAGGGGAAGCAATTGTGAAGGACCTGAAAGATGTCAGTGAACCAGAGACCTCTACGTGCGCCCCCAAGCAGCGCAACAAAACACTCGAAAATTTCTCCGTCCCAACACCATCCGAGGTAGAAGCAATCCTACTAGCAGTCGATGAAAAGAAGTCCGCCGGGATAGATGGGATCCCCGGGAAGTTCTAAAAAATGTACTCTCACCTGCTCGCAGAACCAATACATGACTTAATCTCGTCAATCTTCAGTGCAAGTCAATACCCCGAAAACTTGAAAAACGCGCTGCTTCACCCAATTCATAAGTCAGGATCACTCAGTGCCATATCAAACTACAGACCGATATCACTTCTACCTATCATCAGCAGAGTTATAGAAAAAAAAATGGCCGAACAAATCTCGCAATTCGTGGAAGGAGAAAACTTACTGAGCGAAAACCAGTATGGCTTCAGGAAAGGACGTAGCTGTGAGGGAGCAGCCACCAAGCTGATCGATCTCATCACAAGAGCATCCGATAAGAACCTCTGCTGCGTCGCAATATTCTGCGACATAAGCAAAGCATTCGATACCGTCAGCCATGCGAGACTCCATGCAAAACTAGAAAACATAGGAATCCGAGGAACAGCTCTCAATCTGTTACAGTCATACTTAGCAAACCGGAAACAGACATTCAGATACAACGACCAGCAAAGCGCTCCTTGTCCTGTTCGAATGGGCGTACCCCAAGGAAGTGGAAACTCGGCAATCCTATTCAGTATCTTTCTGAATGATCTGCTGGAAGAGGACTTGAACGCAACAGTCATTTCATTTGCCGATGATACGACCCTCTTCCTCTCTCACGAAGACCCTTTTTTTTTTTATAGAGGTTTGGGAGAAATGCATTTACGCACGCCCCGGGCCAGCGGAGATGTAAACACTCACTGGGCACGGGGTTGTGTGGGACTCAAACTCATAACTGAGTCAATACCCACTAAAACCCTCATCCTCTGTTGGCCCAGATTGGGCGGAGATCCTCCGGAACTGCCTTCGGGAGGCACTACTTCAGGGAGTCTCACTTACCTTCCCCTCACAGTGACTGCTGGGCCTCCTGGGCCACAGGTCATCCTTGAGGTCCTGGCTTTTTGAATCGGGCGGGCTCGCTCTAGCGGTTCCCCCGCCCTCGTTCCTCCTTGATCACTGCACCATGCGCTATTGGTCTTGATTCGGCTTTCTTTCGACTTGGGCGGGCTCGCTCTAGCGGTTCCCCCGCCCCAGTTTCCGTCCTGGTTGGAGATGGTCATCATCATCAGCTTTGGGAGTCCGTCTGGGTCCGCAACGCTAGCTAGGGCGGTGGGCTCGTCTCCGTGCTTGTCTCCTGTCTGTCCTGGCTCGGGCGGGCTCGCTCTAGCGGTTCCCCCGCCCTGTTGACTGTTGGCCTCCCTGGGCCGTTGGTAGTATGGGCTTTGAGGCTCCGGTCCTTGAGCGAGATGACGGCTGCCGCGAACCTGCTGACGTCCGTCCATGCCTGCTGGTCTACAAGCATGTACTCAACAAGTCTGTGGCAGCTTACAGATCCTCTGAAGCGGGAGGTCTCGAGGAGCTCCCGTCGAAGCAAACCTGTCCCCGGGCATGTCTCGAAGGAGTGCGCCGGAGAGTCCTCTTCGCCCGTCTCACACAGGAGGCAGGTTGCGGTGGGCAGCTTTCTTATCCGAGCCAAATATGTCCCGAAGGAGCCATGTCTAGGGATGGGTTTTTGTCGCGATCCGCGATTTTTCTGCGAAAGTCGCGGCATTTTCGCGGCCATTTCCCATAGGACGTCTATGGGAGCCGCGACATCCCGCGACTTTCACACATTTTCACCGCGACAAAACCCCATCCCTAGCCATGTCCGGTGAGAAGCTGGGCCAGGGGATAGGTGAGGGTTCCATGTTTCCTCTTGGTCCAAGACGCAATGTGAGGGACGATGGACTTGGTCCAGAAACCGGGCTCGCCGGCCTGGATAGTCTCCCATCGAGACTGCCATGCCTCCATTGCTTGCTCGGTTCCGAAGGCAGTTTCCCCGAGGTCGTCATGGTCTCGGGACGAGATGATCCGCGCGCGCAGGTCGTAGGGCATCAGACCCGAGACGACCTGGGCGGCCACTGTTGACACAGTTCTGTTTCCTCTGGAGAGACCAAGGATCAGGGGTCTTTGGGCCCTATTTCGTGAGGCATCTCCTTCTAGCTACGACGACCTCCTCGCACCACCAGTATTTCGGGGCGCGTCTCAAGCCCAAACGGAGCGGACGAGATCTGCAAGACTCCGCACACGCCTTCTCCAAGAGTGTTTGGACTTTGGCCTCGTCGAATGGGCCTCCGAGTGGAACCTCGCGGTCGAAGACCATCTTGACCTTGAGTAGATCGGGGTTCCGTAGGGAACTCGTGGCTGGCCGGTGGTCCGTAAAGAGACTCGATTCGATCGAGAAGGTGATGAAGAGATGGTCGGAGGCAGAGTCCTCGTCGCCGCGGATAAGCCAGTCTGAGAGTCTCGGTAGAAGGTCGCTACGTACCAGCGTCAAGTCGATTGTCGAGTTCCCCCTCGAGCCTGCGAAGGTGATCCCGGGCGAATTCGCCAGGATGAGGTCCTGGTGGGCCATCCAGGAAAGAAGCAAGTGTCCCTTGGGACAGGTCCTTCGACCGTTCAAGGCGACGTGGTGGGCATTGAAGTCGCCCGCTATGACGATTCGTGGTTGGCTGATTGACGTAATGGATGAGCTGAGCTCCTCTAGAAAGTCCTCGTACTCTTCCGTCGAGCAGTTGGGAGATATGTACACTGAGACGATGGCGAAGTCGTCGATGAAGAGGCAAGTTGACGATCTTGTTGACGGGCCCTGGCGATGGGGGACGCGAGGGTTTAGTACGTGGAGAGATGAAGTACCGAGGATGTCTTGGTTTGCAGCAGTGGGGAGGTTGCGAGCATTCGGCTCGGAGCCGATGAGTACGTCGGCGTAGTTGAGCGTGTCGCATGTAGCCAGCTGGCTCGTGAGGTGGAAAGCGTCTTGCGATCTATCGAGGTTGAGTTGAACGAACCTAATCATGGTTCTTACGGTGCTTCCGGATTGCGTCTACCTTGGCTCGGTAGACAGGGCATTCGGTGGATGTTGCGAAGTGGCCGTCGGTCTTGCAGGTGTAGCATCGCGGCGCAGCAACGCGACAGGCCTTAGCCAGATGATCAGGTACTCCACACTTGAGACACCTGCGAGTTTGGGAGTACGGAAGGGTGCATTTGGAGAGCGGGTGGTCAAAGCTGAGGCAGTTGAGGCATTGCCTGACGTCGACCAGTTCGTCGAGACGGCAGCTGAACCATCCAAGCTGGATCGAGCCTCTGCTGATGAGGGATCTCGCCATTTCTCCTACCGGGATTCTCACAATGCTGGAGTAGTCGCCAGACCTAGTTTTCTTGAAGGGATTGATGGTGACCGTTTCCGGTTCGAAACCGATCTTCTCGAGTGCGGATGCGAGGACGTCGGGTGTGACCGTGTTGCCTAGATCCCTGATTATGATGGAAGTGAGGTTGCTCGGTTCTTTGAGCGAGAACTCCACTTTAGACTCTCTCCCGATGGCCCCAGCAAACTCTGATGTAACCTCTCGTGATGCTCCCGACACCCTGAGTACCAGGTTGCCTGAGGGAGTTTCCACAGGTCTAGAGATCTTGAATCCGCTGCTAGTTGGGTCCAGTTTCGACTGCATGTCGCCGAGCACTTCCGCGAAGGAGCGTGTTCCTGGCCGCAGAGTGATGGTGGTGGTCGTGCTTGGAGGCTTTATCCGTTTCGCCGGCTTCGCCGAACGGTGTCCCTTTGCACAGAGCTCAATCGTGATGTTTGGGTGGCTGAGGGCGACGATCTCGAGTATCTTCCGAGCAGTATTGAACTCTAGCTCCGCAGGGGTCACAACCGCAAGCTCGTTCAGCTTTTCCTTGGAGGCGGCTTCCATGAGGTTCGAACAGAGACGTTTGAACTCCTGCTCTCGGTGGGGGCCGGGGGAGTCGGCGGGCCATGCTGCCAAGGTCACAATGAGGGTCTTCGAAGGCGAGTCGTCGGTTTGGCTCGCGGCCGGAGAGTCGGCGTTACTCCCGTAGGCTGATATTTGGTCCCTATTCCTGAGGCAGACCGTCGCGCCGGCCTGGAGGTGAGGCTCGGCCGCTCGCATACCCGGAAATATTTTCCCCATGTCTTCGAGGATTCTTGCATCCTTCTCATTCGTCTTCGTGAGGATCAGACCCCGGGCGGAAGGTCTCTCCGTGAGGACACTCCGGCCGGTGACTTTAGTCGCCTTGAAAGCTGACTCCTGCCACTCCCTGCTGAGAATGGCGCTTAGCTCTATCAACTCCGACGAGGAGAGTTCTTCGAGCTCGGCCCTGGAAATCCGGTCGGACTTGCATTTGCTGCATACGGTCGGGGCCCCATTGGAGTCTGGCGTCGAGAAACCTGAGGATTCTACTCTTCTCTTGATTAAGCGCACGGCGCTGGAGAGAAGCTTTGCGCTGCTCTTAACAGCTTGACCCGTATTCTTGACTGCTGCTATGTTAGCTTCTAGTTGTTGCGCGAGCTCGATGAGATTCTCAATGTCCGATATTCCAACCGGTGGTTCAACGGCCAGGGAGTCGTTCTCTTCGGAGGGGATGACCCTTGGAACTTCGAGGATCAGACGAGGGGTGTTGAGCACCCTTTGAGACTTAGCCCTGCCCTGTGTCGGGGGAGCCTCCCTGGCGTCGTCCGGAGATGGTCTGTTTTTACGTTTGCTGGTCTTGGGCTTGCAGCCCTGGGTCTCCCAGTCGTCTGGGTCGTCCGTGAGGTCTTCGCGCATTTCGGAGTCCGAGGGCGCCAGATCCTGGTCTCTCTGGCCCTGGAGTGTATTGGCGTCTGTCACGGACTGCAAGGTTTCGAGGCACACGTCGCTCTCCTCCGGGAGAGAGAGCGATCTCCTGACTCTCCCACCCCTCGAGAAGGGGTTTCTGTGCTGAGGAGCACTGTCATCACCGCTGGGCGGCGGCATGAGTGCTTGAGTTCTTCCTCGACTTCGAGTTCGAGTTTGGACCGGTGGACCCGTCGAATCGCCCGCTGCGGGTTTGCAGCCGCAATGCAGTCAATCCAAAATGGCCGCGCACGTATCGTGCTGTATGTCAGGAACGGTGCGTGACCGAACCTGGGAAAAACCTGTTTCTAGGATGAGAGGCGGTGTGTTGGACCTCTCACCGAGTTTCTCGGTGTGTGGACTCTTGGAGTTTGAAGAAAACCGTTGCGTTCCGCCGACTGAGACACTCGGCCGAAAAACTGGTTCCCGGCGTACTATCTCAGGAGCGAGATGGAACACGTCCGCACTGTTCGAAAACGTAAACGAAGAAACGAAGAATCTCACGAAGACCCAAAAACTCTCAGCAGAGCGAGTTCACAGGCGATAACAGCAGTGCAAAAATGGATGAACAGGAACGGACTAAAACTCAATGCAACGAAAACTAAACTCATCAGCTTCGGTAAAGCCCCACCAAACCCGAGCGTCCGAATACATGAAAGATGCTATGCACAAGCAGACAACAAGTGCTCATGTGCAGGAATTGAATCAGTTCCCTCCCACAAGTTCCTGGGAATACAACTCGATGCTGAACTGAAATCCAAATCCCACGTAGACTCAGTATGCAACAAAGTCCGAGCCGGCGTAGCTGTCCTGTAGCGGATGAGATTCGTGTGCAGCTCAATCCTGGAGTTTAAGAAATTATACGCCGTCACCCTCATCACACAGTTGTATGCAGTTATCGGTCGTATGCCGAGACCGTCTCACGCTCACCAAACTCGTTACAATCAGGCCGGCCTTCTATCAAAAACGGACCTGCACAAAAACATCAATCGCAAAAGCCCGTTCCCGAACCTAGCCAGACTGTATAACGAAATCCCAGAAAACATCAGAGTTTATATAGACAATCCTTTCGTAACACGCAGAGAATTCATAAAGAAGAGCATCAAGAAATACTTCAAAAATGTAGACTACGACTCGCTTAAGAAAATGTTGTACTGATGTAACTTTATAAGTGAAAGCTCAAATAATACCCCCCGCCCCCCCCCCCAAACCTAGTGAACGCAACCTTTTCCGTGCGACTGTCACACGGGTCTAACCCACTGCAGGCTTAATTAAAATCCCGATCAAATAATATGAATAAAAGTTCATCCTGTTGAAAAAAAGTAATTACACAGCGTTGCTCTCGATTTCGGGGGCTGTGATTCTCCCGGATACGCAAGGGAGAAAAGTCGTCGCAAAACATCTGACGTGACTATGTGGTTTAGGCTAAGATTGTTTTCACAGATCAAACGAACGACATCATTACTTCCCGAATTTTTTCGCGATAGGAAATGATCCATTCAGAGCTGCTCCTGTTTCTTACTTCGCGAGGATGACTTGACTGCTTCATTCTCAACCGGGGACTGCTTTTCTGTGACATTATGTTGCGTAGACAGGTGCTTGATGAGCGCGCTCGCAGACCGTCTAGCTCGGACAACCTGCCGGTTCGGAAGTAAAATGCAAAAGTAGACTCGGAAACGAATTGGCTGTGATATCGGGGATAAATCTCGTGTGTTGACTCACCTTTCCTGCCTAATTTGAGTGCCTTTTTCAGCAATTTTGTGTGCCTATTTGTCGATTCATCAGTGCCTGAACTTCGCAGCCCTACTCATAAGAGAGATGGATGTGATCTGCCAGTTTTGTCGCGCCTTCAAGTTCGGGCACAAGGCTCCCGGTATGTGCTGTATGTGTGGATAAGTGATATTGCCGAGGCTGGAATCGCCATCTGAGCCACTCCTTTCGTTGACTCTAGGGCTCACCAGGGAATCGAAACAATTCTTAGTGAACATCCGTTAGTACAATTCGTGTTTCCGAATGTGCGACGGAAATCATCCGAGAGAATCACATGCCCACTTTCAAAGTTCAGCGGCAGGTTTAGCATCGTTTTGGGTCGCTATAACTGCTGCCGAAGGTAATCATCAATTCCTCGAGATCTATTTCATGGGGGGTCAGAGTAAGAGACAAAGCAGCGTGTTCGATTCAATTACAACGCAGACCGAGGAATCGTAGCGAAATCTCAGGCTTTCTCTCATGAGCACAACGAGTTCGTCCGTCATTTCGAAACCAGATGCCAATCAACGATTATGTCGTTGTCATTAGGGCGGATAAGGTCCCACCGAGTGGTCCTGGGAGTTAGTTCAACGTACCGACAGTCAGGCAGATGGCCTGAGTCATGGTAGAAGAAGAATTCCACCGGCGAGATATTGCGCTGCGTCTTCAGAGTGATCGTTAACAGCGAGTTGCCGAAACTAATCGCTCTTATGATGCTTTACGATATCCTTTAATCTTCTGGCGGGGTTAGGACGGGTACCACTTCAACATCGAAATGAGAAATCCGCAAAACGGGGAGGAAACCTCAAAGAAAGTCAGTTCGATGAATTTCTATGCCTATCAACTAATGATTCGGGACGACAGGGATAACCATATGCTGAGGTGTCGACAGTCATTCCAGCAGTACGCCGTCGATTTGTACGCCGAAATTGAGACCAAACGACTGTTTTCCATTCGGTTGAATCAGTGGTTCTCAAAGTGGTCGATATGGACCCTTGGGGGTCGATGGCCGACCCCCGATTGAACGATGCTGGACCCCGATTAATCGATGATTTTGCGTTCGAGCCGTGGCCTCAAGAAGCAGGAGGTCTTTCTGAGGTTAGTCTGACCGCGACAGTCCTCCCATTGCTCAGTATCGAGTCCCGGGGGTGGACGGTCGACTCTCAAGGGGTCGATGGGGCGGGCGACTTTGAGAACCACTGGGTTGAATCAAACAAAACTCCGTTTGAAGGAATATTTTCACCTACGTGATGCAGTCGTCGCTGAGGGCATCGCGGCATCGAGCAACAGGAGTTGAGGCGTGGCGCGGAGTTCACTTTGTTTGGGCTTTCTTGTTTCTTCAGTCTCTCTCCATAGTTATTCAAGCACCCACTAATCTCTGGGAACCGTGGGTGCTCGGGAGAACATGTTAAGGGTCACGGGAGTAGCAAGAACGCTAGATTGACGGTTTTTTCGACTCGAACTTACGTTGGTCTTCACTTGTAACGCGGGGACGGTTTGTCGGAGCGCCATTCTTCTCATGTTCGCCTGAGTTCTCTCGGAGGGCGCCAAACAAACCAATACAATGTTCCTCACATAGCGTAGCGTCAGCGATGACGGATGTCACTCTCCTTCTAGCGGAGGATTCTGTTCTATGGCCCACTCCAAGCTGACGGAACTTTCTGGTGTGTTCTGTTCTTTCCTGTGTTGTCTTGGTTGCATTCCAAAACTGTCACAATTCCTAAGGTATTTGCAACAGGACGAGTGTCGCATGGGTTCGGCGCATGTTCCCGATCTGACCCTCGGATCGGGTCCGTTGGTCCTTGGTTCTTGGATTCATTCCCGTGTTTCCCTGTGATTTTTTTCCACCATTCCAACACAGTACCGCACACAATGAGAAATCCGCAGAACATCATCAGAGGCATCAGTTCACCAAACTTCCTGAGATCGAATAAAGCTGCCTCCTCGTCAAAATTCAGATATTTGCTCCAGTCTGTGTGATTCCTACCACTGATTTCATGTACGATTGCCAGGCCTACGGAGTCCACAAGACCAAATACCAAGTCTTTTCGCCGCCGGATATTCCGTCTGAACATCTCCGGACCGATGAAGCCGTGTTGCAGGAGCCGCTCGAAAGTCTTGCTCGTACGCGTGGGGACCAAAAGTAATTGCACTGACTTCGGAAGCGTAACTGGTCGGAAAATCTTCGGTGTCCGCTGGAGATGGCAACCCCGCAAAACTTCGAAGTTTGGATGCTGGTCGCGCCGGCGCAAGTGTCGTTGCAGCGGTCCCTTGCATTCTTTTTTAGCTTTTTCGGACAAACCACAATGATAACTGTACTCACCATCTATATCGATTCGCTCCGATGAGAAGATGATGTTGCAGAGGTTAGAAGGCTCGCAATCCACAGTTGCATTGGGTTTGTCCTCACTCGCTCTGTCTAAGAAGTAAGACATGACAGTGTTCGAATAAATTGCGGAGAGTATGAATGTCATCGAAACCATGGTGCAAGCAATGATCAGCACTGAATATCTCTTGCAATTCGCTTCGATGGCTCCGACAGAGAGGAAGGATAACATCATCTGACGGATTTTTAGTGAAATTGGTTGCGGTTGGATACACTTGAAGGAAATGGCCATAAGCAGTCCGCTCAGAGTTGTTGCTAACCAAACGTCCAGACCGAAAGGTTTCAGCAGTGTGGTGACGTCCTTTGACGCACGAAGAATCAGGGAATGGCACTCGATGGATTCGGCGCACGAGGAATATATGGATTCCATGTGTTTATCGTGGAGGGACATTATTCTGTCGGCAGGCGCGAGGCGAAGAGCCTCATATCCGAGTGAGAACTTTGTTTGGTTGCAGGAGATCCACAGAGTCAACCGCTGCACCAAGAGAGAGGGAGAGATTATACGTTCGGCGAGAACGCTCGATATGTGGCAATCGAGCTCTGAAGCTCCGCAAGATTCCGAAGGTTTTCTCGGCCAGACTGTCAACAATTGATCGTACGTCTGAGCGCAATGGAGCGCCGGGGCTCTTTGGGGCGACCAGAAATAAGAGACACCACTCGACGGCATATAAAGATTGGTTGTGACGAGAATTTGCAATAAACACTTGTGATGTATGTTCTGAACAAGATCCATTGCTTCAAAATTGTTTTTGGGTGCGAACAGAACCACGATCACGAAAGGTGCAGCCAGTGCTTCAAGGAGAACTGGCGAAGTTAAGGCTTGCTCGCTCGGTCGAACACGAAATTTCGTTTGTAGCGACAGGAAGCTGGTGTTGAGCCTCACTGAACCATCTCTGAGGAGGCAACTGGCATCTAGGATCAAAACTTCTGTTAAGGGAATCCCGCGTTGAAGAATGTAGGTTTGAGCGAGTTCCGCGATCTTCTCCGGGCTCATCGCGGCGCAGCATCCCCCTAGGAAAGTCAGCGCAAAAATAAACGGCCACCAACCACATCGAGCTGATTTAGACGCCCGGAGGATTACACGACTCGTTAGGGAATACTCTGAGCTTTTTCCCCGCGGTTCGGAGTAGTGGTAGTAGTCTCTTCTCCATGAGTGGAACATCGATCTCTGATGCTGAAGAACTGTGGAGTCGTATTCTGCTCAGGAAGCAGAGAAACGAATCGGAACTCGACGAGGAGCAGGTCACCCCAACTCAAAGTTCCTTTCGGAATGTTGGCGGGCTTATGCGTGAGCTCTGCAGTTGTTTTCCATCGTATTACTCTCTCCACATGCTAGCAGGTCGCGATGATAGAGTCAGAGACCTCCCCTGCCCACAAAGAGTCGGTCTCCTCTCATCCACATAATGGAATTCGTTTTGTCTCTAGTAATACACTCAAGTACCCTGACCAGCTCCTCTGAGCGACTCGGAACGCGGCAGGATCGATGACATTGTTTTCGACCTTACAAAGTTCATCTGAGCTGAAGTCAATCTCCATATATGGGATAGCTCCACCCCGATTCCCTAGACAAGACGATGCAGTTCCAATCAGAGAGTACAAGCGATGCACGGAGCACTCTGACTCTGTGAAAATCCAGATCACCCGAAAATATCAAGAAAGAAAGAAAAGATCACCCGCTGGAAATGAATGCAATCCAGCAGCTCTCTGAAAGAATGCTGATCGACCGTATGCTTCGACAGAGTGTAGATTCCCGTTGTCAAACGAGTCTCGCGTCTCCGCTTTGGGCAGACCTCATTCAAAATTTGGCGTCCACGGGCCAACCAGTTTTGACGCGAAAGCGTCTCTGTTTAGGGGACAGAATGCTCGTACTTCGTCATTCATGTAACGTTTTTTGTAACAAAGTAAAGAGCTCAAACTGCGTTTAGGTCGCACCGAAAACGTTCCGGTTTTCTCAGAAAGGTTCCTGATTTACGGGAGAATCTGTATTTCGAGGCTTGTTACAGTTTGTTCCCGACAACATTGTCACTGATGAAGATTTATGACCCCCCCCCCCCCCGTCAGATCATTGAAATCCGTATAAATAACTGTTTCGTTCGGAGTCGAAGAGGCGTGTGAGGAAAGGGTTTCCAGCAATCTGGGCGAGACTAGCAGCCTGATCTGAAATATCTCACACGTTGGGTGTGGAATATCTAGTTCTTGAAAAATTCAACCGAAAGTCACCGAATTTCGGCGTTATACAGAAAAAATGCTATTGTCGGTTGTATGACGATCATAGCACTGTCTTATGACTTCCGCAGCGCCGCCCGTTGCCACGTGAACACACACGCAAAACGTTCGAGACCATCACCTTCTCATTCGAATGTTAAAAGCGTGCTTTCGCGCAACCCCCGACAGTAGTGTACTAACACTACCTTTGATGATTTTCCAAGTCTCCGACGTCCTTCGGATAGTGATGTTTCTTCAGATGGGTAAACAAGTTGGACGTCCTGTTTTTGTCAACCTTGACGATCTTGGTAGCGTCGGGAACCTTTTGTTCACAGAGCTTGCAGAGCGCACTCACTGAGCGTTCCCTTGTCACTTATTCTGCCAGGAGGTCCACAGTAGGTGGTGGGAAGAATGGGCTTTTCAGGGCTGCGCAAACCGAAAAAGCAAGTTCTGACCACGGGAACGTGCCGCCACGTTCAGTCGATGCGTATGCCATGATGACGGGGGAAAACTCAATGAACCGGAGCTCAGAAAGAGAGTGATTTTCTGGGCACCAGGCACTGAGATTTAAACGATTCCGGTCGAGTTCCGGCCTCCCTCGATTCGAGGGAAAGACAAAGCGAAAAGCTTCGTTCTGCAGTGCCGGATGCAGTGCAGGATGCGGTATGCGGAACGATAAACACCTCCGAATTGAAAGGTCAAACGGCTGTCCCGCACCCATCTAAGGCCCGAGCACTGCTCTCACAATTAGACGGTTGTTTTCCAGTCGTTCACAGCTTGAAAGCATTCCTGGCAATGTGATGACGTGCGAGACGTTTTTGGTGCATTGTTACAATGTTACAGTTCGTTCATTTTATGGGGCCAGAGCATTTGATCAGGTTTCCCATACTGTGATAACTGCTCAGCTTCCAAGTAAACTGATGCGGTGTTTAAGATGGGTACCCTTTTAAGCCCAGTGTTTAATGCAGATAGAAGCGATGAGTCGAAATGGCGTGATGCAGATCGTCGTTCTATAGAAACAATAGAAAGAAGAGAAGCTAATGGACGCTGGAATCTCAGTGACAGAAACAGGTATAAAAGAGAGTTCGAGTCCACGTCTGAGCATCAGACTCCCGATACCGGCTCCCGAGAACACACCTCTACATCAACGATGAAGCGCGTCGCATCCGTCGTCATCACCGCCCTGTTGGTGTTCTCTGTGATCTACGCCATGTACGAGGTTTCATTCGGTGAGTTCATCTTGTCCGGAATCAAGACTGTGACCACTTGTGTCAAATCACTCTACGATCTCATACTCTACGTCGTCCGCCGCTTCAGGCCTACGGAGGGCGGAAAATAAGAAAACCGAGGATGCAGGAAACAACTCAGAAACAACCGCCGCCCCGCCAATGCCCCGAGGAAACAACTCAGAAACAACCGCCGCCCCGCCAATGCCCCGAGGAAACAACTCAGAAACAACCGCCGCCCCGCCAATGCCCCAAGGAAACAACTCAGAAACAACCGCCGCCCCGCCAATGCCCCAAGGAAACAACTCAGAAACAACGGATCTTCACCCGCAACCCTCAGGCCGGCTGTTTTCTATGAGTTCGATGCCGCCGGTCGCAGATCTCAACCGCTGGCGATACCTCAGATTGTCAGATCCGAAGTGCGTGAAGGCAACGAAGGTCGTGATTTGTGTCTCGAACGAGAGACAAGCCTGTGTCATTCGACATCCCGGGATGCCGCTTGATATCGAGCAGCTCACAGCCTACCTCGCCTTCCCAGCAACAGTGTTCGAGCTGGTCACCAAATATAAAGAAAAATGTATTTGTGGACCGTCCTCGTGGTACATTCAATTAGCACCGATGTTTAGGTTACAGATAATAAAAATGTTGCTGATTCGAAAAGAAAGATCGACATCATCTCTCAATCGTTTTAAGCATTCTCATACGCTGTAGTTCGTCAGAGGCTATCGTTGATTCGCTTATGAAGCAGATGCTCAATGAAGAACATTATGTGATGATCTCAGACAGCGCTTTATTGAATTGCGGGATCCAAACACTTTACACTAGTTTTGAAGTACTCTATGACCATTCAAAATATGTAGTATTGAGCTGTAATGGGCTCAACAGATCTGGTAAAGCCAAGCTATTTATCCCTGTCCATGGTCTCACGAGATCTGGTAAATCCGAGCCGTTTCTTCCTTCCCATGGTTCCAACAGATTCGGTAAATCGAAGTCTCCTTCCCATATGAAGCCCTTGAATGTTGCAACGCGCTCCAGTTCGTTGTCAGACAATTCAATGAACTGAAGCGTACAGTCGAAGTGATCCAAAATCAGATCACTTTGATTCTGGAGCATATCACCAACGATATGCCAATTTAGGCTTTGGAGGGTGTATCCCCCTGCCGCACAAGCTATTCGCCTCTTGAACGCTGGGGACTCAGTTTCCCACATCCGCACGACTGACCTCGGAGCGGGGAAGACCTGAGCGCGATTAAACATGTACAATGCCATCGTACACTCGTAGGCATCGAAACCTACTCGACGGTCTTTTCGAAACTCGTTTGTGCGAGTGAGATCCGCAAACATATCACAAATCCTGTTCTTGATGACAACTGGGAGACCTGGAATATGTCTTTCCTCGAGGTCTTCCGGCATCATGATACGCCATTTAGCGAAGAACTCGGACGGTCCAAAAAAACGGTTGTCGTTCTTGCCGCTGAGATGGAGAGGCGAATCGAAGAAACACTCTGGATTTTCACATCTGCAGGGTGCATTGTCTTCCAGATCCATTATTTCCGGATTGTACCGCAATCGAGCTCTTCGTTCAGTCAGGATTTCTCGGTATCTGGTGATTTCATGTCGATTTTCTGCCATGGTGGTGGTGGTCCTCGATTGTTCTGCCCGGCCTGTGCCCTGCGCACTTCGAGTTCCCTTCTCTGTGGAGCACGAGTCCCATGCTCTCACACACACACACACACACTGCGATCCTATACTCTCAATCCACAGGTCAGAATTTCTGATGATGACTGCTCGAGTGTGTTGCTCGGAATGAGCTTCCATCTATCGGTCAGAAGCCGGGCCGTGGCGCGCCCCTCGATACATGCTAAGAAACTGTTTCTGTTTATCTATTGCCACCATAGGGGCGCCTGCCATGCAGGGGCTCCTATGAAGAAATTGATCAACGAAAAACAATACACAGAAATCAATCCCAAGAACAGTCTTTATTTTTAGAAATATTTGACAGCTCTCGCTCTAGCTGTTTTATCCTCTCTACGTTACGTTGACAATCCTGTCGTGGACACGGCGCTTTCCCCATGCTGTTCCTCCTGGCAGCAGCGATTTCTTTGTATCGCTGCTGCTCTTCTGCACTCAATGTCGGCCACGATTCGTGAGCTCCTGGTTCGACTTCCAGCGTTGGGAGATTGGCTTGGGAAGCCAAATCTTGGAAATATGTCCAAAATGCCATGGATCGCGTGTTTCTCTTGCGCGAAGACATCCTTGAACACTGTCATGAGGGAACGAATGGTGATGAGTGATGAGAATACTGTTATCAACACACAACGCAGATCCTCAACACACAACATGGCGTTCAATGGAAAAATTACCATGGATCGCTGCAAACCTGCCTTGTTGAACGATGAAGGAACGCAAGACCATTGTTGTTGCTTCTGCTGTTGGAAACTGTGTGCTGCAGGCAGTAGAACATGCATTTTAAGCGATGGACAGCAACCCTCTCCCCGTTTTCGGGTGAATAGCGGTGATTGGTCAATTGCCAATCAATCTCAAAACACATCCTCGCGGAAAACCTGGTGATAAACAATAGCCTGGGTCCCGCGCCGAACCCCTGGACTCGCTGCTTGGCCAAAGCGAGAGACACAACATAGATCCATTTCCATCTTAATGCATATCTCATTTGTTTCGATGTAAACGCACAATCTAGCCCGCGGTCGCTTCTCACACAGATGTTTATGACCTACGCTTATTCGAGTAGCTCAGACAATCGAAGCGAGCCAGAGCGAAGAGCATTAAATCGGGTGTGAAGGTTCGAGTAAGCTGTTAGAAGGCAGCATCTTAATCGTCTCCCGGCTCCTCGTACCAGCATCATAAGTCACCAGCCGGCCTTCGGCCGGCTGGAGCCGGCCGCTGCCGCGGCCCGGCGTCGGTGCGCTGCCATGAGTAGGCTGGCAGGAGCGTCGCGAATCTTGACCACAGTGAGGGAGCTGTTCATTGAGGCAAGCCGTCAGCTTACTCAACCTAGCACGGTAACGCAGAGCTCGCCTCTGAAAGTTGCAGTCCGTCGCCGATTGCTTGTAGGAGAAGGTGGTGGAGGGGCGGGGTGGTTCCGTTTCGCCGGACTTGCAGCCCATGCAAGGGACTGCAATGTCGGATGCTCCCTTAGCTTGGCGCTTGCCGGCGAGAGGCTCCTCCGTGTTTCTGTGGCCACACAGATGGAGCGACATTCGCGAGTTCGCGTTGTTCACGGTGTCGAGACGTCGCACAGTGATCGAAGCTAAGAAGGGGAAAACTATCACGGTACAGGCCAGCTGCTTTTCTGGATGCGTCATGGCTCGGCGTATCATCCACCATCGGTTTCGGTACTTGCATCCATAGTTCCGGCATTTCTGGAGGCGAAAAACCTCTGGAACACACCGATGTCGACGGTGTCTAGTCAAAGCCCCCAGCCGCCCGAGTTTCTTGGGTCCATATCGACATGGGCTTTCACGTCGAATAGATCGTCCTCCTTGCTTTGAGGATCCTCGTATTTTTGGGATCGAAGCACCCGACCTTGAGGGAAGCCTTCATGGAGATCGATTTGAGTCCTGTCTTCCGCGCGATTAGCAGAATCATTCCTTTGCGCTCATTACATACCAAGCTCAAACTTCAAAACTGCTGAGCTGGGAGAGCCCCAACATATTCTCGCAGATCCACATGTTTGCCCTTCGGTGTTGGGGGCAACGCGTCGCCCATCCATGTGAGGATCTGCGGTCGCCAGCTACATGTGCATGACATCGATTGGTCAGTTGGCTTCTTCGATGAGCATCGCTTCGGCTTCTCCGTGTTGCTTTCACTCAACAAAGGGGAGTCCACGCGCGAGTTCTCGTTCTTCAGGCTGTCGAGGCGTCGTCACCGCAACTTCGGAGGTGCCGCTCTATTAGCACGATTTCTAGGATTGCTGGTGTTGCGCTCCATTGCGTCAGCGAGTTCACGACGGTTCAAAACTTCAACGCGTTCGATAAGGGTTCCTCCCGTCGCGATCACCCACAGGCTCTTGATCAGCAGTTTCAGTAGCTTCAAAAAGTGGACGAAGCTCAATTCGGAGCGGCCGCCAGCGCGCCCTGTGACGTCATTTCCTGAGTTTTCTTCAGTCAATAACTGGAGTTCCTCCGAAAAGCTTGCAGCGAAAATTAGTTGTCATCCATGAGACCTCTGAATCTACCCACACACCGGATTCCAGAGCGATCGCGGCTCTCCTTCTGGCACTTGCCATAGACTCCAACGTGACAGACACAGCCCGCCATCTAAGCCGTTTATTTGTTGTGTGGATGTGGATCGTTCAGGCGGGGGAGGCTCTGATATGGAAAACAACGACTGAATCGTACTCAGCGACCCTGAAAACCCCCATTACGGACGCCTTCCTTCTATTTTCGGCCAATTTTGGATTTTTTTTATGATCACGTGTATGATTTCCCATGATTATGATTACGAATATGATTATTCTATGATTTTGATTATGATTGTGATCACAGGGTGATTGTGATTATGATTATGATTACAAAATGATTATGATTATGACTATGAATAATCATAATTAACTGTAATCATAAGCATAATCAAAATCATACTCTTATCAGATAATCATGATTTTTGGCAAAAATCACAATCAAAATCGTAATCATGATTACGAAAGTGCCCATCCCTGCTCCTGCCACTCTAAGCCTAACCGTCGGCCAATCGTCTCCTTCCGGCGAGCATACAGCTCGACATCCTCTCCTTTCTGTTGCCGGATTCTCTGAATCTCCGTCAACAAATCCATCTTTTTCTCTTTCGAAATATACGCCCTCTCGAATTCCTCCTTGAATTCATCGAAACTCCTCGAATGCCTCCCCGTATTGCGGAACCAAGACCTTGCGGGACCATCCAACTTTCCTACCAGCGTACTAATCGCGAATTCCCAAGACCACTTACCGGCGTCTCGTGCCATCTCCAGGTCTTCAAGCCACTCCACCGCGTCTGTCACACTCTCGTTCGTGAAGATCCTCACTGATTTTGCGGCCTCAGTCATCATTCTTGCCGGAACCTCCCGATTCGGTCTCGTGTACTCGCTGCGCGGCTCCTCCGCCGGCGGTTTGTCGTCCTCCTCCGGAACCGTCTCATGGGTCTTCCTACCCAGAACCTCCTCGAGCCTTTTATCTGTTATTATTATTATATGGACTCTCTAGGAAGAGGGATTACACAGGATGCTTCACTTTTCACTCGTTTATTGAACCTTTTGCTTCACGACTTCAGCCTCCTCGGCTGGCCGTGCCGCTTACTTCACGGAGACTTCTCCTAATCTGCCTAAACTGATGTCTCTCTCTGCCACTAGGTGGCGCTATCGTCGCATGCCGCCCTCTCTCCGGCTCTATCCAGCTAGCTCCTCGCTATCCGTTACTCGAACCTTCGCTCCCGACAAGCGAACATCTCTATGGGCATTTACACTTGACATCATAGCTCATCTGTCCGATGGATACCTAAGAAGGCTGACATAGCCTGTGTCATCGCAATTTCGGAGATCCATGACGATTATGGAATCCTTGTGTTCAGCTCGGGTTGGGTTGGTCTTGATTTCCGATTTTTCGGAACTCGATGACGATATCCATCGTTTGAAGAAGCTATATGTATAAAAACGCTCTCGGGGCGTAGTTAGTATCTGAATCTGAACATCAGAGTTCACACACAAAAATGAGTGGCTACGAGATGATCGAAATGGTGGATCTGGCTGGCCAGACCTCAGCCGCCGATGAAAGCCCGGAGACTCCTTGTCTCCGTGGAACCTCGTACACCGGACCGAAAAATTACATTCCGTCTCGGTCGAAAAGCTGCGCACTATGGTGTGCAGCTGCCACACTCATCGCGATCCTTGTGATCGCCGTCATCGCCGTGTTGATGACGTTCCGTGAGTTAATTTTAGTGATTAACGTTTGTAGATTATGGAGTACCAGCCACCTCCGCGGCCTTCGGCCGCTCCGGCGGCTGGCGCTGATCGCGAGGCGCTGCCTTAAGAGTCCGATAGCTGGAGGGGGCATGAGCGGACATGGGTGTCGTAAGGATGCAACGGTCAGCCGCCGAAACGTCGTGTCGGCATAATGGTATTAAA
Organism: Neoseiulus californicus; assembly: GCA_028455905.1. Taxonomy (NCBI): domain Eukaryota; kingdom Metazoa; phylum Arthropoda; class Arachnida; order Mesostigmata; family Phytoseiidae; genus Neoseiulus; species Neoseiulus californicus. The sequence continues at coordinate 580,171 of JAMQGS010000017.1, forward strand.
GGGCACTTTGCAGCTGCAAAGTTTGACATTCAGTGCGAGGAAAATCGAGTAAGGAAGGAAATGTCGTTTGCAGCTGTGGTAGAGGTAGGTGTTGATACGACCACGTTTTACGTTCGTCGTGGCGAAATGCGTGTCGGACGCGACGTTGAAGATTTTGAACTCCCCTCGATGAAGGAATAGGTATGACATTCCCAATTTCTCTGGTGCTGTAGTGGGAAATGAGGAAATACTGTAATGACGATGATGCATGATTTTATTCAACAGAGAACGCTCGGGTATACTATGTTCTTGATGGAATCCTGTTTGGCTTGTATCACGATATCTTCTGAGGAGGCGACTCTACTCAGGGCAACGTACAATTGTCCGTGACTGAAGATATCAGTTGGAAGATATAAGCCAACTCTAGAGAAAGTTTGCCCTTGACTTTTGTTAATCGTCATCGCGAAGGCCAGTCGGAGTGGATACTGTCTCCTTTTGAGTTTGAACGGTAATTTGGAATCGCAAGAATTATCGATCCGTGGCATGATTGCGAGCTCGCCTCTCCTCACGCCTGTTATGAAACTGCAGCCCAGCACAAATTGGCCAAGATGCTCAACTTTCAATCTCGTGCCATTGCATAGTCCTTTGGTTACATCTAAATTCCGCGTGAGCATGACGATAACTCCCTTCTTAAGGTGCAAGTCGTGGGCTGGCATTCCCGGAGGCGTCAGCCTGTTCAAGTACTCGATCGGATAAAACGATTGTTGATTTGTGTCGTCGTCGTCTATTTCATCAATGCTCTTATAATGCCGATCGTGTTGAGCATCGGTTACATGGAAGCGCTCCATTATCTTGTTGTTGATCGCGTCGACGTCAATGTTTTTTGGCGCCAGGGTTGCCATCGTCGCTAGGTGTTCGGTATTTTCGGTTGAAATTTAAGTGCCAAATATCTCATCGACGATTTCGCCGTGACAGCGAAGATTCGGGGGTATGACAGTGAGGTCTTGTTCTCCGTTCGCGTTGCCACTACCGATGTCCAGAAGGTAGTTCTGCCATTCCAGGCCACCCTGTCTTGCCCGAATGTTCTCCTTGAGGCGGCACACGTCGAATGCAGGCCAAATATCGGAATGAGTGACGCAGGCATCGATGATTTCGTCTATGGTTCCTCGTTCAACGATTGGTAACGTCTGACGGAAATCACCCCCGACGGCGACAGTGATGCCCCCGAACGGCAAGTTACTCTGACGGATGTCACTCAATACGGCGTCAACTGTTTCAAACGCGATTTTTGGGACCATCGAAATTTCATCCCAAATTAAGAGGTCCAGGGCTGCTAAGCTCCTCGCTTCTTTCTGCTGACGCTTCAACAATGAACTGCGATTGTTGTTCTTCATGTTGAGTTTGAAAAGAGAGCTAGCGGTTCGACCGTTTGGCAGCAAATTCGCAGCTATTCCCGTCCACGCGGTGCACTGCACGCGACCTCCGGCGCCGCAAACAATGTTGTAGAGAGCTTGATACAAATAGGTTTTCCCTGATCCACCCGGACCGTCAATGAAGAAACAGCGCGGGCGTTTGTCCGCGACCGATGCCAAGATTTTGTCCGCGGCTCGCCGTTGATCCTCGTTCAAGTTCGACAACATGGATGATCCGGCATCGGCCAATGATGTAAGATCTGAAGTCGTTGGTGTGATCTCTGGAATCTCGCATTGTGGAGGTGATACGAATGTCTCGAAGGTCAAACCCATTAGGTGGAGTTTTTCCGCAACTTCTCGGTAGGCCAATGCGACTGCTTGATCAGGGTTGAAACCTTGCCGGGTGAAATCCTCAGCCAAAGCGGCTGAGAACTCGTCCCACAAATGTTGAACATTGAGAACTTCACAGAAGCCCACTAAACAGGCGAAGAAGCTGCGCAGCGCTACTGGACTCTGGAAGGAGGCTGCTTCTCTCAAGCTGCTCCTGAAGTAGGTGTCATCACTGAGGAGGCCCGCTGCTTTCGCTGCGTCTCGGAAGGACGGATGAAGAACGTTGTCGACGTTTCTGAGATGCTCAAAAGATGTCGGTCCACGCGTATTCAGAAGCAGTAGACGCAGTGCATAACGCTCTGTATCTTTGGGTGATACGGTGTACATGCGGCCAATGACTGATGTGGATGGAGCCTGCTTCGGGGTCCAGCCGACGGCTGGTTTGAAAACGTAGAATTTGGGTATGTCGTAATAGTGCAGATCGCGCGGGCTGAAGGTATGAATGGCGGCTTGGGGTAACACAGATGATCTGTCGTTCAATTGAAAATATGCTGTCAATGTGGTCAACCGCGAAGTTGCTGCTTCGAGAGCATCCCGCTCCGCCCCGTCCCGGAAGGTCACAGTTTGCTGCTCCGGCAAATGTACAGCCAATCTATAAATCGTGTGAGATTTCACTTGTAAATCGTAACCACGTATTCGATGTATCGCCTCGGGCGCGCAGACATAACGTGCGTTGACATGCTGCGCGATCTCATCAGATGCGTCCGCAGAGTTAGTATCGAGGAGCGCTCGATCAGCTCCCTTGTAACAGTATTTATAGAGATATTTGACTGACGAAATCATTCCACAAATCTCGACGTTGATATGACAATTGAACTTGAGTAGGAAGTATGGATTGTACGGGACCACGAATTCATCTCGGTACAGTGCTGATCCTATCTCAGCCACGAACAAATTTCGGCGTCGAAGGTGAGGATATCCGTCATTCAACACTGACGTTTCTGAGCGGAATTCTGTTGGGAATCTCTTGGAGCACTTGCCATCCTTCATACATGGCGCTTGTGGATTAACAGCGGCGCAGTTTCTATGGATCATGAATTTCTTGACGGCTTCATGCAATTCAGGTTCCACGTTGGGATCCGGGATTTCCGCGCTACAAACGCGATCCACCTCCTCCGCAGTCCGTGGTTTATCCTGTGCTCCCAGGATGAACAAAGCATGTGCGTGCGGAAGACCACGTTTTTGAAACTCCGTGACTCGTACGTAAGCAATGACGTCGCCCAAGACTTTGTTCTTCAGGAGATCCTCGAAAATTGCCTCCAATTTCAATTGGAACACTCGGGCAACCAAATCGGGACGGTCGGCGGCGGTTTGGCCGGGGTAGAGATTCTCTTCGAATTCTCTCCGATGAGGGTTGCAAGTGATGGTCATAAAAATGTCAGGTTTGCCATAACGACAGACAATAGCCATGGAATCTTGATAATTCTGTTGCATATTTCGTGGGGAGCCGATGAAGGTTGAAGGTAAAATGACCCGACGACCTGGCGGTCCAGGCAAATCATCTACGCCACTCATATGATCTCGGAGATCTTGATATGTATCCGCACGAAGTGTCGATTGGTTGACCCGGTGGAAATTCAGCCTGTTTTGCTCGATTTTCACAAAAGCATCGACCGCGAATTGCTGCAACAGCTTTCCGCCGTACAGAATCGGACTAAACGTCTCCCTTATCGAAAGAAGATACGAATAATATTGCTTTTGGGTAATTCGCTTGCCTCGGGAATCAAGCAAGTTCGGATGCCAGCCGTGTTCGCCAGTGGGGAAAAACAACGGGTAGGTGAGGGTATCACACTGTTTGTCAAGATATGAAATGTTCTGCAAACCCCTATCCGTCGCTCTTGCATGAACTGCAATTGCGCGTGTAGCTGGAACGTCGCCGTCCTCACCGACATAGACAACGGCAACTTCATTGGCCGTAGGTAGATCGTACAGGCGTCCGGGTAGACCCGTGGGACGGAAATCGCTGAAGACCATAGTAAGGTTCATTGTTGGCCGACGCTGTTGATCCGCGACTTGTTGTTCCGCTTTTTCGAGCTCGAACATCATCTTAAATGAGCAAGCATAAGGATTGACCTGCGAGAGCAAAGCGCTGAGACGTTGAATAAGCTCAGGATTGCACTTGTCGTTTTGCGGGAGCTGACATCTGTAGTTCGCTGCTTCCGCCGTATCCAAGATGTAGAGTTGACCGTATTGCCGTGGTTGGCCATCGGGTGGATGCAGGGGTCCAATGTTGTGGTAGACCTGACCATGTATCCTGAAACAATACGGGCCCCCACCCCTAGGCGATACCATTTGTGCCCCCATCGAGGCCATGGCGAGGGCCGAATTATAGTTCCGTATGAAGTTGACGAAATTCGTTCGCAACTGTGGAGCCTCTCTGGTGCTAGGAGCCGTGTTGATGAATAGCTCTCGAAGATCATTTGGAAAGTCCAAAAAGTTGTTCAGCACGAAGCGGCCCAGGTTGCAACAGTCTAAAAAAACGGTCGGGTGCGCCCGCTTTCGTTCTGCCAAAAAGTGTTTCGCACCGTAGTTTGCGCATTGGAGACTCATGGAACCGGCAAAGTGAGCACTGTGCTGTCTCAATTGTAAGGCGATGGGTATAGGACGACGGTTCACGGATTGGGCTGCGATGTTCGTAGATGTGGTCGCGCCTGGAGACAGTGCGTCCCTGTCGACTTGGACTCGGTTGTGCCTTTCGGCTTGCTTGCGAGCCCGAAGTGCCGCAATGGCTTTCGATTTCGCTCGACGCCTCTAACTGACGGGATCATACTCCTCGATATCTGAAGTTGACGTCGCGTTTGAAGAACTGTCGCGAATCGTCAATTGAGGAACCGGCCGAGACGCTGTTGCAGATCGAGTGCGTTTTGCCACCGGTTCCATCGTAGGATGGGGGTGTTGGTAAAATTGAATGTTCCAAGAATAGGAAATCACAACAGTCCGCGTCGGCGCTCACAACAGCCAGTTGCTCACTTAAACTGAGAGGCACAACGATGACATCGCCGAGAAGGCTTCTCAATGTAGCGACTGATATGTGAGTGCGAAAATGGCCGCGGCTCGAGCTATCCAACTTCTTCAACTTCGAATCGCTGTTGTAAACACGACATGGAGCCGGTCGTCGGAGCTAAATTCTCGTTTTCGAATTCGAACGAATATCGGAGAGCATTCGATTAACGGATGTTCAGGGAAAACAGCGTATCAGAGCAGAGTTGTAACTTTGAATGAGGTTTATTGCACATTACAGTGTCGAGAGCTATGGACTTGCGTGTGCATAGAAAGAAGAAATTATCAACGGAGATACTCCGTCATGACCGTCATGCTTTCGAGGTCAGTGAGTTCCCGAGGGAAGCGATAGCGACCTCCCAATTTCGAGAAGTGGTTGCGATTCGCGCAGAGCGCGCAGGCTCCGCAATCGCCGATTAAGTTCGGCAGAAAGGCATCCCACCGAGTTTGATAAGTTGCATGACACCACTCATAATCCCCTTCTGGGGGAATTATGGAAAGGATGGTTAAAGTTTTGTCAGTGGTGGGGTCGAACGTGTCGGACGCCATATCTCGACAAACTATTTCAAACCGGGCACCGGGGGCCCTCGGAACGTTGACGGCCACGGGAATTGACACGGCGGCGACAACCATCGCGTGGACACGGAGCACTTGTTGGAGTTCCGAGCGCGAGAACCGCAGGTGTGGCGGACTCCACAGATGAAGCACGACACGGGGCACTGGCGATTGTCCTTCCAGTTCAAGGTAGAGATGGCGAATGTGACGCGGGGCCAGGATTGGCGTCGAAGATTCCTCCTCAGGCTCTCGTGTGGTTTTCATTCGGGGATAAACTCCCGTGAAAACTCGTTGTAGTCTCAACGCCATCGTGATTTTCAACAAAGTAGAGCCATTCAGTGCGCGAATCAACGAAGTAGAGTGATTGAGTGCGCGGATCAACGACGTGAAGCAATTCAATGCGCGAATCCTTCCTCAGATTCGGCTCAGAGGAAACTTCGTTCATAGAGAGAGTACAGTGGATTCGTTTTTACGGATTTGCGTGTTTGCGGATCGATGGAATTGAATTGAGCCCGTTCACGCGAGGAGTTTCTCACGAAGTCACTTCCGGTGATTGTGCGAGCCTTCAAAAAGTGTCGCGGCCTCGGAAAAGCAGCCACCTGACATCGTTCAACCCCGGGCTCTGCGCGAAATTTCGGTAACCCACCGCATGCTGTCATCACGCGTGGAGAAGTTCCAAGCACGGTTCGTGACTAGGCTTTCCAAAAATCCGCGAAATTTCGGATCCACGGATCCCAGAAATCGGGATCCGCGGATAAAATCCGCGAAATCCGTTGTTAGTCTTTCGAGTTATTGGGAGCAGAAAAATCGTAATTTTTTGTATATTTCTGAGAGACCGAAAGGTTGGAAGCATCCGACGTTGGGATGGATGAGATCATGTTAGAGGGAATCTTCTTCATCCCGGAGAAATGATCGGAATCACAAGGCTGATCAAGGCTTCGGTTCGTCTGGGGCAGTCGAAGCGTCTAGAGTCCAGACTCGAAAGCTTTTCGGATTCCGAAGATGTCGTCGATTCCCTTTCGGGTTGGACCGGAGTAGGCGGCATTACCCGACGAGCTTCACGACATATTTTGAGCAGACGGCCACGGCCTCCTCCCGCTCTGAAGAGATCGTATCCATTCCTCAGATCATCTTCTGTGGCGTGCGGCCCATGAGGATCGTGAGAGCTTCGCACATACACCCAATCACACCCCAACATATACACTTAACTAGTAGGCGAGATCGGTTGACTTCAGGGTAACTTATTTATTCCAGCGATATTCATTCAGATGTGTCATATTCCATTTTCCGATAATCTCGTAAGGTCGGCGTCTCAAGCAGAGCGCCGCACCCCGAGCTTCACGTACGATTCATTTCAATAAATCGGTAGCAGCACAAAGGCACTTGGAGATCGTCGGCGAGCGCGGCGCGACGATGACGTCAGCGCGGCTTCCCCGGCTGACGTCTCCACTTCTCCCATCAGCTGATCGGGCTGTCACTAGGCCTGCAGCGGTTTTTAACTGCAGTTTTTTAACTGCAAAAACTGCAAAATTTTGCAGTCTTTTTACTGCAAAAAACTGCTTCAAGCTGCAGTTTTTGACTGCAGTTTAAAGCCCGCGGGCGTCAACGAAAGGAACCCGCTATCCGGCAATGCGCCCATTTTTCCGTCATACCCGAGAGACGGTGAGGGAAAGATCGATTCTTCATCCGAATAAAAGATCTTCCGATGTTTCTAGCCGCTGTCCCCTCGCCTTGGAACTGATTCCGTCAATATCACACGGCAAGACGTGGTTATTCACTCAATTTCGTGTCTTCGAGCTGACATTGCTCGACGGAGCTGCAATCTGATCAGACGGGCCAGGAGTTTTGCCAGCCACTATACTATAACTATTAGCTTCTGCAATATTCAAGGAATTCTCTAGGATCTATGAAAGCATCGGACGTCGGAGAGCTCTTGCTTCACCTGCGTCATTTGCCAACAGTATAACGAGTCGACGTGACTTCTTTCGTGGATCCGAAACACCGATCCGATTTCCATGTAAAAACCTATATTCCCATCATGGAGGGACACTGGATTCCATAGAGGGTAGAATGAAAATGAGTCCTTTGTTCGTCTCAAATGAGCTTGCGCAGCAGAGAGCCGTCGCGGAGTTTTTCTGAAGTTCAAAATGAACCAGTCCGCTCAGATGTCATCTGGCCTAAGGTCCACAAGACACTTCCGGAATTGTCATATAGACTTCCGAAATTCATGAGAGCACAAGCACAGAGGCAGAAAATCGAGGTCTAATGCTCGCAGCGTTGGCCACGCTACCGAAGAGAGACTTGGATAACATTAAGTCAGGGGTTCTCAAACTGTGTGCCGCCGGCACCAAACAGCCGCCGGGTGCCGCGGCACCATTGGTGCCGCGAGATAGGCTCTTTGGGCATGGGGCGGGGCCGCCGGTGATTCCGGAATCCGGATTAACCCGGAGTGAAACGTCAGAGAGTCACGGGCGATTCCGAACTCGGTCTGACCGGACTTTTTGGAGTCTATGGGAGAAATTTTCGGGTTGGTCTGACCATAATTTTTGACGGAGCCACGGGGTGCCGCCACCGGAAAAGTTTGAGAACCTCTGCATTAAGTTCTTTGCGAGCGAGAATACAGACTCCGCCGCCCCGAGAAGTCCTGTCGCACCTAATGACTTGGAAGGTGTTTGAGAACGCGAATTCGGCATCATGAATGGAGGGGTTTAGCCAGGTTTCACATCGGAGCACAATATCAACCCGACGGGTATCACAGAATAGTTTAAGTGAATCTAGAGCCCCGGCTTTTGCGACGGATCCAGCGTTGAAGTATATCCATTTGAGATATTTTCATATGGGATGAGCAATGGGGTTCGAGTTTTGGCTGTGAGATGTGCTGAGGGCTCTACCATAGAGTCACATGTGCCGTGGAGATATTTGAATGCCCCTCTTTCTCGGGGGTCGGTGATCGAATTGTTTCACTACCATTCCCTCTAGCCACGATTCTGGTGCGAGTAATTTCTCGTTGCTGGAGGAGAAGTATGCTATGAAGGAAGCGTATGTCGCGCTGGGTTCGGCAGGGAGTTCTCTACAGGAGAGTACATCAGGGAATCTTTCGCGTACATATTCGAGTAGTGCTTCATCCGTGGTATCGGTGCTGAGTCGAGAGATGAAGATGGAGATTCCCTTCGGTTTGGCTGGCGCTACAGTCAGTGAGTTCGAGCCCGACGCTGTTCCGATGATGGTGAGTGTGGGTTTGTTGGTACTGGCTGGTTTGCTTCCGATGACCTCATGTTCGGGAATGACCGCTTGCTCTTTCGGGGGTGCGACTTTGGGGTCCCGATGCTTGCGAGGTCTTCCCGCTGGAGTACCTTAAGGAAACGATTAAACTCGGCAGATGAATCGTGTCTGGAGTTTTATTTGCTTGGAATTCATCCCAAGCTCATGTAAGGACTTGATTGATTACCAGACAATGCCATAGAGATCAACAGCACTGTTGTATTCAAGGTCGAATGAGGGAAAAAGTAATTGCAGTCATTTGCAGTTTTTGACTGCAAACTGCAGTTTTCAGTTGCAGTTAACTGGAAAATGCAGTTTTCGGTTAACTGCGACCGAAAACTGCAGTTTGCAGTCAAAAACTGCAAATGACTGCAATTGCTTTTTCTCGCATTCGACCTTGAATCACGAGAGTGCTGTTGATTTCTATGGTATAGTCTGGTAATCTTCAATGAGCTTGTGTTGGAAAATAAGGCTCAAATTGACTGATTTCTAGCTCAGAGATAAGAGTTATACTGTGAGAGGGATGCCACGAATAAACACGAAACGTTCACGTTCGTCGGTGCAACCAGAGTGATCTTTATTCCACGAATACTGCTTTTATAGTTCAGTGTTCACACAGACGGAAGACTGAAAGGGTTGATGTCTGACCTACATAACTAGACTGGGCTTCCGGAAGTTAAACACAAACACTGTCCAGGAAGTGGACGGACCGTTGACCAAAACACTGCAGTTGCGCATAGAACAGTTCCGTGGATATCATAGCTTGGTTTCCGTGATCAGAGTGAGGGCTATCTGATATTTTATCAACATTCTCCACCTAGGCTGAACTCTGATCAAGGAAAGAACAAAAAAAATGCGTTTTCCACGCCTTTTCCAAGTGCTACACGGGTGCAGTTTTTCTCCCGTGTTCCATCGTTATCGATTTTCCTTATCGCAAGCCATCCGAATTTCCTAAGCTAAGTTTATTCTCAAGTGGAGGGCACGTGCTTATCTAGCTAGACTTTGTGCAGCCACGCAAGACAATGCACATCGTATGGAGCTCTCACTCTCTGATACTCTCTATATAAGCAGGTGCTTAGCCTATTCTCTCTGTGGATTCCTTCCCAATCTCAAACTCCACGTCTGTTCGTTTCTTAGTGTGATCAAAAAAACTTGGGTGAGCTTCATCGTGTGTCAATCTAGTTGACGCTATCAGTGCAGGAATCGAAGAACTGCTGCTTTTGCTTTCTTCGATTCGAACAGTTCTAGTCATTCATCTAGTCATTTACAATCTTCTACACCACCGCCTTTTGGTGGTGACTGTGACCATCGTGAGAAGGAGGATCCACGTCCATGAATTTTACCATCAGAAGGAGGCCAGTCCAAAAATCAATCTTCACGCGGAGTTCCAGCACGCCGATTTTAAGCCGAGCAAGCATGACCAGTTTCGCATCGAATCTTAACAACCAGAACAGTACGCAGCAAGCCCCGATGAGCCCTCCCGGCCAGTTCATACCCTCACCTCAAACGGCCTCAAGTGATACGTCCAGCGCAGAGGAGCCCTCAACAACTCGCTTCGTCAATGCTGCTGCGATCCAGGACGCGAACGCCCAAGCCGATGTACAATTCGCCGCGAAACTACAAGTGGGCCTAAAACTCAAAATTTTTATCATGGCCAGTGTCCTCATCACAACCAGTGCCATCATCTTAAACAGTGTAACGAACGGGATACTCCTAAATGAAAGGAGTAAACCGGATCCGTTTCAACCGCCGACTCCAATGATCGATCTTCCTACGTCCCAGCTAACTTCACCTACGTTCAAAGTTTGGGAATATTCGGCTCCCCAAGAAAATGGTGCTCCTTACGTTGACTACGCTCTCCAAGAAAAGCTTTTAAACTTCAAGAAAATCTTCGATCAATCCAACGTTCAGCAGTCGGAAACAGTGGACTCCATTTTACCCTTGAAACATGAAGAACGAAGGTCAACCGCTCCTACCACCGCAAGCCCAACGACGACGACCGCTGAACCTGTCACCTCTACAGAGAAAGTTCAACTCGTAACTTCAGCTCCTGAGGAGCACTTCCCAATGCCTTTCAAAAATTTCGCTTGCAACATCCTCAATCGTCATTGGCTCTGTTCGAAAAATGGGTCCTCTTTTTGTGTTTTCTTTAGCAGTGCTGTGACCCCATCCCCTTCAATTGTGGTGGCTCCTATCGTTTCCGCCATCGATCTTAAAGATCCGATGGACAAAGCACTCTACGATTTCAAATGTAAAGGGAAGGTTCGAGTTCAATTTGTACGAGCCTCGCTCATAGATTCTTGATTTGTGAATCTCCTTTTCAGCATGCTTCCTAAATTAAACCGATGAGAAGCGCTTTTTAAGCTTTCTCCTTTTAGTGAGAATTCCTTGGCTTATTTCTTCAAATCATTCTCTTCACATTTACACTAAGAAATGTCTTCTACAGTTTCTTGGTATGGCGAGTCTAGGCTAGCGGGCAGAGATGAATATTCTCTTCGTCTCATTTTTCTCCTGATTATGGTGGCTACGATAGCCATGATCGTTATCAAGACGCCAACGGAGATGAGAATGACTATCCGTTTAGCTCTCGATCTTGGTGGTGCCGGAGGAGGCAATGTGGTCGAGGCCGGTGATTCCGTCGTTGGCTGCGGAGATGAAGACGTAGGAGCGATCGTCGTTGACGCGTTCCTTTTCTCAAAGTCTTCCCAGATCTCCTCACCGCCAGAGGGCGCTTCATCTGGTCTTAGGCACACCACCGTCGGAGAAGCGAGCATCTCACAGGCGATCTCGGCTTGGAAACAATGACAAACGAAAAACTGTTTCGATTGCTCCGAGATTGTGCAACTGAATTTCTCTGCCTGGCATTGCTCATCGCAATCCGTGTACTTGAAGAATGAGTCGACAGTGTTGAGTGAGAGCAAGAGAAATGTGAGTGCTGCGAGGTTCATGGTCAGTTCTCAATCCTTCGCTACTGGTTGAATTCCAATCTCTTCTCTCAGTTTCTGGAATCGAGTTTTATCAATTGGTTTAGTGAATACGTCACTCAGATTCTCGAGGCTTGGAATGTAGGATATCTCTAGCTTCTTCTGCTCCACCTTCTCTTGAATCCAGAAATATTTCACCTCCATATGCCTTGTATTTCTACTTTGCTGAGACTCATTCACCAACCTCAATGCTGCCTGATTATCTATGCGAATCTTTGGTACTTCGGGATAGCCTAGCTCACTGACGAGTCGATGGAACCAGATTGCAACTTTGCCGAACTCTGCTGCTGCAATGGTTTCTGATTCACACGTTGAAAGAGCAATGGTTGGCTGTTTTCGACTCGCCCAGAAGAGAGGGCCACCACTGGAAACTATAACCATTCCGGTGGTTGACTTCCTCGTCCTTGGGCATGCTGCGTAATCACTATCACAGAAGAATTTGAAAGCGCCATCCTTGTTTCCATCGTAATGAATCCCGTAATTTTGAGTCGCATTGAGGTATCTCAGGAGCCGCTTCGCGCTATTCCAGAGATGCTTTGTGGGACAGTGCAAGTATCTCGAAAGATAAGAGACTCCGAATGATATATCTGGTCTCGTGCCCTGTGCTAGGTAATTTATCGATCCCACAAGCTCTCGATAAGGAACATTTTCCACTTTCTCTGAGTCCTCAACGGAGTAGATGCACTTATCAACCGGTGTGGCAACTGGTTTGGAATTCAGCATATTGTAATTCTCCAGGATGGTTCTCAAATATTGCTTCTGGTGAATAATCACGCCCATGTCAGGAGTTCTCTCGATCTGCAATCCCAGAAAGTAACTCAATGGTGCATACTTGATTTCTAATTTCTTTTTCAGCTTCCCAAGAAACTCAAGAATGACCTTCTCACTCACGCCCATGATTATTCCGTCATCAACGTATAAAGCAATCGTAATCTTATCAGAGTTTTTGCTATGAAACACACAATAGTCAGCACTATTCTGTTCAAGCGATAACTCCGAGAATATTGATTTGATCTTCAAGTGGAACATCCTGTTTGACTGCCGCAGTCCGTAGATGGATTTCTTGAGTCTACAAACTCTTCCGGTCTTGTCCTGGAATCCAGGGGGCTGATTCATGAAGATCACTGGCTCTTCTAACTCAGCATAGAGAAATGCTGTCTTCACATCGAACTGATATGTGACTAATCTTTCTTTTGCTGCGATATTCAAGATTGTACGGATTGTTTCAAATTTTGCTACTGGAGAATAAAGCTCATTGAATTCTTCCCCTGCGCGTTGTAGAAACCCCTTTATCACAAGACGAGACCGAAACTTTTCGATGGCACCTGTTGGTCCACGTTTCACTTTATAGACCCAGCGGCATGGCAAACTTCGTTTACCGGGTGGTAGCTCCACCAGAGTCCAAACATCCAGAGAATCCATGCTTTGGATCTCCTCCTTCATCGATTCCAACCATGATTCTCTGTCAGGTGAACTCATTGCTTCTTCATACGTTTTGGGCTCATCTGGCAAATTGCTCCCACTGCTATTGACCGCAGCGGCATTTGCCTCATATCCATATCGTTGAACTGGTTTGAGTGTTGATCGGTCTCTAAGAGTCATTCGTCTGCTCTCTTGAGCTGGCTCAGTCTGCTTTCTAATCTTTGCCCTACTGCCTCTTTTCTTTCGTTGATTGCTAGAAGTTTCATTCGCCTGACCTTTCTGCTCACCGCTACCTGACTGCCCTTCACCTTCAGAACCTAACGGCTGCTCCACCGACCCGCGTTGCTGCTGCTGCCGCTCTGAATCCTGCTGCTGCTCGCTCTGGCGCTGTCGTTGACTCATGGCGCGCTGCTCTTCAGATGAAGGCTGCTGCTGCTGTGAATCTGACTGCTGCTCTGAGCGGCGCTGCTGGGATTCTAGTGCGCGCTGCTGCATACTAGTCGACGGGAGCTGCCGTTCGGCTGATGATGGATTTTCTGGTGATTCCTGGTTCACTTCTTCGTTCTCGTTGTTGGCTGATTCCTCACTTTCTTCTGGGTTGTTGTCCGGTGCACTATCTGGTCTTTCGTTGAGGGAGTCCGCCTCGTTGTTGCTGTTGCCTGGAGCTGTTTCGGGCCCGTTGTTTGATGCTCCACCGTCTGAAGGATCTTGTACACTGGAGTGCTTGAGAGGACCTTCTCTGAGGAATCGAATATTGTTAGATACTCTGACTAATCTTGTGCCAGGTATGAGGACCCTGTATCCGAGGACACCATCATTCAGACCAACGAGAATTGCTTCGACACTTCTGTCCGCGAATTTCTTTCTTTTCGGATCTTGATCGAGGAGGAAACATTTTGTTCCGAACGGGTGCACTTTTCCTAGATAGGGTTTCCTGCGATAGATTATTTCGTATGCCGATTTGTTTTCTATTTTGTTGATTGTGATCGCATTTAGAATTTGGTTGCTGAAGTTGATTGCTTCGGACCACAGTGTTTTGTTCAGTCCGCTGTCGATCAAGATTGTCCGTGCCAGATCCAGGAGGGATCTGTTGGATCTTTCGCTGATTCCATTCTGCTGAGGTGTCCTAGAATTCGAGGTCGTATGCACCGCCCCTGTGTGTCTGATGATATCATCGATCTCCTGGTTGAGAAATTCAAGTCCACGATCGGTGTGAAGTCTGGTGATGTTCTTTCCAGTTTGTGTCAAAAACCACTGAACATAGTCTCTGATGCATGAGGCTGTCTGATCTTTGGTTTTCAAGAAGAACACTCTACGGAATTTCGAGTACTCATCCGTCAGTACTAGGAAGTGGTTATGACTGTGGATTGATGGTGGTGTTGGACTGCAGAGATCTCCGTGGATGACACCTATGGCTGATGCTCTAGCCTCCTGAGGCTTCGTTCTGTATGAGGATTTTGTTTGCTTGCCCCTGATGCATGATGTGCAGTCAGTCAGATCGTCAACAAAGGGTATTCCGGTTCTAAGGAGTACTTGCCGAACTTTCTCCTTGTGTACGTGCGCCAGTGCTCGGTGTGCCTCCTTCAGACTGATTGGACTCTCTTCAGCGATGTCCATTGCCGCCATGGCATGCGCTGACTCCGAAACACTGGCTCTCAGTTTGTAGAGCGCTCTATCACGTCCGGCGAACACTTTTGTCCTTCCTTTGGACAAGATCATCCCTTCGCTACGGACAGTACACCGGAACCCTGAATCTAGATGTTGACCTAAGGAAATCAAACAGCAGTACATCTTAGGTACATGAAGTGTCTTCTCTAGCCGCAACTTCACTTTTCTGTCACCACATTGAACAGTGATCTCGATCGTTCCTTCTCCATGTGCTCTGATGGTCGAGGAATCACCGAGATGCACTTCCCGGGGTGGTTCAAGTGGTACGTACTCAATGAAATAGCTCTTGCTGTTCATAATGTGACATGTTGCTCCTGAATCGATTAGCAAAGAGATGTCATCCGTTACCTCTAATCCCTCTTCTAGAGTCGGATGATGGTTGACGGCTAGCACTTCTGCGACTTGCGCATGTGTCTTCTGTTGACGGTTGTTCGGCTTTCTTTTTGAACGGCATTGGAACGCTTTGTGTCCTCTCTTGTTGCAGTTCCAGCAGATGATCTCAGTTGTTCTTTGATATGACTGACTCTGGCTTCTCCTCATGTTTGTTCTTGTGTGTGACTGGCCTCCACGGAATGGCCGACGTCCACCGACTCTGGCTGCCAGAGCTGTTGTATTGCCCTGAGGATCACGCATGGTTCTTCGAGCTTCTTTCGCGTAGATCATTTCCACAAGATCAGCGTAATCCTTTTGCTTCGGGTTCTTGAGTGCCCATCCTTGCTTGAATGGTTCCCAGCTCTGTGGTAGCGATCCCACAAGCCTGGAGGTCATGGCTTTGGCGTTGATTCCTGAATTAGTCTCTTGTAATTCGTAGATGATGGCTTGGTAAACGTTAAGATTGTCGGACACTGATTTGTTGTTGTTCCATCTGAAGTTCGAGAATTTTTCGATCGCTATGTCTGCGAAGATGTCACTTTTGCCGGTGTATCTATCGTTGATACGTTCCCAGGCATCCTTCGCTGTCACGAAGACTGAATCTTCAAAGAACATTCTCATCACTGTATTTTGTTGAAGAGAGTTGAAGATAATTTCACGAGCATTTTGATTGCCAATTATGTAATTTTCCTTATCTTCTGGTTTGGTGGAGGGATCAAGTCTGCCGATGATGACATCCCAGGCATACTTTGCCGATTGGAGGTTAACTGGGAGGAGGGACTTCCAGGCGAGGTAGTTCCTACCGTCGTCTCGCAAGATGACCCGGTTCTTCTTCGTGTGGGTCTCACTGGACTCCGCCATGGCTGCTCGTTGTCTGTGGCGTAACACACTACAACTCTTCACTACACTCTTTTCACTGATAAGTTCACTCTAAGTTCCTGATAGTTGGAGCACTAGGCACAGCTGGTCGTGCTGATAACGGTTTTATGTTGGAAAATAAGGCTCAAATTGACTGATTTCTAGCTCAGAGATAAGAGTTATACTGTGAGAGGGATGCCACGAATAAACACGAAACGTTCACGTTCGTCGGTGCAACCAGAGTGATCTTTATTCCACGAATACTGCTTTTATAGTTCAGTGTTCACACAGACGGAAGACTGAAAGGGTTGATGTCTGACCTACATAACTAGACTGGGCTTCCGGAAGTTAAACACAAACACTGTCCAGGAAGTGGACGGACCGTTGACCAAAACACTGCAGTTGCGCATAGAACAGTTCCGTGGATATCATAGCTTGGTTTCCGTGATCAGAGTGAGGGCTATCTGATATTTTATCAACAGCTTGGGATAAATTTCAAGCAGTTGAAACTCCAGAGATGATTCATCCGCCAAGTTTAATCATTCCCTTGAGGTTCTCCAGCGGGAAGACCTCGCAAAAGCATCCTTGCTATCAAACTGCTCTCGAAATAGGTTGACTGAGCTCGAAACTGCTCATATTGAAATAGTTTCCGGAGAACGAAGATGTTATCCAATGTGGCTGGTTCCAGACTTGTTCTGTTCTCTCCAAGCAATAACCGAACTACACTGAAGTCTCGTTCGGCCTGGACCGTCGTTGGTGGGATTGAGCTCAGGCTTTTCTGACAACGCTCGAGGAGACGCCCGAGATTGCCCGGAAGTGTCTCGCGGACCTTCGGCCAGATGACATGTACTGGCAAAGTGGTTCATTCTGAACTTCAGGCAGAATTCCAGCCAGTCGGTGTTAGTCACTGCATCCGGTGTGCGACTCCGCTCAACCTATGAGCCTCAAAAACTCCGCGACGGCTCTCTGCTACGCAAGCTCATTTGAGACGAACAGAGAAGTCATTTTCACTCTACCCTCTATAGAGTCCAGTGTCCCTCCATGATGGGAATATAGGTTTTAACAGGGAAACAGATCGGTGTCCCGGATCCACGAAAGAAGTCACGTCGACTCGAGATATTGTTGGGAAATGACGCGGGTGAAGCAAGAGCTCTCCGACGTCCGATGCTTCTACAGATCCCAGAGGAATCCTTGAATATTTTATGGATCACAAGCTAACAGTCGTGGTATAGTGGCTGGTAAAACCCCTGGCCCCTCTGGTCAGATTGGAGCTCCGTCGAGCAATGTCAGCGAAGTAGAGTGGATAACCACGTCTTGCCGTGTGTTATCGACGGAATAAGTTCCATGGCGAAGAGACAGCGGCTAGAAACATCGGAAGATCTTTTATTCGGATGAAAGATCAATCTGTCCCTTGACGTCCCTCGGGTATGACGGAAAAATGGGCGCATTTCCGGATGGCGGGTTTACTGCAGTCAAAAACTGCAGCTAGGAGCAGTTTTTTGCAGTTGAAAAACTGCAAAATTTTGCAGTTTTTGCAGTTAAAAAACTGCAGTTAAAAACTGCTGCAAGGCCTAGCTGTCACCATCCGGTGGCAGCCATCTTGTTCAAGTTCCAAGACAGTGATACAAGTGTAATTCCGGCGTGTTCTGAAAAACTCTTCCGAGCTCAGCGCTCCGGTCCAAATCTACATCGATTCCGATTTGATTTGACCGAGCCGACTCCGAGCGAGTCAGAACCGCCCAGGTCGTCCGTCTAGCCAACATCAGCCGTCGTCGACGCCGTTGCCGGACGATCCCCACACTGCGCTAACCGCTCTACCGAGGAGTGCGAAACAGACGTGTTATCAATCTCTTCCACAGCCTAGAGCAGCGGTTCTCAAAGTGGTCCATATGGACCCCCAGGGGTTCATTCTAACGCCTAGGGGGTCCACGACTCGAAAAATAGACATTGGGGGTCCATGAGGGGTCCCTGAGCGTGATTATGGGGTCCACGAATATTCATTGGAGGTAACAGCGGAAACTGATTCGATACGTTCGCAGCTTGAGGGCAGCGTTAGAACTCTGAGGTGTTGATTCGGTAAGCAGTTCTCAATCAGTTCGGATAACTAACTCTCTGGTAGCGCCTCGTTAGAAACAGCTCTCCTAGAACCTCCGTTGCGTATCGAGATCGCGGCCCAGAGTTGCCTTTTAAGCGGCCGCACGTGCTTGTCTGCGGTTGAGACTACCCGAGCATCATATCACAATGTCTCTCAGAAGTATCCCAACCTGTGGCAAAAGGTCGGGAAGTTTCTCATTCGTTCTCTAGGAAGCGTCCCCAACGTCATGTCTGGCAGAGTGAGCGTTCAGCACGGTGACGAGTTCGATTCCTGACAAACGATCTCGGCTGGACACCATCGCGAGGGAAGATCTGAGGTTGAATTGGACCGAATGAGTCCCATCCCTCCCCCCGCCGTCGCGAGGGCAGAGGCGGCGAAGATCTGGAAGTACGCCGCGCTCTCCAGCAAGTACCACTTCAATCCGTTTGCCTTCGGAACCCTGGCCCCCCCCCCCCCCTCGATACGCTACTGGGGCCTGAGATGCCCCATTGATGTGAGTGTTGAGTCATAAAGTGGAACCATATTGGACCGAATTCAAACAAGTCATCGGAAACTTGGTCGCTAAGAGTCAGGCGCATCCGTCGCACTGATCGTTCACTCACTCACCATCAAGGAAGAAACGTCGGAAAATTGAAGAAACGTTTCGCCCAATGGTCGGAGAGGACGCGCCGAGGCTCGTATCACGGATGTGACGTAGAGCCATCTTCTTTGCACCAGGAGAATCCGAATGGTAGGTGGAAACTTGAGATAGATGATTTCAGAATTTCTCATCAGCGGAGCAAGACAACTCGATGCCGGACAATCCGATGCCGACATCTCGATACCCAGAGGATTTTGGGTTGGATTTTGAGAATCTCAACCACCTCACGCTCACATCGAATTGTCCGGCATCGAGCTGCCCTTGCATCGAATTGTCCGGCATCTGATATGAATTTCTAACTCTTTCAAGGGGTCCACGAATGTGGGCAAAATTCGATCGGGGGTCCATGAATGGAAAAAGTTTGAGAACCACTGGCCTAGAGCGTAGGCCACATCTTCGTTGCAACTTTACGCTCGGTCTCGGAGTCGAAAACAATATTTGTGATCCTCATCACATTCAAGATGTCTGCTATATCTATTGAAATAATTATCAACGCTGACATCGTTGCGCACAGCGTCGAATGACAATGCTGCCCCGAACCAAAGTGCGCTGTAATTTATCTATATATATAAAAATCCAGGGTATGTTTGTATGTTTGTTTGTTTGTTTGTTTGTTTGTTTGTCCTCTATAGACTCTCTCGCGGTTATATCTATGGAGGAAATTCTTTTTCCACGTTGTCGGGGAGCCACCTGGGAAGGACATAGGCTATGCAGACCGGACCCCAAAGGTCCCTTTCAAGTTTTCCAGAGCGCTTTTCATGAAAATGATGGGTGTTTTTCAATCGTTTGCCCACTCATTCGTGAGTTTGCGCCCGATGATCGCCTGAGCGATTGATCAGTTCATTTCCCACGTTGTAAAATAGGCTCCTGGGAAGGACATAAGCCCAGGACACCAGGCCATACTCTATGGAGCGTATAGGGCGATTTCGGGGTCGGTCTGATCATGCTTTCGGGAGTCTATGGGGCGATTCCGGGGTCAGACCGATAACACTTCCTGGAACCGATGGAGGCGTTTCAAGGGCGGCCTGATCATACCCTGTGGGCTCATGGAGATGATTCCGGGTCGGTCTGACCATACTTCAAGAAGTCTATGGAAGTACAGAGAGGGTATTTCGAGGTCGGCCATATTCTTTTGAGACCATTTGGCGATCCTGGGTACTTCATAATCATACTTTTTGGAACCTGCGGAGTCGATTCCGGGGTAGGTCTGATTACACTTTCTAGGGTCCATGAAGGCGATTCCGGAGTCGCTCTAATCATACTTCCGGGTATCATGGGGGTTTTTCGGGGTCGGTCAGGTAATGCTTTTTCGAGCTCACGGGGAGAGAGTCTCCAGGCCTGTTTGATCATTCGCTCAGGAACCTATGGAAATGATTCCAGGGTGAGCTCCGATCATGCTTTTCCAAACTTATGGAGGCGATTCGGGGGTGGGTTCGATCATACTTTCGGTAATCATGGGAGTTTTTCGGCGTCGGTCAGATGAGACTTTTTTGAGTCCCTTGGGAGAGAGTCTCTGGGCCTCTCTGATCATATTTTTCGATTACTATAGGAGTGATTCAGGTCTGATCCATACTTTTCCAAACTTTTGGGGGTGATTCCGAGGTCGGTCGGATCATGGTTTCCAGAGTACGTGAAGGTGATTTCGGGGTCGGGTTCACCATGTCTTTGGATTCCATGGGTTTACAGGGCGGAGATTTCGAGGTCGGTCATATCATACTTTTTTGAGTCGATGAGCCGGTTCCGGGGCCTACATTACCATACTTTTTGAGACCTGAGGGACGATTCCGGAGTCGCTCCGATGAAACTTTTTCAAGCCCATGGGGGGTTATTCCAGGGCGAGCCCGATCGGACTTCATAGGTATAACCCTCGGAGGCAACTCCGGGCCGGTCTTATCACAGTTTCTAGAGCCCACGGAGGTGATCCGGGGATTGGTCTGATCATATTTTTCGGAACCCCGGAGGTGATCCGGGGATTGGTCTGATCATATCTTTCGGAACCCACTGAGGCGGTTCGGGGTCGCTCAGACCATACTATTAGGAGTCTACGGGGGTATTTCGAGCCAAGTCAGACCATCCTATTTCGAGTCTAAGGGGGATTCCGTGGTCGCTCTGATCATGATATCAGGAACCTATGGAGAAGTGTCCGGGGTCGATCTAACCATACTTTCGGGGATCCATGAAGCTGTTTCGGGGTCAGACAGATTATACTTTTTGAGTCCATCGGAAGATTGTGAGCCTTTCTGATCATCCTTTCTCGAACCCATATAGGTGATTTCGGGTCCGAGCATATTTTTCCAAACCTGTGGCGGGATTCCGGAGTTGGTCAGATCATACTTTTTGGAATCTTCGAAGGCGACAACGGTGCCGTTCCGATCATAGTTTTCAGAGTCCAGAAAGGTGATATCGGGGTCGGTCTCACCATGTTTCCGGAGTCTATCGAAGAACAGGGCAGGAATTTCAGGGTCGGTCAGGAAAGACTTCTCAGAGTCTAGGGGGTTTCGGGGCTTCTCTTATCATACTTCTTGGAACCTCTAGAGGCGATTCTGGGGAAGGTCTGATCATACTATCCCAAGCCAATGGGGATGAAGCCAGGGTCGGTCAGACGAGCTGGCACTTCACTCGCAAATTTACATCCGGACTTCGGGAATACTGTAAGTCAGAGTGACAATTTGAACAAAAAACCGTCCAAGTCACGTAGGGAATCCGTTGTATGCGCTCCAAACCGTCCAATATCATTGTCACGAAATTCACATCCGACCTTTTCTTTTTCCCTCGCAGAGAACAGTCCACTGGCAGCGCAGGAAACCCAAAACGGTCGGCCGGAGGCCGGGCAGCGTAGTCGGCCGAAGGCCGGCTAGTTACTGATAATATCCGAGACCCAGGAGCTCGTATTATGAGGGAAAATGCCGAAACGTCATCTTTATCAAGCCCTCATCCGAGAGCAGATACCTGGTTGCCAGCTGCTCGAGGTCAGTCAGCTGCTGTGATACGACTCTTGACGCGGTTAGTGCCACTGAAAAGCTCTCGGATCGCTACGTCAGGGGTTCTCGAACCTTATTGGTGGCGACACCCCGCGGCACCCCAAGCTTGAACTGCAGTAGGTCATGAAGGTGCAACACCAAGCCTGCAGCGGAAGTTTGGTGCCAGCGGCGCAATGTTTGAGAACCCTTGCGCTACGTGGATGGTTGACAGAGGTGTGAGACGAAAGCAGATGTGCCGTGAAACCGAGATCCCATCAGGACAAGGAGCTAGTTGGCATCGGGGGAACGCGGGCATTGCCTGCGTCCACCGTTTTCCCGCCGATTCTTTCACGAACGTTCGCTCCATAAAAATGCGGATCCGAGGGATCCGGATCCGCAAAAACCCTGTGGATCCGGCGGATCTGGATCCGCGGACATCCTGGAGATCCGGCGGATCTGGATCCGCGGATCGGAACCGCTGGAAAGCCTATTCGTGACGCAGCTCAGAAGGTGGTGGCAGAAGAATAGTGCGGCGAGTAAACAATTCCGTGTGCGTGAAATCGGGCGGTTCACGTGAGGAGTGTCCACGAACCCCTCGCGATTGGGTCTAGCGAGATGTCGCAGAGTGTCGCGGCTCTAGGAATGTCGCAGCCTGCTGTTTCAGAGACCCTGACGTCGGCCCGAACATCAGCGGCACCACTGCATGCTCTCGTAGTGCGTGAAAACTTTCTGCCGGGTGGCGCCCTCTGTGGGCAAATCTGTGGGGAATACTTCAGCACTTCGCAGCGGAAGAACCGCGCTGCAGGTGAGGTAGTCACGTGCGGTGAGGACTTTTCGGAAGCTGTTCTTCGCACTGTATCAATTTCGTGGATTTTGACGAACCTTTTTGACTACAGCCTGCCGATTATTTAGTGTATGGATATGGATGGGTACACCCCAGTTGGGCGCCGGACCGTTTGGGCGATGGGGGCATTTGGGCGACGCGACATTTAGGCGACGGGACATTTGGGCGACGGGACAATTGGGCGACGGGACATTTGGGCGACATGCCGTGCTACAGCCAAGGACTGGCTGTCCCGTCGCCCAGATTTCCCGTCGCCCAGATGTCCCGTCGCCCAAATGTCCAGTCGCCCAAATGTCCCGTCGCCCCAATGCCCCCGTCGCACAGTGGGGTATTTTGGCCCGGGGTGATCAAAAATATTTCCCGGTCTAGAAGTGTGGATATTCCTTTTGTGCCGGGTACTATGAGTCTCTCCAAGCATTTTGTACGAATTGGAATTCCCAGAATCGTGATTTTTTCATTTTTTTTCGATTTTTCCGTTTTACCGATTTCAGAAAATTGCAAATTATTGGTGAAAATCGAGCCAGGTATGGCTGATGTGGAAGCTGCTCTGTCGAAAAGATGTCCGCTATAAGCTCCCGTTCGATGCCCCATGCATCGTTCGCAAAAAATGTCGTTTTCGGAAACCGGCCACAACATGGGAGTCTATGGGCGGACATGAAATCTGCCTGTAGAATCGAAACGGGGCAACATCGGATGGGGTCGTCCGTGGGGCGAAAGTAGGCCTGTCACCCAGCTACAAGATGCGATGCGCACGGAATCTGTAGAAATCCGCATAAGCGAAATATCGCAGAAACAAGTAAATAGCCAGCCCGTCAAGCGCTGATGCGTTCTGATACTGTCCGAAGTGCTCGCACCGGTGTTTCGCTGTCTCCAACATGCCAAGCGTTCCGCATGTTCGATCAAAACAACCCCTTTGTGGAATCAAACGGCATGGAGAGAAACAGTGCGTTGCCTTCTTTTGCTCGAGTTTCACCCCGGAGATGTACAGGCGGTCCCCGCTCAACGCTGTCGATTTATTGGCGGACAATTGTCATAAGGGATGTCAATAGAGTCAGAACCGGATCGATAGGATCTACCTGGACACGCGTCAGCTGGGAATCCAATCGGGAGGCAGCGCTCCATCCCAGCCCCGGTGAATTGGCTATTTTCTTGTTTCTGCGATATTTCGCTTATGCGGATTTCTACAGATTCCGTGCGCGTCGCATCTTGTAGCTGGGAGACAGGCCTACATTCGCCCCATGGACGACCCCATCCGATGTTGCCCCGTTTCGTTTCTACAGGCAGATTTCATGTCCGCCCATAGACTCCCATGTTGTGGCCGGTTTCCAAAAACGGCATTTTTTGCGAACGATGCATGGGGCATCGAACGGGAGCTTATAGCGGACATCTTTTCGACAGAGCAGCTTCCACATTAGCCCTACCTGGCTCGATTTTCACCAATAATTCGCAATTTTCTGAAATCGGTAAAACGGAAAAATCGAAAAAAAAAAGAGAAAATCACGATTCTGGAAATTCCAATTCGTACAAAATCCTTGGAGAGACTCGTAGTACCAAGCACAAAAGGAATATACACACTTCTAGATCGGGAAATATTTTTGATCACCCCGGGCCAAAATACCCCACTGTGCGTCGCCCAAACGGTCCGGCGCCCAACTGGGGTGTACCCGTATGGATAATGTGCAGTATTTTTCTCATAGATCCTTTTTGTAGATCTTACCGGGAAAGCTGAGATCCCGGTTTCATCTGGAGCAGTCGTGAGCTCCACGACCGTGGACGACTTGTCCACGTCTCCATTGTTTACGTCGGCTGATCCGTTTGAGCCGACAACGGAGTTTTCGTTCCCTGGTAACTCCGAAACCACGACCCTGTTGAACGAAGATCTCAGTACCGAGCTGCTGATGACGGATCAGTCAATCAGTTCAACACAGGTCGATCCAACGACCACGACCACCGTGGCCACAACATCTGTGGTCCCTTTTACGACGACCTTGGGGACTACGACCACCAGCTCCACGACAACAGTTCCTTCTATATACCACTCCGACGACGACAGTGGCTCCAAGGAAATGGGTGGTCACAACGACGTCTACGACGACGTCCACTCGGGCCCCGCGTCCCACAGCTCCTTCTGTTAGAAGAGTTCCCGACAGGGTGAAAGTGGTGACGCCCTCACAGTCACATGGTGCCGTCGCACCTCGTAGCAGGCAAAATCAGACGACAACGACAACCAGTCGTCCCTTCCTTCCCCGTAACCGTCCTGAAGTTCGTCGGACGACAACGACAACTCGTCGTCCGTTCACAGCTACGACTCCACGGCGGATGTTGGTTCGTCCGATGTCCACGACACAGGCACCGGTGTCTACCACGACACGAGCTCCGGCTCCAGTCTTGCAGATGCCGGTAACTCGGGAACCAACTACGACGTCTACCACGACGTCTACTTCAACCACGACGTCAACTACGACCATGGCGCCTACAACGATCACAATACCGGCAGTGACGATGGTTCCGGAGTTGTGGCGTCCGAACTTCGACCAGTCGTTCGATTATATCGCGACACATGTTCGGATGTTCTCCTTCAGTTGAAGATACCAAGTGGTGGCGGCTCTCTGCATATCGGAGCGGGATCAGATTTGCCTGATCAGACGTCCCGAGTTGAGTCAGCTCGATGATCTCATGGAAAGGGTGTCCTGATCGATGTGCCCGATGAAGATGTTCGGAAGTTTTCCGAGGCATATGGGCCCTTTCCGGATTGTGATAACAAGAGATGGTACATGGAGGTACATTTGCCATCTGACAACGAAATCTGATACTCATACGTACCCAGGTATTTTAGGTATCTTGTGAATAAATTGTACAAATTTCTTGCTTACACTTGTTCTTGGCTTGACCTATTTAGACTTTGCATATTTGTTGTGAGATTCATGTGACTCAATTACTCTGGGCATTCTTTACCTATATAAAGGGATAGGTTACCAAGAGTTTCTTATCAAACAAAGTTTCGTCGAGATAACAATGTTTCTGAACCTTCTTGACCGAAGAAACGACGAGGAGCAAATGCTCTTCGATCGTCGGGAGAACTCCCGAGAAAGGCGGTTGCAGCGGAGGGGACCCTCGTACTCTTGGTGCGAGGTGTTATTCCTCTGCTGCGCCGTGTGGGGGATTTTGGTATTTGGGTTGGTAGTCATGGAGTTATACTCCACCCACCTCACGGACATGAGCAAGGCGAGCCGAGAGGATGGGGAGTCGGGTAACTACACATTTTCAGGCTTCCGACTACCTAGATCTGTTTTCTATTCTTGATATTTCAAATCCTTCTAGACGTTACAACAACATCAGCAACGTCCACTCTCGAGTCTGCTAGACCATCGGCGACTCCAGGCACCTCCGCCCGCAATGATCAACAACTTCTGCGGGCGTTTAAGGGAAATGAATTGGAGGTCGGCCCCCGAAGATTCCAGACAGTTTACATCATCTGTCGAGGGGGCCCGAGGTTTTCCATCTGCACCTCGAGAACCTACCAAGCCTGCATCCTCCGGCCGCTTAGCTATGATCCGGACGAACAGGTTATCCTCGCGATGCCTGTTCGGACCCAAACCATAATCTCCCTTGTAAATATTGTAGATAAAGAGAGCTTGCCGGTCGATTGCGACTGGCATGTCTCCCTTAAATGATTGGAGTTTGTTCTTCATGCATTTTAATTTTTTCATGCTTCTGTAGCGCGCCCTCTTCCGGGAAACCGTATTGTCACTTAATAAACATTGTCTGCTAGTCAGTCTTCCACTACGACTCGAAGTTGCTACTCGCTTAGCTAGGTGACTCTACATTGGTGACCACGGACGTGATACTCATCCCTCAAAATGGGCGAGACCGACGAAACAAAGTCCCCGTGTTCGAGCGGAGTGCAAAATCCGGCACTCGACACCCCGAGTACAACTCCAGTTTCGCCAACGCTCGATTTGGCGTCGTTAGGCCTCAGTGCAGTTTCGCTAAGCCTACCGACATTCTGGCCGCAGAGTCCTGACTCCTGGTTCGCAAAAGTCGAAGCCCAGTTCAAAGCAAGTCGAATCTCCAACGAGGAAACGAAGTACTACAAGGTTTTGGCCGTCCTCCCCGAAAACGCTGCAAACAAGGTCCGTGAAATCGCCCAGAAAGAGAGCTATGAGACCGGCGACTACTACCGTCTCAAGAAGAAGCTCGTGTCTTCTGGACAGCCTTCCGCACTCGAACGGTTGGACAAATTGGGTGAGCTGAAGAACATTTGCCACAAGAAGCCATCTGAACTTTTGCTCGATCTCGAGTTGATCCTCCACTCAACAGATCAGAGTCAGGTGATCCCCGTTTCCGATTTCTTAAAGAAGATGTGGTGGCTGCGTGCTCTTCCCACCGCTATCCAGCAAACTCTACTGCCGGCGGCAAAAAACACCACCTTGGACGAACTCGTCAAGATCGCTGACCAGATGTTCACTTCCAATCCTCCTATCGACCGCGTGGCCGCTGCAATACAACATGCCAACTCTTTCGACACCCACAATTATGATGCGTCCTCCGGCGACGAATCAGGCGATCCTGCACACGTGGCTGCTGTGTCTCACAGGCTCAGAAATGGAACTCCCAACCGTGGAGGACCACGCCAAAGAGACCCACAGCAGAAGAACCAACTGCTTTGCAAATACCACGCACGGTTTGGCAGCAAAGCCAAAAAATGTGTCGAAGGATGTTCCAAATATCATTCCCATCCAAAAAACTAAGACCGGTCAGCTCGGTCGCGGCCCTTCGCGCTGACCTAACGTCGAAACGGTTATTCGTCATCGACAAACTCACGGGCCGTAAGTTTCTAATCGACACCGGCAGCGATGTCTCCAGTATGCCAGTCGATAGTGCCAACCGTTCATCGTCTGTTGATGTTACCCTTCACGCAGCGAACAACACTCCGATAAGGACGTTCGGAGAAAAGTCCTTCACCCTGGATTTGGGTTTGGGAAAATTGCTAGAGTTCACCTTCATTCTCACCGACATTCAGCAGCCGATCATCGGAGCAGACCTGCTGTCTCATTTCAACTTGGCTCCAGATCTCTGTTCAAAGCGTCTCATCGATCTCACCACTTCACGTACAAGCAAGTGTCTCGCTGCTCAGCACCCTTCAGTCGGCATAAGCGTGATAGAGTTCCCCATTCCGCTCCCAATCTCGGACTTGCTGGAGAGCTTCCCAGAAGTCACCGGCCAGACACTGTCAGCGTGCGAAGCACCCTTCTCAACATTCCATCACATCGAGACGAAAGGCCGCCCGGTCTCATGCCGAGTTCGCCGGTTAGATCCCAACAAACTAGCTGCAGCGAAATCTCATTTCCTCCAACTGGAGAAAGACGGCATCGTAAGGAGGTCGAAGAGTCAATTCGCTTCACCGCTACACATGGTTCCTAAAGCTGATGGAACATGGCGACCTGTCGGAGATTTCAGAGCTCTCAACGCGATCACAGTGCCTGACAGGTACCCAGTGCCTCACCTTGAGAACTTCGCGTTCAACCTTGAAGGTTGCCGTGTATTTAGCTCCATCGACCTGATTAAAGCGTTTCACCAGATTCCGATGGCGCAGGAAGACATTCACAAGACGGCTATTTGCACACCTTTCGGCTTGTATGAGTACCTTCGGATGCCGTTTGGACTCCGCAACGCGGCCCAAACGTTTCAACGCCTGATGGACTTGGTCACACAAGGATTGAATTTCACATTCGCCTATCTCGACGATATCCTTGTTGCATCTCGCAACGAGCAAGAACACCTAACGCATCTCGAGCAACTGCTGAAGCGCCTGAGGACTTACGGCCTCGTCATCAACACAGCCAAGTGCAGATTCGCTGTTCCCCAATTGAAGTTCCTTGGTCATCAGGTTTCAGCTAAGGGGTTATCTCCACTCCCTGATCGTGTTGACGCCATCTGCAAGTTCCCACGCCCCAGCTCGGTCAAACAGCTACAGCGTTACCTCGGTATGATCAACTTCTACCGTCGTTTCATCAAAGACATCGCTCGGATACTCATTCCGCTCTATGCTCTCACCAACAACAAAAAGCTCGAATGGTCGGATATAGCGCAAGAAGCTTTCGATAAATCGAAAGCAGCGCTCGCCAATTTTACCATGCTGACTTTTCCCGAGAGCCACGCGAAACTATCGCTCACCGTTGATGCTTCTGAGACGGCTGTCGGTGCTGTGTTGCAGCGGCGTGGAGAAGCTCATAGTGAATGGCTTCCCCTAGGTTTCTTCTCGAAAGCCTTAGATCAACGACAGCGGAAATACTCGGCTTTTGACAGAGAGCTCTTGGCGATTGTCCTGGCGATCAAACATTTCCGTTTTATGGTCGAAGGCCGACAGTTCACGGTTTTCACCGATCACAAACCTCTCACGACAGCAATAACTTCAAGAACGGAAAGATCGCCGCGGCAAACCAACCACCTAGAATTCATCTCGCAGTTCACGACAGACATTCAACATGTAAAGGGTTCCGACAACGTCGTCGCTGACACGCTCTCTCGGCACAACCAGATCGCTGCCATCATCAAACAAGTTCCAGCGCCTTGGACGCTGGAGGAAATGTGCGAAGCCCAGAAGCAAGACCAGGAGTTAGCAAGCTTGAAGACTTCTACCTCCCTCACTTCTATCAACGTCACGCCCAGCATACGCCTCATCTACGACTCATCAGGATGTCGACATCGATTGTATGTTCCTCTTGTTTTCCGACGTAAGGTATTCGAGCAATACCACAACGTCAGCCACCTGAGCAAGCGCCCCATGAAGAAACTCCTCGGCAGTCTCTATTTTTGGCCCGGCATAGCCGCCGACATCAATTCGTGGTGTGAAACTTGTATCCCGTGCCAAGCCTCGAAAATCACAAGACACACCAAGACGGCTCCACAGATCATTCCGATGCCAAAAGCTCGTTTCTCGCACGTGCACATTGATCTCGTTGGCCCCCTTTCACCATCGAACGGCAACAAGTATATCCTCACGATGGTCGATCGTTTTACTCGTTGGCCCGAGGCGTGTCCGATTTCCAACATCGAGACAACCACTGTCGCCACCGCATTCATCACGACGTGGGTGTCAAGGTTCGGAGTACCGGATACAATCACCACGGACCAAGGCAGACAGTTCGAAAGCCGCCTTTTTGGCAATCTCAGTGAACTGTTGGGTTGCAATAGGATCTGGACCTCAGCGTACAACCCTAGAGCGAACGGTGCTGTTGAAAGATTCCATCGCCAGCTGAAAGATGCTCTCCGATGTCACTCCGCGGAGACATACTGGTGCGACTACATCCCACTCGTCTTGTTATGGTTCCGAGCAACAACAAAAGAGGATATCCAGGCTTCTCCTGCTGAAATAGTCTACGGCCAAAACGTGGTTCTCCCTCCGGATTTGAAAGACGACCCAAGCGGCGTCATAGTTGATCCAACCGACTATGTTAGTGTTCTCAAAGACATGATGAGCGCAGTCAAAGGTAGCACTTCGCGCCCGGCCTCTAGTCCCCCACATTTTGTTCCCAAAGCGTTACGCACATGTGATTATGTTTTCCTCAGAACCGATGCCACAAGAAAACCCTTACAACGTCCCTATACAGGCCCATACAAAGTCTTAGAACGAGACGATAACACGTTCAAAATTCAAACGCCGAATGGTGCTACTAGAGTTTCTATACAACGTGTTAAGCCAGCTGCAATAGATCACGATTTCCTCACATTCGACGTTCCTAGAAAACGTGGTCGGCCTCCTAAGATACGCACCTCCCACTAGGGGGGGGTATTGTAGCGCGCCCTCTTCCGGGAAACCGTATTGTCACTTAATAAACATTGTCTGCTAGTCAGTCTTCCACTACGACTCGAAGTTGCTACTCGCTTAGCTAGGTGACTCTACACTTCGTTATTATGGTGCTTTCTCCAATCTTGTCCCTCCTAACTTGCAATCTGGTCATTTGTTAGTCTCTTTTCATGATTGCTCTTTTGCTACGGATCTGGATTTATCCGAGCTAGTGGGACGAATAACTCTTTCCATAAGTGCTTGTTACAGAAAGTTACTGAAGGGTGCTCTTACGAAATTAATCTGTGAGAACGCCAGTAATTACTTGCGCACGTCTTGGCGTGAAAATTCGGCGTTGCGTGTGTCAGTCTTACAGTATTCGTTCGGTTTTATACTGCGTAATTTCAGTTTATCACAGTGTCTGAATAATTATCGAATTATCCCTGAGGGTCAGCGGTACGGGTTACCAAGGCAAGGGAAGGAACTTCATTCCTTTAAATACTGCTGCTCTGAATAAGCTATACAGTGTGTTCCCTTTCAACACACATTCATCTACGAACAACATGACGAAGTTCAACCCCAGAACGCACTGTCGACGTGTGGATTGTGCTCTGGTACCTCCGGCTGATCTCTCCCAGTACACCATCGGACAAGGATTTCTTCCCCAAATCCTCAAGAAAACTCCAAAGAGTCGGAGTGGTTCCAGGCGCTCAAGTGTTTGGGCCTACATCGAACGCGCCCGGAAGGAAGTGAGATCCCGTAACATGCCATGTCGTGTGACTGGCTATCAACTTTTCGAGGATGATCTGGACCGGCTCGTCGGACTTCGGTGCTCGGAAGATTATCGGCACCGAGGCCTGTTCAAGCGGATCTCCAAAGTCATTTGGAAACATCGTCCGGAGGGCATCCGGGACTTGTATCGAAAGCTTGCACAACAGAAGATGCAAGACAGATTCCGCTGGCTTGTTGAGCGGCAGGTCGAGTTCATTCTCGAAAACGAGGCTACTCCTCTCGTTAGCCGGAGTAATGTTCGATTTTGGTTCAGTACGGCCTGTGAGTTTGATCTCACATGGCCCGGCTGGACCATTAAAATTAGTGAAATAAATTCCAGTCGTCATTAGTGCATTGTGTGTTCCTTTCAAGAATAATGGCTGGCTGCTCTTTGTTTACAAGCCGCCATTCCGTACTCGCTTGACCGGTAAATTCAGACACGTGTTTCGTACTGACTTATTCTGTGGTAGGAGGTATTGGTTCTGTGGTATCTTGACAAGGATTATCAATGTTCGCTCTTGGAAGTTCTTCATATTCAACTCGAGCGCGGTATCGCAGGTATCTTTTCGTTACGATAACGATTCCTATTGCGATTTCGGTTAGTGTCTGAATGGCCATGGATATCTTCCAGACCAGACACTGATCATTGCTTTTCGGCTCGGGTTTTGGATCAGGCGTTGGCTGATTCCTTTCGCGAAAGATAGGCCATAGTGCACTTCCACCTTCAGTTGCCCTATCCTCAAAGATACAAGGCATGTCTTCGTTGGCGTTGTCTTCACAGATACCTCCGTCCAGACAGATTATTGAGAACGTGTTGATCACGTCTTGAATGTTGCAAGGTAACCCTTCGTCCTTGCATTTCTGTCCGCAATTTTCGTAGGAGAAGTATTGTTTAGTAGGTGTTAGTTGAGTCGTGAGTATGATAAGAATAAGACTCATACGACCTACTGCTCTGATCGATCCCTCCATTGTTCTAGCCCTGACAGTGCCCTTTGTTGTAGGGAAACTGATTTCGACAAAGGTTTTGTGAGCCAGTCTGAGCGCTGGTTCACGGAGGGTACGTGAATTACGTCGATGTCTCCCTTGTCGTAGTGATCCCTGATGAAGAAGTATTTCAGTTCAATATGTTTTGTTCGTCGATAAAAGGTTGGGTTCTTGATAATCGATATGCATGCCATGTTATCGATTTGGATTGTGATCTTCTCCTGTATCCCCAACTCATTTACCAACTTCCTCATCCATAATGCTGCCTTCAGTGTTTCAGACGCTGCATACAGTTCAGCCTCGCAGCTTGAGTTTGCTACGTTCGACTGTTTGTGTGTACCCCACACAACCGCACCAGATTGTCTCATGATCACGGTACCTGACGTTGACTTTCGATCCTCAGGATCAGAGCCATGGTCAGCGTCTGAGAATAAGGCAGTCTTTTCTTCGGAGTCACTCTCATACGTGATCCCTAGTGAAGGGCACGACTTGAGATATCGGAGAACTCTTTTGCCGAGTTCCATGTGTTCTTGAGTGCACTTATCAAGATATCTGCTCAGGTATGCGACCACGAAACAGAGGTCGACGCGACAGCCTGTAGCCAAGTACATGAGGCTACCAATCAAACAACGAAATTCACTTTCGGAGTTCGGACCTTTCGATTTTACCGAATAGATCCCGGCGTCGCATGGAGTTTGTGACGGTTTGCAATCGGACATTCGGAATTTCTCCACTACTTCTTCGACATACTTTGTCTGATGGATATGGACATCATGATTCGCATTAGTCTCGATTTGAATCCCGAGAAAGTAAGACAGAGGCTGCGATGTGATCTCGAGCTCTTGTCCCAACGAATCGATGAACTTGAGAACCAAGTCCTTCGATGCTCCGGCGCAGATAGCGTCGTCAACATAAATGCCGATTAA
This sequence comes from Neoseiulus californicus, assembly GCA_028455905.1. Classification (NCBI taxonomy): domain Eukaryota; kingdom Metazoa; phylum Arthropoda; class Arachnida; order Mesostigmata; family Phytoseiidae; genus Neoseiulus; species Neoseiulus californicus. The sequence continues at coordinate 613,081 of JAMQGS010000017.1, forward strand.
AAGTCTATCCTTGCCGTTTCGGAAGAAAATACAAGGATCCGTTTGCGATTTCTCCAATCCCTTGTTGAGCAGTATCTGTGTCAACTTCTTGTTGAAGTTGTAAGGTGACTGTCGACGTCCGTAGATTGAGCGGAGGAGCCTAAGCACTTTGTTTGACTTATAATGGCGGCCTTCTGGAGGTCTCATGTAGATCTCCTCAGAAAGTTCCGCGTTCAAGAAAGCCGTCTTCACATCGAATTGATGAAGAAACAACTTCTCTTGAGCTGCGATGCTCAGTATTGTCCGGACACCTTCTTGACGGGCAACGGGGGCGAATATTTTATCAGCAGAGAAATGTTCGCCTTCGATCTGACGAAATCCTCGAAGGACCAGGCGGGCTTTAAACCTTTTGGTTTTGTTCTGTGGGTCAATCACAACTCTGAAGACCCATCTTGAGTCGAGGGCATTTTTGCCCTTCGGAAGATCAGCTTCTTCCCAGACTGACTTATCAGTCATTGCCTTGAGCTCTTCTGCAATAGCTGAGACCCAGTGTGATCTGTCCGGGCTACTCATAGCGTCAAGGTACGATGCAGGATTGTTCTGGCCTTGTGTTTCTGCATCCACATCGTAATCATACTCAAAGCTCCGCGAGTTATTATTTCTCTTAGCCTTGGCTTCGGCTTGAAAGGTCGATGGCTTTGTAGAGGTCGATTCTGTTTTCTGGCCATCCTTGTGGCTGTTTACCTTCAGTTTTTCTTTATCGACCTTGGCCTTGGATGAAGCGTGAACTTCCTCGCCAATTGGCTGAGTTTCAATGTCGCTCTCATCATCGTCAGACTCATCATCCTGCTGTATCTCAGGGGTAAACTGTGGCGACTCCCGATTCTCGGGTTCTGTAACGTTGCGGGCTGACGTGGCCGAAAGGGGTGGTGGTTTCAAGAACGTGACGTCCTTGGATCTAAGTATGGTGTGCGTCCTTTCTGGCCAAATTCTGTAACCGAGGCCGAATTTGGAGAATCCGACCAATCTTGCGGGCTGGCTACGACGTCCCAGCTTCTTCGCTTCTGCAATCTGATTTCGCACGAAACATTTGGTGCCGAATGCGTAGAGTTTGCCGAGGTATGGCTTCTTCTTGTAGAAGATCTCGTAAGCACTCTGTTTCAAGTCCTCGTGTACTGTCATGGCGTTCAGAACGTCAACGCAGTAATTCACGAATTCGTCCCAGAGGAACTTCTTGCTTTCCAATCGTGCACTAATCAGGATTGCTCGAACAAGGTTCAAAATTGTTCGGTGCGAACGCTCCGCTTGACCGTTCATCTGCGGGCGATACGGGGCCGCGAATGTTTGTTCGGCTCCGACATTACTCAAGATTTTACTGACCGTTTGGTTCTTGAATTCTTTTCCTTCGTCGGAATGGAAACGTTGTATAGGACGACCGATCAAGTTCTCGAACCATTTTACGTATTGCTCAATGAAGCCTGCAGTTTCACCTTTCGTCTTGAGAAAGTATACTTTGCGAAACTTCGAGAACTCATCTGTGATCAGGAGGAAATGCTTGTAGCCTGCGATCGATACAGTCATTGGGCTGCATAAGTCAGCCACCACCACACCGGGGGAATCCGCTTTAGCTGCTTTCGGCCGACTGTGATCAGACACTCTAGTTTGTTTGGCCATAATGCAGTCTTCGCATTTGTCTAGATCATCTTTGAAAGGTATTTCATGCAGCTGTAAGAGTTTCTTGACTGAATTCTTATTAACGTGAGCAAGTAGCTCATGCGCGCTTCTCAGGCTTGCCACATTAGCCTTCTCCACTTTCTTCGGGCTGGAGACGCTGGCCGCGTTCACATCACAGCACTCGAGTGGATTTGCGATTGCATCATCAATCGGCTCAGGCTCGCTATTGTAAGCTGAGTCCTGGCCATTTCGAAGTTTCTTCGAGTCGACTTCCAAACGGTACAGGCCTTTTACCTTTGGTACCGGTATGCATACTTCATTCTTGCTGATGGTGAGCTCATCCTTGTGGATGTTGACGTCAAAACCATCATCAGTCAATTTTCCGACAGAAATCAGATTCTTGCGAATCCTTGGAACGAACAGGACATCTTTGAGCTCTATAGTAGTGTCCTTGTGGCCTGATCTGATAGTCAAGCGGGCATCACCTTGTCCTGAAACCAGCAGGCGATGATTGCTGCCCACTCTGACTTCCCGGGTATCAGAGTTGCCGCTGAATGTTGTGAACCATTCTCTACAATTGGTCAAATGATGCGTAGAGCCTGAATCAACTAAGAAGTTGGTTCGTTTCGAGTGTCCAGAATGAACAACGAGTGCTTCGGCCACGTGAGCTCTAGGATTCGATCTGGAATGACCAGATCCCGAGCCTGATGGGCCGGAGCTTCTCCTAGGCTTTCGGCATTTGTTCTTGTAGTGCCCTTTCTTTCCGCAATTGTAGCATCTAGGTTCAGAACTGTTCATGTTCTGTCGCGTATAGTTGTTTCTCCTTTGCTGAGGGTAACGTGGTCGGAACTTGCGCTTCGGCCTCTGGCCGGGGTGAGTCTTGCTCACACTCATTTGAGAAAGTAGCGCAGTGGCGTCTTGCACCTCTTGCTTCGGCTGCAGTCTATGAGATTCAGCTTTGATGATTTCGATGAGCGTCGAGACCTCTTTTTCGTTCGAGGGCCTTGTAGCCCAACCCATTCTGATTGGCTCCCAGACTGGAGGCAAGGCATTGAGGAGGACCTCAGTCTTGACTTCATTTTTGAAAGTGAAACCTGCATCAACCACGTTATTTTCGAGAAGTTTGTACTCAAGGAGATTCTGATCCACACCTTTGGATTTCGAAAACCTGAAGTTCATGAATCTCGACAGAGCCACGTTCTTACGAATGCTTGTGTCTCTCGTGAAGTTATTCTTAACTCTCAGCCAGATCTCTCTCGCGTTGAGCTTCTCAGTTTCTCCATGAAACAGACTCATGATGAGGTTTCGAGTCATTGACGCAAAGAGCATTTGTTTAGCTCTCAAATTTGCTTTCGCATAGGTCTCATTGTGCTTCAGCTCGTCGGCTGTCAAAGCAGTGCTTCCCTGCTTCACTTTGAGGGTGACCTCGCCGTCAATGATCTGCCAAGCATCGAAATCGCTCTGGAGGTAGATAGACATCAAATCCTTCCACGCCTGATATCCACGACCTTGATCGTCCAGTACGACTGGGCAGGATAAGGGCTTACAGCACTTATCGGTGGTAGTCGAGGAGGGAAAAGCTCCCGACGCCGGCGTAGACCCTGAGGCTCCGGAGGACCCTGAGGCCCTGGAGGTCCCCGGAGCTGCGGCCGGAGTGGTGGGCATGGTACTGACGACTTCGTTACCTCAGCCTAGAGTAAGTATTGTAACTCACGCTGTGCTGATAACGCTGATCGGTTCTTCAAGCTCAGGTTCCACTCGTCCAGTACAATAAAGAACACCGTCTGTGTGCTTCAGTCCTACACCAGTGTTTATTCATTGAAGACCGCGTGCTTATATAGTCCGCAAATGCGGAAGGGTAATAATTACCAGAAAATTAAGTTCTAAATATAACTTCTTTGTGAAGGCCGACAACCGGCTACCAGAACATTCCATTCTCAATATATTTTCACCTACGTGACGCAGTCGTCGCTGAGGGCATCGCGGCATCGAGCAACAGGAGTTGAGGCGTGGCGCGGAGTTCACTTTGTTTGGGCTTTCTTGTTTCTTCAGTCTCTCTCCATAGTTATTCAAGCACCCACTAATCTCTGGGAACCGTGGGTGCTCGGGAGAACATGTTAAGGGTCACGGGAGTAGCAAGAACGCTGGATCGACGGTTTTTTTCGACTCGAACTTACGTTGGTCTTCACTTGTAACGCGGGGACGGTTTGTCGGAGCGCCATTCCTCTCACGTTCGCCTGAGTTCTCTCGGAGGGCGCCAAACAAACCAATACAATGTTCCTCACATAGCGTAGCGTCAGCGATGACGGATGTCACTCTCCTTCTAGCGGAGGATTCTGTTCTATGGCTCACTCCAAGCTGACGGAACTTCCTGGTGTGTTCTGTTCTTTCCTGTGTTGTCTTGGATGCATTCCAAAACTGTCACAATTCCTACGGTATTTGCAACGAGACGAGTGTCGCATGGGTTCGGCGCATGTTCCCGATCTGACCCACGGATCGGGTCCGTTGGTCCTTGGTTCTTGGATTCATTCCCGTGTTTCCCTGTGAATTTTTTCCACCATTCCAACACAGTACCGCACACAATGAGAAATCCGCAGAACATCATCAGAGGCATCAGTTCACCAAACTTCCTGAGATCGAATAAAGCTGCCTCCTCGTCAAAATTCAGATATTTGCTCCAGTCTGTGTGATTCCTACCACTGATTTCATGTACGATTGCCAGGCCTACGGAGTCCAGAAGACCAGATACCGAGTCTTTTCGCCGCCGGATATTCCGTCTGAACATCTCCGGACCGATGAAGCCGTGTTGCAGGAGCCGCTCGAAAGTGTTACTCGTATGCGTGAGAACCAAAAGTAATTGAGGTGACTTCCAACTCTTACCGAGAGGCATCGGTTTCCGCTGGAGATGGCAATCCCGCAAAGCTTCGAAGTTTGGATGCTGCTCGCGCCGGCGCAAGTGTCGTTGCAGCGGTCCCTTGCATTCTTTTTTAGCCTTTTCGGACAAACCACAATGATAACTGTACTCACCATCTGTATCGATTTGCTGCGATGAGAAGATGATGTTGCAGATGTTAGAAGCCTCGCAATCCACAGTTGCATTGGGTTTGTCCTCACTCGCTCTGTCTAAGAAGTAAGACATGACAGTGTTCGAATAAACTGCGGAGAGTATGAATGTCATCGAAACCATGGTGCAAGCAATGATCAGCACTGAATATCTCTTGCAATTCGCTTCGATGGCTCCGACAGAGAGGAAGGATAACATCATCTGACGGATTTTTAGTGAAATTGGTTGCGGTTGGATACACTTGAAGGAAATGGCCATAAGCAGTCCGCTCAGAGTTGTTGCTAACCAAACGTCCAGACCGAAAGGTTTCAGCAGTGTGGTGACGTCCTTTGACGCACGAAGAATCAGGGAATGGCACTCGATGGATTCGGCGCACGAGGAATATATGGATTCCATGTGTTTATCGTGGAGGGACATTACTCTGTCGGCAGGCGCGTAGCGACGAGCCTCATATCCGAGTGAGAACTTTGTTTGGTTGCAGGAGATCCACAGAGTCAACCGCTGCGCCATGAGAAAGGGAGAGATTATACGTTCGGCGAGAACGCTCGATATGTGGCAATCGAGCTCTGAAGCTCCGCAAGATTCCGAAGGTTTATGCGGCCAGACTGTCAACAATTGATCGTACGTCTGAGCGCAATGGAGCGCCGGGGCTCTTTGGGGCGACCAGAAATAAGAGACACCACTCGACGGCAGAAAAAGATTGATTGTGACGAGAATTTGCAATAAACACTTGTGATGTATGTTCTGAACAAGATCAATTGCTTCAAATTTGTTTTTGGGTGCGAACAGAACCACGATCACGAAAGGTGCAGCCAGTGCTTCAAGGAGAACTGGCGAAGTTAAGGCTTGCTCGCCAGGTGGATCACGAAATTTCGTTTGTAGCGACAGGAAGCTGGTGTTGAGCCTCACTGAACCATCTCTGAGGAGGCAACTGGCATCTAGGATCAAAACTTCTGTCAAGGGAATCCCGCGTTGAAGAATGTAGGTTTGAGCGAGTTCCGCGATCTTCTCCGGGCTCATCGCGGCGCAGCATTCCCCTAGGAAAGTCAGCGCAAAAATAAACGGCCACCAACCACATCGAGCTGATTTAGACGCCCGGAGGATTACACGATTCGTTAGGGAATACTCTGAGCTTTTTCCCCGCGGTTCGGAGTAGTGGTAGTAGTCTCTTCTCCATGAGTGGAACATCGATCTCTGATGCTGAAAACTGTGGAGTCGTATTCTGCTCAGGAAGCAGAGAAACGAATCGGAACTCGACGAGGAGCAGGTCAGCCCAACTCAAAGTTCCTTTCGGAATGTTGGCGGGCTAATGCGTGAGCTCTGCAGTTGTTTTCCATCGTATTACTCTCTCCACATGCTAGCAGGTCGCGATGATAGAGTCAGAGACCTCCCCTGCCCACAAAGAGTCGGTCTCCTCTCATCCACATAATGGAATTCGTTTTGTCTCTAGTAATACACTCAAGTACCCTGAGCAGCTCCTCTGAGCGACTCGAAACTCGGCAGGATCGATGACATTGTTTTCGACCTCACAAAGTTCATCTGAGCTGAAGTCAATCTCCATATATGGGATAGCTCCACCCCGATTCCCTAGACAAGACGATGCCGTTCCAATCAGAGAGTACAAGCGATGCACGGAGCACTCTGACTCTGTGAAAATCCAGATCACCCGAAAATACATCTTACATCGGTGGAGGACGGAATCGGGGTGTAGGATTGATGACGAGGAGCTCACTTTTGAAGGAGGGCTGCTGAAAGTCGGATAAGTCGAGTATGTTCGCGCAATCGAAAGAGGTGGACGACTCTCATCAGATCCGAGGAGCGGATCCATCCGCGAATAACTGCCGCGACACCGTAGAGTGTAGTTTTGCGCTTGGTGAACACCATACATTCGATCAATGCAGAATGTCGACCATCGTGCCCTTGCCGGCTCATGACGCTCACTGTACATATGCAGTCACAATCGATGTTCCGTGTCTCCGCGGCGGATCGGAGGCAAGCTCCCAATTCGGAAACTCCTCTCTCCGCGGTATACTCGATCAAGACCGCGTTCACGGTGAAACCCTCCATGAGAAACGACGAGACATATCTATGTGTTTCCACCGCTTGACTTGGTTTTCTTGAGCCCAGAACATCATCTATCCATAGCGTTGCCGGAGACAAGGAGCGGAAGGTTTGTTGTCACACGGTTAAGAGTATAGATTGGCGACATGGGAGTCGTCAAGAAGGAATCAGGGTTATGTTGGACGGGGGTCGTGAGAATTTCGGCGTCACTTTCTCGCGTACGTGAAGCACCTCTAAGAATATTGCAGAGTTTGATCCGGAGGCCAAGGGATGGCGCACGATCGAACAATTGGAACATTCATTTATATGGCTCATGGTTTTCTTAATCCATACAGCTCATATGATACAATCTCATAGATTTTATATCCCTTTCATGTCAGGGGCGATTTCTCAGCTGATCAGTCGGGTCTCCTCCTCCCATCGCATGAGTAGTTCCTTCGTTTCCGTCAGCTCGCCACGATCTGGTTCTCCTTGGAGCCCTAATTTTGACGGTACAGTCATCCCTCGTCCATCGCGCCCTCGTCTTTCGCGACCTCGCTGCATCGCGGTTTTTCGAGTTCCATTTTCAATGGAGTTTTCCCTTTCCAAGCATAGCGATTCTCTGCTACTCGAGTCGCCCCCAGAGGACGGCAGCGTCAGAGGAGGACCGCGGAGAACGAATATCCGACCCCGTCGCGTCGTTGGTCAAGAAATCTCGTCTCTCCTCGTTTTCATTCAGCTACGCTAAGCCGCGAAGTTCCTCCAATCAATCATCGATGCAATCACTACTTTCTTGGTAGTTGTAGAGCCTCGGAAAGGGAGTCTATATGTGCCTCGATGTCGTTGTCACAGAGTTTCAAACGGACTCATTAAGCGAAAACAGCGAAAAAGCGCGGTTCGGAGATGGGGAATCCTACTTCGCGGGAATTCGTTTATCGCGGTCGGGTCTGGAACCATCAAACCGCGATAGAGGATGGATGACTGTAAACGTCTTTCCCGGCATTAAGCGGGCAGAATGATTGTACTTCGTCATCCATGCAACGATTTTGTGGCAAAAATTGTCGCCAGAAAACGCTTCAGAACTCAGTCTATACTTGATCAATTCAGGTCGGGTCGTGTTTGAGAGACGGGATATTTATGTGGGAAGGTTCCGTCCAAAATCAGTGACAGAATAATAGTTGAGGGAAGCGCACGGGACTTATTTCCGACCCGCCTCATCATTGCCGCGAATTCTCATAAATAAGTGTTTTTCTTTGTCATTGGCGATCGATTCGAGACCGGGCCCTCGCAGAAAGGTATGTCGGGTGTGTCTCGAGTGGGGGGACTCTTGAAGTTTCAAGGGAATGATGTTGGAAGCAAAAAATATCCGTTCAGCGGATTGATTCTTAGGAACAGACGTGGAAAAATTGAATTCGAAACCCCGAGGTGTGCTTTTTTGTGAGGTTCTATTGGAGTGAGGGTTTTCAGGGTACGGTTCAGCGCATGCTGATTTGAAAGAAACAGAAGGAGATGGAGAGTCAATTATTTCGCGGGTCGGATAGGTAGAATCATACAGCATTGACCCGCGTTTCAAACAACGAGGTTCTGACTCGGAACGTATTTCCGACTCGGCTGTCGCAAGACACTACAGTACATTCGAAAAATTCAATAGTTCCCTCACGAGGGAAGAGTTTGAAGAGGGCGAGGCAGAGAGCTGGTACTTCTTCACGTCCTCCGAAAGAATCTAGACGAGACCATGAAGAATCGGAGACCATTGCGTCTATGACTTCATCAGCGACACCTGACAATGGCCAGGTAATTTCGAGGCTGTCTTCTCCAGTATTTAATTTTCTGGCCGGCTCCATCGTTCATAATTGTCGAGCTCGATAAGACGAAAAAGTCAGTGCTTGATATCCTATGAAGGACGTTGAAGAAGTGACAGCAGCTTTTCCCATATTGGGTCGGAAGGTTGCTAGCTCCTCGCAGAGTCGAAGACCCTTAACGTGCGCGGAGAGAGTTCGGACCCATCGAGAGCGTCGGCGGAACGCTTCTTCAGAAGCATCCATGTGCGCAGCTGACCCATCGTGCAGTGGAAGCCTTTCGGTGGACGAAGGTCACGACGATATCGCGCCTGTATCAGGATATCCGCCGAGATTCAGGAATGAAGTTTTGAGGGAGCCGGAGTATGATCAGTAGTGCTGTGTTTTTGGCAATTCGCGGCATCATCGCGGCTTTTTGAGCAAAGAATCGCGGACGCCGCGAATTCCCTGGAGAATGCCGAAGGCAGGGCGGGAGAAAGGCAGAACGTATAGAGCAGCGGTTCCCAATCGGGGGGCCAGAGGCTGCTTACAAACATTTCCCCGCTGAGATGAGCTGACCGCAGGAATGGATGGTGACCGTTTATGTAGAAAAGCTCGTTGACCAGAGACAGGAGCAACCCAGTCATTAATGAATAGAATTTTCCGCCATAATGGACTCATTTGACTAGGAAAAAATCGCGAATTCCATCGCAGACGTTGCGACTGCGCCAAAAATACACCCCCAATGATCAGGTATGGAAACGGGAATTGTGCAACGTGTCAGTTTCAACGTATGTTTACGGAGAACGCGTTCGGGCGCGAGTGCGATGTATGCTACCGTTTGCGGTTCCAGAGAGATTTGAAGTCAGTGCATCCAATGATGGCAACTTTCCTGGCCCAACATTCATCCGCGGATGATACTGGCCGCTCTAAACTCTGTCCAAACTGTTTTAAGGTCTGGATCTTCGAAGATATCGAATATGAGTAAAACTCACGGGCATCAGTATCCACAAAAGCAGACCAATTTGCCAGATCTGGATCTCTTGAGTGAGAGATTGATCTCTCCGCGCATACCATTCATGTGAATTCGCCATTCGCGTCATGATGGATGCTACGGTATTGTTGGTCAGGTGATAAACGTACCGGTTGATGTAGACACGATGGTTAGGAGCCTACCGCGATCGCTCGATATTGATCAAGCATTCAACGTGAACTTGAAGAAAAACCTGATTGACATGTCTTCTTATCGGGTCTCATCTCAGCGGGTTCGTTAAGAAGCGCATCATCGGCTTCGGTTCCTGGTCGAGCAGCCTCTTTACAAACATTATAACATTTCAATCGATTGGTCTGTCTTCGGAAACTGGATTTCTGATGCGGCGCCGGGAGACCTGTTGAAAGAGCGTATGGAAAATCACAATTCCGATGAGGCGCCAGAGTCAGAAGTCATCCACCCGATGCAGCAAACGATGATGTTCAACGACGATCAGTGCTCACAAGGGAAGGTTCAGAATTGTACATCGCCGATTCGAACCAGATAGGGTGAGATCTGTAGGTCTACTTGAGACTTAAAAAACCGCCCATGGAACATATTCCCCTTTTTGCGCCGTTCGCGAGATAGAGCGCCTTAAAAATCTGAAATTTTAACATGGGCTCCTATGGGGGCCTATCGGGCCCAAGAGAGCCAAGCTCCCGTAAAGGCGCATTCACACATGTTCATCTTGGAGGATCATTCTGGATGAAAGCGGCCGTTCATCGCGGAGGAATCATCAGAGCCGCGTTCACGGCAAGGGAGCTTTGCTGATTCCTCCGCGATGAACGGCCGCTTTCATCCAGGATGATCCTCCAAGATGAACATGTGTGGATGCGCCTTAAGTTCCAGAAAGTTCTGGAAATAGTTGTGGAAGGTTTCTATGTATCCTGGCGCCGGCCTGTGCACCGGCACGCGGTTTTAAAAGCGCGCCACTCCACGGTGGCGCCACCGAAGAGAAACAAGAAAAAACAAACTGTCAGGTTTCACATCGTTGAATCAAAGACAATGATAATGATATTTGATATGGAAACATTCGGAACACAGGATTCTCTGGCAGTGCGCGCATCGGATAAATGCTGCATGTTGGTGGAGACATGTTGGTGTCTCGCAATCACTGTCGAATTCGAAAGGTAGTTGGGACGTGGTCGGAAACGGCACTGCGGGAACGTCGAATCCGCCGAGCCGCCAAGCACATAACCAATGAGGTCGGGACTGCGGACTCTGGAATTGATTGTGTATCATCATGCATGCGTAGAATGTCATTCCTTTGATCCACGCGGAAGTTGAACATGGAGCAATGTTCAGTAAGTCTCCTCGCAAAATCCTTCCAGAGTCGAAAACAATAGAGATCCAAAGGCTGCACGATACTCGTTGAGCCTTTTGGGAAGACTTTCACCATGATGTTCTTTCCCGGCATGTTGTAGAGTTCCTGATCCGTGTGTCCTCCCCACAGCTATTTCCAGAACTTACGGGAGCTCGGCTCTCCTGGGCCCGATAGGCTCCCATAGGAGCCCATGTTAAAACTACCGATTTTCAAGGCGCTCTATCTCGCGAACGGCGCAAAAAGGGGAATATGTTCCATGGGCGGTTTTTCTAGTCTCAAGTAAACCTACAAATCCCACCCTATCTGGTTCGAATCGGCGATGTACAATTCTGAAACTTCCCTTGTCAGATATGGCTCCAGGACAACACCGCACCCCCGAAAGTCTCATATATGATCAATTCGCAGAGGAGCTCTTTCCCATCCATATATTACGGTGTGGGACGTCAAATACGATCCAATGGTGCAAAAAACGTGCGATCAACACCGTACACTATGTGCATGTCCGAGATTAGGAGGAAAGACCGTCGCGGTGTGACGCCGCATCATGTATTTTACATGGTGATGAAAATTCCACGATTCCGCGTGCGCGACGGGATTCAGCACATGTATCGCTGCTTGCGATCCACTGAGGATATTACTCGTGATATGATTGAACACCGCGAATTCGTTCAGCGGTTGATATATACTAATCAGGCATTCCTGAAGACTATTCCGAATTCGGTGCAGTACTGGGCTAGTCGGAAGGAAGACTCATTTGCAATGCTCCGGCAACTCGGCAAGCCTACAGCTTTCTCGACATAGAGGGCGAACGAGACGCCGTGGCCACATTTGCTTCGTGTTTTATTTCGGCTCAGATTCAAGTCACACGGAGACGATATTCCAGAGAGTCAAATTCTGGAACGCCTCACTCGGTATCAGCGAGCTGGCTTGGTTGCGGAAGGTCCCGTATCTTGCGCTATATATTTCCATGAGCTGGTGCGTATCACGATGTCAATACTCGGTCAATCCGTTTGGTAAATATCGTGTCGACGGTTACCGCTGCAGTACAGACTCATCTCAGCACGTGTAACATACAAACATAGCAAACGACAGTAAGAGTAAACTATACGTGATCTCCCCCCAACACAACACCGGTTTTCCGTCCCCGACGTTTTCCCGCCAAACTACTCGCTAGTACCCTTGGTACTAGCATCGCAAATCAACGGAGAATTCCGTTTTATGATTCGCTCCGAGGTGACATATGGAGAAAATCTGACATTGATAAATACGAAGAACGGCCGAAATCCCTGGAAGACGTAACTTTAGCCCGATATCTGGGTTGGTATACAGGAGTGAAGAAGCTCCAGGTTCAAGAAGATGAGGAAGCCGTAGATGAATGGGATGATCAAAGAGATGAGAAAAGCAGTACTCCTGTTCCGGAATACAGGTTACGTAACGTCTGTAGGATCATACGATGTCGGAACTTCGATAAAACAGATCTATTGAACCTCATGCGCGAAATGGTAATGTTCTTCATACCTTTCTGGAATGAACTTCTAGACATCATAGATCGCAACAAGTTCGTCGAAATATACGAGAAAAACGAACCGTTGATCCTTGAGAGGAAGAAGGACTTCGAAGTCAATCTAAACATCGGAGCTCAATTTTCGGAAATGGAAGAAAGTTCACTATTCGAGCAGACTGAAACCGATCGACAGGAAGCGTCTTGTTTCGGAACAGTACCAGACAACCCAGACGACGGTTATATGTTTGAAAATATAAACTCGACCACGAGTGCCGTGAAACGTAGGGAAAACGTTTTAAGTAAACAAGATTACTGCGAGCTGTTACGTAAAACCAATTCAGATAAACGTGAATTGATTATTGAAGTGATCCACCGATTACATTCAATCGACCGACCACCGATCCAGGTTTTCCTGACTGGACCGGCAGGTGTGGGAAGACCTTCACACTGAAGGCTCTGATGGAAACATACAACCGATATTCCGAAAAACATAATTCACTAAACGGTGCGTGCATCGCAACGGCGACAACCGGCAAGGCGGCAGTAGGACTCAATGGAACTACTGTCCATTCTGCATTCCGACTCACACTGTCTCGACAAACTCACCAGCTTTCACCACAGGTGCTACAAACTTATCGACGCCATCTTCAGAACGTTCAATGTGTGATAATTGATGAGATCTGATGTGTAGTTCTCATGTATTTGGATCTGTCAATTCACGACTTCAAGGAATGACAGGTGTTCACGACATGAACTTTAGACCTGATTGCATGTGGTGATCTAAAACCGCTCCCACCTGTACGGGCTGCTCCCGTGTACACTGTACCAAGGAACTTCATCGGTGGAGCTCTCTTATGGCAATCTTTGGACTCCTTCCCGCTCTTACGTGTTGTTCGACAAAAAGATGTCATTATCTCCACACTCCTAACGGAGATTGGTTGTGGGAAGCCCTTGACGGTACAAGAAACAACCATAATTCAATGCCGTTTCCGTACCCGCGAATGGTGTGAGAGTCATCTGTCGACTTCGGCCACAAGATTGTTTCACAATAATGCGGATGTCGGGAAACATAATGCGAGCACGATTCCGGCTTCGGAATCAACTGAGCAATCCATTGCCATTGATTCCTATTCAGGATCCGCCACCGCCGAATCCCCTCCCGCCAGTCGCCTCGAATTAGTCCACACGGAAGTAATCCCTTCTCCTTTCCCCATTTTTTTTTTCGATCCTTGAAATCAATTCATTCCTAATTTTCTTCCATCAGCTGACCCGTATAAAAAAAATTGCCGGAGAGGACATTCCACCGCTACTGATCGAAAAAAAATCGTTCAGAGACCTTCTGACCCTCCAACCACAAGAAACAGTGAACATCGCCGCGATTGTCTACAGCAGGGGTTCCCAAACTCTTCGGGACCGCGCCCCATTTTCCCTGGGCTGAATAGGCGGCGCCCCACCATGGAATGACAATCGAGACCATATCATGTGTTCAACCGCTGACAAGTATGTGTTGGTGAGCGCTTTTTCTTCCACCAGCTATAGATTTGTCGCGTCTACAAGGGTGGCCGACCCTCATCAAACTTCCAACGTCTTCCACGGCAACGTTAATAATCTCCCTCAGTCCGCAAAAAGCTGACAGCTTGGTTGAAATTCTCCCTCCCTGCATTCGAAAAGCCGAGAACTAAATTGATCAAGACGAGACTTAATCATCACTTCCGACTAAGTTTTCATTTGACTCCGGGGAAAAAGTCTGAAGCTTGAACCAATCGGGAGTTTTCCGGATTCGTCGACTCGGGAAGCCAAGTTCCCTCGTCAAAGAGAGTTCCAATGAATCCATCAATCCCTGCGAACGTTTTTTCGAGAGCGGGAACGATCCCGCTCGAGAGCAGCCACTCTGCAGTTCGTACGAACGTGTGAGCAGTGTGACTATGCTCATCCCAACTAACAATAACAGATATCTGCCACGAAAGTCCAGAATCACCCTTGCGCCCCACCAGGAAACCTTCCGCGCCCCACTAGTGGGGCGCGCCCCACCGTTTGGGAACCCCTGGTCTACAGCACAGAAGACCCGACGTCAGTCCAATGCTACGATTCGATGAAACGACGAAGGCAAACCGTAGTCGTCGTAGACGATACGTTAAGGCTAGTCACGTTCAGGGGCGTACCGAGCTTTTTTTCTTGGGGGGGGCCAAAGTGATGATGATCATGAATGAGTGTCGATTCTCGGATTTGATCTACGTTAGGTCTGAATCGTTGCATAGGCTTTGAAATCGTTGCAAAATATATGGTAAGTCATGAGTCAAAGCTTCCGTCATTCTCCACAAGCGAGAGCGTAGTGCTCAATTTACTGGCATGCACAATATGAGCTCAAGGCGAAAACTTATTCCTCTAACTTCAGAGAATAAGGTTCAGCCTTCGGGAATTTGCGGCGAGCAGGTCTACGACCTCCGCTTCATCGATCGGGAAATCCCGGTGGATCTTCATGGCGGTGAGACCATTGAGTCTTTCTTCTTTCATGGTGCTTCTAATGTATGTCTTAAGTAACTTGAGCACGCTGAAAGTGCGTTCGGGAGTCGCAGTGGTCACCGGGAGTGTCGCAAATATGTGGAGCAGCCTAGAGATCTTCGGATAATCTTGCTCGGGACATTGATTCAGCGCTTCCAACGCGCTTCCCGGTCGTTCGTCTCTCGGAAGTTTCACCCACTTCAATTTCCATCGCTCGTATTCCCCTTTGAGAGTGCTTCGACTACAGTTAAGATCGTTTTTGTAGAAGTCTATGAGATGTTCCAGGCTGCTGAAGTCGGTCCCCTCGATGAATCTCGGCACTAGGTGTTGAATCTTTAGAGCCTCTTTTCTACAATCCTCGAAAAGACGAGCCATCTCTTCAATAAGATGATCCAGATATTGAACATATAGCGCTACTCTGAAATATTCTTCAGTCGACTGGGAGGGGTGGTTCTCTCGATTTCTCTGGCTGCGGCACAATCGTGGCAATCGCACTTCGATGTCTAGTTTGGAACATATTGCGCTCACTTCACCGAAGATTTCTGCGAACTCTGTCTCAGCATTTCTCCTCCGTTGCTGCAAGACCGCTACCATACTATCGACGGTCTCAAGCGAACTGAGTATATCGAGCTCGGGGCATTGGAGCTTTACTGAAAGGGGGAGTACGAGCGACGAGAAGCTCTCTAAGACGAACAAGGCTACAACAAATTCGCACTTGCACATCGCCGAAAGCAACTCCCCAGCGCGTTCACTTGCATCCCTGCGGTCAGTCGATATTTCTTCCAGAGCGCCTACAATGGGTACAAACATCTCCTTGAAGGTTATGAAAGCTTTGTGGCTTTCGACCCATCTCGTCGCACACAACGGCTTCAGACGATGAGCTCCAGAAGTGTCGCCGTGATGCTTTATCTGGTTTTCGAGGCTGGCGATGCGGATGGATGAATTCGAGATGAAGGAACACACGTTTGCAACCGTGCCGACAGTGTTCCTCATCATCACATTCTGCGATGAGTGAGCCATGGCAAGGTTGAGACAATGGCTGGCGCAGTGCAAATACAGCGCCTGAGGTACTACGCTCTTAATCTGAGCCTGAACCCCCTTGAATTCTCCACTCATCGCACTACAGCCATCGTAGCCTTGTCCTCTCATCTTCGAAATGTCGATGCCCTCGGCCGTGAGTTCATCCAGAATGAGTTTCGCTAGACCACTGCCCGTTCTGTCGGATACTTCGCAGAACATCAGGAAGTTCTCGACAACAACTTTATGATTGTTCCTTGAAGTGACATAGCGGAGACAGATGGTGAACTGATCGCTCCTGCTCGTATCTCGTGTCTCGTCAGCAAGCACAGAAAAACAACCGGATTCGGACACCTCTGCCACAATTTTCTTTCGGAAAATTTTCCCAATGCAGTTGATAATTTCATTCTGAATCTTCGGGCTGATGTACGTCGCGTTCTGACCTGCATGGAGGAGATGGTCTCGTAAAACAGAGTCGCCTGCGTCCACTCGAAATCTCAACAGGGCTCTGAAGTTTCCGTCATTTTGTGCGGGCTTTTCTGACGGATTCCCGTCCTCCCTGTGGCCTCTCAGTGCCAAGCCTTGTTCCCCACAAAGGATCACGGTTTTGACAATCGAAAAGAGCTTCTCCCGATTCTCCATGACCTGCTTCTTCCTGCCCGCGTCAGCGATGTTCCTGACATCCCGTGTAGCTCTTTGCTCGAACCACTTTATGAAGTTCTCCGCATCGACGCTCGCATCGATGTGATGTTTAGCTTGCTCGTGCCCTCTAAAAGTTTCAACTGCCTTCTTGTACTTATTCAGAGGGGAAGAAATAAGAATACCAAGCACTCGGCAACCCCCATGAATAGAAACGGTTTTAG
This sequence comes from Neoseiulus californicus, assembly GCA_028455905.1. Lineage (NCBI taxonomy): Eukaryota > Metazoa > Arthropoda > Arachnida > Mesostigmata > Phytoseiidae > Neoseiulus > Neoseiulus californicus. Next base: position 629,856 of record JAMQGS010000017.1, read on the forward strand.
CGAATAGCACGCAGATTTTGCAAAACGCACCACCGTCCCCTACCTCGCTGTAAGCCAGCCACTTCCACGCCTTAAGGTAGTGAGCTTGGAAACGTCTCGCTCTTCCACCCTGAAGAACATCAGGGAATTTGTAGTTTTCATCGGGCGTCCAAGTGGAGACCAGAGCCTCATATTTCTGATCGTCGCTGAGGGGTCTGCCGGTGCCTACGAACTTGCCTATGTCCGTAGCTTGGAACACTGATTTGAATCTCTTCGGAGCTGACTGGATCTCAGGATCTATCTCCTGATTACTTCCTGATTGTGGATTGAGAGAGATATCAATTGGCTCAAGTTCGCCTGCTACGGGATTACCAGGAGTGCCAACCGTATCATACGGGCTCTGCGCTAGATCGGAATTTTGAGCCCCCGGCGGAACTCGAGCTGCTGTGTCGTCCACCGTTGTCTTCCGGAAAAAGGACGTCAAAGCGCGTTGATGCTTTCCCATTTTCCTGATGATATTCGCCACAGAGACAGGAGAACGAGTCACGGAAACTTCGTCGGGCAAGTTGCTCTGACAAGCAGCTGGACTGCCTACGATCAGCTGGACGGTGCAAGTCTATTCTCCGTTTTCTCACCCCTGCCCTCCCTCTCGTTGTTATGTTGTACGACACGTTGGCGTCGAGCGTGCCTCGTTTGATGATCGTTCCGCACTCCGTACACAATTCAGTCTCCAAAAATTCGTTCCGGTGACATTGTGAAAGCTCTTCTTTGAAGCGGTGAGGATGTCCGACCACGACGGTGCTATCTGAAATCTTGGGGGGGGCCATGGCCCCCTGGGCCCCCCCCTCGGTACGCTACTGGTCACGTTGACCCTGTGTCGGGAAACTGGACGGGAAAGAAGGTGAACCAGTGGTCCTCCAAAATCTCAACACCCAAGATTTTCAGGGTCGTCGTAGTTTATCGACGACACACACGACTATGATCCACACTACAGTTCTCACCGACGACCCGAACCGCCTCAAACTCCAATCATGGTGGTCCACCATGGACTCACTACGAGAATTCGCGGACCTGTTCCTTCCACCCTCTACCTCCACCATCCCTCCCCTCTCGACTCCCGATGGAACCCTCACCTAATGTCTGAAATAAACGTTCTCCCCTGCAAGTCCTCCGTTGTTTCTATCATCCATCCCAAATTCTTCCACGAAAATCTCCCATTTCTCGAACCTTCCATGAATCAAACTTTCAAATGACGGACCCGTTGATCTGGAACGAAGTTTCTATGGAACACATATCCGTGTATCCGAAATCTACATTCGACCCCAGTTCTACATTCGACCGACATTTTCCTCTATTTCGCTTTAACAGATCCTTTGCCAGTCGCCCGAACTCTTTGTTCCTGGATCAGCCACTGAACTCGTTGTACAAGAGTTCCAAACGTCGCGTCGGCGTCCGGTAGCTTACCGCTGTGAAACGAGCGCAGAGGCGCTCCCGATTGTGAGATTGAGACGAGTTTCAAGAACCTAGGCTACCCAACGCTGAGGAAAATTGTCAATAAGAGCAAATTCAGTGATATATTGTCCGACAAGTTCGAGTCAAACACGCGCTCTCAAATGCACTTTCGACCCAAAGGGAGGGCCGAATCACGAAGAATAAACATTTCCATCCCGCGGAGAGCCACGAGGAACCTTCGGAATGCTGTGCATCCATGCTAAAATACCGTATTTCCTCTGAAAATAGGGCATGCTCTATTTACCGGGCACCCTCCAATGAGCGGGCACCCAAGAAGAGTTTGGAAAATGAGCGGGCATGCTCTATTACCGGGGCACCCCCTTCCCCCCCCCCCCCCAATGAGCGAGCACCTAGAGGGGGTCTGAAAAATAACCGGGCATGCTCCAAAGACTGGGCACCCTCCAATGAGCGGGCACCTGTCTTTCGCGCAAATTCATACGTCTTTGATTCTGAGGTTCTATGCGTTTAGTTCTTGACATTTAGAGTAACTTGCCGGTATACGAGAATCCACTGGTCCATCACTACAAGAATCTTTGCGGAGCATTCCGTGTGGACAAGGGCGAATATACTCCATTAACCGGACATCCGCTCCAATGAGCGAGCACCCAGAGGGGGTTTGGAAAATAACCGGGCATGCTCCATCGACCGGGCACCCGCTCCAATGAGCGAGCACCTAGAAGAGGTTTGAAAAATAACCGGGCATGCCCTATTTTTAGAGGAAAAACGGTACCTCGGATGGTGAATAAAGCGGAGTATATGTGTAGCGAGCACATACCCAATCTATCAGAATACGATAGAACAGATAACGAGACTCACAGACAACGAACTAGGCGAATAATGGCCGTAACCTAGTTGGTACCATGACATTTAGGAGAGTCAGCAGCAGGAATCTGCTCCGGAGCATCTGCTTGGATATTGGATACTCATTGTCAGTAGTTCCTGCCCAACGGTACGCGATAGTATTTTTCACCTCGAGCATTCGCGCAGCATCAATCTCCAATCTGGGCTGGGAGTTTTTCACGGCATTTTCCCTCAAAATTCACGGCGGAGTCACGGCAGATCCCCTCGAACTTCACGGATGCCGTGAAATGTCGATATGGCAAAAATCTAAGAGGAAAAAACGAAAACTCCACAAGATCGGGCTTCATTTTTCCTCTTTATCTCATCAGACTCCGGGAGCTCAGGGATCGTGAGTATCGAATCCGACAGAGTTCAGGTGCAGCAAATTGTACATAAACATGGAGCGCCTGTTACACTACCCGACAGCAAAAATGACACAGAGAAGGTGAGATCAGTTTCGGGGTATTTCGAGGTCGTAGATTCCGAATCTGGTCTCAGAAATGCTCTATCTGATCGTATAAACGAGTAATTTCGATTTTCGTGATTTTCGTGTTTCATTATTGATTGATTTTTTTTCTCCGCTCTTCGACGAGCTAGATGCATGAAAATTTTATGGCAAGTAGGCCACTAGAGGAACTATCTCTGGTGAAATTTTCGTGAAGTTCGGTGCTCTGGTCTCCGAGATATAGGTCATCAAAGTTCAATTTTAACGGAAAAATGACGGAAACCCGGATCTTCTCGTGCTGATAGCAGGAAAACTATAACCCAAACAGCCGATTCCCTTGTGTCCCGTAGGCCTCGAAATTACGAACATTCTTAGACAGAGTTGAGCCCGATCGGACCAGCCGTTCACTTCTTATCGGCAAAAATCATCAGAAGTAGTGTTAGTACACTACCGTCGGGGGTTGCGCGAAAGCACGCTTTTAACATTCAAATGAGAAGGTGATGATTTCGAACGTTTTGCGTGTGTGTTCACGGAGCAACGGGCGGCGCTGCGGAAGTCATAAGCCGAATTTCGTTGTCTTCCACATTCCAATTGGTCGTCGAGTGAGTTTGTATCTATATAACAGAGAGGATTACCAATATGAAATCCGCTCGTTCCACCGTGGTTTTGTCATAGGTGGGTTCACAACCTGAGGGGCTGCCACTCAATAGAAATGGACAGTACTATGATCGTCATACCACCGACAATAGCATTTTTTCTCCCGTAAATCAGGAACCTTTCTGAGAAAACCGGAACGTTTTCGGTGCGACCTAAACGCAGTTTGAGCTCTTTACTTTGTTACAGAAAACGTTACATGAATGACGAAGTACGAGCATTCTGTCCCCTAAACAGAGACGCTTTCGCGTCAAAAACCGAAGCCCAATTGGCGAAAAACAGCCCGCAAAAGGAGCCGGAATACCCCTTAAAACTCGGATCTATGGTGTTCCGAGCTTTAGAGCGCCACCCCGCGCGGCACTTCGGCTTCTTTTTCGGGCTGTTTTTCGCCAATGGGCTTCGGTTTTTCGCCGATAAAAAGTGAACGGCTGGTGCGATTGGGCTCAACTTTGTCTCAAAATGTTCGTAATTTCGAGGCCTACGGGACACCAAAGGGAATCGGCTGTTTGGGTTTATGTTTTCCTGCTATCAGCCGGAGAAGAGCCGGGTTCCCGTCATTTTTCCGTCAAAATTGAACTTCGATGACCTATATCTCGGACGTCGGCTGTCTCTGGCCGATCGCTCTTTCCAGCTCGAAGGTGTACTTGGGATTGTCCAGCACGGCAAGGGTAGTGGGGAAAATACTTCTCCGTTTGAAGATCTCTTCCTTGAGAATCTCACAAAGCATCGATGCCAGCTCGGATTCGCAATATCGCAATTCGTCGAGCAACAGCAGAAATATTTTATCCGCAGCTAAAAGCGTTGCTTCTTTCTTACAAAGCAATAAAATCGCGCGCTTGAACGGTCCCAGGACGGCTGCGATTCTCTCTGAGGCAGATGCGTCCGCGGCGCTAATCGGAGTTCCGTACCGCGACAAAACGTTGTTCAGAGCGCGCAAGATCCTGATCGCTCGTTCTATTATCAGGAACGTTGAGTACCATCTTGTTCGACAATCAAGTTTTGGAATCAGTTTCTTGCCGTTGTATTCATCCCGTTTGGTTACCCTCCGTATTTCGTCCATCCAGTTGGGCTTTTTCTCAAACTTTCGGACTACGCGACGTAGGCGGGCGACAGCTTGGCCAAGCAGGATTGGGGCTGCTCCTGGCATGCTTTCATCGTCTTCATCACTCTCTGAGTCACTTGCTCCATCACTCTGCTCACAATCTTCTTCATCAGCTTCCGCGGCGAGGAAAGCCTCCACTACTGGAACGGCCCTGCGAAACGCCTGGGCTTGTGGGCCGTACACTGTCTTCCTCACTACGAGGTCGATTCGAGGCGAGCTGTATTGTTAGAGCCGCCCATTGGTCCTCGGATGATCGGTGGCTCGACGAGCCGCTGGGGTTCAACGACTGAGATCTCGATTGGTCTCGTATTGAAACATGATGGGCCATGTTGAGATTATCTTGATGAACCGACAGCATGGAGTTGAGGATGTCGTCATCTTGAGCGCCTGCATCATGCTGATCACCGATGGACAGATTGGCGAACGCATCGTTCAGAGTCTGCTCGGGATGAATTTTCTCCGTTTGCCATGATATGAGTTGTTGCGTGTTGTCTGCGGGATAACTCATGGAATCGTTCTCTGTAGGAACCGACATTCTGCTATCAGTGGCTTCGGGAGTTCGAAGGATGTGGAAGTTCAGCTCCCAGGAGGAGTCTCGGACACGTTCGCGGAGACTTTCGCGGGGAGGGGTGCTTCGGTTGCGGAACCAAAAATGTGGATTCTTGAACTAGAGTTGAAAAATGAGGTCGGACCGCTCGCCTTGTGGCAGTGTTGCAGCGCGTTAGGCCTAGCGGAGCCAACTGGAGGATGGATGTTGGAAAACGGTGATCTGACGGTTTTCTTCACCGAGGGCCGATTGTGGTAATCTGGCGATGCTTTCACGAGGGGGTGCACCGGAGGTTGACGCGGTTGGAGTGACTTGCCTGGGCGGGGTGGGACCGCTGCTAGGTTGACGAAACCAACTTGGCTGGATGTTGAAAGGGGCTTGAAGGTACGATGTCTTGCGCGTACAATCTTGAAGCGCACGATCTCACCGATGAGAGTTGACAGAGTTCGGGCGAAAATTCTTCAGTTTCTTCTGACACCGAAAATATGGCGCACCACAGCCAAAACGATAGAATTGAAAACGCCCAGTTCAACTCTATTGACCGCGGTACGCGCGAGCGATCCGAACACGACAGTCTTTTCAGAACTTGTGTCGCTTGTGTTGAAAGTTGAGATCGTCACCGACCTATTTCGGTGGTGTCATCCGGAGACGCCGGAACCGCGCCGGTGGTGGCGTTTTCGTCGGCTCTCGTGCTAGGCCGTGCGACAGACGAATAGCGCTCTGAACCGCGGTCGGACTTTATTGAGAAGGATTATTTCGCAGGGATAGAATGAATACGGGAATATACAGATTGATTTATGGAAAGATTAGTCACCCTAAATCGTGCTTGATCTCCGATATGTATGTGTGTGTGTAAGCTCGGCGCAGCGATCCCATAGGACCGCTCGCAACAAATGTTATCCATCGTCCCTAAACCGTGATTAGCTCGGTTCTCGCCGAGCATGAGACGTAGAGCGCTGAAGTCTCCATCAAATTCGATCGATGCTGGAGCACCAGCTTCGAGGGTCTTACGGCACAAGTTGAGAAGGTTCCCCCTCGCTCCGCCATTTTTGAAAACATCGAGCACCCTACGTAGGTTCTCAGACGGAAACTTACTCTTGTCTTGTCTTACATGAGCTTTGCGTGGCTCGTGATGATACACGGAGATACAAACCGAAATTTCTTGCTTCTCCTCCGAACCAAGCGGGAGAAAACCGGTTCAGCGGAGAGAATCTGCGTCAAGGTGTTCACAATATTGTAGGACTGATCGTTGATGCGGAAGGAGCACGAAAGTTAGTTGGAACTCGAACTGCCGTTTATTCGTAGTAGGATAGCACTTGCGTGACCCACTCTAACGAACGTCGGAGAAGCGAATGTGGTGCCGATCTCCGCCACCTCCGCGCGCGGCTTCCAGAGAGAGACGCGCGGTGAGGAGGTTTCCGTGGAAGGCGACAGACACACCCGACAGCCCGCGAATGTATGAACTTCTAAAGTAGGAGCGTCGATACCTAATAAATAGTTTGAACTTGTTTGACGGGCTGCAGTCTAAACATTTGGTTTGCTGTCTGATCACGTACTACCTATTCGTGGGAACGTCTTGTTGGATCTCACAATATCTTCGGATGTCGGCTGTCTTTGTCCGATCGCTCTTTCCAGTTCGAGGTTGTTCTTGACACGGCAAGCATAGTATCATGGAGAAATTACTTCTCCGTTTGAAAATCTCTATCCTGAGATTTTCACAATCTCAAAAACCGCGGTTCCGGACCGCGAAAATGCTGCGGTTCCTGCGGTTCCAAAACAGCAGAAATGGCGCGATTCTTGCGGTTTCGGTCCCGCGGTTCGGAATCGTTGCCATGCCTAGCTGCCACTCGATAGAAATGGACAGTACTATGATCGTCATACCATCGGCAATAGCATTTTTTCTGTATAACGCCGAAATCCGGTGACTTTCGGTTGAATTCTTCAAGACCCGGATATTCCGCACCCAACGTGTGAGATATTCCAGATCAGGCTCTTAGTCTCGCCCAGATTGCTGGAAACCCTTTCCTCACACGCCCCTTCGACTCCGAACAAAACGGTTATTTATAGGGATTTCTCAGATCTGACGGGGGAATCATGAATCTTCATCAGTGACAATGTTGTCGGGAACAAACTGTAACAAGCCTTGAAACACAGACTCTCCCGTAAATCAGGAACCTTCCTGAGAAAACCGGAACGTTTTCTGTGCAACCTAAACGCCGTTTGAGCTCTTTACTTTGCTACAAAAAACGTTAACATGAATGACAAAGTACGAGCATTCTGCCCCCTAAACAGAGACGCTTTCGCGTCAATAGCGCGCTTCTTGCGGTTTCGATTCCGCGGTTCGGAATCGATGACATGCCTAGTTGGAACTTGCCGCCCGTAATTACGATCCCGAGTATGAATATGCTGTCCGAGCATACTCATAAGTAGGGCTGGGGAGTTCAGGCATTTTGCCATGAATGCCTGTGCCTGCCTTTATCAGAGAATTTTCACTGTTTTTGCCTATTATGGGTTCTTAGAGCCTGAAGTGCCTATCGTGCAAGTTTCCTTAGCGATTCCCGTCACTTCTAAGGGTTTTTGAGCTTCCAAGGTGACCCCGAACTGATTCCATCGAAGACTCTGGTCTCCCGGAGTTTTCTCTCGAGTCCACCGGATAGTACCTGTGTAGTGTCTGTTAAGGCTTTTTGCGCATCGACGGCGATCATTCCTCACAGAGAACTCGAACATCGTTCGAGCCCCATTTCGCTATAACACTGGAAGAGAAACTTGAAGTATACGTCCACAAAAGTCGCCGAAAACGGGCCTATCATGCCTTTCCTGCCTAATTTGAGTGCCTTTTTCAGCAATTTTGTGTGCCTCTTTGCCTGCCTATTTGTCGATTCTTCAGTGCCTGAACTTCGCAGCCCTACTCATAAGAGAGATGGATGTGATCTGCCAGTTTTGTCGCGCCTTCAAGTTCGGGCACAATGCTCCCGGTATGGGCTGTATGCGTGGATAAGTGATATTGCCGAGGTTGGAATCGCCATCTGAGCCACTATTTTCGTCGACTCTAGGGTTCACCAGGGAATCGAAACAATTCTTAGTGAACATCCGTTAGTACAGTTCGTGTTTCCGAATGTGCGACGGAAATCATCCGAGAGAATCACATGCCCACGTTCAAAGTTCAGCGGCAGGTTTAGCATCGTTCTGGGTCGCTATTACCGCTGCCGAAGGTGATCATCAATTCCCCCAGATCTATTTCATGGGGGGTCAGAGGAAGAGACAAACCAGCGTGTTCGATTCAATTACAACGCAGACCGAGGAATCGTAGCGAAATCTCAGGCTTTCTCTCATGAGCACAACGAGTTCGTCCGTCATTTCGAGACCAGGCTCAACCAGATGCCAATCAACGATTATGTCGTTGTCATTAGGGCGGATAAGGTTGTGGGGAAACGAGGGCCTGAAAGTCAATTTCACACTTTGCTCAGACGGTCTCTGAGCGATGGAGTTCGATGAGACCGCACCTGCGGTGATGAACACTTGCTGGCACTGTTGAGCTGGGAAGCTGGAAACGAGTAACGAGGCAAGACGGTGAAGAGTAAACTTGGACTGAAGGGATTTATTGTATGGTACTTGTGCTTATACAGTGAACCCCCGTTTTACGCGGTTTTGTCAATCGCGTTAAGCGAGTTTTTCCGCGTAAAACGGGGGATTGGCCTATTGTACGAAACAAGAGAAAAAGAAAAGAAAAATGGGGAACCCCCGTTTTACGCGGTTTTGTCAACCGCGTTGAACGAGTTTTCCCGCGTAAAACGGGGGATCGCCCTAATGTGCGAAACAAGGGGAAAAAAGAAAAAATTCAAATAAAAAATACGCGCACAACGAATCCGCGTAGAACGAATTCGCGCAAGACGAACCGCGTAGAACGAACCGCGAAAAACGGGGGTTCACTGTATAGATTACTTGAAGGTCAGCTCCCCCTGTCTTGGGAACACTAACAATAGTATGCGGCAATCGCAGCTGACCTCACAACACTGTGATTGAGATAATTCACTGCTTAACTTGAACCCGTGACCATGGTCTGTTTTCACTGAATGCTAATTACCAGAGATGGGCGTAGTCATAGTCATAAATACATTATGACTAGGACCATAGTCATAACTATAACTATGACTATGACTAGGACCGTAGTCATAATTATAACTATGACTATGCCCTAGTCATAGTCATAGTTATGACTATGGTCCTAGTCATAGCTGTGACTATGACTAGGGGTGTTGCCTGATCTGAGCGGAGCCATAGAGGCTCTCCGCTCAAATCGGCCTCCGCTCAAATGTCAACGGGCAACCCAACCGGTTTCATCCGCTCAATGTGCTCTCCGCTGAAATTGGATGCAAACTGACTAGGGCATGACCATGAGCCCCGCTGAGAAGTTGTAATGTATCCGAATCCCGGGTGTGTTTCCACTCGTTCCAGGGATTTCTTCTACTCCGAGTCTTTCTGTCGATTTTTTTCGATGATGAGAAGACGGCTCCGAGACGACGTTTTGGGTAAGAGTGTTCGAGGCTCCGCCCGATTCGTCGCGTTGCCTGCAGTGCATGGGATGAGAGCCGATCTCTCGACGGCATATTGTCACTCGCTGTCGATCATAGATTTTTCCGGAAAGTTCAGTGAGCAACTCTTCATCATGAGTCTACGAGGAAGCGGCAACGTCGACACGCCATCCATCGGCGGTTTCGGAACAGGAGACAGGTCATTTCCTACGATGAACCTTTCCGTCAAACATGCCCGTGGTTGAGAGTCCGTGGTTCAAACCACGCAGCTCGGACCGCGGGATCCTGTCGGAACAGATCGAGAAAAACTCCATTACGGCAATTTGTTCAATTTGCGTCCGAAACCAGTCCGCTGGCTCGACTGAGGTGAAGGTGACAAGAGCAAGTACATCTAACATGTCCTATCATCTGAAGAAGCATCACTCCATAACCGAAAACAACGAGTTTCTACGATGGCTGCACGAACGAGTGGAAACACACCCGAAATTCGGATACATTACAACTTCTCAGCGGGGCTCATGGTCATGCCCTAGTCAGTTTGCATCCAATTTCAGCGGAGAGCACATTGAGCGGATGAAACCGGTTGAGTTGCCGGTTGACATTTGAGCGGAGGCCGATTTGAGCGGTCATAGTCATAGTCATAGTCATAGTCATAGTCATAGTCATAGTCATAGTCATAGTCATAGTCATAGTCATAGTCATAGTCATAGTCATAGTCATAGTCATAGTCATAGTCATAGTCATAGTCATAGTCATAGTCATAGTCATAGTCATAGTCATAGTCATAGTCATAGTCATAGTCATAGTCATAGTCATAGTCATAGTCATAGTCATAGTCATAGTCATAGTCATAGTCATAGTCATAGTCATAGTCATAGTCATAGTCATAGTCATAGTCATAGTCATAGTCATAGTCATAGTCATAGTCATAGTCATAGTCATAGTCATAGTCATAGTCATAGTCATAGTCATAGTCATAGTCATAGTCATAGTCATAGTCATAGTCATAGTCATAGTCATAGTCATAGTCATAGTCATAGTCATAGTCATAGTCATAGTCATAGTCATAGTCATAGTCATAGTCATAGTCATAGTCATAGTCATAGTCATAGTCATAGTCATAGTCATAGTCATAGTCATAGTCATAGTCATAGTCATAGTCATAGTCATAGTCATAGTCATAGTCATAGTCATAGTCATAGTCATAGTCATAGTCATAGTCATAGTCATAGTCATAGTCATAGTCATAGTCATAGTCATAGTCATAGTCATAGTCATAGTCATAGTCATAGTCATAGTCATAGTCATAGTCATAGTCATAGTCATAGTCATAGTCATAGTCATAGTCATAGTCATAGTCATAGTCATAGTCATAGTCATAGTCATAGTCATAGTCATAGTCATAGTCATAGTCATAGTCATAGTCATAGTCATAGTCATAGTCATAGTCATAGTCATAGTCATAGTCATAGTCATAGTCATAGTCATAGTCATAGTCATAGTCATAGTCATAGTCATAGTCATAGTCATAGTCATAGTCATAGTCATAGTCATAGTCATAGTCATAGTCATAGTCATAGTCATAGTCATAGTCATAGTCATAGTCATAGTCATAGTCATAGTCATAGTCATAGTCATAGTCATAGTCATAGTCATAGTCATAGTCATAGTCATAGTCATAGTCATAGTCATAGTCATAGTCATAGTCATAGTCATAGTCATAGTCATAGTCATAGTCATAGTCATAGTCATAGTCATAGTCATAGTCATAGTCATAGTCATAGTCATAGTCATAGTCATAGTCATAGTCATAGTCATAGTCATAGTCATAGTCATAGTCATAGTCATAGTCATAGTCATAGTCATAGTCATAGTCATAGTCATAGTCATAGTCATAGTCATAGTCATAGTCATAGTCATAGTCATAGTCATAGTCATAGTCATAGTCATAGTCATAGTCATAGTCATAGTCATAGTCATAGTCATAGTCATAGTCATAGTCATAGTCATAGTCATAGTCATAGTCATAGTCATAGTCATAGTCATAGTCATAGTCATAGTCATAGTCATAGTCATAGTCATAGTCATAGTCATAGTCATAGTCATAGTCATAGTCATAGTCATAGTCATAGTCATAGTCATAGTCATAGTCATAGTCATAGTCATAGTCATAGTCATAGTCATAGTCATAGTCATAGTCATAGTCATAGTCATAGTCATAGTCATAGTCATAGTCATAGTCATAGTCATAGTCATAGTCATAGTCATAGTCATAGTCATAGTCATAGTCATAGTCATAGTCATAGTCATAGTCATAGTCATAGTCATAGTCATAGTCATAGTCATAGTCATAGTCATAGTCATAGTCATAGTCATAGTCATAGTCATAGTCATAGTCATAGTCATAGTCATAGTCATAGTCATAGTCATAGTCATAGTCATAGTCATAGTCATAGTCATAGTCATAGTCATAGTCATAGTCATAGTCATAGTCATAGTCATAGTCATAGTCATAGTCATAGTCATAGTCATAGTCATAGTCATAGTCATAGTCATAGTCATAGTCATAGTCATAGTCATAGTCATAGTCATAGTCATAGTCATAGTCATAGTCATAGTCATAGTCATAGTCATAGTCATAGTCATAGTCATAGTCATAGTCATAGTCATAGTCATAGTCATAGTCATAGTCATAGTCATAGTCATAGTCATAGTCATAGTCATAGTCATAGTCATAGTCATAGTCATAGTCATAGTCATAGTCATAGTCATAGTCATAGTCATAGTCATAGTCATAGTCATAGTCATAGTCATAGTCATAGTCATAGTCATAGTCATAGTCATAGTCATAGTCATAGTCATAGTCATAGTCATAGTCATAGTCATAGTCATAGTCATAGTCATAGTCATAGTCATAGTCATAGTCATAGTCATAGTCATAGTCATAGTCATAGTCATAGTCATAGTCATAGTCATAGTCATAGTCATAGTCATAGTCATAGTCATAGTCATAGTCATAGTCATAGTCATAGTCATAGTCATAGTCATAGTCATAGTCATAGTCATAGTCATAGTCATAGTCATAGTCATAGTCATAGTCATAGTCATAGTCATAGTCATAGTCATAGTCATAGTCATAGTCATAGTCATAGTCATAGTCATAGTCATAGTCATAGTCATAGTCATAGTCATAGTCATAGTCATAGTCATAGTCATAGTCATAGTCATAGTCATAGTCATAGTCATAGTCATAGTCATAGTCATAGTCATAGTCATAGTCATAGTCATAGTCATAGTCATAGTCATAGTCATAGTCATAGTCATAGTCATAGTCATAGTCATAGTCATAGTCATAGTCATAGTCATAGTCATAGTCATAGTCATAGTCATAGTCATAGTCATAGTCATAGTCATAGTCATAGTCATAGTCATAGTCATAGTCATAGTCATAGTCATAGTCATAGTCATAGTCATAGTCATAGTCATAGTCATAGTCATAGTCATAGTCATAGTCATAGTCATAGTCATAGTCATAGTCATAGTCATAGTCATAGTCATAGTCATAGTCATAGTCATAGTCATAGTCATAGTCATAGTCATAGTCATAGTCATAGTCATAGTCATAGTCATAGTCATAGTCATAGTCATAGTCATAGTCATAGTCATAGTCATAGTCATAGTCATAGTCATAGTCATAGTCATAGTCATAGTCATAGTCATAGTCATAGTCATAGTCATAGTCATAGTCATAGTCATAGTCATAGTCATAGTCATAGTCATAGTCATAGTCATAGTCATAGTCATAGTCATAGTCATAGTCATAGTCATAGTCATAGTCATAGTCATAGTCATAGTCATAGTCATAGTCATAGTCATAGTCATAGTCATAGTCATAGTCATAGTCATAGTCATAGTCATAGTCATAGTCATAGTCATAGTCATAGTCATAGTCATAGTCATAGTCATAGTCATAGTCATAGTCATAGTCATAGTCATAGTCATAGTCATAGTCATAGTCATAGTCATAGTCATAGTCATAGTCATAGTCATAGTCATAGTCATAGTCATAGTCATAGTCATAGTCATAGTCATAGTCATAGTCATAGTCATAGTCATAGTCATAGTCATAGTCATAGTCATAGTCATAGTCATAGTCATAGTCATAGTCATAGTCATAGTCATAGTCATAGTCATAGTCATAGTCATAGTCATAGTCATAGTCATAGTCATAGTCATAGTCATAGTCATA